>JAUIMM010000706.1:4832500-5550000 GCA_031769625.1 Taudactylus pleione | reverse complement strand
CAAACAGGCGCCATGGCACAGCAAATATATGGGGGTGAGAGAGAGCTGTATGTGGATGGCAGGAAGAGGAAACCTATCTGGAGGGAAAGAGAAATATATATTAGGGAGTAGAGAGCAGGAAGAGGAGAGAAATAAATATATATGGGGGAAGAGGAGGGAACAATATATATATGTGCTGGGCGGTATGGTATATTTTGCCGACATTCAGAATGTTGACAGCATAATGTTGACATGCCCAGACTGTTAACATGTCAAATGTCAATATTCACAATGTTCCCACTGACATAATGTCAACATTATGAATGTCAACAGTTGGTATGTCAACAATGGGATTTTGTATTCACTTTTATTCTAATACTAATTCTAATCCTATTGCTAACCATCTTAACGGTAACCCTAATTGATGCCTAAACCTAATATGATGTGTCAACATGCACAATGTTTACTTTCTGACAATGTCAACATTATGTGTGTCTGCATTGTGAATGTCGACATGTACAGAATGTTGAATGTTGACATACAGACAAAGTCATCCTTCTGGTGTCAACATTCTGAATGTTGACACTCTGAAAGACAACAGGCTGACTGCGTACCATGCTGAGGGGGGGATACCGGGGTTATATGGGGGGGGAGTCACTGGGACTTGTTGGATGGAGTTGTAAAAAGAATTGCCATTGCTTAAAAAGCAGTGTGTTCAGTGCATTAGGGACACTAAACAGGTGGCATGGCGGCTAGTGAGGACAGGGAGAGGCAGAAAAATATTAATCTTCCCTGTTATTCTTCTACCAAGGAACTTGTATCCCCCAATTACATTATAGAAGAAGGCCACATTTTTGAGAAGTAAAACAAAAGTTGAGCTTATCATTCTTCTCTGACTTGCTCCCCCATGTTAATGTATTAGGAGCACTGCTGAGGAAATCTCAGATTTTTCCATGGTAACCCCTTCTGTGATTGGATTGAAGCAGTGATACGCCCTGTTATCACGGGGGACAAGGGATGGGGTTTTTCATTGCTGCATGAATAGAGCCCTACGCTTCATTCTTGGCAATCCAGGATAGTAAGAAAATTACGATTCAGGAACTGGAGGTAGGAAGGAAATATTGGACAATTTGTAATTTAAGGTATTAGTTTTGTTGGCGCTACAGTTTTTTTAATAGTGTTCTAGTGGGTTTGCGTTTGAGAAACATATTTTCTTTTTTCCCTCTGACTGTCAAAATATCACTCCAAAAACTAGATCCACCTTCTAGCTATCATCCTTTTATTCATTTGCCTTCTTTTTTTACATGTTTCTCATGAAGTTTTTTAAAAAGGTCAAATCATATTCCCAAGCAGCACTTTCTGCTGTGGGAAACAGAAAAAATAAGTCTTCAAAACAAGTATTCTACACAGTAGCTATCATTTTAAATTTATAAATTGCTTGGCTGCTCTTTGTTGCAATAAAAATAATAATAATAATAATAATAATAATAATAATAATAATAATAATAATAATAATACAAATAATAGTGTGCTATTTTCTTTTATGAGAAATGTATTTAAACTATTGCTCTAGGTACATCCTGTATTCCTTGACAAAAGCTAGAGAACAAACACATAAATTAAAACTGTTTATAAGAGTGTGATGAAAATAATGTAAAATATTAAGATAAAGGGGCTAATTATCCTCTAGTCCCTTTCTTATATATTCCACTAATTGATTTGAAATTAGCAGAAATAACATTGTGACCAGTATACCATTGCTGGCAAATGTGAGCAACTTGTACTACAAATAATCATTGGCATTTATATATGTCTCCACCAACAATTGCACCTTCAGTAGCAGAATCTGTTTCATAAGTACTGTACGTTCCAAAAATACATAATGTCCAATATAAGAATTATGTACTAACCAAATCTTAATAGTTCTAACACATGTCCTATCTGAGCAAACACAATAACACCAATAATATCTGGTGTACTAATTAGAGATGAGCGGGTTTGGATTTCAGAGATCCGAACCCACCCGAATTTAGCAGATCTGAGCCGGATCCAAGCAAGCTCAGGGTTTCCCGCCTGACTAGGATCTCAAAACTGAGGCAAAACCATAGAGTCGGAAATCTCACGGTTCGCGAGCTTATGTCTCTATGATCAATGTAGTATATAGGGACCATGCGGCGGACGCCATTTCACTCTGGCTGTGGAGACTGAACAGGGAGGGTGGGTAGTGTAGGGCTGGGAGAGTTGCTGGTGTTATTTGGTGTTGTGCTGTCTGGTGTGTCCTGGGCTGGTGCACTGCTGATCCATTCTGGGCTGGTGCTGTCTGCTGTGTCCTGGGCTGGTGGTGCTGTCTGCTGTGTCCTTGGCTAGTGCACTGCTGATCCATTCTGGGCTGGTGCTGTCTGCTGTGTCCTGGGCTGGTGGTGCTGTGTGGTCTGCTGTGTCCTGGGCTGGTGCTGCTGATCCATTCTGGGCTGTGCTGTCTGCTGTGTCTTGGGCTGGTGGTGCTGTGCTGTCTGCTGTGTCCTGGGCCGGTGCTGCTGATCCATTCTGGGCTGTGTTGTCTGCTGTGTCCATCTGGGCTGGTGCAGAATACATCTGGGTTCTGCTGCATCCATCTGTGCCCAAGTTCTGGACTCAGAAAAAATAAAACTAGTCAAAAAAAAAAACACTAAAAGTGTCTTTTTGTGTAATATTTTGCTGTGTGTGCATGCGTGTTAGGCTTAACCACACAAGATCCAGCCAGCAACGCAAGTTGCAACCTAGTGCTGCCTGACTCCAGTCGTTATCAATCTGTGCTCTGGGCCCAAGTACCGGAGCTGAAAAAAAAAAAAAAATATATTGCCTTTTTTTTGTCTATTTTTTTTTTGTGTGTGTGTCAGCCACACATGGCTGTCACTGTCATTGGCATAGGTGTGCAGGGGTGCTGTGCTCCTGTCTGTCGAGGGGCTGCTGCCCAAAATAATAAACAATTTTTATTGTGTGCGTGTCAGCCACACCTGGCTGTCACTGTCATCAGCGTAGGTGCGCAGGGGTGCTGTGCTCCTGTCTGTCGAGGGGCTGCTGCCCAAAATAATAAATAAACAATTTTTATTGTGTGCATGTCAGCTACACCTGGCTGTCACTGTCATCAGCGTAGGTGCGCAGGGGTGCTGTGCTCCTGTCTGTCGAGGGGCTGCTGCCCAAAATAATAAATAAACAATTTTTATTGTGTGCATGTTAGCCACACCTGTCATCGGTGTAGCTGTGCAGGGGTGCTGTGCTGCTGTCTGTCAAGGGGCTGCATGAATATTGCAATGAAAACGTTTTTTTGAAGTTATTGGGTTACAAAAAGTTTTTTTTTTTAATCTTAAACATAGCAGAAATGTTATCCTAACAGCATATAAAGTTATATGCTCTAAAAAATTAAAGCCTATATTTATTTACAAACCTATAGAGTAGACATTCTAAATTCTAAAACTGTTCTATTTAGTGTGGTGTGTTATTAGAACAAGCTGAACAGAGCATTAAATGCAACATTTCATTTTAAGGTTTAACTTTTACATAGTGTCTGGAGATCATTTAGAAAGCAGAAAAAGAGCTCCACCACAAGCGGCAGATGACTAAACTCACACACAAAGGTTTAATAGAAATAGATACAACACCAGATCAGATGTTTACCCTGGAGGATCTGTCTGATTCATCATGGTGCCCCCAAGACCAAGATTGTGCAAATTCTGAAAAAAAGAGACTGACACCATGGCAAACATAAGAGTCACCTTCTGGATGTGAATTGTCTCATTTGCATGGGGAAAACCCAACCCTCAGATGAGATGGATCTCAGCCAGTGAAGAACATTGAAATCACCATTAAAAAGTCACAATGGAAGACTACAGTGTGGAGAATCTTTCTTCAGTCAGGAGAGGCCTCAGAGAACATGAAAAAAGATGCTCTAGGTGCTGAACTTCCAGGGATTTCTCCATCATGTTCTGCAGGTGGAAAGGTTTCATTCACATGTTTTCTATAAAGCAGTTCAAAGTTACAGCCTTCAAAGTGTCTGGCTATAACACCCACCTTTGCCAGGAATTACCAAAGATTATTACAAGCAAAGGATTCATCTGTCCGGAATATGTGTAGGAATTCATGGATCGTATTTGGCCTGAATGCACTAAGACATCCAGTGATTCTGTCACTGTGTTCTGTAGCCAACTTTATTCCTACATGAATCGCAAACTGAAATATGGAATACATGGAGGCCTTTGTTATTCCGCTGCCTGCATGCCAACCAATACCTCCCAGACTACACCCACTGGGGGGGACCAGGTCTTGATAATGACCATCCCCATCTGTTGCTAGGCCTTTTTCTTCCAAACCATCCATCCTGGACTTCCTGTCCAAAAAGGGTGAGCAGGGTACAGAAAGAGGAGCTAGATGTCCCCAATGACATATTTTTTCATCTATAATAGATGATGTGGAGAGATAAGAGCTTCAGATGTTGGAACAGGGGCTCCCACCTATTTGGCTTCCCTCCAGAGAACAGAGCTCTGTTCCTCAGGAAGTGTCAATGCCTGAGCTGATAGGTAGTCTCTGTCTGTTGGTAAACACCCTTCAGGAGATGGCAACCGAAAATAACAACAACTATAATAATAATAATGTGTCCACTAATAATGATAACCAGCCTGATCCCTTAACAGCAACATACCCCATATGGTCAACTCATAACATGACACCCAGTTTGCAGCCTCCTGACACTAATCCAGTCACCATGGTTGATCAATCACATATCTAAGAAGTGGACAGTGGGAACAATGGCAATTTGAATGCCACTAACTAACTCTGTATTTCTAATGCCCCTGTACAGGTTGGGAAATTCCTTTACAGAACAGAAGGTTTGCAAAGGATTATTTAAGTCAATTGTTTTTTGGAAGCACTCTTCCTGGTCCCCCTTCTGGGATGAAAATAATACACTCCCAGCAAGCAGGCATGGCGCACATGAAAGAATTCCCAAGAAAGACAGAACATAAGACTTAAACCTTAAATCGGAAATGTTGCATTTAATGCTCTGTTCCGCTTGTTCACATATCTCATATGGTTAAGTGGACAGTGGGAACAACGGCAGTTCGAAGTCCACTAACTAAATCATTTTTTTTTTATGTCCCTGTACAGGTTGGAAAATGCCTTTAAAGAACAGAAGGTTTGCAAAGGATTATTTAAGTCAATTGTTTTTTGGAAGCACTCTTCATGGTCCCCTTCTGGGATGAAAATCCACTCCTAGCTGCAGAAGCAGGCACAGGATTCTCAAGAAAGACACACCGTAAGGCCTTAAATCAGGGGTAGCCAACCTCGGTCCTCGAGAGCTTACGTTTTCCAGACTACCTAGCTGGTGCACAGGTGTATTCATTACTCACCAAAACATTTAGAAAGAGCCACAGGTGGAGTTAATTATTATAATTTTGATTCTGTGAGGAGACCTGGAAAACATGCACTGTTGGTAGCTTTCGAGGACCAGGGTTGGCTACCCCTGCCCTTAAATCATAGATCTTACACTTGTCCACATATCTGTGCTGGTTAAGTGGCACTTTGAGGCCACTAACTAACTAACTATGTTTTTTTAATGTCACTATACAGGTTGGGAAATGCCTTTATAGAAAGTTTGCAAAGCATTATTTAAATCAATTGTTTATTTTTTTGGAAAGCACTCTTCCTGGTCCCCTTCTGGGATGAGAAAATCAACTCCCAGCAGCAGCCATGCTCAAGGATTCTTCTGTGGCAAGGACAGATGTAAATGTACTGTATGTCATTTTTTTTGTAAATGCCTCCTCCCCTCCCCTTCTCCCTCATAAATTTTCTTTTGAATCAAAAAATGAAATTAAATTTACTACCAATCAACCCTTCCCGTCCCTGCCCTACCTTCAACTACATACATACTCCAACTCCCTCAGACCTCTCTTGAATAATAAAAGTGTTTCCTGATGTGCCGTGTTTGAAGTTGAACTGCCATGTGTTTGTGCCGCCCACTGCTGCAGCTTAGCTTAGTCAGCCAGCTATCTTCGTGCAAATTTTGGTCTTAAACAAGATGAACTGAACAAATCAATATTGTGAGCTGTGAGGTGGTCAAAATTTACTGGAAACGAGTTGAAATAAATGTTATTGAGGTTATTAATACTGTAGGAACAAAAAAAGGGCAATTTTATGTGATTTTAGCTGGTTTTTCTTTAAGAAAAAATCCAGATCCAAAACCAAAACACAAAAACAAAACATGGAGGTGAGGTTTTTTCAAAACCAATCCAGATCCAAAACCAAAACACGGGGGTCGGCGCACATCTCTAGTACTAATGATGATCAGGTACAGTACATGTCATCTACTCTCCACTTGGCTATTGCTGATGCAGTCTTTGCTTACATTAACAACTATAGTAACATCATAAAAGGCATTATCATTATCCTTTATTTATTATCCTTTATATAAATGAAGTACTTGTATTTTGGGCTTATGTCCTGAAATATTTTCAGAATCAAACCGTGAAAAGTTCACTCATTAGCAGTCACAGTGCAGTGAGTATGTGTGAGTACGATAACATTTATATATGAGCCAGTCTCATAGTACAGATTGTGAGTCTCCCACTGACACACCTACAGGAACAATTGCAAGAAAACTCATCTGGTAGGAACTATCAGGAGGCACATATCAGGAGATGAGGGAATGTGTTTCTCAAAATAATAAATACACCTTTAGTGTTTAGATTCTTCTAAATTAGAGCTTTCAATTGAAATTAATGTATGCAGGTTGGCCTGTAACACTCCTATATAAAACCATGAACTCTTCACCACGCTATTGAAATGCGCAAACCCAACAAGGAAAATCTCCATAATCTATGTGTGATATTCGGACAAACATTTTATTTATTCTTATGCAAATTCATCAATTGCAACATTATTTCTTGTACAAACGTAATGTAAACAGTAATTCATTTGTGTATATATATATATATATATATATATATATATATACACAAAAACTGTGTCTTATCTATCTATCTATCTATCTACCTACCTGCGTACTTACAAATAGATGTTGGACAGAGGTAGTGGTATGATACATTTTATATTAAGTTTAGTAGTGTATCATATTTTTAAAATAGTTTCTATTCTTTCCTAATCAAGAAGGTATCAGGAGAGCAGATAAAAAATGTTCACTACCATCTGGTTTTCTTCAAATATATCCTAAAGCATATCATGCATATTAAGTTAAATTAGTTTTGTAACAATATTTTTATTTCAGGATAATGCAAACAAGAACATATCCAACATGAACATTTGTAAATAGAATAAAAATAGCATAAATAAGTTTGTTATACTTCTATGTTATTGTGATTTATAGAAATTATAAAATAGTATAAAGGGAACAAGGGATGGATGGGCTCAAAACCTAAAAAGGAGAAGGAAAAACTAAGGCATGTTGGTGAAGGATAGGAAGTGACATACTGTATGATCCAAATAAGTCAAATTCTACCAAAATGAACTCAATTAAGTAAAAGAAAGTGTAGTTTTCATAAAGTAACATATATATATATATTTTTTTTTTAATTAAAATAATAATATAAAAGTTTCTAAGGGTTCATGTACAAAGAATTGCAATTAAGAAATATTTACATTACCTGTGTTCTAAGTATACTACTGGTTCCATGTCTGATTAAATTTGTCTTCATTTTTATGTACTTAATGGGTACCATTTTCCAGTTATGAACTAGATTTTATATTCCAGCTACTCTGTAAGTGCCTCAGTATCAGTGAAGAGTGGGCCAGGAGTGGCTGGGCCGCTGACAGGTGCCAGCAGGCAGCCTGGCTGTTATACAAGTGATGCACTACTGAGAGTGGGGCCATGCAATAGGCAGACCGGCCCCACAGTCCCCTCGGCCCAGCGGGAATCCTCCCGGTAAATTATACGGCCAATCCGCCCTTGAATATAATGGTGGATTTGATTCCAAAATTCAGCCACTCTTGGGAAAGACCAGAGACAGTGATAAATATCTGCCTCAGGAGAACCAAATTTATAGTATTGGAATTATCTGATTGCCCTATTAAAAACTGTACTTTGGAGGTATAATATGCATGATGTAAGGTCTTATAATTCATCTCTGCATATGATGTGGCAATTAACTGTTTTATTTAATTGTTGAGTGGCTGTTATCATTTGGGAAAAGTAAGGTCTGGAAAGACCTCTTTTCACTTGAAAATTTCTCCAAATCAATAGTGGAAAGAACAAATGTATTGGAGTGATGAGGAGACTAGGAAATGAGACTATCACAATGAGTGGAATGATGCGCTGGTATGCTCTATGAAACATTGCAGGTGATTCAGAGGCAGGATACACCAGGAAGTGACAAAGGAGATACAGGCACGGACTAGTACAAAATTAGTATGAAAAATCAAATACCGGATGCCTTGGGTAACTCGGAAAACCTGGACGCAGAATAGTGTAATGAAAACTCAGTAATCCAGATACAGAGATACACTGGGTGAACAGTGAACCCAGATGCAGGTTAGTGCATAGGCACTCTGTAGATCCAGTCACGGAATACAAATAACTGTGCAGGGAACTCAGACGCAGGTTAGTGAACTTGATACACTGTAGATCCAGTCGTGGGGTTAATCGGAAGGTGCTTTGTGAATCAGATGCAGGGAAAGCTACTGAAACTAGTGCTGGGAAATGGTACAGGAGGAGACACAGGAAACTGGTAAATGAGCCAGAGCTGTGTGAACAGAAGAGGATTAACTGAAGCGAAACTTGAGGTTAAACGAAAATAAGTCACTACGAATCCAGACGTGGATATGCTCGGGATGGCACAGGTGATGGAGGCGTGAGCTGGCTCCAATAGTACTAAAGAGCCAGAAGCAAACTAGCTGTGGGATATGCTATGAAAGTAACCTAGAGCCTGGAACAAAAACTGGCATCACAGTCACAAGCAAAGTTGAAAAGCAACTTCCTGTTCCTGGAGTCAGACTAAATACCCTTAGGTAGTAGGTCATTGGATCAGACGATCAGCTGAGTGACCACAGGACTACCATTGTTAGAGACTAGTCAGGTGATATGGACCAACATGGCTGCACCCATTCCCACCACCACGGGAACCAGAACACACACACGGAAGCCCTAGCAGACCCCGGGGGGAATACCCAGCCACCACTCTCCTCCACTCCCGGCAACTGAATACCTAAGCCCAAGGATGCCGGCACGGAGGTGAGTAGCGGGCTGATCCCAGGTCGCATCCTGACATGTATAAATATAAGAAGACGAGAAGGACTCCAGAGGTCTGAGGCATAACGCGCCATCCTATACCTTATATATATTTTTTAATGATTTATTTTTATTTAGAGTGAAAATTTAATATTGTCTAATTATAGACCAAGAATACAAGGTATAAAATCAGATATTTTTTTAAGTCAGATTCATGCTTATTAATGGTTCGTAATTAAATGAACATATCAAACTATACAACACAGAAATTATAGCTTTTCTCATAGAGGAATAGTCAGTTGCTGCAAAAGGGGTTAGATGTTTAAATCATTTATCCATGGGGCAGTTTGTAGAAAGGACAGCACTTGGAGGTATTCATATAGCTTTACAATTAAATATTGTATCACTGGGAGAGGGTGCCATGTTGAACCATCTATAGAATCATATACAACCCTGGGACTAAGTGGTAAATGCCTCCATAAATATCTGAGTCCCTGATACACCTACGAAATATCTGTATTGTCATAGTTGAGGAAGGCCGGTGGTTGCAGTTGGTAAGGAGATGTGTATATGGTGAAGTGGAAATATAGAATACACAAAGACCAAATTGAACAGATAGTTTAGTGACAGAATTGGCAAAAATAGTTCTCTAGACAGGGGAATCTAGGGATAAAGAATCTGCCCCTTCTGTTTAAAGCTATTTTTAGGTAAGAATTCCTGATAGAGCAAACAACATCAAAATTTGAACCAAATGAGGAACATATTAATATTTCATAATGTACGGACATCTGGAAGCCCTCTGCCT
Source organism: Taudactylus pleione (assembly GCA_031769625.1). Taxonomy (NCBI): domain Eukaryota; kingdom Metazoa; phylum Chordata; class Amphibia; order Anura; family Myobatrachidae; genus Taudactylus; species Taudactylus pleione. The sequence goes on along the minus strand of JAUIMM010000706.1, from coordinate 5,540,002 downwards.
CCATCATGCCCCCTCATACTCTACCTTCCAACAGGCCCCTTATTAGAGTTGAAAATGGAATCTACAAGGTATATCCAGCCCAAAAAATTAAAATGAGTTTCTTCGTTTGATGTAGGATCTCACTTGGGATAAGCATGGGAATTGTCCGAATGACGTCTAGGATTTTTGGCAGCCATTTTTCCAAACTATGAAATCATATTTTGCTTCCATGCCTGCAAATAAAATAATAATAAAAAAGTTATCTTTATTTTGTACACTATATTTACTTGATATAAAGATTCCCAAAAACTTAATTTTCATGTTTTTCAAATGAAACTAATAATTTGGGGTTAAAATACATTTTTATGGATGTGTAACATGATTGGATTAGGCCTTTGATTGTGAATAATTTATTTTATAACCCAATAATATTTAATAAGAATCAATTGTCTTTTACAAATGTCTGGATTTGACCAAATTAGTTCTTCAGGAATCTATCATTAAAGGAACAATTAAAGGAGGCAAATGACAGCCGTGCCTGATGTTATTGCCAATTGCCAATGGTTTTGAAGTGGTGTTTGAATAAAGAACTTTTATTCCTGTAAGAAGCTCATTGAAAGCTTTCGCTACATTTATCTAGAGAACGAGAGATGGGGTCTGGGAGGGAGAATTTGCTAAAGTGAGATTGCAAACCCTCGCACAATGCACGCGGATTTCAGCTACATACTAACTAACCTGCGTGGTGTAGGATAAGAACTCAAACCACCTAAGCTAACGAGTTTCCAACTCACAACATCTGGCCTGTACACCAGAGAGAGGAGTATTCTGGCCCACTAAATAAATACTTACCTATACTCTTCTGTTGTGTTTTGTCCACTGTAATCCACATGTGCAATAAAATAAAAACCATACTTTAACAATCAGCCTGCTTACTAACCATGCAGCCAATCTCTTATGTGTGATTGGCTGAGTGGTGTAAAAGATATTTAATTGTGCAATAATGAAAATCAATAGATCAATCCGCTTTTGGGGAAAGTACATTGAACGTATGGTAAAAAATATAATAATAACACAGCAGAAAATGTCAGAACCCCAATATTTAATATTCACTGTGTTTTCTTTCCACATATCACTTTTATATTGTTTCAAATATATTTTTTTTATATGGACCTCTACATCTATCCAGCAATTTTAGAACAAAATAAATTAAATTTATCTGTTGTAATATAATAATATTTTCACAGACCTCTGTAAAATATATTTTAGTTACATACTGATAAGCATACCAGTGAACAGACCCTTTTCTCTAAAATTGCTGACACAGGGTCATCTGAGAGTACAAGTAGCAGACAAATGTGTTACTCACATTCATTATCTGTAAAAACAGTGGTAATCATACTTGTCCCAGAACATCCGGGAGACATCTGAATTTTGAGAAGTCCTCATGGACTACTGAACTCCTGGGAGAGTTTGTCACCTTCATGAAATCAGAACCTCCTTCTTGTAAAGTGATGGGAGGATTTAATGACACAGTTTGCACAATCTTGGCACCCTCTACCGCTGTGTTCGATATCAAAAAGGGTAATTTGCAAGCAAAGCAATGTAAAAAACATAGGTGTAAGTGTATGTGGCATAAACCTGGCACATATAATACTGGTGCAGACCTGCACCCATCCTGCCACAGTTGCAACATTGCATGTCTGCAATGTTGGGAATGTGTGTGCAGCCTAGATGTTAAGCAGAAAACTGTACACACCAGTGATCAACTCTGTTGGCAATGACCAGTCAAGTAACTTAACCAAGCTCTGTGATTTATTGTTGAAGATAGTTTGTATAGCTATACTCACTGTATGTATTACACACACTCTGGATGGAGTGGAGCTTGTAACAGAGAAGGGGTGCAGGGAGCTCACCAGCCGGTGACTCTCTATATAGAGTAGTGGTGCAGGGTCTGGTACACTGGATACAACGCAGTAGTTACGTGGGTCACCATATTGCTCAATATGGCAAGGTGGCCATCTTGGTTAGGAAACAAAGCTTCCCTAGAGGAGCCATTTTGTTGGAGACTGCGCAATAGTGCATTCCACTAGTAGTGCTAACAGGCAACTGCAGCTTTTTTAGCAAACACATATTACATATGCAATTTGGGGCATAATTGTGACCAAGTCAGCATCAGCCTTAAAGTCTGTACTGTCTCCTAATTTTTTAAAATTGTAATTAATGTAAAAACAATATGGTGATCTGATCACCACGCTGTCATCTGAAGAATGCTGCACCCCTGGGAGGCTGCCCCATCATGACTTGTGTCAAGCTGGCTCTGCATACAACAATGACATGTTTTGGGATTGGATGAGACAAATGTTCCTCCCATTTTTCTTAGTTGTACTCATTAATTTGCTGCTTCCACTGTGTGTATTCACTTTTAATTCTTTAACTTGGCAATGCAAAGGGTTAGATCAACTGAAACTAAAGTTGGGAACTCATCACTTTAATAAGGGAAATATATATATATATATATATATATATATATATATATATATATATATAAATTGGTATAGCAAATTTGCGCTCCAGGAACTTCTGCATTCATATAGGCAGAAATATTGTGATGGAAAACTATAAATCCAACCAATAAGTATAATAATGAGCTTTACTTCTGCAGTGCTGATGAAAGTGTGTCCTACACACAGGACTATACAAAACAAAATTGAAAAGGATATAATGGAATAATGAAAAAATGATAAATAAAAAGATAAAGAATAAAACAACAAATACAATACACCAAAAAAGGTTGGAAAATTATAAATAATGATAGAATATAAACAAATTCTTCTTAAAAATATATCTGTTATATAATATTAGTTGCATAAGATAGTCATAAGACCAGATTTTGCAGTGGTGTAAGTAGGATATCTCAGGTTAGCACTGGCCAGTGGTAGACAGACGAGGGGTACTGCCTTGATTGGCAAATGTATAGTGCTCCGGACCTTCTGTCTCCCCGGGGAAACGGGTTGCCAGAGATATGCCAGAAAACTACCAGCGTATCCCTGACCCTATCTCCCCAAGTCACCGTCAAGGGAAATATATGGTTTACTAGGTTATGTGGCTATTTGGTAAAGGCAAGAAGTAGACTTGAGATAACTCAAACCTGGTCCTAGAAATGTGAGAGATATTATTTAACTCATATACAGGACTGTAATGAGGGATGTGCCAGCAGAGGCAGCCATTTTGTAACACTTATCAAAATGTGGCCTATTCACTAGAAATTAGTATCTTCTGAATGCAAGGGAGCCCTCATAAATATAATTCACGCTTCAGGGATGTCACTAGTTCCAAAGACATATTTTCTGGTTTCACCAATGACATAACTATTTCCAATAAGTATAGATGACAGGTGATACAGATTCTTTTCTGTGAATCAATAGCAGATTCCAGATTAACAGTATACACAGTTTTGGATAAATATATATCAGACTTTTCATTGCATGTATTTAGTTTTTCTTGGTAAGAACGGTTGAAGAATAAATCTGTAGTCAAAGCCTTTTTTTTTTTTTTTTTTTTTAAACCGTACATATCAAGTGCTTTTTATCAGCCTCTAATTATACTGTTTTGGAAAGAATGTTCCCCTAACACCCTTCAGTGATTGTACACCCTTTAATCAGATCTTTTTACATCAACATAATCCTATGCTTTTTCGACTTGCCAGACCTCATTAACAGTTTTTATTTTTAAGCTTGTCCTATACAATATCAGCAGTGGTAATATTGGCAATATTAGTATCTTGTAGGAGAGAGTTATAAAACAGCAAATTGGTCTCTCCCTTAGATGTTCTTAACCCTTTAGTTTCAGAAAGGGATATTATTAATTTAATCCTGTTTAAAAGTAGATTGAGTTTTCCAGAATTCTAAGTTGCTTGACATGAAAGGTGCGGATTACTAGTTGCACAAACTATTAAGCTATTTGTAGAGAAAGGAACATTTTGTATTCTTCATATGTTTCTTTTAGGATGTAGGTTCATAAACTATTTTCTTAAGAGCAGATACCACAGCAAATTCACTTTTAAGTGTAGAAATACATTAATTGAATGCTTTTATTATACACTAAAACTACCCTTCATGAGTTCATGGCTTGTTCCATGAGGACTGCATTCATTTTACAAATTATTTGCCACTAATATTAATATATACGCCAGCCCAGATACATACCGAATAAGTACTAAGTTATGGCTTTACCTACTGGTTAGATAATGTTAATAAGAAAGGTACTAGAATGTTTAATTCCTGCAGGGTAAATGTATATAGAGAGGTAATTATCCATTATATTAGGTATAAACTAGTGTTTATTTCAGTATATACTTTCTAAGATTTAATTGATAGTGTCTTCTTCTCATATGGAAGACTTTTCAATCTTCTTCAAACAGTCAACACACTTCTTCAGTGCAGCTTATAACATATCTCCTATCTACTGTATTATTGTGCTCTATATTGTCTATTCCAACTGTTATATCACTGTCTATCTCTCAATCTCTGTAAATATGAAAGATCATTTCCAAATATTTCTATTTGCTCAAATTCACCTAATTGTCCATAGGGACACCTAGGGTGTATGGGATGGGTACATAAATTCTGTTGTTTGGAGATGATGCTGGAGGTGAAAGGGGTCTTAGACTTTTATTTGCAGCTTGTTTGAGTTTGATTAAAGAATAAATTCTCTGACCAATAGCTTCATATTGTTACTGGCAGTCACAACCCTCCCAGGCTGTATACACAGATACAGGTTTTGTAGAAGTTGCATATGTAGTCTAGTGAGGGTCCAAGCGGTCACTTTCTAGGCTTGCAAGTGTAGAACTGACTTTTCACTAAAGTTATGGAAGAACCCCTAGAAAGGGCTTTACCAAGATCCAAGGTTATTCTTGTTGGCCTTGTCATCAGCACCGTACATAATAAGGAACATGTTCACAGCATGCCTTCATTATGTTTTGCTTAAATGCTTTCATAAAAGTGTTCTGAGCAACATTACAGAATTGCCTGGCTGGAAATGTACACTATCAAAATATTACAATTTGGGTTGGAGGAAATTTCTTCAAGCACTTTATCCATTTCCATCAGCCAGTGTCTCAGTAAATGCTGTTGTATTTGTAACCCCTGACTTTTGTGCTGGTTATTGAGCCTTTGCTGGCAAGTATTTGTCTTTCCTCGGATGTCAAGAGTGTGCAAGTCAAAGAGGAGTATTGTAAAATAAAGCTTATTCACATATTACATATTCTCACCCCACATACGTCTATGATCGCTATTTCATATCCTTGCTGATTGCGCTAAAATGTCAGGCTAAAATATTAATCATACTAGAACTGAATCTCCTGCTTTACAAGTGCAGCCCTTTATTCTGGAGCTCCTGCACCACAAATACAACTTTGGTGGGGGCACTTTAAAATGAAATGTTTGGGAATTTATATCACCTCTCAATATTATCCCTTATACATTAAACATTTTCCCTGGATTACTACTTCAACAAAGATGGAGCTGCTTATGTGGCATAAGAAATTAATCATCTCATGATTTGGAATAATATTGGTCATTAAGAGAACCTTTTGTCCCGTCGGCTCTAACTTTTCTAGACTGTGTCGGTTAGGATGTCTCAATATACACAGTTTTCATAAGGAAGAAAAAAAACACATGCAAGCTTTTTTTAAACTTGTGCAGGGTAATCTTTAATGGCAGGACGGGGTTTCCAGATATCCTTCTCTACTATCTTGCAACCCATTTGATCAAAGCTATGACTTCGTTTGAGAAATCACAAGCCCCACGATGAATACATGTGACATCTCCTGTGACATCAACTGTAAGTGTGTCACCTACCTCTAGTCACCCTTGTAAGTGGTCACATCCAGTTACTGCCTTTTCATGCCAAATATGGACTTCCTGTAAAGACCACCACCCTCCCATCCATGATCATGCCTTTCTGGCACAATCAGGATAATATAACAGCCCATTATTTGCTATGTTGTTGTATGCAGTTAGAGAAGGGTGTTAAGGTGGTTTCAGATGTTTTAGTATTTGGTTGTTTCACCAGGAAAAACAATATTTTTGTTCAACAATCAGCAGTTTTGCATATGTCCAAGTGATGCACTTTGTTGACTCCCTTCCCAACCCTGGTATAACTGAACATCTGCCTTTTTTGAGGGGTGTTATTGATGTTCTTTACAATTTACTGTTAACTATCGTGTTTTCCCCCGAAAATAAGCCCTACCCTTACTTTTGAAAAAGGGTCCAAAATAAGCCTTACCCCGTAACTAAGCAAAAAAAAAAATAAGACAGTGCCATATTATTGGGGAAACACGGTACTAAATGGACCTCATTCTCAAGAAACAAATCTAGCTGGGAAACCAATTTGGGGAGTCCATCGGATGTCAGCATTGTGGACAACTGTAAGTGAAAGGGACTGGAATCTACATTTCATCTCTGGTAAAAGAGATTTATTTAATGTAATATCTGGGAAGAAGATCTATGGAATCACCTCAGACATATTTTGGAAAGGCTGTGGTGATAATGGGTCCTTTGTTCACATCTGAGATGCCTTTTTAATGATTTAAAATTTCATTTTCTCCCTGGTTGTTCCTTCTTATTTTGCTATTTTAGAAAATAAATAAATAAACGCTCTGACAAACCTTCCATACAGATTCTCAATGTTTCTACATCTTTGTTTGCCAGTCATTGGAAGTGACTGGTAACCCCTTCCCGGCAATAAGCTTCTCAATAAAATTTGGTATCTCTCTCTTCACATTTGAAAAACAATTTTCAGAAATATACTCAGGTCTGTTCACCCATAATAGCAGCAGAGTCATAGTGGTCCTGGTCTTGACTTCTATCAACCCTATATCTCTAGTCTATTCCCCCACCCCCCACCCACCCTACAGAGTTCTCTATAAACATCTGTTACCTCCATATTTTAATTACTTTGCCACCGTCATCTGTACCTTCAAGTCCTTCACACACTACAATAATGTTTTTATTTTTTAAACAAAAAAACCCTGGAATGATTGCCTTTGTAATGATCACTGTTTTATTGATGACTTGTTTATAGATTTGTTCATTTGTTATATTTTTGGCCTACAGCATTTGCTATTGTGTTGTATTATTATATTTATGAAAATTAAAATAAAGTTCATAAAAAATTACGGTCATCCTTCAACCACTGTAAACCCTCCTTTTCATTCATATAAGTTTTATCATTTTTCTAATTCATATCTTGTATCAAATCTTAAGGTCCCCATACACGGTGCAATTCAAAGTTGGTAAGATGTGTTGTACGATTGCCCTTGAAATTCTTCCCTTGAAATTCTTCATACGATGTGGTCAAATGGTGTACGATTGATCGTTACGATCATAGGATAAGAAGTGTATCACATTGTACTCAAAAGATCGTAGATCTCTCTGCAAAAACATCTGATCTGCGATCTAACTAGAGGACGGCGGGGACGCACATCGGGATCACAGAACACACAAAAAACACATATTTTCATAAGATTGGTCTGTACAACCTGTTGAAACTGTCCATATCGGGTAAAAAATCGTACCATGTATGGGCACCTTAATATTGGCCTTGTATCACTTTTGTGCATTTAAAGGTTTTTATTACATTGGTTATTGCTATAAATGTGGTTTATTCCATATAGCATGCCTGGAAGATACAAACAATGTTTCAATGAAAGGCTGACATCTGGATTCTGCTTTATCTGGGGATGTGGTAAGTTGTTATTAATAATAATAATAATAATAATAATAATAATAATAATAATAACAACAACATCATTTTTTAATTTGTTAGGCACAACAGTGTTCCACAGGATCTGACAATGAGGAAAACAAGACATACATGCAAGGACATAAAAAGAAGACAACAAAAATTGCAGGCATGATAATAAAATGTTGGGAAAGACACTGCTCATGACAGAACTGACATTCTAATAGGAAAATGGTACAGCTGAGTTAAGAAAAGAGAGTGTGGCTCAGAGTGCTGTATTGGCCAGTTGTGAGGGTGCACCAGTGTACGTAGTATAGATGGTAGTGGTGTGAACTCTCCTAAAGAGATGGGTTCTTAAACATTGAAGGTAGCAAGAGAGTATGATAGGTGAGGAATTCCATAAATGGGTAATGGCACAGGAGAAATCTTTCAGGCAAGAGGTTTAGGAAGAGTACTTTGCAATGAGATATATGAAGGGGTGATGTTGCTGAGTGGGGGTCAGTAATATTAATTGGAGTCAGGGTAGCGATTTGCAGAGTAATGTGGCAGATGTGGAACAGTGAGAGAGGACGATCAGTAGTGTCATGACATATAAAATTTATTTGAGCCGGCATAGGTGGGTTGCAGGAATATCAGTTAGAGAAGGGTGCACTAATCATGACAGGAGATAATGGATTAGACATTTGGTTGCAATTTAGAAGGCAGAGGTGACAGGCAGAGAGACTGAATATGAAGACAAGGGCACAGTCAAGTGTACACTAAGGCACCGGATTTAGGAGACTGACGAAATTGTGGTGTTATTGATGATAAGAGAAAAAAAATGCTCTAAGTACCCCACTAACGAGGGATCACACCAGCAAATGCATTTACAACATGTCACAAGAGCTTCAAATTCAGTAGCTGGTTGACTGCTAGGGTAACCTCTCCATTTTATCTCTCTTAAAGGCTTGATACTTCTCCCTCTAAGAGAGTGGAGAAGTTACCCAAAGCAACCAAACAGATTCTACCTGTCACAGCTTCTAACTAGCACTGTCTTTGGAATGACAGGTAGATGCTAATTGGTTGTTTTTAGCAACTTCACTTTATTTCTCTCAAGACTTGATACATCTCCCACATAGACTCATGGCTGTTTACTGTATAAGAAAATAAACAGTACAGCAAATGAGCCCCTGGGAACATACTGGTTCATCTCAAGGCAAGTTGTAGGGAGTGGCTAGGGGACAGTTTTACTCTCAAACGCAGGTTTGTGATGAACAACCAGCAAGTGAGATAGGGGTGGATAAACAATGCCACAGGACATGTCCTGACATGTGCTAAACCCACATTTAGCAAAAAAATAGCCCAGATCCTCCCATTCAAATATAGAAAATTGCAAACTCACCATTTTCATATGTTAAAGTCCTAACTAGATAGGTAAAACTCTATGTGCTGGACAGTTTATAACACTGTACTTAGATTGTGCCTGGTCCATTATTCAAAACTTGCACTCATACCTTTTATAACGTTCCATGTTTTGTCAGTAGAGATTATAACATTTCGGAATCCTGTATTGTTATCTTCTCTGATCACTTTAGAAGGTGCACAAACTTATTAGCCAGTTCCTTCCACTATTATCCTCTGAGCAATCTGAATTCATTAGGGCTTGGGTTCATGAAACTGTTGTTTCCAAGATGATTCAGTGATTTCCTATATCCAGCCTTGTAGTGTCCAATGTTTTTGTTCCTTAGCCACATATTTTCAGATTTCCATATTATTGGCTGCCATATACCATTTATGAGATGTTACAAACATCTGAAATTCTATCCAATGGAATTTTATTACTTTAATTAAGCTGACCTATATATTACTTCAAGCTTAAATTATAGTAATCTCGACTGTAACATATGTACAATTTTTAAAAAGAGGAATTGATTAAGAATGTGCTTTATCCAGGGCTGGCCCAACCATTAGGCAGTTTTAGGCAGCTGCCTAGGGTGCCGGCCACAGGAGGGCGCTGCTGAGTTGGCCAAAATAATTTAGGTTGTCTTTTTTACACTGTGCTGGCAGGTGGGCGCAGGTCTAATCAGCCACCCACAGCCGCCGCTATCTACAACAAACAACCGCACTAAACTGGCCAGTGCGAGGTCTCCCCCAGACAGCCATGTTGCCCAGGCTGTCAGCACTACTGTGCGCTATCTACAAGAATGTGCACCCGCCCCCTGGCCACTGCTCTCTCCTCCCCTTCTTCCTTTGGACAAGATGAGAAGCAGGCTGCTACGCTGCTTGGGACTGATCCAGCTAGGTAATCGTGAGTAGCAGCATAATAATAGCAAACAGTGACAAAGTACTGTGTCACAGAGTCTGCCTGACAGACAGCCAGTGGTAGTTAGCAAGGTTTGTGTTGTAGTGTAGGCTGTCTACAGCAATTTGCACAGTTTCAAAGTACAATTATACCAGCAGAGGGGTCTGCTGGTCTCTGCTGCAGAAAAGAAATAAACACAAATGTATGTAGCTTTCACAGCCTCCAATGTGACCCCTTCCACCAGGTACAAAATTCTCAGCTTTTGGGTCTGACTTTACAACTGATCAGTAGCTAACAGCTTTACTGAGGGCAGAGGGGGGGGAGAAGAAATATTCTATGATGGGGCATATTTATCAGTATGCAATAATAACTTTTATTACCTTATGTATTAAAACTGTAAAATATTAAAAATAATTAAATAATTAATTAATAATTCATTAAAAATAATCTTCATGTAATGTAGAAATCACCCCAAAACAGCTGAATTCCTGCAAAATCTAAGAATTCTTATTTAAGAATGATGGATCGCAGCAGATATCTGCCCCAGTCCCTTCATTTCTGACCACTGCTCAGGGCTGACTCTACCATTAGGCAGCTTAAGGCAGCTGTCTAGGGTGCTGGTGTCTGGTGGACACTAATGAGTCTGACTTATTAAAAAATGTCTAGAGACATCCCTGATGTACTCAATGCAGGTAGAGGCTGTTGAACTATTTAGATGCTGTCTCCACACTTTCACCTGAGGGCACGGGAAGTGGGTATTGGTGTGGGGGAGGGGGGGCACAGTGGGCTGAAGTTTTGCCTAGGGTGCCGGGACACATTGCACCGGCCCTGGCTTTATCATCTATTGTATTTACCTTTTCAATTGGAATAATAATAAAAACTCTTAGATTTGAATACCTTTTTCCGGTATGCTTTTAGGTCATGTTTATCATGAGTTGGTTATTAATGCAGATAACATGTTAGTTAGTTAGTTAGTTAGTTAGTTAGTTAGTTAGTTAGTTTCTTTATCTTTAATACAGTAAACTTATTTGGTGAAATCTTGGGAGTATAATTAATATTTTTAAAACTGAAATATTACTAATTCCATGACATTCTCCTATGCAAATAAACTGACTTTCTTGGAATCTCTTTAATTATGAAAATACTACAATACATAGGGTCACTTTAGCCACCTGATCTAGCTTGATTATATATAATACTAGTTGAAGTACCCGGCATTGCCCAAGTTTAAAGTCTCAAGTTATTAAGTTTTATTATGTGATGTCATCCAAATCCATCCAGTGGAAGGCCCAGAACAGGCTCCCTGGGTCAAAGTTATTCCCAGCGAACTCCACCATGACGTCTCACCGGGACCCCAACCACTCCATTAGGCATCTCAGACCAATTGCCACCCCTCTGTGAAGTTTTCATTCAAATCCATCCAGTTGAAGGCTCAGAACAGGCTCCCCGGGTCAAAGTCCTGCCCAGCATACACCAATTAGAGGTCCGACCAGGACCCCAACCCCCCTAAAACCTGACCAGGATCCAACTAGACCACTTCGCACACATCAAAATCGGTGCAGGTGGCTCCGAATGCATAACAAACAAACAGATAAACAGACCAATTAATTTTATATATAAGATATGTCACTCTTGCATTGTTACGTTGTTGCTATGTGGTGTAACAGCTTACTTTTTTTATACTAAATAACTATGTAAGATTTGGCACCTTTACCTTGAAAGCTGTGGAAGATATTCACCAACAAAACAAACAAACAAACTTCTTCTCAAATATATATATATATATATATAGTAGATTTCACCAGTTTTAAATAATATAGTAGCTTGAAGGAATTTACTTAGAAATCTAAAAGGTAGAATATGTAGTCTTTGCTAAAAATTTCTATTATTCTTCAAATATTATACTTATACTTATTGCTTCAATTAATTAATTAATCAAAAATTACAAATAAATATTATTTTAAGTTAACAATCTACGATCATTGTTTTATTTAGGCTGGAAACAAACCTAGAATATCATATTATAATATTAATATAAAACAGATAAATCTCTGTGTCAAGAATAATTGTAGAATGGGCTACATATGGAAATTACATAACTATAGTATTCTATTGTTAAATTAAAAAAAAAGCATATCACCAAAAGGAAATAAATGAGCATTAATGTACAAGGGATTGAGAAATCTAGATCTACATATTAAGGGGATGATGCAGAGTTGGTGTAAAATGGGTGTAATTTATGTAAAAATAACATGCATGCTAAAAATAATTATTTCCACCCATATGCCGAGCCATGCACATCTTAGAAAATATATAGCTTATGCATATGTTCCCTGTTTATATCAGACATACATCACATACACTTACAGCCATGCAAAATATGCATACTCATTTTGAAGCCTACATACTAACAGTTGAAATATTCACAATTAGCCAATCATAAGAGGTTCACTAGTGCCTGGGACTATCACCATCATAATCATCATCATCATCTGGTATTTGCAAATGTCCTGGACTACCCACAAACAATGTAGCTTTCTCAGGCTTATATACACCTGTGTCTTGGCCTGCATTTGTTTGCAGAGACACACTCATAATTGGCCCACACCTGAAAGCCCCACCCATTCCCTGTGACCAGTATTAATTCTTCATCAGCACTTAGAACTCATCACCTTGTTAGTATGTTAACAACTGTATGTATAGTTTGAGAAAGGAAAGCTAAGGGAATTTCTAGTGTATCAGGTTTAAGGCATGATTCAATTAGTTGCAAGGTTCCACCAGAATATTGTTGGAGTTTCCAGGCAAGGAGATCCTTTATGTTTTAGTTCGCAGAGATTTGCGCAGCTGCAGATTGCACGATGCTCCGTCGAACTATTGCACTGTAATGACTCTCTCCCCCTTTAATGTCTATGGTTTAACAAAACATTTTCAATTAATTATATTCAATCCACCATTAAATTACATTAGATCATTCAACAAATATAAACAGTATATTTTCTCCTTTCCTAAGGTTCACAATTTCTTTCTATTATAGTAAAATAAATAATAATGCAAAAAATATTACTGTCCTTCAAATAAGATTAATTTAGAATCCTCCAATACATAATTTTTTTTTTAATATCTAGAAAATGGTCTTCTGGATTTATTGCAACCAGCTTATAATTATCAGGTAGTTAAAATCATTTTAGGGAATAATTGTGCCAGAGGAAAATATTATAAAACATTGTGTAGAGCTTACTATGCATTTAATATTAAGCATGAAGGTGTCTTAAGATCAGATAACAAATGTCAAAATTGCAATTTAATATCTGCTAACTTTTCTCATTATATATGGTTATGTCCTGTTATACAGAAGTGTTGGAAAGCGATCTAATCTTTTGTTCATGAGACTGTGAAGGTTGAGTATCAAGTGGATTTCCATTTTTGTGTCACGGGATTTATACCTTTAACTGGAGAAACAGCTAAATTGAAATCTCATTCTAAAACATGGATTAAATATATGCTGGCAGCAGCAAGAAAATATATCTTATTACATTTGATCAAGAACATTTCACTAGCGTTAACAAAGTCTTTGGACTATTTATTTGACTTCTTTTGTGCAAATATTTTAACATGTACAATTTCTCCAAATAATTTGCTTTTTAAAATAAGTATGAAATTCTTTTATAATAAACTTGGAGAGTCCTATTTCATCTAGAAGGATTGAACTATGGTCTCATTTGTAAATTTAAGATAATAAGTCTTCTGATATAATATTATACATTTTTTCTATCTTTTAGTATTGTCAAATAATATAATATCACTACAAATGTACTTTGCAAATAATCTGTGGTTAATTTTTTTTTCAATACTAAATTTTAATTGAGTTTCACTGTTTTTTACAGAGTAATACAAAGGGGGGGGTGGGGACGAATTGAAAAAAAGGGAGGGGGAAGAGTACATACATTACAAAATATTCAGAGGTCCGGTCCTAACAATAAATGTACATGTAGCAGTCTTGACAATTTAGAAGCACAAGTCCCTGTTGTTGATTTTTAATGCATGCAGTGATGAATAAAAATAGATTAATTCTAAACAAGCCACAGAGTAGAAAGGAATAACACAATAAATGTTATGCAGCTAGTTAATATCAGCTTCTGAGATTATTAACATTTATTTATTAACATTTATTTATATAGTGCCAGTAATAAAACAGGACTGTGTAATAACAGATACACAAAAAGGAAAACATTTAGTAAAGTTAAGCCTGATGAAGGGTGGGATGATCAATAATAAGTCACCCATTGTTTGAATCTTACATTATGCTAATTCACTCACTTAACTACTAACTAGAAATAACCACACAGACACCTATGTGGAATTAAAAGAGGACACAGCCGAAATTTACCGATCAATTTGTAATTAGAAAGATGGTGGCAGTAAAAAAGCAGTGCTCCAAGGCCACAGCCAAGCAAATATATTTGACTAACTAAATAAGAGGTGAATCCCCGCCCGGCGCAAACTGGCCTGAGGTAGAACCAATCTTCCTTAACTGGCATAGCCTCGACCCCTCCCTAAGATGATAGCCCGTTCCTCCCCTAAGGGGAATGACCAACTTGCCGCTACTATCAAAAGACAAATGCTACCGAGGCACTCTTACGCTATAATAGGTCGCTTAGGAGCACTGCTTCCTGCCAAAGCTTGGCTCAAAGACGCGAGCCCCACCACCCATCAGGAAATAATCGCACACCAAGGAAGACTGCAATGCTTTGAATATAAGACTCTAGACCTGCGCCTAGAGGTGTATGCCAACGGGCCTATAAGAATTCCTCTCCTTGTAAGGCAATCAAAGGTGCCAATATAACACATCCATCCATTAGAGAACCGGACTAGAAATTACTGCCAGCCTACCCTACTGCTGGCCATCTCTAGTAGACTATTTGCAGGTCCTTCCTAAGAGCAAGTATAAGTGTAATGCAATCGCAAGTACCCAGATCATTGCCCCCCAAATGTACCACCAATCTGGGTGCCAAATCTGGCTTCCGCTGTCCATAAACATCTAATAAAGGCCACCACAGGGCATGCCCCTAAAACCGAACCACTGATTCTTATGAGTACCTAATAAATGCGAGGCCTGACAAATGCTAAAGGATGCTCATTAGCCCAATAGATACATGAATGTCCCACGAACCACACCCGACATTTAGCATTCCTATAAACCTGCAAAAAGGGGTTAATCACACCCGCATAGGCTAATACAAATTATAGAAAAACAGCCTAGCCAAGGAAAGGAAAACAATAGTTGGGTGACCCATCTGAAGGTGAAAAACAGCACACCTCTTTGAGGGCAAATCTGAAAAGCCCTTCAAACTCCATAGCGGCAATAGGCATAAGGCCCCTGGATTTCCCAACAAACTCGCAAGAAGTGCAGATAACTATGCAACTTATCGCCGCGCAACTAATTCTTGTAGGCTGACAACTGCCACTGACCTAAATGCTTTAAGGTGTCAACGGAAGCACCTGCAGCTGCCATGCAGGTTGCTTCCCTAATCCTGAATAATGTGTGCCACTTGATCTAGCGGCAAATCTAAAGCAATCACACAGTTGTGAAAGACCCTTGTAAAGTAAAACGTAGACAATGTTGTCTGAGTAGCGTGAAGCAGCCAGCATGTGCTGCCTGGGGGCCGTAAATTATTAAATGTATGGCCAAGCCGACTAGGATTGGTGAAAGGGTATGCTTGAGCTGGGATAGAGATCCATCACCCTTTAGCAAGCTAATCAGTTTATTAATCAATGAATATGACACAATTACAAGTTATACTGAAAACTTAATTCTCAAACAACAACCTGTTGATGTCTGACTCATCTTATTTGATAACAACCTGCCAATTATAAAGATCCCTAAATAAGCTAACCAAAAGAGTTGTGCCTCTTCATTAACCGATGCGATCCCCGACCCTGTAACTATCAGCCTCTTTAAAATTGATATATCACTAGGTCTTCGCAAAATCATTTAGAATGAGGTGCTCCACCCCTGACCTCTCCCTACCTAAGCTAATAAAAAAACCATCGGCTCGCGACCAACAGACCAGGAAACTTTGTTAAATAAGAAAAACGCTAGACTGGGCTGATGACGTGGACGCTCTGAAATGACTTTGCTCGTGCCATTTCCAAACGATTCTAACAGGTATGCATGGAATGGTGAACCTCCTTTGCCCTTGTAAGCCAAGAAACCTTGCTAAACATTACAAGCTGTCAACTAAATCCTCAGCGTGCATGGAGCCAATGACATCAAAACAAAATACTTAAATTCCGGCGATACAACCAGCCGATATTAACAGGACCAGGGTAAGCCATGTATCTCAGCAAAAAAGGGGGATGCCAGCCCCCGAAACATAATCCATGGACAACGAGACAAGGACATCTGCTATCCAGTACTCCCCTCCCGGAACGTGACGTGTCCTAACATCTATGGTCCTGCGCAAACATACAAAGAGGTGAAAAAATGCCTAATACAAATGCAAAGCCGGAGGGGACCCAGCCCTCTAACTAATGATAGCATGAACTACACCTAAAATATCTCTGCATAACATAAACCTCCGGCTGCCGAATCTGGTAGCCCAGATTTTGTCTGTAACCATGATTGGCAAAAACTCCAAAAACAGCATACTGGCAGTTAGATCTTTGCCGCATCCATGAATCCGGCCAAATTCTCGCACACAGCTGCCCTCCGATAACTCCATGAAAACTACGGAACTAGACGTGTCCTCAAACAACTGAACCTGTAATTGTCTACATGAGCAGATAACCAATTCTAACTCCGTTGAACTCCCGAAACATTACCAAACAAAAGTGCAGATCCTCCCACAAGTCCAGAGACAAGCAAAAATTGTGAGATTTTGAATCCTGGCTATGGTGTGGTCCAAACGACGACAATTTCCTGCCTGTGGATATTACTCTACAATCAAAATTCACAGCCTAGAAACGATTGCAATTACTTTAGTGACACTTCCCCAATTCACTAACTTTATCCAAAGGCAATTGGCAAAGACCTAGCAAAGTGTCCATATATATTCCCCAGATAGGACAAATGTGTAAACACTAAACAGAGACCTCAGTTTTGTCGCAAGAAACCGGTACGCCTAGAATCGATAAAAAACACCTGTAAAGAAAGTAAACCCTTGCAAACTAAAACCAACGATAGGCCCCACTACCAATAAAGCAACCCAAAAATTGTGGTGCATTCCAGGGCAGCTGTAATAGCTGTGAAAAATGGGGGCTAAATGTGAATTGGTAAGTTGCGGGAAAACCTGGGGGCTCGTAATGTTGTAAAGGGGGTGGGGTGGCAAAAAAAAAAAGGGGGGGGGCTGATGCTGCACGATTGCTGTGAAAAATGGGGGCCAACCAGTGTGCCACAATGAGTGGGGGCTGGTAGCAGCTGCATGATAGTGTAACATACCGCATTGACATTATACCAGTGCGGGGGGGGGCTGGCCTGGATGGGAGGGCTGGGTATTGAGGACCTGGCAGCGCTCCTAGGGTCCTGAGGCAACAAAAGGCCTCTCCCCTGGGGCCAAAACTGTGGTGCAGTGAAGGCACTGGGGGGGGCAGTGCTAAATGCGGTGGGGGATGGTGTTTGACCGGCAGAGGCCATCAGGGAGCTCTGTGCTGCTGGCCAGGGGCAAAAGTGGCTGCCAGGGTTTCGTGGGTGGGGCCAGGCTGTGGGATAGAGCCCGGGGGGAGCTGGGACTGGGATAAATGCAAGGCCCGGCGGGGTGGGTGCCCGGGTGACTTGTGGAGCCCCGCCGTGGGCCAGCGCCAGTGAAAGGTCTTCATAGCACCAGCTCTGGCGTTCCCCACATGCGTGCAGGGGGTGGAGAGGCAGGCCTGGCATAGCATCCTAGCCGCGTACCACGCCTGCAGGAAGCTGCAGCTGCAGAGGTAAGGAGTATGGCCACCTCATTGAATGGCACGGTGGGAGAGGAGGCGGGGGGGCGGCGGGATGGGGCAGAGAACAGCGGGTTGGAGGCAGGGAAGAAAAGCCTGCTTGCTAAAGGCCTGGTGTGTAATGACACAAGTGGGGAAAGTGGCTGTAGATGAAGAGGGGAGGGGGAAGCAGCAGCTAGAAAAAGGGCAACAGGGTGTAAGGACACAGGGGGAGAAGTTACTGGACATGAAGGGGGGGAACAGCAGCTGGAAAAAAGACAGAGGGACATATAAATCACAGGTAAATAGCACTATAAACATTGATACTCATCCCAGCCTGGTTCCAAAACTGGAAAAGAGGAAGATTGCTCCTCTTCCAGACTATTTATAATGAATAGCAGGGGCCTTGCCACTTATTACTGCCATAGGCTACTATTTTGATGGACACAATCCTGGCTATGCCCTCTTCCTCTCCTTTAACCCCTGGTGAACTAGCAATATTCCATCACTAAACAGGGTGCTTATCTTTCCTCAAACTTATTCAAGTAGTTGGATCTATTAATATGCTGCAACATGTTCTTAAATGTCTTTTGTTCCAAAATATAAAAATATATAAATCCAAGAGAATGTTTTGTAAATACATGTAAATTACTCACTGTGAAGGATGACCTGGTATCAATATCATGTGACTCTATGCACTTATCTGCTTTATCTGCATTATTATTATTTTAGCTTTTATTTTTATGGAGCCACAAGGGTTCCACAATGTCTTACAAATGGGAAAAACAAAAACAGTGACTTACAGTACAAAACAATGCATAACAAAGACATGGTTTATAAACATTGCTGCATTTGCCATCATAACACTCAAATAATCTTTAGTGACAGCAAGCAATGGTTAGGTGACATTGTAGGGAGTGTAAATAGTATAAGTAATGGAAAGGAGAAGCACATGAGAGAAAAGGGCCCTGCTCGAAAAGGGCCCTGCTCTCTCTAAAGGAGAGGGGCAAACAACCAGGAGTGACACTGATGGGGGAGACAGTGAGGAATGAGCAGGAGCAGTGGGTTAGGATGAGAGCTGGGTGGCTATGATGAAGAAGTGAGTTTTGAAAGCCCTTTTGAATTGTAGTAGAGAGGTGTAGAGTCTGCTAAGGAGAGGGAGATAATTCATGAGATGGAGAATAGCATGGGCAAAATCTTGGAGGCGGGAATGGGAGGAAGTAATCAGTTGGCAAGAGACGAGGTGCATTTGTAGAGCAAATTGGGCAGGTGGAAGTGTGAAGAGGAATAAGGTCAGAGATGTAAATGGGTGAGGATTAGGTGAGGGCTTTGTAAATGTGTGAGAAGTTTGAATTAGGTTCTGAATGGGTGCTAATGTAGAGCTTGCAGGTGAGGGGAGGCAAATGTAGTTCATTTGTAGAGGATGATAAGGTAGTAGCAGCATTGAGGACTGATTGGAGAGGAGAGAGGTGAGAGTGGTGAAGGCCAGATAGGAGGAGGTTACAAAAGTCCAATCTTGAGATGACCAGTGAATGGATGAGGGTCTTAGTTACCTCCAGGGGGAGAAAGGGTGTTATCCTAGAAATATTTCTAAGATGGAAATGGCAGGACTGCGAAAGGTACTGAATATGTGGTTTGAAGGAGAGGGAGGATTCAAGGATAACGCCAAGACAGGACACTTGGGGGCTAGAAGAGATGGTTGTGCTGCCAATAGAAAATGAAATTATGGGAGGTGAGGTTATGTGGGAGGGTGGGAAAATGATCAGCTCAGTCTTAGATATGTTAAGTTTAAGAAATTGCTTGGACACTGAAGAAATAGCAGAGAGACAATGGGAGATACAAGTGCGGAGAGAGGGGGAGAGGTCAGGGGAGGAGAGGTAGATCTGAGTGTTGTCGAAGATGAATAATTGGCTGAGACAAGTTCAGTTTAAGATTTAATCGCAACGACGCCATCTTGCGATTGGCCGCAAGACGCCATCTTGAAAATGAGATCGCAAGACGCCATTTTGCGAATGGCCGCCTAAGCGCCATTTTAGTTAAAACTCACATTTTTGTACATGTGGCGATAATGCTATTAGCACCATGTGATTGCATGTTTCACCATTTCTCATACACACATTAATACACACAATTGCGCTGTTAACTAGTCGCATATTAGCGAATGCATAGGACTTTGTATGAAACCGCTGTTTTATTAGCTTTATGCGCACGTATCTGCCCCAAGTTAACTAGCGTCCTTATATCAAACCCCGAATACTCACACATTACATATTCACGCATAAGGTTTAATAAGCTTTAAAGTATATGATTTAAGTTAGTTCAGTTAGTTTAAATGCTGAGAAAAAAAGATATTTGATAACTAAGGTTTTATACATGCTAAACAAGTCGTGTTTGGTTTCGTACTGATGCGTACTCTTTTTACAGTATTCCGGTGTTATCGGTGGGGAGATCGCATCATGCATTCTCGAGTTATGGATCGCAGAGGCTACAAGCAACAAAATGTATATTTCATGAACAACTGTTAGGATGTTACAGGGGGCGGGAAGGGAAAGACCCCCAGCTGTTAGAGGCAGGGAGAGTCTATTTGAACCAGCCTGTTAAATGCTCTGTAACAGATGCTTCTCCCCTGGGAAACAATGACATCAGCAACAAACTTCTCTATTGTCCTGTCTATTCTGGGGGGGTATAAATATGTGTGCTCAAATGCTGGGGTCTTAGTCTTCGTGCTGAATGCTGAATGACGAGGGGTCTCTTGCTGATGCCTATCTTTGGGGCCGGAAGCGCTGCGTATATGTATACTGTACTTGGGTCTGTATAATTCCTTTTGCGCCTAAATTGTGTCTGGATCAATTGCGTGTAACTGTCTGAACTTTTACTTGAATAATACTTGTGCTTTGGAACCACAGATTCCAGGTCTAAGGACGTCATTCAGAGTCGGTCGAAGCGGCCGCGCGGTCGTATGGGAAAAGGGGCCGAATATGCAAATGATTCCCTCACAAGTTGCGTCCCTAAGTTCGGATCGGTTACTGGCCGACCAAGGGGAGGAAGCGGTCGGATGACAAAAATACGCCCCCTTCTCGTACGCATTACACATCATCTCCGGCCATATAAGGATTAATCGCGAGCATCGGTAACCATCGGAACTGGTCATAGAGCTTAAGGTTGACCATACCCTCTCCTAAGCTCTACGATCATGTCAGTGTAAAAACCTCCCATGTCACATGTGCCATGACGCTACTTTGCTAATTATGCACTCCCATAAACCGTATGCACTCCCATAAAACGCCGTTCGCATAATTAGGCATGCCTGCGTTCGGATCTCCACTCCCCCATTTTCAAGCACCTTCCCCTGTTACCACCCACAAACGCCTCAATCTGTCACTCAAACTACCGACCTGGCTGTGTTCAAGGAGAGAGACATTTACTGATCGTAGCGGCTAGTTTGCGCACGCGCATTGCGAACTTTACGCATGCGCAGTTTAGCGAACATCGGAGGCGTACGACCGCGCGGCCGCTTTGACCAACTCTGAATGAGGTCCTAAGTCTTTATTTATGGTATGACTGCGTACGCAAATTAGCGTCATCCTTAGAGGTTTATAGGAAGGATTTTAGAAGGTACAGGCAGGGGTATATAGAGGTTCTGATCCAGTATCGTTAGTTGGGGGCTCGTAGTGAAGTCACTTACCTGCTCACACGGTACATACGTCTATCGATATTTCAGCAAAGGGTGGAGTGGCCACATGCAGGGTTTGCCTGCAACCGCTTTGTGCTGAAAGATCGCTATCCGTCTCCGTGTGAATCAAGGAAGCTGACTAAGAATCCAGGGACAAGAGAGGAAAAAGTTTGTTTTCCTCTGTTGATAGAATCTTACGTTTAAAGGGGTGCCGTAGTACTGAGTATGCGGCTAAGTCGCAGGTTTGTGCATAGCAAAAGCACACATTTGTGTACGCAGTTAAAAAGTAATTATACGGTTGTGTGGTAGTCGCATTATTGTGTATGCGGCTGATCGCACAATAGCGTATACGCACTTCCGGTTCTGCTGCCACGTGTTTTAACAAAGTCGTTGAGGTTTACTTTTGATTTTTATTTTTTCCAATTGTTACCAATATCTGGGTTAACGTTTATTTTTCTGCGCAGGAAAAAAAGTGTGTAACAGTGAATATTTGTTGAACAAAGTTAAGGGTATCATATGATCCTTAAGGGCTAGGTGCAAGGGTTAGTCTAGCCGCTTGGTAAGTAGCTTTACCGTTCTATACACAGTAGCAGGTGTACATGTTGTCTTTGTTGTAGAGAGGTGCATGAGAGTAGCCGACATATAAACTCTCATAGGTGTGAAAGTTGCCTTACTAAATCTTATCCGGGTGTGAAAGTTGCCTTTTTCAAATCTTATCCAGGTGTGTGGGCGCCACCGACTTAAATCGTCCACAGGTAAGTGAAAGTATCTTGATTGTCTTTCACCAGTTTAAATCTTTATTGAAAAGCATAGGAGTTGTCTCAGAATGGGAGCCGCGCAAACAGTAGAGATGTTAGATAATGATGTGCTGCTAATGGAGGCGCCGATCGGATCGGCCCGTCGTATCATGCATACTAAGTACGGTACTTATGCAATAACGTATTGTGATTTATGGTTTAATATGACGAGGAAGAGTGTTAGACCGTTTCCCAGAATTGGTAGTTTTGATAAAAATGTTTTAGACAATGTCCGGGATCACATCAGCTTGATGCACTCCCGAGAGAAGAAGGTTAAATATTTTGAATGTTTAAAACTGTGGCAACATGAAGGGGATGCGTGGCTTAAAACTGTGCTCACGACGCAAACTAGCGTCGTGAACACATTGCCAAAAAATACATCCGCGGAGCTAAATTGCAATACGGGTGAGCCGCAAAATGGCACGCCCGTGCGGCAAGGTAGTGTTGTAGAGAGTATTGCCAGCAGTTCACGCTCACCTCCCCCACCTTATGTGGATGGAGGTGCAAGTACAGTTACCAAAAATACCCATAAAAATGTAACAAGCAACTTGTACCCTCTCTTAAGCAACTATAAAGAACATGTTCATGATGTGGATGATGAGCCTATTGTAATGTCTGCCATTTCCCATGCTGTACAAATGATAGATGCTGCATCACCACAATCACGAGTGGTGCCGCCATCTCCATCGGTAACAGCAAGGGAAGTGTTAATGCCCTCTGCACCCGTAGAGGAAGTTGTTCATACCATACGTAGCAGAAGCAGACTAAACCCCCAGCCAGGTAATCAGGTCAAAGGTAGCAGCGCTACCGGTCTGCATCCCATTCGGACAATAACTGTTCCAAATGGAAATTCAGATGCAAACGGTATAGTGCCCACGAGGGAAGTAGTAATGCATTGTCCTTGGACAAGAGCAGAACTAAATTCCATCATAAATGATTTCCCCGATCCCAAAAAGGAATTAGCCAAATGTCACAGATCTTTGAGAAATTTGGGTAGTTCACATGAACCCACTAATAAAGATTGGCATGTGGTGTTAAGGGCCTGTCGGCCACGCAATACCGACGTGACAAAATTTATCACGGATTGTGTATTGGATGGTGACGTTCCCTTAACAGACCAAGTAAACCAAGGTAACATTTCCCGCATTGTAACTCAATTGGGTATATATTTTCCAGTAGTAGTTAACTGAAACCAAATTTTCACCATTAAGCAGAAGGAGAGTGAAACTGCAGAAGATTATTGTGATCGGGCTCTGCAGGCTATCACCCAGTACACTGGGATAAAGGATATTAAAGATAGCACTCACCACCGGGGAATGATAGTCACGGTACTTGTGGACGGTCTGAAAGAGAGTTTAAAAACTCAGGCTCAGACCTCACAGCCTGGCTGGCGGGGACTCACAATAGATACCCTCATAGAAACCGCCATTGAACATGATAAAAACATCTCCAAAAAGAGAGAAGCCCAGAGTGAAAAACTAAGCTACCCACCAACTTCTTATCCCCCACAATACCCTTACCCTCCCTATCCTTACCCATATCCACCACCTTTACCCTCTGCACAAACCTCACAACACCACATGTCTTCACCCGATACATGAACATGTTTTAACTGTAAACAACCAGGACACTTAAGTAGAAACTGTACAGTAAAAAGAGTAGGGACCCCACATCAGGGAAGACCTGGATATCCCCATAAGGGATATACACAGAGGCCAGCAAATGTTCAGCAGGCACCAGCTCCAATTGTAGCCGTAAATGCTTTATTGGAGAATGGTAGCCAACGCTAGGGGTCAGGTCATACCTGTAGTCTACAGATAGTCAGGTTAACGGGAAGTACTAGGGAAGAACCGGTCATGATGGTTGATGTAGCTGGTACTGAATATCCTTTTCTTGTAGACACAGGGGCGACCAGGTCAGTGATAAAATCTCCCGTTAATTTGCAGGTGACCAATGAGACAGTACCAACAATGGGTGTAACAGGTAAAGTGGAACATTATCCTTTAACAAAGTCCACAGAGGTTACTATTGGGCCGTTGCATACCAGGCATTCTTTTCTTCTGGCTGCTGCGGCTCCTACTAACCTACTGGGCAGAGACTTGTTATGTAAGATGGGATGTGTTATATATTGCACCCCTGATGGTGTATTTTTAGATATCCCAGAGAGAATGGTACACGAGGTGCGGGATATATTGAACACTCCCCAAAGGATAATGTATCACTCTACAAGTTTAAATGAAAATCCATCTCAGATAAATGAAATGTTGTCCCTAATTCCAGACTCCTTTTGGACTAAAGATGGACAGGACACTGGATTAATGGCAAACGTAAGCCCAGTAATGGTAAATTTAAAAAGCGGAAGGCAAGCTCCAAAAATTCCCCAGTACCCACTAAAACAGGAGGTAGAATTAGGGGTTCTTCCAATAATTGAGTGATTATTGCAACAGGGAATTTTAGTTCGTACAGCTAGTGTAGCCAACAGTCCCATTTTCCCGATGAAGAAGAGTGGTGGGAGGGGTTATAGGCTGGTACAAGACCTTAGAGGTGTTAATAAGGTAGTAGAGAGCAAGTTCCCTGTAGTGCCAAATCCAGCTGTCATTTTGATGCAGATCCCACCAAATGCAACCCATTTCACTGTCATCGACCTCTGTTCTGCTTTCTTCTCTGTGCCTCTCCATCCTGACTGTCAGTATCTATTCGCATTTACATACAGAGGTTTACAATACACATGGACATGGTTACCCCAAGGTTTCATAGACTGTTTACAATCTTTTCAACCTGCCAATGGATCTGTTCTAATTCAATATGTGGATGATTTATTGCTATGTTCTGACTCGTTTATGTCATGTTTGAATGATACTAAACTTTTGTTACTTCATCTCTCACAAACAGGACACAAGGTGGCTAAGGACAAACTACAGCCGTGCCAATCCAGAGAAAAATGTTTGGGACACTGCCTAACCCAGGGGTTACGACATCTTACAACAGATAGAATCCAGGCCATACAAAACATGACACTGCCGCAGAATCAACAGCAAATTCGTTCTTTCTTGGGAATGTGTGGATACTGTAGAATGTGGATTCCAGGTTTTTCTATTTTGGCCTTACCTTTACAGGAATTAGTCTCTTCCTCAAAGCCTGATCGTGTCATACACACAGAGGAATCAGAGCAGGCTTTCCTTAATCTTAAGGATAGTCTGACGAAAGCTCCTGCATTGGGAATACCCGATTATGAAAAACCTTTTGATTTGTATTGTACGGAAGCCGATGGTTGTGCTGCAGGTGTCCTTACACAAAAACATGGTGATGCCAGTAGGCCCGTAGCATACTACAGTGCCCAATTGGACACTGTGGCAAGATCACTCCCCACCTGTTTGAGAAGTGTAGCAGCTACTGCTCTATTGGTGAGTAAAAGTGAGGACGTAGTATTGGGCCATGATATGATTGTCTACACTCCCCATGCTGTATCTGCTCTGTTGAACTCAGCTCAAACCAGACAGGTCTCCTCGGCTAGGTTCACCAAATGGGAACTAGCTCTAATCGCTCCTGCAAATATTACTGTTAAACGTTGCAGTACACTGAATCCAGCAACATACCTACCATATGTACAACATGATGTACAAAGGGTGGAAGGAGAGGAGTTGCTGGCGGGAGGTGAGTTCGGCAGACATAATGATATGCACGATTGTATGACATATCTGAATCAGACCTTTACTGCTAGACCTGACATACATGACACACCTTTAGAGAATGTGGATGTAACTTTTTATACGGATGGGAGTTGCCATAGACAAACAAACACAGGTGAATTATGTACAGGTTATGCTGTTGTAAATGACACAGACATCAGAGAAGCTAAACCTCTCGGTCCTCCTCACTCAGCCCAGGTGGCAGAGTTAGTAGCACTGACTAGAGCATGTGAACTGGCAGCAGGCAAATCTGCTAACATTTACACTGACTCGAGGTACGCGTTCGGGGTGGTGCACGATTTTGGGGCTCTATGGTGTCTGAGAAATTTTATGACAGCAGCAGGCACACCAGTTGCACATTCCCGACACATAAAACATCTTTTAGAAGCAATCCAATTGCCTAAAGTGGTGGCAGTAATTAAATGCAAAGCCCATACATGTGAGGATGACCCGGTGTCACTGGGCAACAACAGAGCTGATGAAGCTGCAAAATGGGCAGCAGGGTTAAAAATGTTTTCTCCAACTGAAACAATTATGTAATTTCAAACAATTGATATGCTGAAATTAATTGAGATGCAAAATTTGTGTTCAATTCAGGAAAAATCCATTTGGAAGTCCAAGGGATGTGGGCAAGAGTCCTCTGGGCTCTGGAGGGACAGACATGGTAAGCCAGTAGCCCCCAAGGCATATTACCCCAGCCTTGCTGAGGCAGCACACGGCCTGACTCATCTGGGTAAACAGGGTATGTGCAAGTTGGTGAGGGCATACTGGTGCACACCAGGGTTTTCTTCACAAGCAGAAAAGATAGCAATGTCCTGTCTGACCTGCTTGAGAAGAACATAGGGAAAGCGATCCCTACCGAACCGACCCACATTCCACCGACTGATGGACCTTTCCAGGTGATACAAATTGATTTCATCCAATTACCACCCTGCAGGAACCTTAAGTATGTATTAGTGTGCACAGACGTATTTTCTAACTGGGTTGAGGCCTACCCAGCGGCCACTAATACTGCTGCATTTACTGCCAAGAAAATAGTTCAGGAATTTGTATGCAGGTACGGTATCCCTAAAATCATCAAGAGTGACAGGGGTACCCATTTCACTGTTGATGTTTTTCAAAATATGTGTAAGCTGATGGGTATTAATAGCCTACTTCATACCTCCTACTGACTGCAAGCCAGTGCCAAGGTAGAGAGGATGAACGGGACTATTAAAAATAAGCTAAGTAAAATCATGGCAGAGACTGGACTAGGATGGCCAGAAGCGTTACCTTTGGTCCTACATAGCATAATGACCACTCCTAGACCTCCTCTGAATCTGTCCCCATTTTAAATATTGTTCGGTAGACAACCTCATTTGATTATAAGTCCACAGGAAGACCTGAAGGGTAACAACGAGGTAACTGTAAAGTATCTTATATCAATGAGTAAGCAGTTAAAGCAACAGCAGCAGAAACTGAAATTGTTGTCTAATGATATGCCTGAAACTAACTGTCATGATGTTGAACCAGGAGAATATGAAATGATCAGACATTTCTTGCGTTCAGGTTGTTTGACTGATCGGTAGGAGGGTCCATACAAGGTGCTGCTGACGAGTACTACATCTTTGAAGGTGGCCGAGAGAGATACCTGGGTCCATTCCACTCACTGCAAAAAGGTCAATCAACCGGTGGAGAAACAAGTCGGAGACAAAGCTGATAGCGTGGACCTGTCGATCGCGAGCTTGTTCCGGGAGGATTGAACAGGTTGTAGTGAGATACCTGAACTGAGAGAAATTTGCAGATCTTGTTGTGACAATGGACAGGCCTGCTATGTTCATTTTCATATTCTCTTTTAGAGTGTTCACCATCCTGGTCAGTTTGGGGATACCCAGTGTCTGTGATGGGGAACCGATTGAGGAAACGGGAGCTGATGGCAGTGCTGATGGAGTGGAGTCAGGAGGAGTGCAATTCCAATCAGGGGAGTGTCTGACCAATCTTAGTACTGTTATTGTTAAGAGAGCTGTCATTCCGGATACTCGGGGAAGGTGTGGAGGTTTATCATCTGAAGATTCCTGTATTTGTGAGCTTTGTGGGTCCCTAGTTGATGAGAACTGTATCCAATGGTGCCAACCTAAATATAATCCATACTGGGGTGGGTATCCTCTAGAGGATTATCATAGCATGGTAGGCAAAGTGTTAAATCAAACTGATTGCTGGGTGTGTTCACATGTGCCACAGGGACAGCATAACGTAGGGTTGGTGCCGTTTCTGCTGAATATCACGGAAATTTTAGAATTGCAAAAAGGGAAAACATTGGATGGAAAATTTCTCTCATCCAAACCACCTCATTTCAAACTCCATCAATTCCAAATAGATAGAACACTTTTGTGCTTAAACATAACCAACCCCAATAGACCCGGGAGTTGGGAAGTGACGGGGAATAATCAGACGATGACCTTCTCACAAAGAGCTGATAATGAGTCCATAAACCATGATCTGTTATGCTCCATTAAGTCTGGTGGGAAACATTTTAGGTATCGGTATACATTGAGTTCCACCAAAGAAATAATTGGTAAGGTGCCAAATGGTTATTGTGCTAAAATAATACAGCAAGAAACTTGCATGTACCAGATGGAAGAACCAGAAATAGGATTGTTTGCAAGGGAAATGTGCTTAATGATAATGATGCATACCATTCCTTATGTTCTCTGTGGAAGAAATGCATATAAATGGCTCTCCCCGAGTTCCGAAGGTTTGTGTTAACTGGGAAGAGTAGTCCCAGAAGTTATGACCCTCACACATGTTGAAATGCTGGGTATACATAAAAACACACCGTCACCGTATATTTTCACACACAATATGAACACAGAGGCAAAAGAAATATGATACCTGGTGAAGTACATAAAGCCACTCAGTTAATCAGTGAGACAACTGGCTTTCAAGTTTTAGTCACATTGGATCCCACCAGGATCCCTCAGGGTACATTAAATTTTAGATATATCCAGGAACTTGCTAAATTGATAGATAATATCACTGCGATGTACGATGACACATTCAGGTATACAGGGAGAAAATTGCAAGCGTACAAGAAAGAATTAGTGCAACACAGGCTAGTGCTGAATTACTTAACTGCTGTTACTGGAGGGTATTGCGTAACATTGGCCACCCAATTTGGAGTAAAATGTTGCACCTATGTCACCAATGATACCAGCGACCCCAAGGAGGTGATAGACCGAAAGATGGATGAAATTCTGCAGCTAAAATGGGAGTTTCTTAAGAACCATAACGCTTCAGTGACTGAAGTAGGGAAGAAGATAGAAGGATGGGTTTCATGACTGAACCCAGTGAAATGGTTCTCAGGTCTAGGGGAATGGGTCCAGGAAGTGATCGCCAGCATAGGCAATCTCTTAATCCTTATACTGATTGTCATCATAATAATTGGCATATGCGTCCGGTGTGTTCCTATTGTGTTGAAGTGTGGAAAATGTAAAAATAAAGTAAAATGAAAGAATGAAATTATGATGGTGGCCAGTATGAATACCGAGGTAAATACAGAACTGCATTACACCCTGAGCTAGGAAATCCCATTGTTTGATGTATTATATCTAGACAAGCATAGAATGTATTATTGAAATGTTATCTATAGAACACCTCAGATAATGTAAAGTCTCAATTCCCCTTCAAGACTGCTTTTATAAGACTGGTGCATTCTCACACCTTTCACATGATCTTCTAAGATCCGCGGTGTGCGTATAATAGTAGTTTTATGTCCCCACCCAGAGACACATTATTGATGGATTAAGAACCACCTTGTGCCATCCCACAATAACACTAAATAATATGTAAATGTAAGCCTAAATTAAATTTTAAGATCAGATTGAGATAGCATGTTGTTTGCTATCAAAGGGTGGACTGTCGAAGCTGAATAATTGGCTGAGACAAGTTCAGTTTAAGATTTAATCGCAACAATGCCATCTTGCGATTGGCTGCAAGATGCCATCTTGAAAATGAGATCGCAAGACGCCATTTTGCGAATGGCCGCCTAAGCGCCATTTTAGATAAAACTCACATTTTTGTACATGTGGTGATAATACTATTAGCACCATGCAATTGCATCTTTCACCATTTCTCATACACACATTAATACACACAATTGCGCTGTTAACTAGTCGCATATTAGCGAATGCATAGGACTTTGTATGAAACCACTGTTTTATTAGCTTTATGCGCACGCATCTGCCCCAAATTAACTAGCATCCTTATATCAAACCTCAAATACTCACACATTACATATTCACACATAAGGTTTAATAAGCTTTAAAGTATATGACTTAAGTTGGTTCAGTTAGTTTAAATGCTGAGAAATAAAGATATTTGATAACTAAGGTTTTATACTTGCTAAACAAGTCGTGTTTGGTTTCGTACTGATGCGTACTCTTTTTACAGTATTCTGGTGTTATCGGTGGGGAGATCGCATCATGCATTCTCGAGTTATGGATCGCAGAGACTACAAGCAACAAAATGTATATTTCATGAACAACTGTTAGGATGTTACAGGGGGCGGGAAGGGAAAGACCCCCAGCTGTTAGAGGCAGGGAGAGTCTATTTGAACCAGCCTGTTAAGTGCTCTGTAACAGATGCTTCTCCCCTGGGAAACAATGACATCAGCAACAAACTTCTCTATTGTCCTGTCTATTCTGGGGGGGTATAAATATGTGTGCTCAAATGCTGGGGTCTTAGTCTTCGTGCTGAATGCTGAATGATGAGGGGTCTCTTGCTGATGCCTATCTTCGGGTCTGGAAGCGCTGCGTATGTATACTGTACTTGGGTTTGTATAATTCCTTTTGCACCTAAATTGTGTCTGGATAAATTGCGTGTAACTGAACTTTTACTTGAATAATACTTGTGCTTTGGAACCACAGATTCCAAGTCTAAGTCTTTATTTATGGTATGACTGCATACACAAATTAGCGTCATCCTTAGAGGTTTATAGGAAGGATTTTAGAAGGTACAGGCAGGGGTATATAGAGGTTCTGATCAAGTATCGTTAGTGTCATCAGCATAGACATTATATTGGGAGCCAAAACAGATAATGAGCTCACCTAGAGATGATTTATAAAAGGAAGAATAGGAGTGGTCCCAGAACAAAACATTGGGGGACACCTGCTGTTAGTGGGGGTGAAGTTAGGTCATGAGGAGATGAAGAAAGAGTGGTCAGGGAGGTAGGAGGACAGCCAAGAGAAGGCAATATCCTGCAGCCTAAGGGAGTGAAGGATTTGCAGGAGGAGAGGATGGTCCACAGTGTCAAAAGCAGTAGAGAGGTTGAGAAGAATGAGTAGAGAGTAGTGGCCCCTGTATTTGGCAGCAAGGACATCATTGCTAAATTTCAAGAGGGCAGTTTCAGTGTTAGCGGAGAGGATGGAAGCCAGCTCAAGAAATTTGAAGGCAAATAAGTGGGGAGAGATGGCGCTGTAGTTGGAAAAAGTGTTAGGATCAAGGTTGGGTTTTTTAAGAATAGGGGAGATGAGGGCATGCTTGAATGCTGATGGGACAGTGCCTAATTTGAGATATTGAAGAAATGGGCAAGGTGGGAACAAGCAACAGGACAGAGGTAGCAGAGAAGGTGGGAGGGGCTATAGTCAAGGGGGAGGTGAAAGGGGTGAGAACTGGATGACTTCATCTCCAGATACATGGGAGAAAGATGTCAGGGTTGGTAAGATGGATGAGAAAGGGTGCTCTCGAAAAGGACGGGGTGGGCTCTGAGGGTCTGGTGGGATAAGAATCCTGATGTATAAAATCAATTTTAGATGTGAAGTGGGTGGCAAAGGCAAGAACAGAGAGTGAAGAGGGGAACTGAGGAGTAGGGGGGCAGAGTAGGGAGGTGAAAGTAGTTAAGTGACACCGGGAGTTTGAGCACTGCGAGTAGATAAGGTTCTTGAAATACGACTGTTTAGAGAGAGAAAAAGAGAGGGTGGTACTGTAGCTTGAGAGCTACAGTACCAAAAATTTTAAATGGAGGAAGTCTGCATAGGAGCGTGATTTCCCCCACTGTCACTTTGCAGAGCTTTTTCAGAATTGAGGTGAATTTGGAGTGCCAAGGTTGAGGTGTAGATTTGCGAGAGTGAGTAGTGATTGCCAGAGCAACAGACTCAAGAGCAGAAGTAAGGGAGACATTGTAAAGGGAAATGGCTTGTTCAGGGCAAGAGAGAGAGAGATGATGGGGGAGAGAAGAGAGTTGAGCAGGGAGGATAAGAATATGATGTCAACAGCCTCAAGGTTCTGCTTAGTGATGTTAACTTCAGCAGGCATAGGTAGAGAAGGATGAGGGATAAGATAATAGGGAGAAGGTCGTGGCCGGAAAGGGGTAATGGAAAATTGATGTAATCAGAGATATCACAATGGTGAGTGAAGACCAGATCAAATGAGTCTCTACTCATATAGGAGGGTGAGGAGGTCCATAAAGAAACCAAGTGATAATGTGAAGGAGTTTAGAGGCAGAGGATTCTGTGGGGACATCGGTAGGGATATTGAAGTCACCTAAGACGAGGGCACGAAGATCTTAAGAGAGGAACTAGTGGGGGAACCAGCAAGCAAAGTTGTCAAGGAATTTGGAGGGAGGGTCAGGGGGACAATAAAATTACACTTGTTCATCTTAATTACACCTACATGTGTGGAGACACTTGTTTGCCTAATTTGACTCCCAGGGTCCTGATATGGGAGATATAATAATAATACTATTTTTATTTATATAGCATTTATCCACAAGAGGACTAAGAGACCTAATTCTGGTTCAGACGCAGTTCCGGCGTTCTTTCATATTCTGCAGCAGTCACATCTGTGACTTTATGCTAAGCCATTACCTGATGTACATTCATGTGTCGGAATGTACTAACTGAGACTGAGAAGCCCATTGTCAGCACTCGTAGATGCTGAAATACTCCTTGACGCATCTATAGGGACACCACCGGTCGCACCAGCCCTATGCCGTTGCAGTTTTCCCATCTTAATATGGCCTCCTATGTGAGCGGTTGATCATCTCTATATGAACTGCTTTCAACGACACACCAGTGACACGCCTGCAGCATGCCCATAAGATGCATTATCTCCATGTATCTTTTTAGTCACCCCGTTACCTCCCAGTCACCATCCAGGTACACAACATACATTTTTTCTTCTGTGCTTCTAAATTTGATCTTCGACTCTGTACAACCAAAATCGGGGGCATGTCTGATGTGGCTCACGTGCATGTGCAGATGATAAACATTGATCCACGGTGTCCTACAAAGCCGCTGCATCCGACTCAGAATCAGGCCCAAGGTGCTTTACATATGTATATAACAGTACATAATGCAGTGAAAGTGTATAGTGAATAGTTACAGTGAGGAAAATACAAAATGCACAATACAGTTATAGTGGTAACAATGAGCAAGATGTAAAACACCTAAAGTCATCATCCGCTCCATGTGTAATTCATCCTATCTGGAACCGGTGAGGCAGCATCTTGGGAACACTGCATGGTTCAATCAGCAGAATAAGCAATACGTAGAAAATGGTAAACAGTAGCGGAAATACAAAAAACATGTGTGGTATACATAGATCATTAGTTACAAGTGTATGACATCCAGGATACAAGGTATACAATGAATATATAATTTATTTATTTATTTGTGTCTAGATGTTTTTTCATTGGTTCGGTAACCAATGATTTGGCAACCCCTCCTTTCAAAATCCTGTGTTTGCCACTGTCAGAGACACACCCGCATATAATATACCATTAATGACCAAATAAAACACAGTTGGTGAGGTATCCATCTTGGGCATACCCAATGCTCAAGAAACAGATTGTTGGGGGCTTAATGCAGGAAGAGGATGTGCAGATGACCTAAGGACAATGGGCCTCATTCAGAGGCGGTCGGAGGATGCAAGCGGTCGCTCAGAAACTGGGCGGCCACTTGCATCCTGACCGCCCACCTCTGTTGCGGTCGTTAGGCTGTGGGTTAACACCCACAGCTCTAACGACCGCTCTGGTGATTGTCGCGATGGTCAGAGACCATCGCGACCATCGGGGCTTACGACGAGACCCTAGGGTAGGGTCTCCCTTGTCGTAAGCCCCGGAGAGCTTCTGGCTCTGTCTGAGCCGGAAGATCTCCACTGACATCACTAGTGATGTCAGTGGGGCCGCCCCCAAACGGTAGGCGTTCCCATGGGAATGCCTCCATTTGGACTGCCAACCACCCGGCCCGCCTTCCAAATGGGGCGAGCTGTCAATCAACATCGACAGCTCGCCCCCTTTGGATTGAGACCCGCTACGACCGGCGCTGTCGGTCGTAGCGGGTCTCACGCATGCGCATGACGGCACCGGCGCCGTCGTGCGCATGCTCTGTGGGGGGCCATCGACCCAGTCCGAGCGCATCAGCACTAACGACCGGGTCTGAATGACCCCCTATATCTTATCAAATTCATCCTTCTATAAGAGACTACTCTACTTCCACATATATTCAGGCCCGCAGAGAGCCGCGGCGGGTCCAGGTAAAATGGGGCATGGCCTAACCATGGGAGGCGTTGCCACGCCCCCCTTCGAGGAAAAAAACAAAACAAGTTTTGCGCGCTGGGGAGGTGGGTGCTCTGAGCCCCCTCATCCCAGCGCATAACCTGTGGGGGGTGCGATCAGCATGATTGCTCCCCCCACAGGCATAGGAGACTGCTGTGGCTGCTTCTTAGCTGGGCTGCTGTCATGTAAGAGGGGGGGAGTGGTTCCAGAACCCCGCTGGGCCCCTCCAGCAAGCCGGGGCCATTTGTACCCACTCCCAACCCCTCTCGGTGCCCCTGCATATATTACCCATACTAAAGCATCCTCACAAATATTCCAATCTCATATCTGAGCCACACTCATACCTTTGTTTCAGCTATGGCCTCTTCCAATTAGTTCTCTGTGATCAGGGCGCTCGCTGGTTTCATTTTTGTCTCTAGTTTGACTACCTTATGGGGCCTATTCATCATCACTTAATTTTCACAAAAGCAGGTGAAAGAGAACATTTTCACCTGCAATTGTGAAAATTAAGTATTTGGGCCATTCATTAAGAAGGTGAAGCAGCATATCTCAGATATCTCCTACCTACCTTATGTTTGCGGAATGGCCCGCTGTCCCCATACACTAGTATGGGGACAGAATTCATGAAGCTCCAAAAATATTATATTTTCAGAGCTTGACTGCGGGAGCATTCGCCATCTTCAGATGGCGAATACCCCCGCTTGTGGATTGCTACCCGCTCTTCCCTATGGGAAGAGGGTCCGGGTTGTGAGAAGGGATCCTTTCGGATCCCTCCATCCCTGTCCAGCTCCTACCGCCAGACATCAGGCTCTTGTGCGCATGCGTGACCTGTAGGTCACGCATGCACACTCCTCTCGCTGCTCCGACAGGAGCAGTGAAAAGATTCACTGCTCCGAAAAGGAGCAGTGAAGCCACTCACGGGGGCAGCTGATTTCGCATCAGCTGTCACCTCGCCGGAGCAATGATGAATTGCTCCGGTTGCCGCGGCGAGTTAGAGTGTTAATTATCGGGGTCTGTTCGGACCCCGATAATTAACATCATGAATAGGCCCCTATATGTCTTTGTTTTACATATGTCTTCTTTTCCCCATTGTTTGGTGCTGCAGAGAAATGTGGTATTTTACAAATCAACCATAATCTATATAATAATTGTGTAAAATATGTCCCATTTCCTGCATGCATCATGGGAGCCAGGACATGCACTGCCCCTACAGTAGTTCCCAATGCTAGGCGACAGGACAGACTTAGTGGCACAGAAGAGGAGGACATGGCTGGCCACCAGGAGCAGGGTATGTATTGGTCTGGGGGGAGTGATGGAGAGGGGGGTTTGCATACAGGACAGAGTGGAGCAGGGGATATAAAGGACAGGATTAGCAGCAGTCAGAATAGAGGGCAGAGCAGCATAAAAGAGGGTGGGAACCTGATAGAGGGGGTTGGCAGGGAGGATGGGCAGAGCAAGACAGACCTTTACCAGTCTCTATAGTAATAAGGTAGCAGTCAGAAAGGGACATCCCACCCATGCAAACATGGTTTACATGTAATTGGCTCATGTCAATTTCTACCAGTGTTTTGCTCCATAATCCTATTACTCCACTCAATTATGATACTGCAGTTCTTATATGAAAGTTCTCTTTATCCCTCTGTCTGAGGGTCACTCTGTCAGAGCTACATCATTCCTCTGTGGAGAGAGGAGAACCTTCCAGAAGGACAAGCATCTCTGCAACAATCCACCAATCAGGCCTGTATGGTAGAGTGGCCAGATGGAAGCCACTCCTTAGTAAAAAACTCATGGCAGCCCACCTGGAGTTTGCCAAAATGCACCTGAAGGACTCTCAGACCATGAGAAACAAAAGAACTCTTTGGAGTCAATGCCAGGCGTTATGTTTGGAGGAAACCAGGCGCCGCTCATCACCAGGCCAATACCATACAGTGAAGCATGGTGATGGCAGCATCATACTGTGGGGATGTTTTTCAGTGGCAACAACTGGGAGACTGGCCAGTATAGAGGGAAAGATGAATGCAGCAATGCCCAGAGACATCCTGGATGAAAACCTGCTCCAGAGCACTCTAGACCTTAGACTGGGGCGACTGTTCATCTTTCAGCAGGACAACAACCCTAAGCACACAGCCAAGATATCAAAGGAGTGGCTTCAGGACAACTCTGTGAATGTCCTTGAGTGGCCCAGCCAGAGCCCAGACTTGAATCTGACTGAACATCTCTGGAGAGATCTGAAAATGGCTGTGCACCGATTCTTCCCATCCAACCTGATGGAGCTTGAGAGGTGCTGCAAATAGGAATGGGCAAAACTGCCCAAAGATAGATGTGCCAAGCTTGTGGCATCATATTCAAAAAGACTTGAGGCTGTAATTGCTGCCAAAAGTGCATCAACAAAGTATTGAGCAAAAGCTGTGAATACTTATGTACATGTGATTTCTTAGTTTTTTTTTTTTAATTAAAATTGCAAAAATCTCAAAAAAACTTTTTACACATTGTCATTATGGGGTATTGTGTGTAGAATTTTGAGGACAAAAATGAATTTATTCCATTTTGGAATAAGGCTGTAACAAAATGTGGAAAAAGTGAAGCGCTGTGAATACTTTCCGGATGCACTGTACATCCTCTTGAGGGTGAGTATATTATATACTGTCTATGAAATTAGGAGGCCTGATTCAGCAGTCCCTCGGATGATCGGAAACGTAATGCAGCAGGAGACGTGATGCCCCCTGCTGCATTAGTGAGAAATATGTTGTCACAATATAAAAAAAGGATGATAACAATATTGGATCAATTTGTTTTTTAAATTGATTGGCACATTAAACAAATATCCTACAATTCCTACAAAGATAGTTTCTTTTATTTAAATATACAGTTAATTACATTTTAAACATTCATCTGATCCTCAAATCAATATCTCATTTCAAAATATCTCTGGAGGGAAAACAAGCATGGTTACCAGACACAGATATAGACAATTAGCTACACAGGCTGACAGCTCCTAGCATGTCATGTGATAGCAGAGGGAGGAGAAGGATGGTCAGAGTGAAGTTAGAGTTAGAGGCTCTCTGTTCATCTCAATACGTTGCATGTGCATGTAGTTGCCATGGTAGTCCATAACACTTTGTAGAATTTATCTCACCAATGGACCTGTTTGTATGCTATGCCAGTGTTTTCTCAGTTCAGCGATAATTATCAGTCTGTGCATGCATCTAAAGTTGGGTGCACACCATGCGATATTTCATCTGATATATTGCCCCGACGTTTCCTTCCCTTCTCGGTGGCATACAGCGGATCATGCTTGGTGTACGGCGCGCGCCTTTTATAACCAGGTGAACGTTTGTGGAACATAATGGGGAATGGTTGAAAAGAACACAGGTGTGTAAGGACTATTTCGGGTATGTCACATCCTGCATCGGCAATCGGGTACGCAAGAAAATTATCTCTGGTGTCACAGTACCCACAGCCATTCATTGAGTCCATAGGGTTACTCAGGAGAAACTTGCTTACAATAAATTAACGAGGGGAAGTTCAATTCAGACAACATGCCAGGTTATACACCGCCATTTTATTTGCCAGAAATATTATATATATATATATATATATATCAGGGCCGCAACTAGGGGGGGGCTGGAGGTGCACGTGCACCGGGTGAGCCGCTGTACCTGGTGCCAGTGACCTCCAGCCCGGCGCTGCAGAGAGGCTCCAAGCCGGACGTCCGCTGGTAATATTTATTACCAGCGGGCGCCCAGCTCCTTCTCTGCAGCGACGCGGTGTAGCCGGAGCCGGAGGCTGGAGTTCTCTCCCGAACTCCAGCTTCCGGCTCTCCCCACGGGCACTATGGGGGAGACGTCATGACATCTCCCCCATAGTTCCAAGGAGCAGCCGGCGGACCGGACGCGACGCTGGATGCAGGAGCGGGGTTCAAGGTAAGTATTTTTTTTTTGTAATAAGCTGCACTACAGGGGCATTATTATGGGGGCAGGGGCATTACCACAGGGGCATTACTATGGGGGCATAGGCAATAAGGGGCATTAATAATGGGGCATGAGCACTACAGGGGCATTACTATTGGGGCATGGGCACTACAGGGGCATTACCACAGGGGCATTACTGTGGGGGCATGAGCACTACAGGGGCATTACTGTAAGGGCACTACAGGGATATTACTATGAGAGCATGGGCACTACAGGGGCATTACTATGAAAGCATGGGCACTACAGGGGCATTAATATGGGAGCATGGGCACTACAGGGGCATTACTGTATGGTGGGCACTACAGGGGCATTACTACATTACTATGGGGGTATTAACATATGGGCATTACTATGGGGGCATTACAATATGGGCACTACTGCAGGGGGAATTACATGGGGGGCGCCAAATTACTGTCTTGCCCCTGGTGACAAAAATCCTAGTTTCGGCCCTGTATATATATATATACACAATCCTGTATGGAAGCAGCACTCAGGTCTGTATAGTTGTAATGAATGACAGCAGGCAATATTCACTCCAACGTTCCAATGCTTTACTGCATTTTACTCAGGGATACAATCAATGCATAATATAACTGCCGACCTTATATCCCCAAACACCTTGTGCAGATCTAACAGCTTCTGGTTTCCCGCAGCTGAATGCGCATATGTATGACATCATCATATGACTAATTAAAGCCTTCGGATAATGCCTATATCAAATATATAAATATCAGATATGCACTAGTACTGTAGCTGCCTAAATAACACTCAATTGTAATAGTAGCATACACATACTATTATAGCACATCCCTGCATGGTGATCTGCATGTAATGCATGTAACAAAATCTACAGTATATGCAGCAACAAAGTAATACATAGTAACAATAACAATTATAAGCATAACACTTATTCCCAATAGATAGTCATTTAGAGGAAGCAGTTAAGTCCTAATGATTCGTTAAGGCCTCCTGGGGCTAGTGTCCCTAAACAGTGAACCCACCGCACCTCGCGCTGTATAAGTAATTTAGATCAGTCACCTCCTCTCAAAAGTGGGGTTATGTGATCAATAATGCGGTACTGTAGCACAGACAGAATATAGCTTGCTAATAGAAAGTGACGTGCATCGGGTTGCTCACTGGCACCATTAGCAAGAGTAGAACGTATGGCTGAACGGTGCAGCGCCATACGGTCTTTAAACTGCCGTTCAGTTTCACCTACAAAACTTAGTGCCTGATTCAGAGCCGGACGCTCTGAACGAGCGTGTTTTTTTTTTTTTTCAAAGCGGCCTTTTGGACGCTCGCATAGCTGTGGGTTACCATCGGGCTTGCGACGAGACCCTGCGGTAGGGTCTCGGTGACCGCAAGCCCTGGAGTGATTTTGGCTCTATCAGAGCCAAAATCACTCCCACTGACATCACTAGTGATGTCAGTGGGACCGGACCCAGAAGGTAGGCGTTCCCATGGGAACGCCTCCGTCTGGCAGCCACGCCCCCGGCACGCCCACCAAAGGGGGCGTGCTGTCACTCACCATCGACAGCACGCCCCCTTTGGTGCGAGACCCATAACGACGGCTACCCCGTCTTTATTCGGGTCTCGCGCATGCGCACGACGAAGCTCCCTCCGTCGTGCGCATGCGCACTAGGGCACCATCGACCCGCTTGCAAGCGATCAGCGCTCACGAGCGGGTCTGAATCAGGCCCTTAGTCCACACGGAAATGTTATGAGGTAGACAACGAACTTGGTACTACACATCAAGAAATGGTTAATAGCATATCTTCTACCAGACAGTGGGTGATTAAAATATGTGCACGGGATCAGATCCTGGCAAGTGATACAATTTGGGCATCTAAAGCAGCCTTTTTTCATAATGACAGACTTTTGTTGTGTTATGTCTGCTTTTACCACTAAATCCCTCAAGTTACGTTGTCGGGAATAACTAGGCATGATCGGAGTATGCTGCAAATTTAATTCAGTATCTCCTTGCAAAATGAGCCATAGTTTCCAAACCCTGCGTTGTATACTGCAACTACCATGATGATAACGGTTAACCCATATAATTTTGTTGATAGGAGTCATTCTCACTTGTTTTTTTAAGAGATCTTCTCGTTTTAATTTAAGTATCTTATTCTTGGTACTAAGGAGGAGATCCATATTATACCCCTTTTCCAGAAACTTTTTTCTACCATATTGTCTAACAGCTCGTTAGTTTGCTCTGGGTTGCTGCATATTCGCCTAACCCGCATCATTTGGGAAAATGGTAGCCCCATTTTCAGAGCTCTAGGGTGACAGTTGTTAGTGTGAAGTATCGTATTTCTGTCTGTGTCTTTGATATGGATAGATGTATTACATATCGATTCATTTTTGGTGATCACTACATCCAGGAAATTTACACTTAAGTGATTCACTATACATGTAAATTTAACAGGGCTATTGCTCTTATTATTACTCTCCAAGATGTCAACAAGTGGCCAGTTGAAGGCACCGGGCAAAGTACATACTGCTAACCGTGAGTGGAAACACCATATTGGATTATATATATATATATATATATATATATATATACACAATAATATGACTGGGGTAGGAGGTCACTCTCCTGGGGTAGATGGACACCTCCAAACACACAACACCCAGGAAAGCTAGTTTTTAGTGTGCTGTAGAAACAGAAAACATAAAAATAAATCCTAGCCTGTCTGGGCACTAACTAAACAGAAGATTCCCTCTCTCAAAGTGGTAGGGCTTACTGTCCTCCCCACAAACATAGGCATAAGCACAGAACTTCCAAGTAGTACATCACAATGACTCTGAACAAGCCTGACTGACTGCTAGTCCCGGGAATGAGACACTCAGCCAAACCCTGACACAGCTTCTATGAGCCTCTCACAGCTGCAGGCACTAATTAGCCTACCAAGCTGCAGGCCGGAAAACCCGAAAAAGCATTGTGGATTCAGCCCTCCTTTCTCTCTCACATCCACACCCCCAGGACCCATTATCCAGCTTTTACTAAAAGCCCAAACTCTACTCTGTTTAGCAGAACAGACATTTCCTGGAGGTTTAAAACACATAGGCCAGAAACCTTGGACAAACATATATGCCATATATCACTTTACCAGTGCTTCTTTCACTATATATATTTATTGTGCTATTATGGGTTCGGTATGATTTACCGCCAGTTCAAATCCCGGCAGCCTGACACAGGTGGAAATCCCGAACGTCAGAAGGTAAGTATAAACTAACCTGTTCTACCCCCTAACCCTAACCCTCCCTTAGGGGTGCCTAACCCTAACCTCCCCCCCAAGTGCCTAACCCTAATCCCCCCCTATAAGTGCATAAACCTAACCTTCCCTTTCCTGCTGCCTAACCCTAAGTCCCCCCAGGGGGTGCCTAAGCCTATCCTACCCACGGGGGTGCCTAACCCTGACCCCCCTTCCCCTAGCCTGACCCTAGCCTCCCGGAGGGTTCCCTAACCCTAAGTCCCCCCCGGGAGCCCTAAACCTAACCCTCCCCCCCGCGGCTGTCCGCGCCCGGCATCCCTTCGGTCGGGATGACGAGCGTTGGTCTTGCAGGGATTTAGCGGTCGGGAAGCCGGCAGTCGGCATTGCGTCTGCCGGCTTCCTGACTGTTTCCCGCTATTATTTGATGTGGGCATGGTTATCGGTGCTTAGTACTAGCACCAATACTAATTTCCTTCTCAAATTATGCCCACAGAACTCTGAACTTAGCTGGCATGTCTTCAATTCTGCTCTGTGACCGTTTGGGCTGACTGCTTGTGCTCACTGCCACTGACTGGAAGATTGGATCAATCTAATTCATTCTGGATCTTCAGCGCCATTTCTAAGCTTCTCACAGCGTGTGGGTGATGCCATGAAGGTCACCTGCATGCTACAATACTGGTCGATGGGCTTTTGAGGCCCCAGAAGCCACTTAAAGTTTATTTCAGTTCAGCTGGTCGCGATCTACTGGAAATGCCCTGTGAGCTACCGGTAGATCCCAATCAACATTTTGGCCAGGTCTATGCTATGGGGTCAACTATATCTAGTTATGCCAGTTCTGTCTAATTCAGATAAGCTTCTTACGTGTGAGATAACAAAGATCAATCATCACATGTTTGTAAGATGATGGCCATGCTAAACGCCCATAATGCATTTCTCCGCCAATTTTGCAGATTCTGTGGCAGTAATATGATAAGTCTCCATTAAACATTATTTTGTCCAGGTCACAAAATGTTACATTTCATACTGTACTGTAAAAGATCTTTACGTCGACAACACAAAGAAGCTGTTTAGTGTTGTGACCAATGGTGGGGCTGCAGAGCGGTCCAAAATTCAAATAGGGGAGTCACACCAACTGTCACCCCAAATGCTGCCAAACATCATTGGCAGTTGATGTGGTTCCTCTATTTGAATTTTGGACCACGCTGCAGTCCCACCTCTGGTGCCGCCACTGGTAGTGACCCATCGATTTTTTTTTTGTACACAAAGAAAATATCACTCTCTTTATTAAGTGAGCTACGTTCTTATAAGAGAGAAAACCTTTAACACATAGAAGTTATTCAGTCTGTCAAGTGCTCACGTTGAATCCAAATGACAATTTACAGGATATTTAAATATGACTAACTATGAAATGATCAAAATAAGTCATATTTTCACTGATCATATAGAAGTATCCATATTCTGCCACCTTGAGCTAATAACACAATTTGGAATCATCATTATCTCTAAATTAGTTCACTTAAGAAGAAAAAAAAAGCCAATGGTTTGTGTGCTATCACAGCCGTCTATATACACAATAAGCACTGGAGTAATTTGTATACAGTACTATAG
This sequence comes from Taudactylus pleione, assembly GCA_031769625.1. Taxonomy (NCBI): domain Eukaryota; kingdom Metazoa; phylum Chordata; class Amphibia; order Anura; family Myobatrachidae; genus Taudactylus; species Taudactylus pleione. The sequence continues at coordinate 5,496,608 of JAUIMM010000706.1, read as the reverse complement.
CATGGTAATCCTACAGTTTTTTCTTTGTGACTGATACCAGAATCCATTACTCCCTAGGTAGTTAGCAACAAGGACTAGGGATGAAATGTATTCACTTCTGTACTAAGCCTCTGAGTTTTCCATTCACCAAATCTTTTGCAGAGAAATTATACTCTAGGATGAGGATAATTGTAGATCTGTGTAAAGAGTGCATTAAAATGTAAAGACTAGTAATGAAGTTACTGTGTTAGGGAAATATTAATCTATAGGATGTTCATAATAACGCAGTATGATTTTTTTTATAGATTTATGTATCAATGGCATTAATATATATCTATAACTTTGAAGTTCAATATATATTAGAAGACATTCTGTTGCATAGATTATATAATTGCTATGCTGGGTATCAGCTGCCACAGTGTTTAGTGTCTCAGAAAAATGGAGAAATGTCATAGAGCTTCATGTATTCCCTGCAAATGTTCCCTATAATTACTCTTATTTATACATCTAATCACTCCTTTTACCTTCTGTGATCTCCCTTCTACTATGCTATAACTTCTCATTTCGTTACACATTACTCCAGTCCTAAGTACTGTAACTAACTATTACAGTACTTCTCAGATAATCCTCTCTGTATCTCCTCCTCCTGCTCTGCATAATCTGCACCTGTAAAGCTTGTTCTCAGATAAGTATAAAATATAAAGTCTATCAGAGCACACAACAACTCTGGGCATTCATTGCAAAAGAGGTAGGCAACATTGTTCTCTTTGGGTGACCGACATTCAACATTAAAAGCCATAAAAGTATCCAGAGTGCCACCACGATCACAACATACTGTATACATAACTCTTACACAATCAGCAGATGGGTACTAAAATGTAAGTGGCTCTCCTGTCCTTCTTTTTTTGAAGCTAGTTTTCTGAGGTTAGGAAGATAATTACAGTCTGGGATGAAGACATGCTTTTGTATTTATTTTCAACTGTGAGCAGGACACTCTGGCTTTTCAGTTTGATGAGGGTATAAATGGGTAAAAAGGGTATTCTCTGTGAGAGAAGAAGCTAGAAGAGGAGGGGAATAGCACACCTAGTAGAAAATGGACTGACCCCCCCCTCCCCCCCGTGAAAAAAAAAGTTTCCAGCAGAGTGTCGACACAATGGCATGAGATGCAGAACAAAGAGCAATGTGACTGAGTAAACATAAAAATGGCATTGCTCATGCGCTGAACCGGAATGTGCATGCACACCTACATTCCATACATGCAAATCTACAATAATATTAACACTACAACACCAAAATATTGGACTTTACCCCCGCATGACGCCTGCCTCCAACACAGAAGTGCAAAGCAGCATGTCAACCCAAAACATTCCGGCAAGAGGTTTTACATATAAGAAACGACCACTCATGGAGACAAAAACCCCAGTCCTTTCCACTATTTCATATATTATTAATATATTCTGCATCTGCCCCAGAACACTTCAGTGCCTAAAGCCAATATAAGACATATAGGGAACATCAGTCACACATTCATACTCAACCTGCAACTTGTAATGCTACACCTTGTCACATACTCACACTTAGCTTTTCAGCTTTAGCACTACACCCTTTTACACACCCACACTCTGACCCACTGACTTAAACATTGGAGCCTAACCTGGGTATCTTGCTGTCAGCTCACACAAGAGCAGGAGCGAGGGTAGGAATCATCCCATACTCCTCTCCCCTAAGCCTGGCATGTTACAGATAAATGTTGACTGAACAGATAAATGCATTCACCCTCCAACAAGGCTGGATCAATGTTCTACCTCTACCCTAAGATGATGTTATGACTGTATCAAAGAATACAGTAAGTGGGGCATAACGTAGCTTTGAAAATTGTGGCTGGGTCATTTTCTCCATATTTGTGTGTGGGGAATAGCCCGACAGGGGGACGACAACTAGGGACACAGCTGCACTGGGCCCCAAGATTGGAGGGGACCCCGGTATTTCCTTTGCACACTGCCTGCATGCTCCATGATCAGCAGGGCACAGGCAGATACAGGGAGTCTGTAGCTTTAGTGCACCGACAGTTACCAAAGCAATAACGTTTTTTTTTGTTTATTGTGGCACAGCACATGATGTCATGATGCACTGCTAGCAGATGGCAGAGGAGCTTGGTGGGGTAAGTGTTGGGGCTGCAGAGACTGTGAGAGCTGGCTGGCCGCTGGAAGGACACAGTGGGAGCTGGCTGGCAGCTGGAGGGACACTGACAGGGGGCTGGCTGGAGGGATACCGACAGGGGGCTGGCTGGAGGGATGCTGTGGGAGTTAGCTACAAGGACACTGTGGGGGCAGACTGGATGGACACTGTAGGGACTGGTAAGACACTCTGGAGGCTGGAGGGACACTATTGGGGCTGGCAGGACACTTGGGCTGTAGAAAACAGAAGGTGTCTGGGGATGGAGAGACACAAGGGGGCTAGGGCTGGATAGATAGAAGGGAGCTGGAGAGACACAGCATAATGAGGCTGGAGAGACACAAGTGGGGATGAGGCTGGAGAGAATTGGGGTGAAGTGGAGTTATCCACAACTGGCTGGATTGGAATTAAAAGGCTTAGGCACAGTAAACTTAATTCTAAAGAAACATTACTGATACAAATAGTTCCAAATGAGCAAATACAGTTTAATAACATATAATAGTTTGATCAGGGAAGTTCACATTTTGCCCTGCACCAAAACATCTGTTACTATGTATTATCTGGTCGAACCTCTGCTAAATGGTGAAGACATTATTTATATTCCCTCTGGACTATGTGATCTCCTAAGTGAAGAGTGGATACCGACTGATGTCACCATCCAGGGAGGAAGAATTTGTTCATAGCCCCATTACAGAGAAACCACATATAGGTAAGGCACACTTTCAAGTGACTGGTCTTTACTTGCCAGGGACCTGGGGATGGAGGACCCCTAAAAAAATGTGTGTACCGGACTCCATGATTTCTGTTACCGGCCCTGGCAGGGAAGCATTATTGTATGAAACTGGTGGGACCTCAAAATAAATTAGAAGTTTCTCTATGGATACCCACTTCAAAGAAACTCTTCTGTTGTAGGTGATGGATGAAAATGGACTTCTTTAATACTATTAAAGGCTGTAAGGAGTGACCACTTGGCTACTTAGAAAATACGGCCATTGCTCTAGTAGTAGCAGATTGGTATAGTATCAGTGTTGTGGTAGAGCTAATCACTATAAGGAGCAAAAAGAGCTGGTTACCAGAGCAGCAGTTGCATAGTGTCACTCCCCTACTGAGTCCACTTGTGATTTATCTAGGTAGGTAGGTATAAATGTGTCCTAATGGGATGAGTACGTGGGATCGCTAGTCACTATATATCAACAGTGATTATGGCAATCCTGGAATGCAGGTGTCTGCATATTGACAAGGTTAACATACTGCTCAGAGCATGGAAACCGGACCAGCATTACAACTGGTGACATAGTGACTGTCGATCCCATAACTAATTCCTGGCCTAGCTTCTCCTCGTACCTGTGCAAGCTCTATAGGAACAGACATGACTCAGGCCGCACTACTCAGCAATAGGGGGAACTGTAGATCTTTCACTTTTTCTGCCAGTTGCTGTCTGATTGATATTTTTTACAGTATCATGAGTAATAAAAGCCATAATGCAGATTTCACCTACAGAAACATCTTTCAGGCAGTCGGACTGGAACCCCGGAGCAGGGAAGGACTCATGGTGGCAACAAGGTTTGCGGAATAGTTTCATGGTACCAGATGAATAAGAAAATATTACATTTATTCCCTAACATTTTTTATTTACATTTTTTTGACTAGAATCCTAAGTTAAAAGGCAGCACATATTAAACATTCCTAATAGCATTTGATGGTTGGAGAAGTCATCTGCAGTTTTCAAATAATAGACGCCAGGAAGGAGAGAAGGGACACTCACTCAAAGGGGAGAAAATTACCCATGGTAGAAAACAACATAGTGATTGTAATCAGACAACATTATAGACAGATCTTCTGCGAGCAGAACAGGATTAGTGCTAATCTACAATTAATACTCTCATTCTTCGCACAAACACACCCTAGAGACCCAGAAAATAAAATATGTTCTATAAACAGGATGTTTCTTCCTCGCTCTCTTATTGTCATGACAAATGAACAGGAAAATCAAAGCACCATTTCCTGACAGTTCTACTAAATATATTAGTACACAGCATTGTATGACACAACAAAATGTCTGCGTATTCAGTTCAACCAAAACACCAGAATAGAGCTGAAGCAAAAATAGATGTCATGAGAGAATATTAAACTGAATTTTATACTAAACACAGAGGCTTCAGCTATAACTAGAGATGTGCCCAGGGGGATGTAGTTCCAATCCCAACAGAAGCTTAGAATGCCGATGCCGGAATCCCGATACCTGTCACAATCCCAGCGCTGGCATTGTGACGGTAAGTACTGGGGTTAGGGGAGGGTTTGAGATAGGCACTAGGGGGAGGGTTAGGATTATGCACTAGGGGGAGGGTTAGGGATAAGCACTAAGGGGGGAGGGTTAGGGTTAGGCACTGGGGGGAGGTTAGGTTTATGCACTAGGGGGGAGGGTTAGGGATAAGCACTAAGGAGGGGAGGGTAAGGATTAGGCACTGGGGGAAGGTTAGGTTTATGCACTAGGGGGGAGAGTTAGGGAGAGGTGGAGGGTTAGGATACTGACCGTCAGGAGTCGCTATCCTAACCCTGTTGGAATGCTGGAGTCAGGACTTTAACCACTAGAATATTGAGCCCCGGCATCCCGTACCCAACTCAGGAACAGACCCCCGTACTTTGGTTTTGGTTCTAATTTCATCATTGTGTTTTGGTTTTGGCAAAACCACCCTCAAGTGTTCTGGTTCGGATTCAGTTTCAGTTTAAAATTTTTATAAAAATAGCTAAAAACATGTAATTTGGAAAAAGCAAAAATCAGGTAATATGGACCTGTTTACATGCAATCCAAAACCCAAGTCCAGTTTTAAAACCCATGATCGAGCTGGGATTCCGAACTTGGATTCGGTTAGACTCGGAACTCCTAAATTCCGCTGGGAACCAGACCTGCACATCTCTAGTGCATATGTGTTCCTAATCCATATTTACCAAACCCCTCATGATCTGCTCTGCTCCATCTATTGACAAGTTCATATTTTGCACTCCCACATAAACTGTCAATTGGCCGACATAACCATGTAGAAACTTAGAAAGTAGGCACATTGATTAACAAAATGTGTTCTGCGGATTGGCACTTCTAATCAGTAGTAAATGAGGTTTATTTTCATTAATACTGACAATAATAACGTTAAATGAACCACACTGTGGTAGTAGGAAGGAAGAATAACCCATTAACAATAGTATACCTTGGTAATGAAGGACTGATCCCTTAAACGTGTCGCTGTGCCAGTAAGTTACATTTCGTTCAACAATTGAGAAGCCTAAGTATCCAGCTGTAGCATCTAAGTTTCTTAGAGAACTCTGGCTTAATTTAAAAAGAGATCAGGTTCTCTACTGGATTAAACATCTACATTTTAGTAATATAGAGACTCCAGGGACAACTTAATATGATACAAAACAAAATTTCCAGCTGCTGCGATTAGGAATTAAATGAGATAGATTTCTCAGCAATATATTCAATTACCCCATTAGATGTTTCCATGGGTGATCCTCAATGATAAACCTTCCCTACATCCTCTTCATTAAACTAAGCCCTGTACAATGGAGTTGTGTAAACATGTCTCTACGTCTAGTCACGTACATTTACACATTTGCGCTCTAAAAACGACCTTGTGTCGGGGAAATGGTTAAAAACACACTGGAAAAAAACAAAGTAAAGTAATAAGGAACCAAGATGACTTTTATTTGGATAAAGTAAATGTGACTGCTATACAGTATCTATGATCAGAACGGTCTTTACACTGAAGCTACACTAAGATGTTGATACTAATTAATAGTCTTTTGCAAGACATTGAAAATTTTCTGTAGGTTGGTTTCCAGGGATCGGCTTTGGTAACAGTTGTTAGCGGGTTTTGTCCCCCACTCCATGGTAAGATTTGTGCTTTTGAATTTGACATGTTTTCTCAACGAGCGACATCTCATGAAAACATGAGGTATTTGGGGGGGAAGCAGTGTGATAAATGCAGAAAAAAACAGAGTTGAAAAGCAGAGTTGAGTTCTGCCAGATAAGTAAGTGACAGAACTGAAATGTCACATCTGGATAAGAAAAAAAAAGAAAAAAAATGTTTCATCTCCATAGCTCTATAAACAAATCTAAACACAGATAATTAGGTACGTAACAGAAAGCTTGTTCTGATCACAGCTTACTGCATCTATTTAATGGGTTCATCTGTGCTGCTTTTTCTAGTATTTACTTATGTGCATAGTGTATTATTGAAAAACGTGTTACTCAGGGTGATGCCTAGAGATATATGCTGTGTTGTGGAGATTGCTCAGTAACTGGCGTTACATTTATAAATACACATATACAGAGAGAGGAACTATGCACCATTGTACTGGTGTTAATAAACACATATATTTCTTTTTTACAAATGATTTGTATAAATTGGATAGATAGGTGACTTCGGAGATAGAGAAAAACATGTTGGATGCAAGAACCTTGTTTTCTATAGAAACGCATCTCCCACGTACATTTTGATGCTGTATAAATTGTAGTACGGCTTGTTAAGCTCTGTGGGGCAGATGGTGAGATGAACATATATTGATCATAATTACTCCTGCATTGTGGGCAGGGCACTGAGGCCCTGATTCAGACCCGGTCGCTCTGACAGAGCGCTCGCTCTGAATCAGGGCCGGGCTTTTGTTTTTTAGAACGGCCTCCTGGTCGCTCGCATAGCTGTGGGTGACCACCCACAGCTACAGCAAGCGGCCATGATGATGACCATTGGGCTTGCGACTAGACCTTTGTGGTAGAGTCTCGTGGCCGCAAGCCCCAGAGAGCTTTCGGCTCTAACAGATCATCGACCACCATCGACCCGGTTGCGAGCGCTCAGTGCTTGCGATCGGGTCTGAATCAGGCCCTGAGTCCTGACTCAGAGCTGCACGTAATGCCCACGTTCCAGCAGTTTAGTGATTTTTTGCATTTGCGCATGTTTAAAGTCCCATACGGCGCATGCATTACACAGAATGTACGCACAAAGATGCTATTGCGATCAAGATGGACGGAATCAGTTCCTGGGCAGTGACTGGGAGGTGGCTACTAGTGCACGCAGGCATGATCTGTTGGGCATGTTATGGGATTGTCGCTGGCGTATCAATGCAAGTGGGTGCATTCACAGATGCAGAGCCTCAGGCATAGGAGGCCATGGCCAGATGGAGTAACTGCTCCTGCCATAGGGCTGGTGCAAGTTTTGATTTTGTGACGGATGGTGGTGTATATGGATGCATCAATCGGAAAGACAGCCTGCACAGATGTTGAAAGTGGGCTCTCAGTCCTTGTACATTCAGCTGCATGGATGTACACAAGGGAAGGAGTTTGTAGGGCATTTGCATAAAGTTGAAGACAGGCAACTGTCAATAGATGCTACTGAGTGTGCTTCTGCATGCGACTCATAGTCAGGTCCTAAATGCGTATATTTGCCCATATGCAGTTGTAGGCATCTCTGACACTTGCAGCAGCCCTATCTTTGGTGCGAAAGATATGGCCAAAAATAGGTGTACAGTATTTACACTTCTGGCAACTCTACATTTCGTCAACACACTCTCATTTAAAATGGCTTACTCAACAACAGCCCGTTACAGCCCAGTTACCTCTCTTCAGTCACAAGTGATATGACTGATATTTGAATTACTCTGCTTGAGTACAGAAGTTGTGCTCTACAAACAAGCATATATCCATCTCCATGTTCTGATTGCTCTGATTGGTGGTATGTGGGTTTTATGCACTGAATGACTTAAAGATTGAGAACATGGATAGTTGTCATAAATTATTATAATACACAAGATATGTACAAGGAAATGCAAAATGCATCCTTATATTTAGTGCTTAGTATTATCATAATTTAGTGATGACAGTTGAGTCATATGAGTATATAAAAGTGTTTTACATTGGAATATCATTGACAACAGTTGGGATGTCCATGATTATCTCCTGAGGAATGTAAGTTCAGCAGAGATAAGGCTCTATTACCTCATATAGGGGGAGATATTTCAAATCTTGGAGAAAGATAAAGTGGAAAAAGAAAAAGGGGTCTGTTCAGGAAAAACTGCAGTAAGGAATTGATATCTTTCATTATAGATCACATCAGTTCGATGTGATAAATAGTTTTGATAAGTAGCAAATCATGTAGACTTACCAGTGTGCAAGCCCATGGCTGTCAGATGAGAAGCCGCAGCAGAGGCTGACGGGAGACCAGGGGGCGGAGCCAATACTCGGCAGGCAGGGGTAAGTGTGCTCTTTCCATGCCTTCTCTTACTAAGGAAATTATTACATTGTTCTGAAGCGGCAAATCAGTACCACGAAATAAACCCATTAAGATAAGTTTTCTCTAGCTTCATGAATCATGGTCATCATACTACAGTACGGTGATGTAATACATGAATGAGGTAAGGGCTGCACAGGAGAAACAACATGTTTCTCAATGTGAAACCCTCACTATGAATAGCCGAAGGCAGAGAAAAGCCCTGTTTACTGCAAACCAGGACTTTTCTCTGCTTTATGAATAGACCCCAAAATACTAACCAATCAGCTCTGTCATTTTTCTAGCACACCTGTAAAGTGACAGTTAGAAGCTGATCGGTTGGTACTTTATCTCTCTTCATTTTACCTCTCTCCAAGATTTGAGAGCTTTTCCAGAAGCTAAAGTCCAAATAGGCTTTACTGCTCTTGTGCCAGCCCAATAATTGAGGGTGATTGAGGGTTACACCGCTAATGCTGGCGCTGGATATATGTAGCATACACATCTCAAAATATGTACTTATTCTCTGGAATTTATAATTTAATATTTATTGAACAAATGGGTTTGAAATGCACAAATATTACAATATAACATTGTTCTATTATGCTGTCAAAAAAAGTAAACAACTAGAGTCCTGTATCATAGATGTCCTTCTCACCAAGGGCTCTATTTACTACAATCCGCATTTAAAATGCAGATTGTACTGTGATATTTCTGAATAAATTTGCATTGCGAATTTAGGAAATATCACAATCCACATGAAGGGACAGAGCTTGCGATAAAGCTTTGTCCCTGCAAATCCCTTTCACATACTCTTCACTGTATTTCTGCAAAAGATATAGTAAGTATGTGTCCATGCATGTGCCGCCGCTACCCCCCCATGCACCCAATCCCCGCCGGGACCGCCTCCCCCCCTTGACCCCCCCCTTCTCCCAGCTTGAACTTACCGGTGATCGGTGATCTCTGATGACCTCCGGGGCTCCAATCAGCTGGTCTCCCATCCTGCACTGTGACCCCAGTCAGCTGTTCTATGCAGCAGCTGACCAGCATCACAGTGCAGGAGCCAGGAGACCAGCTGACCGGGGCCTCGGAGAACATCACCGAACACCGGCCCTGGACTCGAGTAAGTGGGTTTTTTTGTTTGCAGTGATCACTAGGACCCGGCTCCCAGTTCTGCTCTACCTGTTAGAGCAGAGCAGAAGACGGGGGTACCGGGGGAAACCCTGGATAACGCCATCTCCGAGTGGCGTTACTATCACAGAGCTTCCCCCAGTATTTTTTCACAATATATTTTTAGTAACTTTGGCAAGATCTCATTTCCCATAATTGTAATGGGAAATGTGATCTGCTTACTAAAAACATGTGATAACTAGGGCTTGGAGTAGAATTGTACGAATTCTACTCCAATTGCTCTTTTGTAAATTTATGTGATACTAAATTAATGTGAAAAGGGTGTGAAATCTTCACTTTGTTTTAGTAAAATAATGTTAATAAATATGCCCCTAACACTCTTTGGGTCAATAAATGGGAGGATGGTGTGCATTTCATAGTATTGTAGTATCAGCAGTGTAGGCACATGCTTGCATCGCTAACCAGCTGGACATGCTAGCAGACCTTTGTAAGCAGAAACAGTGTTTCCACAGCAGGTTTCTTCATAAAACCTGCACAAATATATGGGTGTGTGAATGACTGTTGTATTAATGACCCTTTATATTAATCATTTATCAAGTACATTCTATAAAATGATAGTTAGAAGCTGATTAGTTGCTATGGCAACCTCTCCACTTGTCCACTTCTCCACTCTTTAGAAGGTTTGATATCTCTCTCCCATTGTGAGTTGTATAGTTACAGTTGTACAGTAAGCATTATATACACTAAATTAGCGGCCTGTACCGGGCTTCACGTGGAAGCAATTTTGAATTTACATTTTTTACCGGGGTCTTATAAGATTGACTTGTAGAAAATATAAGTAGTTTTTCCTCCCGATGTCAACATGATAAGATTTAGTTTTGATGTTACACGCAAAAGGGCCACGTAAAGTTGTCCGTGAGAAAAACAGTCTCCACTTAGGTCAACTCCAGCCACGTTAACTATCTTTCCCTGTGTTGTTTTTATTGTCATGCCAAAGCAGACTCTTACCAGGAATTGGACTCATTTGAAATTAAAGAATCGTTTTTCACATAAATGCGATCGGACTGGTATAAAAAATCATCACTGGTTGGCTTCCTTTGGTCATAGAGTAATGTTTCATACGCCTAGACCTTCCTCGACAAATGCTCTATAGATTAGTGAAAACTGCATCAAAATCCATCCAGTGGTTCTCGAGATAAGCCCGAACAAACAGACAGACGCCTACCAGGGACTGTACTCTCTATATATGTATCCTACATATTCTATTAGCAGGTGTTTATATAATAATATAATATTTAATTGAATAGGTGATATGATAGACAACAAACCTATGAAACATACGTGCTAAGTAAGTGATTAAAAACAAAGCGCTATGTGTTTATGTATATAAAATATGCAATAGCATATATGTAAAAAAAGCCACAGTGAAAACAATAATGTTTGTAGCCCCTTTACGGAGCATTAGCGGTTCCGGGTATATACGCAGGATTCTGTTGTATAGCCTCATGGAGAGTTGCTTTGTTGTCCGTGCGTCAAGCACCGGACCCTAAGCTAGCTGTCCCTATGATCCTACCTTAGGTGCAGCTTGATCTTCTCCTGGCTTGGTTTCCTCGTGCGGCTGGTGATTCACTTCCGCTCCTGAATTTCCGGTTCGTCCACTTGTCGGCTATCAGCCACCAATGCATTTCGTGCCTTGGCACTTTTTCAAGGTTAGTGGTATTCTGTGTCCGAGGTTTCCTTTTATTCCCAATTACTTCAAAAAAACTAAAACAACTTTATTGTTCTTTACTTAAAAACGGAAATCCCTTCCAGGAAGTGTTTAAAAATGTTGGCAACCTCATGGTAATTAATTGGTATTGCTTTATTGTGAATGTCTTTTGGTGGGAAGTGTAAATAGGATATGAATGTTTCTTTGTGTGGGTTGGACAATATTTAAGATCTATATAAAAATATAATATTAATCTAAAAAAATTAAATATATGGAAGTTATAAAAATCCAATATTAAAAGCTAGAGAGAGATGAATAGGATAATTTCAAAAATGGCTTAAGCTCGATGTCTATATTAAGACCATGGGGCTTTAATGTTTTTAAATGGAAGATCCACTTGGTTTCATTTTTTATTAGGTCTTAGCACTTAGATCCCTTCCTCTCCAGTTTTTTTGTATTTTCTGTATCCCCATGCATCAGAGGATGGAGGGATCTTTGTTGTGATTCTCTAAGTAATGTTGAGAAACACTACGTGTTGGGAGACCTTTCCTTATATATGTGCTCCCTAATTCTAGTTTTTAATTTTCTTTTAGTGTGGCCAACATACTGATTGTCCACAGGGGCATTCAAGAAGATAAATAACGCCTTCTGAATCACGTTATTTGGTCTCTTAATTTATATTCTTTCTTTGTTTGATTCAACTGGAATTTGATAATAGGACAGGAGTTTGTTCCTTTAGCAGTTTACATGCTGTACAGTTTAAGCAAAAAAGTGAACTCTATGCTTCATGCCTTTTTGGGTCTGATTTTTCAACAGGTATAAAGCTTCTCGTTAGTTCTTGTTGAAAGTTTTTTGCTTTCCTATTTATAATTTTTGGTTCTTTTGGCAATATGGTTAGTAGATGTTCGTCTAAACCTAAAATATGCCAATGTTTTCTCAGCATCACTTCTATTACTTTATGGTGGCTGCTGTACTGTGTTAAGAAAGCAAGTTGGAAATTGTCTGTCAGTCTTTTCAGTTTATATTGGATCATTTCTGACCTATCCATTTCCTTTATGTCTTCAATCTGTTGCTGTAATGTCCTTTCTTTATAGCCTTTTTCAACAAATTTCTTTTTCCTGTCTTCACTCTGTTTAATATAATGTTCTTTGTCTGAGCAGTTCCTTCTCAATCTTCTAAATTGCCCACCAGGAATATTTCTTAGCCACTGTTTATGATGGTTACTTTTTTTTAGAAAATGCATTGTTTCCATTGACTTCTTCGTGTGTGTTCTAGTCTGTATCTCCTTATTCATTATGAATATCTCTAGGTCTAAAAATATGACCATTTCTTTGCTGATTATTAAAGTAAATTCTAGACCACGGGTGTTGGATTTTATTTATAAAATGAACTCGTTCTTCGAACCCTTCCCATATGTAAAAATTGTTGTCTATATATCTGTACCAATATTTCATATTTTCCTTGTATGGGTTGTGGTTCCAGATGTGGTCCTCCTCCCACTTTGCGATTAATAAATTTGCAAATGATGGTGCAAACGGAGTTCCCATTGCAGTTCCTTTGATCTGTTTGTAAAAATCCCCTTTGTTTCAAAAGTAATTGTGCTGTAAAGTGAAATCGATTCCGTCCATGATAAAATTTATCTGGTTATTTGGAAGGTCCGACATAATTGAGAGAAAGCATCGTGTTGCTTCACATCCTATATTGTGTGCGATGCAGGTATATAATGATTTAACATCACTCGTGCATAAAATATAAACTTCCTACCAAGTAATTTCATTCAATATCTGCAAAATGTTCATAATATCCTTTAAATGGCTTTTCTGTTGAGAAACCAGACTCTGTAAAAAAAAAGTCAATATATTTGGATAAATTTAATGTTGCCAACATTTTTAAACACTTCCTGGAAGGGATTTCCATTTTTAAGTAAAGAACAATAAAGTTGTTTTAAAGTTTTTTTGAAGTAACCGGGAATAAAAGGAAACCTCGGACACAGAATACCACTAACATTGAAAAAGTGCCAAGGCACGAAACGCGTTGGTGCTGATAGCTGACAAGCGAACAAACTGGAAGTTCAGGAGCGGAAGTGAATCACCAGCCGCACGAGGAAACCAAGCTGGGAGAAGATCAAGCTGCACCTAAGGTAGGATCATAGGGACAGCTAGCTTAGGGTCCAGTGCTTGTCGCATGGACAGCAAAGCAACTCTCCATAAGGCTGCACAACGGATTCCTGCGTATATACCCAGAACCACTAATACTCCGTAAAGGGGCTATAAACATTATTGTTTTTACTGTGGCGTTTTTTACATATATGCTATTGCATATTTTATATACATAAACACATAGTGCTTTGTTTATATTCCCTTATCCTACTTAAATCTTACGGAGCAGCTTTCATCATCACAGCGCAGATAGAATTATTTATTATTTGATACGTGCTAAGTAGGTGCAGCTTGTGTCGACCACTGTACATGAGCCACACTTCTGAAGCTTTTATTTTTGCCTTTCAATTTCTGACTTTTCAGATGTGAGCGGCTGTGGACATCCTAACCATAATTATCAACAGCACCATGTTATAGACAGGACTGTGCCTGATCTGCCTCACTATAGCCCAGACTTTAATGGTTCTTCTCTTTCACTGCTGGGGAGCAATGGAAACAAGATCAGTTGGACAGCATAGGAATTTTCAGAGGCAGCCCATGGATTATCTTGAATCAAAATGATTTTAGCCATTATGGGATGTTACAGAAAGAGCCTTATGTTGAAAACAATAATATTCCTAGGGGTATATTTACTAAACTGCTGGATTTTAGAAGTGATGTTGCCCATAGCAACCAATCAGATTCTACTTAATTATCTATCACCTTCTAGAAGATAATAGCTAGAATCTAATTAGTTGCTATGGACAACATTTCCATTTCTAAAAACCTGCACATTAATAAATATACCCCCTATACTCAGAGTTTACATGTTTTTTTGTACACTGAATTATACAATATTTTGGGGGAGATGCTTTAAACTTTTGAGAGAAATAAAATGGAGAGAGTGAATGCACCACCCAATCAACTCCTGTCTTTTACATGATGTGCGTGCAAAATGACAGATGCTGACTGGTTGGTACTTTATTTCTCTCCAAGCCTTGATACATATTCCCTGTATTTGAAACCATTTGAATTTATGATTTTATTCTACAATTATCATATTAATACATTATATATTATTATATTATATTTTTAATGTAAAATTATGTCATGTATTGTGAAATGTCCTTTCCAACAAGAAAATCCATCCTTCACTATTTGAATGTATGTGTTTGTAGAGGTAAATTTAGCACAAATAAGTATAGTAGGGATGTGCAAGTTCGGTTCCCAAATAATTTAGGGGTTCCGAGTCAAACTGAGTTCAGAATCACTTTGGGGTACCGAGTCTAACCAAGTCCCGGTTCGGATTTTTCCAAGGTTCGGTACTCGGTTTTAGGATTACATTTTAACAAGTAAAAATGATATAATTTTAGATGTGTTTTTTTTTTTTTTCAAATACAGTTTGAAAAACCAAAACACGAAGATGAATCCAAAACCAAAACACATGGGTTGGTGCACATCTCTAAAGTAGTTAAAAATAATTTAGAACTGTGGATGTGTTTACTGCCATTATTTGTCCACATAGCAACAATTTATATCTATATAAACTTTATCCTTTTCAACCAATTAAAGACCTGTAAGACTGATTAACAACACTGAAGGTTTCCTAGTCGTACACATGATTATGTATTTGGCTAATTTAGAATATGCAGTTTATGAAATGACATGTAATTGCAGCTATAAATTTGCACCATTTTATTAATTTTGGTTTACTCTAAAGAGCGAGTTAAATGTTATACTGGACAGATATGTTGCCTCTGTTTTATTTACTTTCTGAATATATATGGTATTCTTTTGTTACAGACATTGGCCCTCATTCAGAGCCGTACGCTATTTGCGGTCGTTCGTTTAAAAACAAGGGGTGGCTATTCAAATGATCCGTACGCACATTGCAGTCTGTTCACGCCTCTAAGTCTGAACGAACGAGCAAAACATACGCTCGTTTATTTGTTAAAAACGCCCCCTGGCCGCACGCATCCTACGTCATGTCCGCTATTTATTAGATTAATCGAGTACATCGACCAGCGTATGAACTGCTCGCTATTCTTGTGGTTGGTGTTTGCTACCACAAATTTGCGAGCAGTTCTGGCTATAAAATAACCCAGTGACGTGGTCAATGACGCTGCTGTTTTAAATATACACACCCATAAAACGCCCGTTTTGACCTTTAAGCACGCCTGCGTTCGGATCTCCACTCCCCATTTTCAAGCACCTTCCCCTGTTACCACCCACATACGCCTCATTCTGTCACTCAAAATAGCCGGCACTCGCTATATAGCGTACAAAGGATTTTCGGCCGCACTGACTGGTTCGCGCATGCGTACTAAAAAGCGTACGCATGCGCAGATGTGCAAACATCGCTCGGAACGAGCGTACTGTTGTTAACGTGCGGCTCTGAATGAGGGCCATTATTTTAAGATGTCTAGGATGGTTTAGACAAAAAATAGATAAAAAGATTTGCAACGTATATGCTTTGTGTATTATCATGTATTTTGGTATCACTGCCAATAAATACTTTATTGTAATAACCATTTATGTACTTTATACATTACTGGAAGCTCTCAGTAAATTTACAAAGATCACATTCCTAATACTAAAGGCCTTGGTTATTTACAAATATAAAGGTCTGTAGGGCAATCTATAAACCAATCTTCTATTTACAAAGGCTTCCAGTACTGGGAGTGCAGTGCTGGTATAAAATGTTATTAGCCATGTTAGTCAGTGAGCACTTTTTATCATCTGCAATTAGTGTATTAGAATTAGTGGGAATGCTTTAGCCGATTCTACAGTTAAGAATACATATCTATTACTTTCACATTCAACAAATATGTCTTCTATAGCTACCCTAGTCATTTTACAGAACAAAGCCATCAAATCAGAAATATATATCTATGTGGAGATATGTTCATTGTATACTGCTCAATTACGTTGCTTTCCCAAAGGTCACCAAGTAGCAGCTATAATCCATTTCTCACATGATGTTTGGGTGCACCTGCTATAGCATACACGAGTAAATGTGTAGAGGTTTGCAGACCTGAGCAGGGGCAGAACTATGGAAGACAATGGAGGTGCCTGCCGCTGGGCTCCAGCTCTGAAGGGGCACCTTCTCCATTGTCCACAACATATTCACCCCACTTGGGCTGTAACTATGTACCCGGAATGCACCGTCACGGCTGCCCAAAACATGGCACCCCTCCCAGGCACCTGAGAAGCCACCATACACTAGTGGAGAGCTCCATGTCAGACCATCAGCTGCTGCCTTCGTCTATCTATAGCCTGTCTGCATGTGAATTGCTACATTGCTACATTAGTGTCAGCGGCTGTGACGGGGGGGGCACCAAATTATAACTTGCCTCTGGGCATATGGGATGAACTTACGTCACTGGACCTGAGCACACACATATACCACTACACGAACAGTCTTCCTGAAGTCAATACAATGTAAGTGCCTAGTAAGTAAGGCTGGGTACACATCAGAACTAGGGCCGTTAAGAGCCAGCCCAGGCCCCATTACTGAAAAGGGGGTGTGGTCTAATTGTGGGAGGCGTGTCCATGCCCCCTTAGAATTATTATTTTTTTTTTTTAAACATATTAGCAGCGCTGGGGAGAGGCGTGCTGTGAGCTCCTAAGCCTGGCGCAAATCCAGGGGGGCGCGATCAGTGTGATTGCTCCCCCCTACAGGCAGAGGATAGGAAACTGCTCAGCAGCAGCAGCAGCAGCAGCAGCAGTCTCCCACTGCAGCCCAGCACACACTGACAGGTAAGAGGGAGGGGGGATGGCGTCGGAACCGGCCCCCCGCCCCTGGTCTTCTCCTAACTGGGATCGGGCTCCTAGGTCATTAGGCCCCGCCCAAGTCATTGGAAACTGCTGCAAACCGTGGGCCCGCGAAAAGGGAGTGGGCCTAAATTACACATTTTCATATAATTTAGTCCTGCCCCCTCCATATGGAGCCACGATTCCCATCAATTATATCCCTATCCTTCCCACTGCACTAGGAAGTGTGTGGCATGTGGGAGATCCGGACACTCATCCAGGGGTGAGGGGGGCTAACCGAAAATTGGAGAGCCTCCTGCAAATTCTGGGAGAGTAGGTAAGTGTGCCTAAGTGGTAGAAATGAAGCCTTATCTTGTATGAACAACAGTGGATTTTAAGAACGTATAGAGAAAGCAATTTCAGAGAAACAGTAACTGCACATTAACTATTATGCAAAATTGTACCTAAAAAATAGTACAGGAGTAAAACTTATGTCCTCAGTTCTGCAAGGCAGTAATACTAACCACTATGCCGAACATACAGCCTGTGAAAAGGTAAGGAATCACAATCAGCAAATAGTATAATAGGCAATCATTTTTTCTGATATTCTGGTTTAATAGTGAAGGGTTTCTGGATGGTTCATTGGCTACTGTTTTGCATGACAATATTCTTTGCAAAACTGTATTTCATTAGTACAGGATTTCCCAAACTCTGCCATTACAGTCCAGTTTTTAAGGATATACATGCTTGAGTCCAGATGGCCAGGACCGGATTAAGTCTTGTGGGGGCCTCGGGACAACTAAGTTGTGGGGGCCCTTGTCCCCCTTCAATACAGCCACAGTGCCACACCCCTCCCCGGTGACCCTCTCACAGACCCCGTCTGTCTCTTCGGCACAATGCGTCTCTCTCCCCAGCGCCCAGCCACCACACTTACCTTATTTGTTTTCCGGCTGCTCTCTGCAGCACAGCTCCTCGGCTGCCTACTCTCTTTCAATGTGTGCAGCGCTGCATGATGTCATGACGTCACGTACGCTGCACCGATTAAACAAAAGAAACTTTATTGCAATAGCCACTGGCACCACCGGTTCAATAAAGTTAATGAGAGCCGCGGTTCCCCGGACTGTACCCTTACAGCACAGGTTTTCAAACTCGGTCCTCAGGACCCCAAACAGTGCATGTTTTCCAGGTCTCCTCACAGAATCACAAGTGAAATAATTAGCTCCACCAGTGGAACTTTTAAAATGTGTTGCTGAGTAATGAGTACACCTGTGGACCTGCTGGGTGACCTGGAAAACGTGACCTGTGTGGGGTCCTGAGGACCAAGTTTGAGAATCTCTGCCTTACATTTATCTGCCTGCGCCCTGCTGATCATGCATCAACGCAGGCAGCAATTCACCTGTGCCGCTAGTCCCCCCCGCCGCCGAATATGTGTGGGGGCCCCCAGGATGACCACCCCTTAATCCGGCAAAGCAGATGGTTAAATTAAAATTGGATATCCTTAAAACCTGGACTGTAATGGCGAAATTGGAGAAACTGCATTTGTTTAATATCTGGCAGTATGGCCGGATAAACTGCCTCATTAAAAATTTTAATTATGTTTTTTTTTAAGGATAGAAATGGAATATTTTTAATCAACACTAACATTGATTTCCTGATTGATTTGGTAATTGTTTTTTTCCTGGCTTAATGTCTTCATAATAGAATGAATATACTCTGTATAACAGGATCTCATCACAGTGTATATGAACAAGGCATTTTTAACTTCAGGTTATTTTAACTTGACCTTTTTTCAATTCTCCAAAACTGAGACATCTTACAGGACAGGGCAGGTTCTACCTTTTATCTATGAAGGGGTCACATACATGGACCGATGTGTATCGGAACTCTGACGAATGAGAACAAGCGCTCATTTCCGCCAGACAAATGCACAGCTTAGGCCTCTTCTGTAACCAGTTTCTTTATGTCTCTCTCACTGCTACAAGAATGTAATTAAGCTGTCAGATTGAAACTTTTGATATCAATCTTGATCTGTTCTCTCAGACAAGTATTCCTGAAACATTATATCATAAACAAGCAGCATGTTTAATTAAACAACTGCTGAAGTGCGACAGAGAATGTGGATCTTAATGGAATAATAGACACAGGTCCTGGAATTAGTTAAAAGGGGTATTAAAAATATATTTTTTTCTAAGTAGTAATAAGTATAAAAACCTCTTGGTTATATTAGTGGACTTGGTGGACCAAACTTTTTGTGTATTTTGTTTCTGTAGTTTTTAAATATATGTCTAAAATATTTATTATTTGTTCCGCCCTTTAATTTATACATACAGATGCGCCCTGTTACATCGGTACAGCGATTTACCGCGCAAGCGGCAAAGATGTAACTGGGCACATCTGTATATGAACTATTCTTCAAGTTATTATGCTTATGGACACTTATGCTGGGTACACATAAGACAATAAGACAATATATCATCCAATATATAGTTTTGACAAGGATCGGAACCAATTATCAAGCACATTGTCTCATGTGTCTCCGCGATTGCGCACTCCCGCAGGTGGTCAGCAACATCATCGCATCCCCTGTTTTGCACAGTAGATGTGACAATCCAGCGGCCGACAGCATGCTCCTGGATGCGGCCACTGAACAATATATTTTGCTTGCACGTTATATCGTTCTATGGGCCTGATTCAGAGCTGCCCGCACACAGCTTATGTGAGCATCCATGATGATGGTCGCGATGGTCAAGACCATCGCGACCATTGGGCTTGCGATAAGACCCTGTGGTAGGGTCTCGGTCACAGCAAGCCCTGGAGTGACTTTGGCTCTATCAGAGCCAAAATCACTCCCACTGACATCACTAGTGATGTCAGTGGGGCCAGACCCAGACGGTAGGCGTTCCCATGGGAACGCCTCCGTCTGGCAGCCATGCCCCCGGCACGCCCACCAAAGGGGGCGTGCTGTCACGCAACATCGACAGCACGCCCCCTTTGGTGCGAGACCCGGAGCAACAGCTTGGCTGTTGCTATCTGGGTCTCGCGCATGCGCACGACGGAGCTCCCTCCGTCGTGCGCATGCGCACTAGGGCACCATCGACCCGCTTGCGAGCGCTCAGCGCTCACGAGCGGGTCTGAATCAGGCCCAATGTGTATGGGCGACCAATGTATCGTTACAACGCTTGTCCCATCGGCCACGATCCAGGATCGTATAATGTGTACCCAACATTACTCCCACAAATTTGCATTTGATCCTGCCTGCTTGCCATGGCCCCATGCAAACTGATTGCCAAGTTATTGCAAACGCTTTGCTTATAGCGTCATGTCCCTGCAGGATTTTTTTTACCGGTACACTAACAGCTTGAAAGAGCTGATCATTTTGGGCTGACACATATCAATATGATAGATTATCAATATGATATGAATGATCAGTCTGATAGATTAAATTAACTTGAATAATAATAACAACACAAAGCTACTTCAGGCCAGAAGAGATGGATCGTTATGATCAGATAATGGGGAGTCATGAAGACTGACTACCACTCCACCATAGGCTTTGTGAACCGCCTCATCACATTTCTTGACATATGTAACAGAGAGGCAGGATTGGAAGAAAAAAAAATCCAAACACTAAAATCACAGGCAGTAGGTGACGCAAAATTCTCCAAAGTACAACATAGCTCCCAACTGTTGGGGGAGGCCTAATGTTTTTGAAGCACTACAGAATCGTCAGCCAGACTCTTTCACGTCCCCAATTCAGAGGAAGCATGAGGGTACTCCCAATAAAAGGTTGTGAATGTTGCGATAAACTAAGTTATCTATCAATAAAACAGAATGATAAAATAGAAAAATAGAAACAGTAGCCTATGATACGACTAAAGTATCATATAAGTAATGCAGCTAAATGTCTCCTGCGACAAGAGAAAAACCAACACCTAGCTGATCTAATTTCAAAAGTGTTCATTGTTTGAGAAACAATGTTTGAACACCTTGCTGCTTTTCCATTTACTTTTTATAAAATTCTACATTTAACAGGGAACATTTTACAGGGCTGTGCAATAAAGTTAAATTGTTATGTAAAAAATTACAAAGACACTAAAAAAATACCAACCAGACTCAACTAACTCCGTTAGTTTGCTGCCAATATGTTGCCCAAATCTGCTGGGGTTGAGTGCTTGCGAAGACCAGGGATGAATATAAGCTTACAACATAGTAAGGTGTACAATACAGTTTACCGTTTCATTCAGGCAGGAAACATGAGCATTTTCTTGGGAGACTGGCTCAGTTTAACCTTGTGCAATGGTGCATTGAGGGTAATGAACAACATTCCTAAATGGGTCTGTAGAACTTGGGCACTCTCTGAAACGCAGGAACTCCGATATAACAGTCTTGTTTTTACAAGGAGCTGCTGGGAAAAGCATGTAAAACGAATACATTAGGAATGTAAAAAATAGGTAGTGTGCAAACATTTGTCATTGTAACACAAGTCCATGAGTTTTCCTTATTAAGTTATATTATAGCAAGCTACCTGAGCCGCATTTTGTGAATGAACACAAAGCGCTGGTGTTATAATACTATTTTTTATGAATCACCTAAAAAGTTTGATACCATTGAACTTTCCACACCATGTTCAGGCATTACCAGTGGTGTCTTGTAGACATTAAGCCCTTTCCTACCATATCTGAGACAAGAGAAACTGCAGTAAACACCATGGATGGTGAGAGTTGCAACTATCAGAGTGTAACATGTAGTTTCTGGACAAAAATAAGCAAGGAAATGTTATCCTAAAATATTACTTTTATTAATAAAAATCAAGAGTACATACAGTAGGACAATCAGCTCTAACTAGCAGTAATCAAGTACATTCTATAAAATGATAGGTAGAAGATGACTGGTTGCTATGAGCAATTTTGCAACTTTTCCACTTCACTCTTTAGACAGTTTAATACTTCTCCCTCATAGTTACTGTGACAGGGGGAGAGTCTGCCCCATGTGAGGAAGGGGTTCTCTTTATCAGAAGCATGTAATAACACCACCCCATCTGCACAATGAGTGAGTCATTACAGTTCAGATGGCCCAGCAGGCATGATTGTTAAGAGAAATGAGTGCAGTCTGTGCTACTCTCTGCATGTATAAATACTGTTCATATTGTATAGGCTATTCACTAAGGTCCTACACCCTTCCCACTCCTAGGAGATTTATCTAAGTTTGGAGAGAAATAAAGTGGAAATAAAGTACCAACCTATCACCTCCTGTAATTTTTCATATGGGGCAGATGTATGAAGCTCTGGGAAGTGATAAAATGGAGAGTGATAAACGACCAACCAATCAGCTCCCAACTGTCATATTTCAAACACAGCCTGACAGCTAGGAGTTGAGTGGCTGGTCGTTTATCACTCTGCACTTTATCACTTTCCAGAGCTTCATACATCTGCCCCTATAGTCTGTAACATGACAGTTAGGAGCTGATTATTTGGTACTTTATCTCTCTCCACTTTATCTCTTTCCAAACTTTGATAAATCTGTTGTGTTTGATATGAACCTAATTGGGACTAGGAAAGCTGGCATTGAACATAACAAATGCCTGTTGTGTCTTTATTTAACCCTTGGTCTGGCCAAGCGACAGAGGTGTACTAGGGGTCTACATATTGGGCACATATTATGGGGGGTCCCAGCACAATCCCCTTTTTCCAGTGTCAGACTAGCTTAGTGAAAAACAGGGTGCTGAGATCCTTGGGTCGCCGGCACAATCCTCTTTTCCAGTGTCGGCCTGGCCCAGTGAAGAACAGGATGCAGAGATCCTTGATGGGCTTAAGTATTGCTTAAAGTCCCACCCACTATTCTAAGGTGGAGGGATCAAACTGTGCACTGCTTCCTGGCCCATACTCCACTGTTGCTACAGTTTTGACCCTGACACTGCTATGAGGATAGAAGAGATTGAAATAGGTAAGTAACCAAGCAGTTAGAGACAACATAGAGGATGGAGTGCAATGGGGAGGGAGAGGGACACAGGGGGCAGGGCAATGGGGTGGAGACAACCAAGAGGATGAAGGGGGTCAAGGAGTGGAGAGAGTCTGAGATGAGAAAGGGAGGGAGGGTGTGCTGATTAAATACAAATGTATGATTTTATAATATTTGGCATAATTTAAAACATCTGAGTGAGTGACATGGTAACACATTACATTTCACCTTACATCAAAATAAGTTAAACTGGGACAGGGTAGCAGAAGTCATAGTCAAAGACACTAGTCATCATCCCCTTTTTCACTGAAGTGGGAAGATAAATGTCATTTATCTAGAACAAATACTGTGTCCCTTATGACATCTTGTAATATCATTACAATTAAAATAGCCAACTTATGTTAATATTAAGATTACATATACTGTATTGTAATATCATTACAATTAAAATAGCCAACTTATGTTAATATTAAGATTACATATACTGTAATATATATATATATAAATTCTGTGCACTGGTACCTGCACCTATAGAATGGCCACACCAGCATCACAATATGTTATGCTGTCAGCAGAGAAGAGCCTCAGATGACAGAGAATAAAGCAGATAACACATTAATAAACGAAAATAGCGGTTGGAGTGAATTGGGGAGGAGGAGAATGGGTGTGAAATGGAGAAAACAAAGAGGGTAGAATACCAGGGAGGATAGGGGAAGAGGGGTGTAGTGAAGAGAATCAGGGAGGAAGTGGAGAGAACTGGGGAGGAGTAGAGTACAAGGATTGTAGAGTACCTGGGAGCATAAGGGAAGAGGGGTGTAGTGAAAAGAATCAGGGAGGATGTGGAGGGGTGCAAAGTGGAGAGAACTGGGGAGGAGTAGAGTACAAGGAGTGTAGAGTACCGGGGAGGATAGGGGAAGAGGGTTATAGTGAAGAGAATCAGGGAGGAAGTGGAGAGAACTGGGGAGGAGTAGAGTATAAGGAGTGTAGAGTACCAGGGAAGATAGGGGAAGAGAGGTATAGTGAAGAGGATCAGGGAGGAAGTGGAGAGAACTGGGGAGGAGTACAGTACAAATAGAGTAGAGTACCAGGGAGGATAGGGGAAGAGGGGTATAGTGAAGAGAATCAGGGAGGAAGTGGAGAGAACTGGGGAGGAGTAGAGTACAAGGAGTGTAGAGTACCAGGGAGGATAGGGGAAGAGAGGTATAGTGAAGAGAATCAGGGAGGAAGTGGAGAGAACTGGGGAGGAGTAGAGTACAAGGAGTGTAGAGTACCGGGGAGGATAGGGGAAGAGAGGTATAGTGAAGAGAATCAGGGAGGAAGTGGAGAGAACTGGGGAGGAGTAGAGTACAAAGAGAGTAGAGTACCAGGGAGGATAGGGGAAGAGGGGTATAGTGAAGAGAATCAGGGAGGAAGTGGAGAGAACTGGGGAGGAGTAGAGTACAAGGAGTGTAGAGTACCAGGGAAGATAGGGGAAGAGAGGTATAGTGAAGAGGATCAGAGAGGAAGTGGAGAGAACTGGGGAGGAGTACAGTACAAAGAGAGTAGAGTACCAGGGAGGATAGGGGAAGAGGGGTATAGTGAAGAGACTCAGGGAGGAAGTGGAGAGAACTGGGGAGGAGTAGAGTACAAGGAGTGTAGAGTACCAGGGAAGATAGGGGAAGAGAGGTATAGTGAAGAGGATCAGGGAGGAAGTGGAGAGAACTGGGGAGGAGTACAGTACAAAGAGAGTAGAGTACCAGGGAGGATAGGGGAAGAGGGGTATAGTGAAGAGAATCAGGGAGGAAGTGGAGAGAACTGGGGAGGAGTAGAGTACAAAGAGAGTAGAGTACCAGGGAGGATAGGGGAAGAGGGGTATAGTGAAGAGAATCAATGAGGAAGTGGAGAGAACAGGGGAAGAGTAGAGTACAAGTAGTGTAGAGTACCAGGGAGGATAGGGGAAGAGGGGTGTAGAGAAGAAAATCATGGAGGAAGTGGAGAGAACTGGGGAGGAGTAGAGTACAAGGAGTGTAGAGTACCAGGGAGGATAGGGGAAGAGGGGTGTAGTGAAGAAAAATCAGGGAGGAAGTGGAGAGAACTGGGGAGGAGTAGAGTACTTAGAGTGTACCAGGGAGGAGACCAAGGAGGAAAACAAAGAGGGTAGAATACCAGGGAGGATAAGGGAAGAGGGGTGTAGTGAAGAGAATCAGGGAGGAAGTGGAGAGAACTGGGGAGGAGTAGAGTACAAGGATTGTAGAGTACCTGGGAGCATAAGGGAAGAGGGGTGTAGTGAAAAGAATCAGGGAGGATGTGGCAAGGTGCAAAGTGGAGATAACTGGGGAGGAGTAGAGTACAAAGATTGTAGAGTACCAGGGAGGAGGGAGACAGTGGGGTGTATTGAAGAGAATCAGGGAGGAAGTGGAGAACTGGGGAGGAAGAGAAACTTTAAAGATCAGCTTTTCTTTGGCACATCAACCTTAGTTACGCCTCTGCTTCGCCAACCACCCTGAGGACAAGCAGGATATGAGGGAAGGGGGTGAGTTCCACAACCTCTCTATGACCATTTTAAACACTGCTTATTTCGACTCTGAACCTTGCTAGAAGGGATGTAGGCCCCCGAAAATATGAGTGTATTTGGCCACAAGATTTCTGTTGCCAGCCCTGCCCTTTCCTCAGTAACAAACACCAAGAATCAGTTTCATGATTATACTCAGTTGTATGTGGTTATGTACACAACATAGTTTTCTGCATCTTGTTTCAGATGTTAAATAAAAATATCTATACATTTTACCCTAAATCAGATTGTAAGATCTTATTGGTAGGATCATTTTTTGGTGTTGTAGTTCTTGATGTAAATAAGCACACATGAAAGGGGTGGGAGTGATGGAGCATCGGCAGGCACCAGCATGGCCCCCGATAACGATATCGCCTGTCAGACCTGCATGCAGGGCCAACGGAGGATGATGCTGGTGACGCGCAGGTGCCACATCATCAGTGACATGGCGGGTACACAGTAGATGATGTCCACGATATGTCTCTCTGGATCAGACAACATATTGTCTAGTGTGTACCCAGCATTACTGTGAAGGGTAGAAAAGAATAAACAGAAAAAAACATATGTTGCTATGTGTGCACATAGGCTGTCTGCCAATTCTAATGCTAATCTGACCCTGCAGGCCTGACATAACACATAGCCGGAATTTACAGTGATCCAGTTCCCAACCATTACACACCAAACAGACCCGCCATCTGGAGTAAATATTACTCTAATGAGAACTTCCTTCACATAACATTCATCCCTACATCTTACACTTTGCCATTTCACTTGAAATGCAAACTAATAAGGGCCATACATCTAGTGAGCCAATACCTGATTTCCCAATACTATCCCCTTACTTCAATGATCAGAAATTTCCCGGGGGATTAGCAAAATCCAACATCTTAAAAATCCCCAACTCGTTGATTCCGATAATTTTTGGGTCAGATTCAGCGAATCAAGATTGTTCAACATGTTGGATTTTGCCTATTACCTGACCCAGGCATTGGCAGAACAGAGAATTGCCCCAATAGATGCTGGATGTATGACCAGCATTAGTTCACTTTTTTAACCATGACATCTCTTTTCCAAATTCAACACTTCTCAGCCCACCTTCCCCTTTCTTCCTCACAGCTCTTCACTTTGCCACCTAAATTTTAGACTGCCCCATCCCCACAATCTGCCCCCTATTACCTCTCAACTTCTCCCATCCTCTCCCTTACTGCATCTGCCAGGTCACCTCTTCATCATGTCTATCTCCACAGGCAGACTCCTTTAAGCAAATGCTGATCTCACCAAAAACCATCTCCTGACCCAGCCTCTATCTCTGCTACTGTACTTCAGCAACTTGTGTAACTGCCATCTCATGTTCTCTCTTTTTACTCCCTTGTTACCAAGTCTCTCATAAACTCACAACTTCAGCAACTTCCTTCTATTTATAATTCTCCCCACACATCTACCTCCTACTCCATTCAATCCTAAAAGCCATGGTGAGACTGATCTTCTTCTCTCTTCGCTCCACATTTGCCATACCATTTTACAAATCTCTACATAGGCTCCTCATCGTATAAAATTAAATTACTCGCCATGAGCTATAAATCCATCAAACAGTGCCATCCCTTCATACATCTCAGTAACTATGTTCAAATACTCACCCAAATATTCATAAATATACGATAGGTAGAGATTTGAAAAGACTTACCAGACAAAGGATCACACATGAGGCCAGAGATAGAAACTGTTATATAGGGAATCCATAGAATAGTGTTATATAACTGTAGGTAAACCTGCATAAATATTAGAAATATAGAAAATACAAGGTACAAGATAAACTATACACAGATCTCATGTTGCATTAAAAGAAAAACATATATATATATATTCATGATTTAAGATATGAAAGATTTTCAAACTGTTCAAAGCTGGAGATGTGCATTGTTTCCCATGTTTTGAATTTTGGATCTGAATTCATCTTTGTGTTTCAGTTCTGCAAAACTATTTTGGATATGGGTTTTTAAAAAAAAAAAATTGATAAAAAGTTTTTAAAAACAGCTAAAATCATATAATTTTTGCAATCCAAAACCCGAAATTCGGATTTAAAAACTGAATTCCAAAGCACGAGAAGATCAGGACCCGCAACTTGGATCTGTCTGGATCTCCTCAAGAGATCAGAACTATGATGCTGGGTGCACACTAGACGATAGGATCGGACGACATGGATCAGACGACATATCGGGCAAATTGTCTAGCATGTACCCGCTATGTCGCTGATGATGCATGCTCACGCGCATTGCATGCCTGTTGCTCACTATATCGCAGCATGGCCCCTGTCGTCACTCCATTGATGCCGGCATCGGTAAGTGTGTATGCACTTGCCGATGCTGGGACCCTTGCCAGGTCCCAATGCTGGCGATATCGCGCTGGATACACATCGTTTACTGTGTACTCAGCTTGACTCAGATCTGTCTGGATACACAAACTAGGGTGGATTCGGATTTCTGGAATGCACATCTCTATTTAAAACATTTATACATGAAGGATAGAGATCAAATGCAGTGCTCAAACTTATCCTGCTTTTCAAGGGAAAGAGTACAGTATTTCTTTCTCTGTCGCAAACAGAAAGGAAAATATCCCAAACCTGAACTCATTAGGCCTGATGCAGAATAAGTAATACACCAGTTAGTGTAGCATATCTTGAATGAAATCACACGGAAACGTTGGCACACACATATGCATCTGTACAGATTTTCGTGATTGTGGCACTTGGAAATATGGTATGGTGGAGGGAAGGGGCAGTCTAAAGTAGCCTGAGTACAGAAAGGTTAGGATTGGGCAATGGGTGCAAATAGCTGATGGTGAAGTCCGTCAGCAATAACCGCTTGTGATTAGCTGTTTGTGAATGCATTGCTGATGCTGATTGGTGCTTTCTCAGTGGCTCTGGCATATACGAGTATTATGCTTTTGTGTATGTGTTTAAGCAAATGTTTTTTTCTTTCTCATACGCTAAACGGGGACTTGTTTTTATTGCATTAGAGACATATTTGAAGTTTTATTGATGCCTCTTAACAAATTACTATGAACATGGATGTAAGCCAATGTGACGTATGCTTGGTGTAAATGTAAACTCACACTTTAGTAATTTAGAGAAGATGCAGGTTGCATCTGATGAGGGCGAGGCCAGACTATTTGCATTATTAGTAAATAGGTAGGAATACAGGCGCTGGGATGTCTGTTTCACTAGGCAGCTGCTAAAGTAGGGGTAGTCAGACCCTAAACAACATAGATGCACTAGAAAGGGTAGCAGCGCTACAATGTATGTGTGTCAATAAATATACATAAATTAACATGAAATAGACACTTTAATAAATAAAAATCTATAAAATCAATGAATGGTCAAATGTACTTATGACACAAAAAAATTGAGCAATAAAATGAGCAATGAAAACAGTGAGCAATAAGCCTCTTTCAATAGATCAATGGGTTTGAACAATGCCTGTTCCTGTATATGCTTCCGGATGATAAATACAAGATATTTTCAGTCTCAATATGAGAAAGACGTATTGTGTCCAATAAATGTATAGTTACCAAGTCAGAACGCCAATAGAGGGACTTTCCCCTGGACAGAGATTGTACAGTCTCCATGTGGACCTGGGATAAAGCTGGAAGCCAGCCTGGACCAGCTTTCCGGTAAAAGAATTGGATCTCCTTTTGGAAATATCCTACGCATATCCTTTGGATTTAAACATCTATCCACACCATGGACATCTGAGGGCTCCGAGTGCAGCATATGGAACTGTATGCCAATAGGACCATCCCTCTATTGGTGTTAGGACTTGGTAACTATACATTTATTGGACACAATACGTCTTGCTCATATTGAGACTGACCCCAACTAAGGATTTCATCTAGCATTCCTCCGGAGATGTGAGCAGAAATCTGACAAAAGTCCAGTCGCAATTCTGTTTTCTGCCCTTAGCGCCGGGAAAACAGCATTGCGCCGGGAAGTTTAGTCGGAGAATGCCATTTCTCGCGCCTAAACACCCTGTTTAAGGCACGAGAATGAGCCTTCCCAGACCTAACAGTGCGATGGTTTGAATAGCTCCAGGAGCTCATTCCCGACGCTATTCTCTTCGCGTTTAATTAATCGTGCCCTAAGTATTATTATTCAGTATTTAGCATTTATTTTAGTATGAGTGGTTTGTTTTTGCTTCTTAAACTGGACCTGCACTACCTATTGCTTACTCTTATGCACCAACTGATATACATTTACCTCGGAGCCTGCATATGCAACTTTGAGCAACTATGGGAGACTCAGTCAAACTCATCTCAGACGAATCTCTACTTGCGCCCAATAATTCAAATAATAATTCTTTATAATCCAAAAACCAATGATCATGTATTAGGAATTATCCAATTGTGATTACTTGGATGGGCTGCTACCTGACATTGTAACAAGAAGTCACATACAGCAGTAACATACAAAAAAGGGGGACCTTCTTACATTTTTTAAAACATAATTCTTTATTATATTAAATAAATGTTATTTTAGACCTGAATAATGACATAAACAAAATATTTTAAAAGTGGAAGGATACATGCAGGTAGAGGAGAAGGAAGGGCCAGAGACTAGGAACAGCCCACTGGAAAGTGAAGGACCAGCTACCACCAATCAAAGCACAGTGGTGCCTCTTTATGTCTAATGCTGATCCTAAATATTATGATAGCTTTGCAGTTAAGAAACGGTCCTGTTGGGTGACCTAGCTCACATAAAGGGTGACCCAGGCCTACCTCCCGGCCACGCACATGCCCACCAGTTGAGTGGATTCTAGAATAGTAAAAAAAAAAAAATGGATCATTACAGATGTCAGAGGCAGTTGGCAGACTGGCCATCTAAGACCCACCAGGCTCTAGCTGGCAATCTTGTAGTTAATCCAGCCCTGTTAGTGGGTGTATGTGGACAAATTGAGTAGAAGTCTGATGGAGGCCTTTATTTATGGCAGCACATACGGTGTAATGGTTAGCATTACCCCCCACAGCACTGAGGTCGTTGGTTCGATACCCACTGCGGCCCTCCCTGTGCTTCCTCCGGGTGCTCCGTTTTCCTTCCACACTCCAAAAATATACTGGTAGGTTATTTGGCTCCTAACAAAATTACCCCTAGTGTGTGTGTGTGTGTGTGTGAGCATGTGGTAGGGAATATAGATTGTAAGCTCCACTGGGGCAGGGACGGATGTGAATGGCCAAATATTCTCCAAATATTCTCTGTAAAGCGCTGCGGAATATGTGTGCGCTATATAAATAACTGATAATAAATAAATAAAATTAATTATTTTTTACTTTGTGCCCATCCGTCATTTATCATATGCAGCGCATGTTA
This sequence comes from Taudactylus pleione, assembly GCA_031769625.1. Lineage (NCBI taxonomy): Eukaryota > Metazoa > Chordata > Amphibia > Anura > Myobatrachidae > Taudactylus > Taudactylus pleione. The sequence goes on along the minus strand of JAUIMM010000706.1, from coordinate 5,465,620 downwards.
TCAATAAAAATTAAAAATAACAATCTTAGGGCCTCATTTACCAATGAGTTTTATCACCATAGATAAATGGTGCTCCAGCCAATCAGCTCCCAACTGTCAACTGTTAGAAAAATGACAATTGGGAGCTGATTGGCTGGAGCACCATTTATCATACACAGTGAAATGTATCACTCGTTTTGGTGATAAAACTCGTTAGTAAATGAGGGCCTTAGTGATTACAATATGTCTGTACAGGACAGTCTAACAAGCATATAGAATTTCAAATCTGCTTTACTTCTACCAAATATTGGCAGAAAAATGTATAACCATGATTTGCCAAAATGTTTCCATCAGCTGGTTGGGTGAATATAATATTTTTTAATGGATAAAGCTCCCATATAATAAGCTGCTCACTTCCCCCACAGGAGTATTTACTGAATTGGTAAATGCACGTTTAAGGCCCCAGCAAACCTAAAAGAAAATCCTATCTGCCAAGAAAAGACATTGATTACTGGGACAAGTATGACAATCGCTGCAGAAGTGAGCCCACGAGAAAGTAGATTAACCAGTCATTGTCTGCACATTGATCTTTTGAAGTTGATGCACGTATGCTTTATTATGATTGTCTACATTTTGCATTGTGTAAATTATTGCACTTTTATACAGCCATCAATAAACATCAAGCTTCACAGTAATTGTCGTATTGATCAATGCTAGTCTCTTGTTTTCAATCATTGTATGGACACTGGAATATTTCTGTGTACCATTTACAAATACTACAGCCATTATTTGTGTTTTTGTTATGGTGCACCGTACAATGCATACTTTCAGTTACACAGTGTTCATGTGTGTATGTAATAATAATAATCTATTCTATATATATATATATATATATATATACAGTAGGGGTGAGCGGGTTCGGATTTCTGAAATCCGAACCCCCCCGAGCCCCCCCGATCCAAGGCCGATCCGAGTCAGGCTCGACTTTTCCCGCCTGACTCGGATCTGAAATCGAGGCAAAACGTCATCATCCCGCCTTCCGGGTCTCGCGGGTTTTGGATCCTATATAAGGTACCCGCGTCGGCGCCATTTTCTCACTCGGCTGTGGACAGTGAAGAGGGAGGGAGGGTGGGAGTTAGGGCTGGCTGGGCTGTGTAGTGTAGTGTAGTGCAGAGTAGTGTTGTGCTGTGCTGTGCTGTGCTGCGCTGTGCTGCTGTTGTCCATAGGGGCTGTGTCCACTACTTCAAAGTCCATAGGGGCTGGCTGTGTTGTGCTGTGCTGCTGTTGTTAATAGGGGCTGTGTCCACTACTTCAAAGTCCATAGGGGCTGGCTGGACTGTGTTGTGCAGTCAGTTCTCCATAGGGGCTGTGTCCACTCCAAAGTCCTGTGCAGTGTCCCAGTCCTAAAGGGGTGCTGTAGTGTTGTCCAGGGGGTGCTCTGTCCATCAAGGGTGCTCCCCCCAAGTGCTAAAAAAAAACATATTTTTTCTGTGTTTGTGAATTGTGTGCGCAGTAGCCGCACATGCATCAACAAAGTAGTGCCAAGCGTGCGCCTGTGTCATAAGTAAAGGGCCGGCTGGCTTGACCGTTAAAGGGTGCTGTAACCCCCAAAGTACACTCCAGTCCAAACCAAATAAAAAAATATTTTCTGTGTTTGTGAATTGTGTGCGCAGTAGCCGCACGTGCATCAACAAAGTAGTGCCAAGCGTGCGCCTGTGTCATAAGTAAAGGGCCGGCTGGCTTGACCGTTAAAGGGTGCTGTAACCCCCAAAGTACACTCCAGTCCAAACCAAATAAAAAAATATTTTCTGTGTTTGTGAATTGTGTGCGCAGTAGCCGCACGTGCATCGACAAAGTAGTGCCAAGCGTGCGCCTGTGTCATAAGTAAAGGGCCGGCTGGCTTGACCGTTAAAGGGTGCTGTAACCCTCAAAGTACACTCCAAACCAAATAAAAAAATATTTTCTGTGTTTGTGAATTGTGTGCACTGTGGCTGCACGTGCATCTACAAAGGAGCAGCGCCAAGCGTGCGCCTGTATCCCATAAGTAAAGAGCCGGCTGGCTCATTACTTAAAGGGTGGTGTAACCCACAAAGTGCACTACTCTCCAGCAAAAATAAAAAAAATATTTTCTGTGTTTGTGTGCGCCTTAGCCGCACGTATATATCAATATAACATAAATGGAGGACCAAACTTTCTCCGATAAAAATAAAATAGGGAAAGATCAAGAACCACTTCCTCCTAGTGCTGTTGCTGCTGCTGGGAGTTGTTCATCATCCCAGAGAGGAAGTAGGAACACCACCACTTTTACTAAACAATTGACCCTCCAACAGTCCCTAGCGATGAGGATGAAGTACGACAGCAGTCATCCTGAAGCAAAACGTATAACTGAGGCCTTGACTGCTATGTTGGTGTTCGACGTGCGTCCGGTATCCGCCATTAGTGCAGTGGGATTTAGACAATTGATGGAGGTAGTGTGTCCCCGGTTCCAAATCCCATCTAGATTCCACCTGCATCCTCAAAGCAGCAGCGACAAGTGTGCGTCTGTCTGTTAAAGGGTGGTGTAACCCTCAAAGTGCGCTCCACAAACAATAAAAAAATTCTTCTTTTTTTTTCTGTCTTTGTGAATTGTGTGAGCTGTAGCCGCACTTGCATCCTCAAAGCAGCAGCGACAAGCGTGCGTCTGTCTGTTAAAGGGTGGTGTAACCCTCAAAGTGCTCCAAAAAAATAAAAAACAATTTTTTTTATGTGTTTGTGACTTGTGTGCGATGTAGCCGCACGTGCATCAACACAGTAGCAGCGCCAAGCGTGCGCCTGTGTCATAAGTCAAGGGCCGGTTTGGACATCTGGTCCGGACTGAAGGACGTGCCAACAATTTCTGACAAGTCTACTGTCACTGCATATGATACTGTCCTCAAAGCAGCAGCGACAAGCGTGCGTCTGTCTGTTAAAGGGTGGTGTAACCCTCAAAGTGCGCTCCACAAACAATAAAAATATTCTTCTCTTTTTTCTGTCTTTGTGAAATGTGTGGGCTGTAGCCGCACCTGCATCCTTAAAGCAGCAGCGACAAGCGTGCGTCTGTCTGTTAAAGGGTGGTGTAACCCTCAAAGTGTGCTCCACAAACAATAAAAATATTCTTCTTTTTTTTCTGTCTTTGTGAAATGTGTGGGCTGTAGCCGCACCTGCATCCTTAAAGCAGCAGCGACAAGCGTGCGTCTGTCTGTTAAAGGGTGGTGACACCCTCAAAGTGTGCTCCACAAACAATAAAAATATTCTTATTTTTTTTTCTGTCTTTGTGAAATGTGTGGGCTGTAGCCGCACCTGCATCCTCAAAGCAGCAGCGACAAGCGTGCGTCTGTCTGTTAAAGGGTGGTGTAACCCTCAAAGTGCGCTCCACAAACAATAAAAAAATTCTTCTTTTTTTTCTGTCTTTATGAATTGTGTGGGCTGTAGCCGCACTTGCATCCTCAAAGCAGCAGCGACAAGCGTGCGTCTGTCTGTTAAAGGGTGGTGACACCCTCAAAGTGTGCTCCACAAACAATAAAAATATTCTTCTTTTTTTTTCTGTCTTTGTGAAATGTGTGGGCTGTAGCCGCACCTGCATCCTCAAAGCAGCAGCGACAAGCGTGCGTCTGTCTGTTAAAGGGTGGTGTAACCCTCAAAGTGCGCTCCACAAACAATAAAAAAATTCTTCATTTTTTTCTGTCTTTATGAATTGTGTGGGCTGTAGCCGCACTTGCATCCTCAAAGCAGCAGCGACAAGCGTGCGTCTGTCTGTTAAAGGGTGGTGACACCCTCAAAGTGTGCTCCACAAACAATAAAATTCTTCTTCTTTTTTTTTCTGTCTTTGTGAAATGTGTGGGCTGTAGCCGCACCTGCAACCTTAATGCAGCAGCGACAAGCGTGCGTCTGTCTGTTAAAGGGTGGTGTAACCCTCAAAGTGCGCTCCACAAACAAAAAAAAAATTCTTTTTTTTTCTGTCTTTGTGAATTGTGTGGGCGGTAGCCGCACTTGCATCCTCAAAGCAGCAGCGACAAGCGTGCATCTGTCTGTTAAAGGGTGGTGTAACCCTCAAAGTGCGCTCCACAAACAATAAAAAAATTCTTCTTTTTTTTCTGTCTTTGTGAAATGTGTGGGCTGTAGCCGCACCTGCATCCTTAAAGCAGCAGCGACATCGGTGACAGCATCCAAGTAGGCATGTCAGACAGTCCGTACCTGTACTGGCAGGAAAAAGAAGCAATTTGGAGGTCCCTGTACAAACTGGCTCTATTTTACCTGAGTTGCCCCCCCTCCAGTGTGTACTCCGAAAGAGTGTTTAGTGCAGCCGGGAACCTTGTCAGCGAAAGGCGTAGGAGGTTGCTTCCACAAAATGTGGAGAAGATGATGTTCATAAAATGAATTATCAACTCTTCCAGGGAGACCAGCCTCCAGAACGTACAGAGGGACCTGTGGTTGTGGATTCCAGCAGGGACAAATTAATACTCTGTGAGGATGAGGATGTACACAACACTGAAGAGGGTGAGGAATCGGTGGATGAGGAGGATGAGTACGACATCTTGCCTCCGTAGAGCCAGTTTGTGCAGGGACAGATTAATTGCCAGCTTGTTTTGTGGGGGCCCAAACGAACCAATCATTTCAGCCACAGTCGTGTGGCAGACCCTGGCGCTGAAATGTTTGGTTTGTTAAAGTGTGCATGTCCTGTTTATACAACATAAGGGTGGGTGGGAGGGCCCAAGGACAATTCCATCTTGCACCTCTTTTTTTTCTGTTTGTACTGTTTGGGGCCTAGTTTTTCAAACTGCCATCCTGTCTGCCACTGCAGTGTCACTCCTAGATGGACCACGTGTTTGTGCCGCCCACTCGTATCTCTTAGCATAGTCATCCAGCTACCTCGGTGCAACCTTTTGGATATAAAAACACTATTGTGAGGTGTGAGGTGTTCAGAATAGACTGGAAATGAGTGGAAATTAAGGTTATTGAGGTTAATAATAGCATAGGAGCAGAAAAACCCACAAATTCTGTGATTTTAGCTGTTTTTATGCTTTTTTAAAAAAAAATACAGATCCAAAACACAAAACCCAGAACCCAAAACACGGAAGGGTGGTTTTGGCAAAACCAATCCAGATCCAAAACACGAAGAAAGATCCTGATCCAAAACCAAAACACAAAACACGAAAAGTGGCCGGTGCACACCCCTAATATACAGTCAGGTGCATAAATATTGGGACATTGACAGAATTTTCATATTTTGGCCTCTATTCACCACCACAATGGCTTTGAAATGAAACAAACAAGATGTGCTTTAACTGCAGACTTTCAGATTTAATTTGAGGGTAATTACATCCAAATCAGGTGAACGGTGTAGGAATTACAACGGTTTCTATATGTGCCTCCCACTTTTTAAGGGGCCGAAAATAATGGGACTATCAACTCAAAAGCTATTTCATGGATAGGTGTGGGCTATTCCCTCGTTATTTCATTATCAATTAAGCAGGTAAAGGGTCTGGAGTTGATTCTAGGTGTGACATTTGCATTTGGAATCAGTTGCTGTCGACTCTCAATATGAGATCCAAAGAGCTGTCACTATCAGTGAAGCAAGCCATCATTAGACTGAAAAATCAAAACAAACCCATCAGAGAGATAGCAAAAACATTAGGTGTGGCCAAATCATCTGTTTGGAACATTCTTAAAAAGAAAGAATGCACCGGAGAGCTCAGCAATACCAAAAGACCCGGAAGACCACGGAAAACAACTGTTGTGGATGACAGAAGAATTATTTTGTTGGTGAAGAAAAACCCCTTCACAACAGTTGGCCAAATCAAGAACACTCTCCTGGAGGTAGGTATATATGTGTCAAAGTCAACAATCAAGAGAAGACTTCACAAGACTGAATATAGAGGGTTCACCACAAGATGTAAACCATTGGTGAGCCTCAAAAACAGGAAGACCAGATTAGAGTTTGCCAAACAACATCTAAAAAAGCCATTACAGTTCTGGAACAACATCCTATGGACAGATGAGACAAAGATCAACTTGTACCAGAGTGATGGGAAGAGAAGAGTATGGAGAAGGAAAGGAACTGCTCATGATCCAAAACATACCACCTCATCAGTGAAGCATGGTGGTGGTAGTGTCATGGCGTGTGGCATGTATGGCTGCCAATGGAACTGGTTCCCTTGTATTTATTGATGATGTGACTGCTGACAAAAGCAGCAGAATTAATTCTGAAGTGTTCTGGGCAATATCATATGCTCATATTCAGTCAAATGCTTCAGAACTCATTGGACGGCGCTTCACAGTGCAGATGGACAATGACCCGAAGCATACTGCAAAAGCAACCAAACAATTTTTTAAGGCTAAAAAGTGGAATGTTATGCAATGGCCAATTCAATCCCCTGACCTGAATCCGATTGAGCATGCATTTCACTTGATGAAGACAAAACTGAAGGGAAAATGCCCCAAGAACAAGCAGGAACTGAAGACATTTGCAGTAGAGGCCTGGCAGAGCATCACCAGGGATGAAATCCAGCATCTGGTGATGTCTATGCGTTCCAGACTTCAGGCTGTAATTGCCTGCAAAGGATTTGCATCAAAGTATTAAAAAGTGAAAGTTTGATTTAGGATTGTTTAGTTTGTCCCATTACTTTTGGCCCCTTAAAAAGTGGGAGGCACATATAGAAACGGTTGTAATTCCTACACCGTTCACCTGATTTGGATGTAATTACCCTCAAATTAAATCTGAAAGTCTGCAGTTAAAGCACATCTTGTTTGTTTCATTTCAAAGCCATTGTGGTGGTGATTAGAGGGCAAAATATGAAAATTCTGTCAATGTCCCAATATTTATGCACCTGACTGTATATACCTACTTATTTCTTATTAGTACGTAAATCTTTATAATACTCTTATTCCAGAAATATCTCATCTTCTAAACATACAGTAGATATACTAGAACGTAAGGTGTAAGGGCTATACAGTACGTGCAGTATGTGTGAAAAGCTTAGATACTGTACTACACTGTTCTGCTCCAATAATGGAAGATACCTGACCACAGCCACCTCTGAGGGAGCAGAGGATTTTCAGCAAACTGAAAATGGAAGGGTGTCGCATACTATACACACCACAGTGTAATCATTAATCTCATTGCCAGATATGCCCCCTGTAGCTCTAAGCCAACTCTTCCCTCACATTAAAAAGTGACACAAAGGAGGCAAATATGGAGGAAAGAGTATTACATATCTGTATTAGTAGTGGTGCATGCCTTTCAGGGGTCTATTCATCATCACTTAATTTCTACAAAAGCAGGTAAAAATGAACATTTTCACCTGCAATTGTAGAAATTAAGTTGTCTGGCCATTCAGGAGAGCAGGAGATATTACGGATATCTCTCCTGGAATGGCCCGATGTCCCCATACACTAGTATGGGGGCAGAATTCATCAAGATCCGAAAATACTATATTTTTTTGGAGCATGATTGCAGGAGCATTCTCCATCTTCAGATGACGAGTGGTCCCGCGATCCGGAGTCCCGGGTCGCAAAAAGGGATCCTGTCGGATCCCTACACCCCTGTTCGGCTCATACCGCTGGACATCAGGGCTCTTGTGCAGATGCATGAACTGTAGGTCACGCATGCGCACTAAGTACACTGCTCCTAAAGGAGCAGTGAAAAGATTCACTGCTCTGAAAGTAGCAGTGAAGCTGCTCGCAGAGACAGCTGATTTTTGGACATGACTCAAAGATGAAAAAATTAGCTACTTGCTACCATTCTGAAGTGCAGTAAGAGGTGAAGCCCAGCTCTAAGTGCTGGGTGCATGGTACATATATAAACAAATGTATGAAAAAGTATGTACAGTAATACATACTGTTTCTAGAGCACCGCAGACAGGAAAGTCAGATGCTGGACTGCAGTTCAGGGGTAAATGAAGCCTATCTTGTGCACCATACACACAATGTGTAAATGGATATATGTCTCATCTTTAATTTATGTTTTTTTTATGTATTTTACATTATCCCTAGTTTTCAAGTGGGGAAGATGCAGCAGCAGTACCAAGGTCCAGAAGAGCCTCCTGGCAACTATACCTGTGAGTGCTGGAAGTTCTTCCCCTGCAGCCTCCTGAGACTGATTTCCGGAGGAGCTGGGTGAGCTGGAAGCTGGTTTCTACAGTACAGCCCTGAAGGCTCTAGCATCTGTAGCAGATGGACTGCTGCCTGGGGATCTGGTCACTCTGCATTTGGAGCCCAAATTCAGACAGGTCTTGCAGCAGATCTCTGGAGAAAATTTTGGAGGGAACATCCATCATAGACACCCAGGCACTATGGAAGGTCTTGGCCTTCTCACCAGGTAGCCTTGTGTACAAAGAGGAGAACACTTCCCTATGTCCTTTGGTTTCAATATTAATTTTCTCTAGGGGCATGCAGCACATGCATTTACATGGATTGGTAGGAGGAACATGGGCTGGCTTACCCCCTGCTCTACTATATGTCAAAATTGCATAAAATATGGTCTCTGTGAATTATGAGCTCTTAACCAGCTTGTGGAGTATATCATCAGTCCTTTTCAAACATCTCATATGCTGTGATATTCCTAACATAGCTAAGGATTATCCATGGCCCCTCCATTTATGACAACAAAGCAGCTCCCATAAATTCATGTTGGGGCTGCCATGCTATCAGACTTACATATCTGATTAGCCCTGGCCACTAACTCCATCTGAAGATGGTGTTAGCCTATAGCAGCTTATGGGCTACTTCACTGCCAATTTTTTCGGAGAGGGATCCTGGTGGCAGCAGTGAGCCACCCACCCATGACACGGTTGGAGCAGTCAGTAAGAGGTGATTACTGTGTGTGAAAGGAAATCTTTACACCCTAGGTCTGGCAAAATAAGACTCAAGGAAGACAAACCCTTCTGCATTCTGTACTGGGCAGTGGAGTAAGGCCATCCAGCACCCGTCACAGTGCTTGGTTCTGCAGTTTGGGCCAAGGTTATGAGCTACTGAAATGCAATTTAATAAAACCCCGGAAACTGGTCAGAAACGCATCAAGGAAACAGTTGTGATGACTGCATCTTGGTACCTGCTGTATGGGACGCTCTTTATCCAATCAACACCTGTATAACAATATACATCATCAGGAGGACCTTAGTGCCCTGCAAGGAGCTAAGGAACCAAATATATTGTCAGTTACTGCCTATAGTTTACAACAGTTTGGCTACAGTCATCAGCCGTTGATGTCAGGTGAATCTCCACAATTACACAGGTTGGTACAGCTCTGACTTTATACAGTCCCTAGATGCCTCCAGTTAAATATAAGTTATTAATACACAAGACATTTTTGCAACTATATCATAGAATTGGATTTCCATTGTGGAACAATATACCTACCTCTTCAACTTTAACATTATCCATCAATTTCCATGTTTTATTCCCTTTATATGGAGACCTATACAGGATAAACAAAATATATAATTGTATGTTCCTGTATTTAATATAATAATATTTTAATGGTTATGGACCCTATTTTTTACTGTGGCCATTTCTTATTTTAATGTTATAATAAATAGATTGTATTATACAGCTTCTGGGCTATTCGTTTTATTTGTTCAGTGGTATTTAAGCGCAGATACCCAGAGACTGCAGTGTAGCAGGGTACTAAGAGCTGACTAGCGCTGGGACCATAGAGCCTAGTGCTGAATTCTTCACAGGTGAGTCGCAGAAGAGGAGGACTTACGGAAAAACGGCCACAGTGATGGCTGGCGACAGAGGAACCCATTCAAAAGAGATCTATGGGTGCCGCTCTTACATCCATTAAGGTTGTCTGATGAGGTAAAGTTTCAGTGGAGCACCATTTATTTATTAAGCCACTAGGCCAGCAGGGTGTTGCCTTTTTGATACCAGTGCCCTATGCTAGAAGTTACCAGACTCCTCCACTACAGTCCAGGTTTTAAGGATATATATGCTTGAGCACGGGTGACTTAATTAGTACCTCAGTCAATTTGATTAAACCATCTGGACACAAGCATGAATATCCTTACAATCTGGACTATAATGGCGAAGATTGGGAAACTCTGTCCTAAGCCCTTGCTCATTTAGTTCAGTTCAGGCATTAGGCCCGTTGGCATTCTTCGGGCATTAGATAGCAATAATAGATTATACTAGTCTCTGTGTAAATAGGGCATAAAGCCTTACTTTACAAAGAGCGTAGAACAGTAGGTATTGGGCCTACTGTCAATTACACGTATATCTGTCCTCTTGCCTGCATTGCATGTCAATTGATCATATTGTCCACTATACTTTGTGTTGTTTTGCTTGCACACTGGTAGAACATCTGTGTAGTTTTAAATAGCTAAAATAGTACATACACCTAACTTCTTAGTTTATTGTCATGTACACTAAGGCCAGTTAGTACTGAAGGGCCTGTGTACTATTGTTGAGTAGTATGTCTAGGTGGGTGGCACATACTATCCAGGTAGCTTCGATAGTGTAGCAGTTTGGGTGGGTTGCTTGTGTTATGTTCTAGGTGCATTGGTCATTCGTCAAGGTGACCAGAGTGAACATAGTAAGTAGTGTCTGTGTTGTCTCTTTGTCCTTGTAGGCCTGGTCTCTCTGACTGATGGACATGGATGCTAAGACAGACTTTATGTATAATTCCATGTTTGTATTCCCCCTATAGGCAAAGTCTGATGCATGTGGGACATTCCCCTTAGGTCAGTTGGGATTCATGTGGACAGTACTGGAAATTGTCACCTTGGCTTATGAGCGCAAATATGTGACAGCCAGGTGTCCGAGGCATTTGCACCTAGGATGATGATAAACTAACTCTCCTGCTGAATAGGCAGTTTCCCTCTGTTGCTGCTGCCTTACCATTGTGTTATTGCTCGGTACTCACATCTTTCTCTTTCCAAAGAGTTGCCCGACCTGCATTCCAAGACCATCTGCAACACCCAGTGGCCAGAAGGTGAGAGAGTGTGGAGCCCGGTAAGTGACCAACTATATCAACACCACACCCTCACAGATCTAGGTATTAATTACTCACATGGATGATGATGTGAGGGATTGCCAAACCAGAGGGGTCTCTAACACTGAAGCTGGCCATGTGGGCTGTCCCTGTATATAGCCTGTTACTCTTTCAATGTCTTTTACAGTCAACTTTCATCTCCCTAGTAATAAGCAGATCTCAAAAGGTCAAAAAATCTGCAACGATTAAGTGGAGGTAGGAGGAAGTTAATCTAAAATTGGAAATCTTCAAAAGATGTCACTAGCTTGGCTTTTCTTTTCATGTGGATAGCTAGGACCAGAACAGCTGTAAACAAATCATAAGGATTTATTTTGTATCATATTTATCTATGGAAAAACAGCAAATCCCAACTATTGTACTGCCCAAATATTTATCATATATGTAGTGACAACATTTAATAACAAGTATTAAAAATCAACTTTTTATTTGGAGATTTTTTTTTTTTACACAGAAATATATTTAACCAGGTGCATATGGTGGACCAACAAAGAAGGCAGTCATCACCAACAATAAAACCTTGTTGATCTGTTTGCTGTCATGTCCAATTACTGCTGTCTACATAGTGTGTATAAATATATATATATATATATATATATATATAGCGAGAAAGCATGTCTGTCTGTCCGTCTGTTTGTTTGTCCTTTATGCACGACCAGCGTTTTGACCTAGCTCCACCAAATTTGGCATGGTGGTGTAGTTTGACCAAGATTAGGTGTTGCCTAGGTTTGAACAACGTCAGGGCCACACACTGTCTCAAATCCCTAAAAATGCAGTCTGCCAAAAACCTGTGAGAAAGCCACAAGAGTATCCTTTTAACCTCAGTCTGAGCAAACTTGATGACTCGTGCAAGTTCATATTAAATCCAGAGCCTCTGTGTTTACATGCAAGGGCATAACTAGAACTTTGTGGGCCACAGCAAGATCTTAAAAGGGCCCCCACACAGAGCCCATTCATTTTATGCCACACAGACCCCATTCAGGTTATGCCACACAGAGCCCATTCAGGTTATACCACACAGTAATACCCCATATACACATTATGCCATGTAGTAGTAGTGCCCCTTATACATTATGCCACACAGTAATGCCCCTTACACTACACAGTAATGCTCCTTACACATAATACCACACAGAAATGCCCTTTACAGATTACGCCACATAGTAGTAGTGCCCCATATAACACATTATTCCACAAAATAGTAGTGCCCCTTACACATTATGCCCCTCCCAACAATTCACCTCCCCGTGTCCCTCCAGCAGCCTCTCAACTACCCTTGTGTGCCTTCAGCAACGGGCAAGTGTGGATTTGTGGCCAGGCTGCCAGCCAATTACAGCTGGTGCACCGGCAGGCAGTGGCAGACATGGACAGACAGCGCTTGCGCAATTTGAATCTGGTGCCGGTCGCAACGCCTATCAGAGCTCGCGGACCAGAAGCCAATCAGAAGCCTCCACTGCTGATTGGCTGCTGGTATCTGAGCTCTGACTGCCTCGTGACCGGCAGTGCTGTCTCTCCATGACTGCCTGCCAGTGTACCAGCTGTAATCAGCTGGCGGACCGGCACAAAATCAACATCGCTGACACCGCATCTCGGGCACCATAGCAGCTGCACCCCTTGCACCCATGGTAGTTACGCCACTGTTTGCATGCATGTTCACAAACAGTGGGATCCTTTTCAGAATCAATGGAATGAGGTTATAGGTGAGGACAATGTAAACAAATGAAGGCTGTAGGTACTTCAGGGACCAGTCTTCAACTTGGAAATATATTCTAACATTCCCTGTAATTAAAAGTACAGTTTAGAATTTAATGGTGAGTGCTGTGGATTAAAGCCAATTATATATATATATATATATATATATATATATATACATAATTTTTTTTCCTACGCTCTGTGGTTCGTTTTTCTAGTACTGTACAAAAGCAAAAGTAGTGTATTCTCCAGTATGGGTAGGGGAATCCACCTTACTGGTAAGTGAATTGTTTCTCATTAATGCAAATCTCTAATGCAAAAGAAATACTAATTGATAGTCATCAACATCTAATACAGTAATGCATGCACAGGAAAAGCAGCTCTTTGGTGCTGAGATTACACTGCAATCCCTGTGACAAGAAGACAGCTTGCTAAACAGGACAGGAGCCAAAGATTTGGGTGATTCCTTTCAGGACTGCAGACGCTTGGAGCGAAATGCTGCTTATGGTGCTCATGCCTTTCTCACGTTGAAGGCTTTAAAAGAAAAAAGCGGCAAGGCTCAAACATTCCTTCAAAATCCACCACTGAACCGTAAAGAATGAAGATGGGCCTTGCTTATTTATTATTTTTTTTACTCCTCCTCCTCTCTTTCTGGGTGAAACAGGTTCCCTATCAGTTGGTTAGAGGCGACAGTCTGTCTGCTGGTGGTAAGACGATACGTTCAGTGTTAGAGTGAAGCCGACAGGATTCCTGGCTTGAAAAGCACAGATATTGATCTGACTCAAGCACCTAAACAATACCTCACCTGTTTGCCTTGTCCATACCTTATTTTGCGCAGTTAAATGCTTGTTTTGTTTAACTTTTCTTTTATTTCTGTGGATCTGAGCTTTGATACACTTTGGGGAGTAGGTAAACAGAGAGAGTCATGTACGGACATCCTCGCAGCGTGGAGATTTTCCGACCACCCCTCCCTGCCGCCGGAGAACAGCGCTCTTATTGAAAATTATAAGCAACACAGAGAATAAGAAACCATATACAAAGGCGTTTGATGTTCTACCCTAGTGTCCAATAACACCGAAAGTGAGAGGCAAGCTAATTACACCCCTGTATGCCTCAGTTAAAATTTCTTAAACTGGAACATGTCAAAGAGGTTTTTTTTTTAATGTTATTAAATCTTCTTTTTTTTTTTTTTTCTTCTTTCCTAGGTAAGAAGGATCAGTACAGAGATTCACTGTTTAAAATTCTACTCACTTGATGGAGGACAATATATTACTGTGGCAGCAATGAGGCTGTGTGCATTCATTTTACCCAGCAAATTATTGTATAAATATATTTTTACTCTTTATTATTAGCTAGAGATCCCTGCTGACAATGCATGCAAATCTCGCCAGCAGGCCCTGGGATTTATAATTGCGTTATGTTTGAAACTAATAACCATAAACAGAAATTCTAACAAAACAAATGAACATTTTGCCACCCCAACACTACTGGATATAAGGCAGGCTTGTGTATATAGTCTGACACTTGCTGTTGCATAATTTGCATACACGGTAGTGTGTTTCCATGTAGGTGACAAGCAAAGAAAGTGAGATATTAGGTCCTGTGCTGTTGGGGAGAGATGCAACTGGTTGCCTAGCAACGTATTACTGGCCCCTCCAGTTGCAAAATAGATATGGAGCCACTGCTTAGATTAGAACTCTTTCTATTACAGAATACAGCACTGTTACAACCCTTACTTTTTTTTAATATTATAACATCTATATATTGTATCTTAATTTTTTTTTTTTGTATAGGGCAGACAAATACGCCTGGATCTTAATGGAATGCATGCAGACAAGTGCACTCTTAGATTACCCAATGTTTATAATATATTCCTTTGCCTCAATGAAACGTACCGACCGAATGATGATTTCTTATGTTAATAATGAAAAGCCTGCAAAATACCTCCAAATGACACAAAGATTATTGGCAATAGTAAAAAAAAAAAGGCAAAACTCATTTTTTGGTATACAAAAATATATTAACATTTCCTACATCGCATGTTCTGTAGGCTAAATAAAGTGAGGAAATAATCTTCAGGCTTTTTAATTTATTTACATAAAGCTTATTGCTAGTATATCGTCTCTAACAAGACATCAAATGGGATCGGAGCATCTATTTTCCCTGCTGCATCTGGCACTCTTTTTGTGTAATTGTATAGAAATAATGCTGCTATTTTTGTCTTTATTTACATGTTCCAGGTTTACAAACACACATGTGATAGAAAGCTGTCCAGCGATGAATGGTATAACATTCTCTTCTATAGAAAGAGATCTGCTATTTATTTTCTGAGAACAGCAGTGCTATTATGGCATATGACAATAACTGTCAACCAGTTACAGCTTTTAATGATATTTTTTTTGTAGTTGTATCCACTTATAATTAACATTTGGAAGCGCTTACTAAAAATAAAATTGTGGCCAGCTCATGTATTTAAATATAAAGTCACTGATAGACTGAGGTCCAACAGCATCAAAACAGTTTGACATCCTTACACCTATACAAAAGGTAAAAACAACAAGAACAAAAAACATAAATTAATACCAAATGACATAAATAAAATTTTTCATTTGTTCACAATTATATTAATATTAATTACTTGTTTAATATCACCTCATTGGGAAAAGAGAAAAGCAGTAATCAAAATAGCAGATGAATATGGGTGTAATAAGCTTAGTAATTAATTCAAATGTGTGACACTCACGCAAAGCTTGGGAAAGCATGATAGGCGGCCACGGGGGAAATGTAAAAGGTTCGGATTTTGCAAAATCAGAACCTATTATGTCCCCTCCTGACTGTTCTAAACATCACTCTCTATTATATTGTGGGGATATAACCCAACACCTGTACTGAGAACACTTCTCAAATGTTGGGATTAATTTAAGGATGCAGCTATTGACAGATTATTTTGCATGTGCACAGATAAATTATTATTATTTTTTTACTATGTTTAGCAATCAAAATATTTAATACATTCAAATTATTTTGCCCTAGAATTCACAGAGACGAGTGACACTCAATAGATAGCTGTTGGAGGGTTGTCAGATTATTGGCCATATCTAATGTTCTGTCTGAAGCAGAGGGATTGTTATTTTAAATCCAGGAAAAGCCCATTAAGAAGTTGCCTCACTGTTGTCTGTTCCAGCTCTCCTGGGGAAGTGTATCAAACCTTCTCAAGAGTGGAGAAGGTGCCCATAGCAACCAATCAGCTCATGGCTCGCATTTATCTAGTACATCCTAGAAAATGATAGCTAAAACCTGATTGGTTACTATAGGGAACTTCTCCACATGTCCACCTCTCTACTCTTTAGGTGGTTTGATACAACTCCCCCCTTGTATGGTAAAAGAAGGACATGCTGTAGTCTACATAAACTCAATTTATAGTCACAAGTTACTTAGTTAAGAATATACATCACTGAACTGATCTTTCCATACAGCAACATCTTTGAACAAAATGGTGTCATCCATATCTCAGGGCTATAAAACAACTAGGAGTATATTTACTAAATGCGGGTTTTTAGAAGTGGAGTTGCTGACCATAGCAACCAATTAGATTCTAGCTATTATCTTCTAGAAGGTGCTAGATAAATGACAGGTAGAATCTGATTGGTCGCCATGGGCAACATCTCCACATCTAAAAACCTGCACTTTAGTAAATATACCCCCAGTCTCTCATTTGTAAAAAAAAAACAAAAAAAACACTGTTCTCCTGACAAACTACTGCCTTTTGTGAGTTCAGTCATTAGAAATGAAATTCATTTTGGATACATATAGGAATGTTATCGGATCCCATGTCTTGTTGGAGAACTTTGCTTGTCTCAATTTTAAAACTTGCCTGAGTAGTGGTCCAATAGAACTGCATTTTGATCTTGCATTGTGATCCCATGGGAGACCATCCCCAATGCAATGGTCTGTCAAGTTGGTCAAAATCACAATATGTACATTAGGCACCACAAACAGGACCACTCTGCCATTTGGTTCTAATTCAGTTTCCCCTTACTGCATAGATAGATGATGTACAACTTGTCATTTTCTTAATTCACAACTTTCCTCCAACAGAGGGAAAATGAAGTAGCTGGATCAATTGCTTATACTGAACCCTGTGTCTAATAAGGTACCAGATCTACATAAGTGCTGCATTACTTCACCAGCATGCCTTTAATCAAACAAGTTCAGGCAGCAGCCTCAGACAACAAATTGTATGAAACATCAGAATGTATGGAATTGATTTTAAATATGCAAATGCTTGTGGGTAAAAGTGTAAGATAGTGACTTCTACATTGTTGCTAGATGTATATTACAGAAATATAGAAAGTTTATGATTGTTTGTGTGTGTGTGCGATAGCTGCCATTCCAGTTGCCACTTCTGGAAGAAGTATGGTTAGATACACTGCTCTTTACTTCACACCAAACATGGCATCGGTTCTCAACACAGTCTTCAAAGTAATGTTCCTGGATTGTAAATGCTCACAGTCACATCTTATATAACCAATTGGGCAAGATGCCTGATATCATTTTATGTGTGACCACAAAGTAGTGTGATGTCCGATAATATCCTTAAATAATAGGCTTGTCAAATATATTAATAGCACTCCCAGGTACCATGGACAAAGGACATGTTGTCATCAACTGGCCTGTGCTCCAAAAGACTAAGGGGCCTATTCATGTAGAACATGAAGTGGCTCAAGATAAATATCACTACATATCGCATCACATCGATGCGATATACAGTGAGGTTTAGTAGCCATTCATGAATACTCAGGGACGCCATCAGGGGGAGACTGCAAGGAACCCAGTCCCGGAGAGAGAGGGGGCCCGATTTTCAGCGCTGCACAATGCACATTGCACCGGTTGGCAGACAGAAGAAAGAGCATCCACATTGACTTTGTTTAAAATGATGAGCCGGCCCGCGAGCCTATCACAACTCGCGGAACGGCAGCCAAACAGGAGCGGACACTCCTGATTGGCTGCCATTCCGCGAGCTGTGATTGGCTCATGGCTGACTCTATATTTCAAATGTCAGTATCTAGATGCCCTTCACAGAGCGGACCTTGGCATCATCAGTGTCGCGGTGCTGGTACTCTTTCTCTCTGCCTGCTACCAGGTGCATTGTGCAGTGCTGCCAATCGGGCCCTCTTTCTCAGGAAAATATAGTAAGCTAAAAACAAGGTCACCTGCTAACCCTTCCCTGCGCCTCCCACCCAGTCCAGCCAGCGTTCCCTGCGGCCCCTGCCCCCCCTACAGTCCAGCCAGCTGCCCTGCCATCCCTGCCCTAGTCCAGCCAGCGTTCCCAGTGTCTTTCCTCCCCTGCCCCAGTGCAGCCAGCCTTTCATGCCCCCCCCATAGTCCAGCCAGCGGTTCCTGTGCCCCCCCCAGTCCAGCCAGCAAGCCTGCCTTCCCTGCCCTCCCCAGTCCAGCCTGCCTTCCCTGCCCTCCCCAGTCCAGCCTGCCTACCCTGCGCTCCCCTCAGTTATAATAACAGCCCAAACGTTGAGAATTTTTAAACTGGTTTACACACCAATTGATGCCCCATCCACATTATCAGCCCACCTCTGCCCTATATCCCAGGGAAGGGGGACCCTGCCTATTTTGTGTGTACCGGGCCTCACAATTCCTGATGGCAGCCCTGTGTATACTTACCTCTCTGACATCTTCATGCGCTATCCAGCCCCTGGACGCAGTTAGAATACAGACATATTTGGTGCTCGATAAGCCTGTTTTCTCACTGCGCATGCGCCGGCGTCTGAGAGCAGCAGGTCAAGTCAGACCTGCTGCAAAGGACGTTGGTCAAAAAGGGGGTGGAGCCAGCACCGGGTGCCAGGCAGAGAGCAGGGAAGTTTGCAGCTTCCCTACTCTGTTCAGCTTGCAGTACAGATTACGCCATCCTCAGATGTCGAATCTGTATGCAGCAGAGGAACACAAAGCTGAGCTATCCATTCTTCTATGAATCACACTCATCATAAAAAAATGTTTGGTGATGCGATGCAGGCATGGAGTGGGTGCACTGCTGGAGAACTAATAAACTTCTCCACGTTATCTTGCTCCGTGAATTGCACGAAGCAGAGAAGAGCCCCAATTTCAGCTAAACCGGGCTCTTCTCTGCCTCATGAATAGACCCCTAAGGACTTTATCCAAAGCCTTACACATCTATGCCCGCATTGGATGCTCAGAACCAAATGCGTATCTACTCCTGTACTCAGAGTTGGCTGCATTTATGCGACCACAGCGCACCCATCCATCCGCTGCTGAAAGTAGCCGTCATCACTATAAGCATGCATGTGCACCAGCCCTATCCATGGTATGCTCAACTCTGCAATTCCCTCTACTCACTATATCCCAGCTGCCACCCAGTTACACCATCTAAGTTGCAGGTGGAGTTGCAGCTGAGATGCATGTCACTCTCAAGAGTCCGTAATTGTTGTAAGTTGTGTTGTAGGCTCTGAGGCATTTGAGTGCGGATTCAGGCCCTCAGTGTCATCCAATATGGCCATCAATGAGTCATCAAAATATATAGCAATCCTTTTGATCATGCCAAGCAACATAATCTGCCCATGTGTGGGCAACATTGGTCCAATCACTGAATTGTACAGCATTAGGCTACACAGGCTATGTATGTAACATACTCTGAGCCATGTAGTGATAATATAGTTTATTATTTTATGAAGCATGGTGAAAAATAATGAGCCCTTTCACACAAGTGATTTATACTTACAGACAAGGTGCATAAATAAACACCAATATTATTATTTATGTTTAAACAGTAATGTTTCTGATGCAAAATGTATTTGGACTTATTTATGATCTTATTGTGTTGTCCGTTTTTTGAGGACATTTGACACCGTTTTAACATGTAATATTATCACTCCTAGCTGCAATGCTAGTCCATGGACCCGGCGAGCGTCACTTCCGGTTTAATGGTGACATGGTAACCGGAAGTTGGACGCCGGACACCGGAGACCAGGACAGCACGCGGCAGGAAATTGCACCTTGTCTGTAAATATAAATCACTTGTGTTTTTCTTTAGTTATTTGTGTCCTGATGACGGTGAATGCACCCCGAAACGTAGATGCACTAATGCAATAAAGCATTAGTATTTTTTCACGTCTATCCAGCCTGTGAGTGCCTCCTTATTGGAAACAGATACATGAAGGGGACCTCAATCCTCAGGGTGAGCACCGCAGCAAGGTACTCACATTGCAGGAGTGCCGGTAATATGGATTTTTTATATATATATTTAAATATCTATATTGTATGTATACATTTATAAATATTTTTTATTATAGTGTTCTTTTAATAAAACAAAGGGTGTTATGTTCTTTTATTTGCCCCTTTAATAAAACAGAAAATCACAATGACTAAACACCAGAAAGTTTGTATAGGCTCTAGGTTAGGTAACATTTGACCATGTGAACCATTTATTAGCATTTCATCGACATAATAAAAGAGTATAATTTACCACACTTACACGGTAGAAGAAAATCATTTTCCGTGGCTATAGTGTGTACTGGTTGCTTTGCACATGTCACCGCCAGAACAATGCAAGATCAATTTGTGAGCTGAGATATGACGAGACCTGTGACAATAGGGAACACGAGTCTCAGCTTTTGAGGCAATAGAAATTCAATTTCTGGAGGCTACGCATGACTAAAAAAAAAAGCTGGTCTGATGGTGGTGAGAGTTTGAAACCCGAGAGAAGGAAAGCAATTGACTGAAGTTTGGAAGAGGTGTTGACTGATCCCCATGTTGGAATGGAACTGATGAAAGGCCGTCGGAGTCCTGAATCAGTGGGGTATATTTTATACAGAGCAAAACGTGGGGAACAAAAGGAGATATGATTGCAGCAATGTTTCTAAGTGTGCAGTGCTGGATTTAGACAGAGCGGTAGCAGTTATGACTCTATGAACCATAAATCATCTTTTCAACTGTAAAACAAATTGGATATTAGAAGAAAAATATCTAAGAAAGTAAGTTTTCCTTTAACAGCACAGCAACTTACACTGTACATGTGATAATAATTCTCATTTTCTAAATCATTAGCTTTAAATAAAGTACCTGAACTATTCTTTCTATTTGTTTTATATATGTTTAGTTTCTACTGTTTTAGTAATAATGATATTATGTTTATCCTCTTTTAATTAAACGGTACCACAATCGTTCTGTTGAGTCGTACATAGGTGGTAGCATACAGCAAAAAAAGGGAAAGTAGTACATTAGACATAGTTACATGGAAGAGATTAGTTTTAAAGGCACGCATAAAGGCTGTGATGCTAGGTGCATGTATTGCATGCTTTGCTGTTGGGATTTGTTGCCTGTTACTAGTAGCTAATCAATGGAATGAGAGGTTGAAGTCAAATACGGCGGCACCAGTTGTATAAAAATAAAAGGGGTCCCAGGGCCTGATTCAGCAAAGATTGCGATTCTGCTAATATGTACGCAACGCAGTTGCTAATATAAGAGGTGATATGCAAATTATTGCATTCGTATTGCGATCGCAGTCTAACATAAGGATGCCCACTTCCCCTTTTGCACAAACCTAGACCTGAGTATGGCATTGCAGTGGCTAATTTGTGCATGCCCCTGCAACGGTGTATGAACACACTGACAAGCCTTCATTACCCCAACACCCTCCCCCCGTTACAACCCACAAACGGCACTTCCTGTCAATCACTCTGCGATGGGTCTGCATAGCCGCTGCGATTGCAGTCCCCATCACATCGGCCGTTCGTGCAGGCGCACTGTGATGTGTATGCATGCGCGGTGCAAAACAATCGGCAGATTGCGTGAATATTCGCAATTGGGTACGGTAGTGATTCAGACCACCTGTGCTTTCAAAAGTGGATAGAACATAACATATTATGTTCTATCCAACAGTCATCTAGCTAAATACTTATTTAATAGTAAAAAAAAATGGTATTTATATGTGGTTGGCAGATTACATTTAATTATCAATGGCAGCAAAAAAAGTTTTTTGTCCTCTTCAGATTTTTCACTACTACTAATCTCTAATTGTTGTCCCATTAGGAATTAAATTATTCTAGCCCTCTATTATCGATTTTTTTTCAGTCTATCAAGAATTCCAATTGTCTTTAGAGGTCAAACGGAAAATGTACATGGGCCAACAGTTGAGCCTTCAAAAAGTGCTGAAGTTTCTGTAACATCGTCTAAAGACAGATGATAAACAGGCCTCATGATAACCTCAGTTAAACCTTGTCACAGAGTATACTTATTTCCCCAAAAATTGCATTCTTTGTTTAATTATAGCACCCCCAAAGGAAACATCCACAAAGCCTGGCCAGTAATTTTAAACTAAGATTGCTAAGTTTCTCTCCCATGCCCTGGATTTCTCGGTTACCAAATCAGCCTTGGCGATGTTACTAAGTACTGAATCTTCTGAAAATGAATGTCCTCTCGCAATCATATTCACTGTGTGTGTATGACATCCTGTATTTATGGGTAGGAAACAACAACTTTCTTTTCTGGCTATAAAAAATAACTTGCCTATATATAATAGGTAGCAAAGGAGGGTGGAGAGTTGGGTAGCCAGGTGACTACCCCATTTTGCAATACAAAATCTATCTGTAATGTCAGCTTCACTTATGAGAAGGCTTGTGCTCTAGTATCGGCATTATCCCATGCAATGAGTGCACTTTGGGTAGCTAAGCTGTAAAAGGATGACATGGCAGTGGTATATGGTGCTGGAAGTGCAGTGGGCACTTTGAAAAGGAGTGTTGAGACTTTCAAGAAATTATTCTCAGATACAGAAACTATACGAGGAGAGAAGAGCAGCGTCTGGCACAGGAGGTTCTCCACCTCTACACACTGAATATCCTATGCATGAGGAAAAATTGAAGCAAGTACTTCCTCATGAGATACTGAAAGAGGTGAATGTGCAGGTCACTCTCACCACCTCAGTCAGCTGCGTATATTTAACATTATTTTTCACTAAAAGCATGCGTATATTTTTTTCCAAGTTTCACATTGAAACAAGTATAATACATTCTAGTCCAGTAATGCTACATGACTGACACATGTAAGGAAGTATATTATATGCTATTTTTTTTCTTGCCAAGGATTTAAGATCGGTTTGAGAGTACTCGCAGGTCCTATTTTCGTATTAGATCTTCGCTGTAGCTGAATTGGCTCCAGTTTTCAAATTAATGAAAAATTATAAAATTCTATTATTTTCTCCATTTGAAGTACCTTACTAGTCTAGGCCTGCTTTACTTAACGGAATCGACTTAGTTTTGCTTTTTTAACAACTACCCTCTTTCAACAATAACTAGAATTTGTTTTATTTGTGATAACGTAGCTAGTAGTCACATTTGAGACACATACGGTGGGAGGAGGCGTGGCAGTGCACTGCTGAGCCTGCTGGGACATCCTCAGACCACAGCCATGCCTCCTCCCAGCATACAGAGAGGAGCAATGGAGAGGACCGAGTGACGCAGTTAGCACACCTCCTGTTCCTTTATTCTGCCCTCTCTCTGCCACACCACAACCAATTTCCCGCCGTTTGGGCTTGTTTCGTTCAGTACGTCCTCGGCTTTTGTTGGAAGCTAGCACTGAATGTGTGAAACAGAACATTTTCGCTGTAAATATGAGTTCTTCTCGGAGACGGTGTACTAACAACCCTGATGTTTTTTGTTATATTTGTTGCAAACATAGTGTTGCAAAAGAAAGAAAAAATATACTGTTTTCGTAAAACAAGCGTATCAGGCTTTATTTTGGATGTCACATAAGCCAGCAAGCCAAGATTCGGGTGCCTCACAAAGTTTGTAAAACCTTCGTGGAATCACTCTGCAATTGGACTAAATTTCGGCATACCTATGATGTGGTGTGAGCCAAAAGATCACTTGAGTGACTGACTATTTCTGTGCTGTAAAGGTGAAGGGTATGAATCGATTTAAGAAATGCAAATGGGAATACCCAAGTATGAATTCTGCAAAACAACCGATACCACATAGCGAAGTTTTACCTGTACCATCATTCAGTTCTTTGTGTGAATTTGAATGTGATGACGTGGAAATGTTAATTTCATCCAGTGCAAGTGACAACGCAGATGAAAGTGAGTTTGAAGAAAGTTCCTCTACTCCAAACAAATTTTCTCAAAAGGAACTAAACGATTTAATTTGTGATTTGAATTTATCGAAAAAAGGAGCTGAGCTTTTAGCATCCAGACTTCAAGAAAAGCACTGTCTTAAGCCGGATGTTACTATAACGTTGTATCGAAATAGAGAGCAAGTCACACTGCCATTCTTTAGCCAAGATAACAATCTTGTGTATTGTAACAATATTCCGGAACTTCTCTAGATGATGGAATTACCAGAATATCGAGCAGAAGACTCTTTTTGGATAGTTCTAAAAGGAGCTTAAAATGCATATTACTGCACAATGGGAATACATATGTGTCGATTCCTATCGGTCATTCAGCAAAACTTAAAGAACAGCATGAAAATATCAAGTTAAATGCTTATTCTCAGCATCAGTGGTCTGTTTGTGTCAATTTAAAAATGGTAAACTTTCTTCTTGGGCAGCAAAGTGGATATACTAAGTATCCTAGTCACATATGCTTATGGGATAGTCGTGCAAAACAAAAGCACTGGCAGCAAACTGTATGGCCTCCAAAAAAAGTTATAACTGTAGGAGAAGCCAGCATCATTCATGAGCCCTTAATTGACAGCAAAAAAATCATACTGCCGCCTCTCCTTATCAAACTGGGTTTAATTAAACAATTTGTAAAAGCACTGGACAAGTCAGGCGATTGTTTCACGTATATTTGTCGAACATTTCCATCTCTTAGTATTGAAAAATTAAAGGCAGGAATTTTTGACGGCCCACAGATACGGAAACTGGTGAAGGATCCAAACTTTACCACATCTATGACTGAAACCGAATCTGAAGCATGGCTGAGTTCTGTGTCTGTCATTCAAAATTTTTAGGCAATCACAAGGCAGACAACTATCATGAATTAGTCCACAACATGCTAAAATATTTCGCGAAAGTAGGTGCCAACATGAGTATTAAAGTAAATTTTTTGTACAGCCATTTAGATATCAAGGAAGGTGAGATCGTCACATGATGGCCGATTACTGTTGTAGTCTGTAGAGGGACTGCCCGAAACAAGAATACAAAAGAAAATCCTACAAAAAACAGTTCTCATAGCTTCCTAACACTTATGTATGTAATTATCCTGTGTCTTTTTATAACATTTTACAAGTCAAATTTAATCAGAATTTAAAAAATTCTCTTTTTTAACTATTGATAACATTGTTTAATTATATTTTTTATAAAAGACATATGTATAACTCAAAAACTAGAGCCAATTGAAAAATAAGCATGGCATATTCATGATCAGGAGCACAAAATTAATTGGAATTGACTCTTAAATCCCTGGCAACAGATTGACTGTACCCCAGTGAAATTGTTCATGTTCTCCCCCAGCCAACACAAAAAATGCACCGACCCCCATGTTTTGGTTTTGTCTTTGGATCTGTATCTCCCTTGGTTTTGGATCTGGATCTGGTTTTGGATCTTTTTCCTTGATGTTTTGTTTTTAGGTTTTGTTTTTGGTTTTGGATCTGTATTTTTTCCAAAAAATTATATAAACAGCTAAAACCACATAATTTGGGCCTATTGTTGTCCCTACAGTATTATTAACCTTAATAACAATCATTTTCAGGCATTTCCATGCATTTTTAACCACCTTACAGCTCACAATATTGATTTCACTATTTTTCACCAATGTAGGCAAAAGGCTGCAGCGAGCTGGCTGGCTAAAGTAAGCAACAGAGCAGTGGCACAAATGCACGGCAGTTTAAAAAAATATAGGACATCTATGAAACATTGCCACACAGCAGTGGCAGACAGGATCGCAGTATAATAAACTATAATAATGTCAGTCGGCAATAATTTTGTTAAACAAATTGCATGAACTCGCTGCAAATGACATAACAGGGAGGAGGTGCCTAGATGGTTAACGTCCCTTTCTCTGCTAACTTTGGCTTTACAAATGGAACAGACGCCTTCACAACTTTTGTCTGAATTTAGATTAAAATAATTTCACACCAAAACGTGGCTTTTCTGGATTTCTTTTTATCATGAGAAGAACTGCTGCCACTGGTGGCTGATTTACGCAAACCACATCCTCATCTTCAACATCCTCAAGAGCGTCAGATAGGACACAAATTTCCCCCTCATCCTCCTTTTGCACTTCCTCCACACTATCATCCTCATTTTCTATTATTTCACCATCTAATACTAGCACAGCCGTCATGGCGTCAGTGATCCGCTGTAAAACTGGGTGACAGCTGTTATACTTACTTCCTCTATCAAAGGACTGTTTAATAGTCAATAGTTTTTTTTAATTACTACTAGTAGTAGTCTTCTTGGTCCCTTTCTGGGATGAAGATCCACCCCCAGCAGCAGCAACAGGTGTAGCACTCAAGGATCCTTCTGAGGAAAAACGGATAGGAGAGGAGTCAGTCCTTATGAAACTGGATGCATGACTACTTCCGATCATGAATGAGGATGTTGATGATGATGCAGGTGTTGGTGGTGGAGATTGCAGGCATTTGGATCCAGATAGAAGGGAGCAGCTAGGTGATACTAGACTAATTGTTGTTAGGTTTTTTGTCCCCAAAGTTTTAGAATTTGAAATACCGTTTCCAATTTGATGAATGTGCTGCAAGTGACATAACAGGGAGGAGGTTCCTAGATGGTTAAGGTCCTTACCTCTACTCACTGTTACATGGCAATGGTTACAAATGGCTTGGCAAAAGTTGTCCGGATTTGGGAGGATATCATTCCACACATGAGATGTGGATTTTTTGGTCCTTTGCCCAGGCATGGCAACAATGGAATTTTCCCCACAATGGGCAACAACTGTTGCCTGATTTACCGGTTTTACACAAACATCCTCGCCATCAACATCCTCATCATCATCAACATCATCCTTGTTGTTATCGTCAACTACATAAATATCCTCCTCATCCTCCTCGTGCAATTCCACAGAAGCATCCTCGATTTCTACGTCAGCATGTTGACTTGTGCTGCTCATCCCCACATTTGCAGAGGGCACACAAATGGCAGAAGGAGGATCCAAAAGGTCAGGCTCACACATGGCAACAGCGGACACACTTGGACTCTCCTCTGGAATTTGTGATTTTTCGGAGCACACAGTTGGTTCCGATGTCTTACTTGTCTTAACAATTTTAATGTTATTGGTACCTCTCCTACAAGCAGAGGGGCTTAAATCATCAGTAGAACCAACAGTCATAAATATTAAAGGCCAAGGCCTTATCCTTTCCTTGCCACTTCGTGTAGTAAATGGCATATTGCCAATTTTTTGTTTCTCTAAAGCTGACTTTTGCTTTAACAGGGTAAAAGTAGATTTTTTTTAGCCTGACTTAAGCCCTGGTACATCGGCTTTCATAGATGACGTTGACGGCCTTGAATCATCATCATGACTGCTGCCAGCAGCTACAAGACTGGTATGTGGACCCTGCTCTCCGGTCATGTGACTGTCCTCCATACTCACTGCGGTCTTACAGCAGTATCACCAAGCAATTATAGCGCAGATAATTTGGGGCTAATGCACACAACCACACACACAAAAAAACTGTTTTCTTGTTTTTCTCACACTGGGGGTGAAGAGCACCCCTGAAAGAGGCAGCAGCCCCTTGACAGACAGCAGCACAGCACCCCTGCACACCTACATTAATGACACGTGTGGCTAACATGCACACAGAAAAAATTGTTTTGTTCTTTTTCACACAGGGGGTGGGTGAAGAGCACCCCTGAAAGAAGCATCAGCCCCTTGACAGACAGCAGCACAGCACCCCTGCGCACCTATGTTGATAACAGGTGTGACTAACACGCACACAGATTTATTTATTTTTATTCACACTGGGGTGAAGAGCACCCCTTATGGACAAAGCACCCCCTGGACAACACAGCAGAACAGCCAGCCCCTATAGACAACAGTCAGCCAGCCCCTATGGACTACAGCCAGCCAGTCCCTATGGACAGGACAACAGCCAGCCTCTATATAAGGACAACAGACAGACAGCCCCTATGGATGTACAGGACAACCTTAGTCACAGCAACAGCCAGACAGCACTCATATGGACAACAGCCATCCTAAAATGGACATTAAGCAACACAACTGTAGCCAGCCCCTATGCACAGCAGCACAGCTCCCAGCTCCTTCCCTCTTCACTCTCCACAGCCAGAATGAAAAATTGCGGCAATCGTGGGACCATTATTTGAATCCAAAACCCGCAAGAATCTGACAGTGGGATGATGATGTTTTGCCTCATCTTCAGATCCGAGTCAGGTGGGAAAACCCAAGTCGACTTGGGTCTGACTAGGATTCCCTAAGTTCAGGTGGGTACAGTTCTCAGGGAACCGAACCTGCTCATCTATAATCCTGACACTACCATGCCTTCCATGGTCAACAGCATGGGTGTAACTAGCATAGGTGCCATCATACAGAACATCAGGAGCCATCAGCTGGAACTAGAGATGTGCAAGTCCGAATTTCTGAAATCACCCGAATTTAGTAGGGATGTGCACCGACCCAAGTGTTTTGATTTTGGTTTTGGATCTGGATTTGGTTTTGCCAAAACCACCTCTTGTGTGTTTTGGTTTGGAATCAGTATTTTATTTTTTAAAATTGATAAAAACAGCTAAAATCACATAATTTTCTTTTTGTTCCTTCAGTATTATTTACCTCAATAAAATTAATTTTCACTCATTTCCAGTCAATTTTGACCACCTCACAGCTCACAATATTGTTTTAATCTGATTTAGGCCCAACGCTAGCTGGCTGACTAAGCTAAGTGGCAACAGTGGGTGGCACAAACACGTGGCAGTTCAACTTCCAACATGGCACATAAGGAAACATTTGTTTTCATTAATAAAGAGGCCTGAGGGAGTTGGAGTATGTATGTAGTTGAAGGCAGGGACAGGAATGGTTGATTGGTAGTAAATTTAATTTAATTTTTTTATTCCAAAAAGAAAATTTATGAGGGAGGAGGGGAGAGCATGGGTGAACAGTATGTCCCATGTTTTGCCCACAAAATCAACTTGATGGTTCAGAATATTTTTTTTAAATAAAGGGGCATGCAGGAGATGCTGTCTGTGGCCATAAACATTTCAGGACATTTTTGGCATTCAGCAACCACATGTCAAAGTTTGCAGCAGCAGTTGCAGTTCAACTTCCAACATGGCAAATCAGGGAACAAATGTTTTTATTATTCAAGAGCCCTGAAGGAGTTAGAGTATGTATGTAGTTGAAGGTAGGGAAAGGAAGCTTTGATTAGTAGTAAATTTAATTGAATTTTTTGATTCCGAAGCAAGTTTATGAAAGAGGAGGGAAGGAGGGGAGACATTTACAAAAACTATTTTCCTAATTCACATCAGTCCTTGCCCCAGAAGAATCCTTAAGCACTATGCCTGCTGCTGCTGGGAGTGGATTTTCATCCCAGGAGGGGACCAGGGAGACTACTAGTAGTACTTTAAAAAACAATTGACTGTTAAACAACCCTTTGTAGGGGGAAGCAAGTATGACAGCAGTCACCCAGTTGCATAGTGGATCACTGATGCCATAAAATTTATGATGGTATTAAATGTGCGGTCAATATCCGCCAATAATTCAGTGGGTTTTAGACAGCTAATTGAGGTCCTGTGTGCCCACTACCAAATCCCATCAAGATTCCACTTCACTAGAAAAGCAATTCCCAACCTGTACAGTGACATTAAAAAAACTAAATTAGTGGCCTCCAAAATGCTTTTGTACCCTTGTCCACTTAACCACAGATATGTGGACAAGCTTAACAGAGCAAATGCAAGATTTCAGACATAAGGTTTAAGTCATACATTGTGTTCTTTTTCTCAATGGACACAGATCTGAAGAGATGCAAAGAGCTGTTGGTAAGCAAATTGTCAAGTGGCACATGATGCAGTGATGGCTTCTCCTTCAGTTTCTCCAGCAAGTGCATCTGCCAAGAAAAACTAAACTTTCCCAAAAGACCCACTGGTGATGCAGATGAGTCAACACAAAACACAAAAACTTATTGGATGGATGCGCTCCAGATGATGTAACAGGGAAGAGATTCCTAGATGGTTAAGGTTCCTACCTCTACTTACTCTGGCTTTACAAAGGGTACAGATGACTTGACAATTGTTGTCCGGATTTGGGTAGAAATAATTCCACACATAAGAAGTGGAATTTTCTGTCTTGTGCCAAGGCATGACAATGGGCTTTTCCTTATCATGGGCAATAACTGTTTCTTCCACTGGTGCCTGATTTACATGAACAACATCCTCATCAACAACATCCTTATTAGCGTCAGCTACAAAAATATCCTGCTCATCCTGGTGCACTTTCACAGAAGCATCTTTGATCTCTATTTCAGCATGTTCACGTGGGTTTATATCATCATAAGAGGAAGAACCACCAGTCATAAATAACTTAGCCTTTCCTTGCCACTTCATGTGTTGAAAGGCATATTGACAATTTTATGTCTTTCTGCAGCTAACCTTCCCTTTGATGTTTTTTTCTTTACCACTGTAAAAGATTGGTTCTTGATTTTAGATGCCCTGACTTAAGCCCTGTATGCCCTTGGGCATCGGCTTTAGTAGATGATGTAGATGGATTGGTATCATCATGACTGGTGACAATGGCAGCAGCTCCAGCACTAGTATGTGGTTCCCACTCTCCTCTCAACTGATCGTTCTCCATATCAACAGCACACACTTCAATTTGTACCAATTTTAAATATTACACTGCGGTATCAATGACCTACAGTGTCACAAGATTTTTATGAATAAGAAAAAAATGACACACTGCGCTACCACTTAGTGTCACAAGATTATTTATGAATTAGAATAACACACTGCGATACCACTTACAGTGTCACAAGATTATTTATTAAAAAGAAAAGAATAACACACTGCGCTACCACCTACAGTGATGTCATTATGTTTTATATATAACGCATGTTATTTAGCACTTTGTTGTGGTCTTGTAGTCAGCGTGTAGGTTAATAATTTATTCACGATTGAGGAAAGAAGTGACAAGTTGAATATTAGACTGCGCTACCAGTTACAGTGTCACAAGATTTTTTATGATTAAGAAAAGAATAACACACTGCGCTGCCACTTACAGTGATGTCATTATGTTTTATATATAATGCATGTTATTTAGCACTTTGTTGTGGTCTTGTAAGTCAGCCTGTAGAATAATCATTTATTCACAATTGAAAAGTTGAATATTAGACTGCGCTACCACTTACAGTGTCACCAGATTTTTTATGAGTAAAGCACTGCACTACCACTTACAGTGTCACAATATTTTTTATGAATAAGAATAACACACTGCATTACGACTTATAGTGTCACAATACGTGGACAATAAACTGCAGTCTGGCCGGCAGTGTCACCAAATAATAATAGCGCAGCTAAGTTGCTAATGCACACACACACAAAAAAGCACTTATTTTTTTGGACCCTGGGGAAGATCACCCCTGAATGAGGCAGCAGCCCCTTGATGAACAACACAGACAGCACCCCTTTTTGTGGACAAGCACCCCTGACACAGCAGCTGCAGCACCCACTGAAGGAAGCCCCCCTTTATATACTGCAGCCTAAGCCCCTTTATGGACAACACAGAAGCAGCCTTCAGGGCAAGAGCCCGACTGGACACACACACTGACTGACTGACAGTGAATAACTACGTCTGCTAGCTTCTCTCTCCACAGCTGGAGAGAAAATGGCACCGATCATGGGGAACTTTATATAATCCAAACCCGCGAGAATCCAACAGTGGGAGGATGGCGCATTTTGCCTCATTTTCAAATCCGAGTCAGACGGAAAAACTCAAGCCGACTCAGATCTCACCTCGGTATACCAAGTTCAGGTGGGTCCGGTTCTCAGAGAACCGGACCCGCTGATCTCTAGAATTTAGGAATTCCGGGTCAAACTCCGGACTCACTTTTATGTCCCCGTTTGAACCCAGTGATGGTTTGGATCTGTTGCCGGTTCAAAACACGAAGATGAATCCAGATCCAAAACCAAAACACTGGGGGGTGAGTGCACTTCTCTAGCTGAAACCCAGGATAAATCCTGAAGTCACTCTCCAGTCGGTTGATGGGAAGCATTTTTGCCTTTATTATAGTGAGCAGTTTGTAACTTGTCTAAATGATAGGATTCACCCCCAGGTGAAACCCTGTAAGTTCTGAAGCTCCACTTGACCTTTTCCCAGTATTTGCACCAAACCCCACTATTTACTGCAAGTTTTATGATTTTATAAAATAATAATACAAGTTGACATCAACAACAAAACAAAAATTTACAGATTCTATTGGCTTTTTTTATTTTTACAAAAGACAGGACACAGGTAAAACAGCTGGTGTGCTGGTCTGACCCATTTGCCTGCAATTATGTACTGAAATCAATGGCTTACAGCAGTGGTTACCAAACTTTTTTGAATCACGGCACCATAGAGTATCAGCATTGTTTTCGTGGCACCCCTAGTTTAAGTCTGTTATTGAGAGATTCAGAAAAAAAATTTAGTGAAGTAGTAAAGTGAAGTAAATTGTGCTTAGCAGTCATCCTTAAGGTGGCCATACACGGTGCGATGAACCGTGTAGGGCGACTGCCGATTTGTCAGCAGACGGATCGTGCTGTCGCTGCTGGCAATCGTGCGGTCCCTGCAGACCGTACGATATGCCGGCTCCCCCCTCCTTCATCTGAATGGGATCGTACATCGCATCCCAGATCAGAAGAACATGCAGGAAGATCTGGGAATGCGATCTACGATCCCGCGGGAGCGCACAGCACGATATCAGGTACGATATCGTGCCCATACAAGGCACAATATAGCACCTATATCGTGCCGACCCGTCGGATTGGCACGTATATCGTGCCGTGTATGGGGGCCTTTAGGTTCAGTTATGTGGTGGTGGTCAGGTTTATGCTTCTGTTTGTCCACATATTTAAATTAAATTGAGCTTAAATAATTTGATTTGGTGCTGGACCATTAACCTGAGGCACCACTGCAAGTGTCCCGACTCCTGAGGCACCCCAGGGAACCACGGCACACAGTTTGAGTACCACTGGGTTACAGCATCATACTTTATATTACCAATGTTAAAGCTGGGTTCCATGACTGACTGTGATAAGCAATGCAAGGTGAAGAATTTGTATGCACTGTTTCTTCCCTTACTCCTAGAGAGCAAAAGTGAAAGACAGCAATTATATATTTATCTTTATTGCTATTTGTGTTAATGCAGATCTCATTACTAAAACACAAAAACAAAACTTCCACATGGCCAGTATGTCATCTACATTTGTGGATTTAAAAAAACAAACAAACCTTTCTTTTATTGAACTTAATTTACATTAACTTGACCCTTGAGTTAATTTTTCAGACATAAAAAACCTTATTGCTTCTACCTAATATCTTGTTAATTTTCCATTATTTTAAGAAGCATACAGTATAGTAAAACATAGGCCCTCATTCAGAGACGGTTGCAAGAAGCGATCGCTCTCTATGAATGAGGGCGGGCATTTCTTTTTTTTCTGTGCGGCCTCCTGGTCGCTAGCTAAGCTGTGGGTTGCCACCCACAGCTTAGCGACTGACCAGGGTGATGGTCGCGATGGTCAAGACCATCACGACCATTGGGGCTTGCGACAAGACCCTAAGGTTGGGTCTCGGCAACTGCAAGCCTCAGGGAGCTTCCTGCTCTGATCGAGCAGGAAACTCCCCACCGACATCACTGCTGATGTCAGTGCGGCCGCCCACAAAATGGCAGGCATTCTGTCAAAACGGGGCAAGCTGTCGATCAACATCGACAGCCGCCTCTTTTGTAGTGAGCTCCGGAGCGAGAGAGTTTCTCTCTCACTCCGGGGCTTGCGCACGTGCAGTGCGGACGCTGCGCATGCGCAGGACCAAAACATTGAGTCGGTTGCGAGCGCTCAGCTCTTGCGACCAACTCTGAATGAGGTCCGTAGTGTGCATGTAGCCTGACCCTATGGATCATTACCAGAGAGTTATTTTATCTCCAGGAGAGAATGAACTTCATGTTTCAAAAATGTTAAAATAAAGAAGCAATTATACACATATGGGCTATATGCAATGACAAGGTTCCCAACTGTCCCTAATTTCTAGAGACAGTTCAAAGTAGGGGTGTGCACCGGACACTTTTCGTGTTTTGTGTTTTGGTTTTGGATCTGGATCTTTCTTCGTGTTTTGGATCTGGATTGGTTTTGCCAAAACCACCCTTCCGTGTTTTGGGTTCTGGGTTTTGTGTTTTGGATCTGGATTTTTTCTTAAAAAATAAAAAAAACCCGCTAAAATCACATAAATGGGCCTTTTTTTGTTCCTACGCTATTAATAACCCCAATAACATTAATTTCCACTCATTTCCACTCTATTCTGAACACCTCACACCTCACAATATTGTTTTTAGGCCAAAAGGTTGTACCGAGGAAGCTGGATGACTATGCTAAGCGACACAAGGGGGCGGCACAAACACGTGGCCCATCTAGGAGTGGCACTGCAGTGGCAGACAGGAAGCCAATCAGCGTTATGGTGCCCATTTGCATGTAGCACGAACCCGGGAGATCCGTGCTACATGCATCTGTGTGATTGGCACAGAGCAATGACAGGTCCGTGAGACCCGTCTGTGCTGCTGTGGTAAAAAAAAAAAAAAAAACCTGTGTAAAAAAAGAAAAAAATGGCGTGCACCCCCCCAAAAAAGAGCAACCAGCCCCGGGCATTAGTAACCCAGTGCTGGGTGTGCTTAAATACAGGGGACAAACGACGTAGGGGTCCCCTGTACTTAAGCACAACCAGCACCGGGCTAGTCAGAACCAGCGCTGGTTGCCAAAATACGGGGGACAAACGACGTAGGGGTCCCCTGTATTCTGCGCAACCAGCTCTGGGCTCTGATCCGGTCCTGGTTCTGGAAATATAGGGGACAAAAAATGAGTAGGGTTCCCCTGCATGTTCCAGAACCAGCACTGGACTTTTTCTAGCGGGGGGCTGATGCCACAGCCAGGGGAGCCCTTTCACCGGGCCCCCCAGCCGCAGCATCAACCCTGACCGCTAGTCAGCCCAGGCCGGGGATCCCTGGAGAGCTGGGGACCCCCCCAATAAAGGGGTCACCCTCTCCAGGGCACCCCAGGCCCAGGCTGATAGCCCGGGGCTATCCCCGCCACCCCTGGTGGCGGTGGGTGGCGGGTTGATTGTGTGGTGTGGTGTAAATAAAGAATATCAAACATTGTCTTTACAAGTAGAACTGCAAGTCCCAGCTAGCCTGCCCCGCATGCTGGTACTTGGAGAACCACAAGTACCAGCATGCAGGGCATTAAGGGCCCACTAGTACCTGTAGTTCACCTGTAAAAAAAATGTTTAAAAAAACACAGGACACACACACCGTGACAGTATAAGTTTATTAAACATACATACACACACACACATGTACACATACTCACCTATGTAACCTGTAGCATCGGTCCACTTGTCCGGTAAAGTATCCCTAGGGGACCTGTGAAAAAAAACATACTCACCATCTCCTATGCGAGGTTCTGTCCTCTTCGTTCCAAAGTAGGCATCCCCGGACTTGGCAAAAAAAAAAAACGAAAACGCGATCCACGAACTTAGTACCGTTCTATAGAACGGTACTTCCCGAATGAGAGCTTAGCGGCGGGGTATCACCATGGAAACCCCGCTGCTAAGCGTTCATTGGCTGAGAGAGGTCATCTCCCGTCTCTCAGCCAATGAACGGCTCCCTCCATTGTAGTCAATGGTGGGAACCGCAGGGTAAACTTTAATAACCTTGCGGCTCCCAGCATTGACTACAATGGAGGGAGCCGTTCATTGGCTGAGAGAGACGGGAGATGGCCTCTCTCAGCCAATGAACGCTTAGCAGCGGGGTTTCCATGGTGATACCCCGCCGCTAAGCTCTCATTCGGGAAGTACCGTTCTATAGAACGGTACTAAGTTCGTGGATCGTGTTTTCGTTTTTTTTTTTTTTGCCAAGTCCGGGGATGCCTACTTTGGAACGAAGAGGACAGAACCTCGCATAGGAGATGGTGAGTATGTTTTTTTTCACAGGTCCCCTATGGATACTTTACCGGACAAGTGGACCGATGCTACAGGGTTACATAGGTGAGTATGTGTACATGTGTGTGTGTGTGTGTGTGTGTATGTATGTTTAATAAACTTATACTGTCACGGTGTGTGTGTCCTGTGTTTTTTTTAAACATTTTTTTACAGGTGAACTACAGGTACTAGTGGGCCCTTAATGCCCTGCATGCTGGTACTTGTGGTTCTCCAAGTACCAGCATGCGGGGCAGGCTTGCTGGGACTTGCAGTTCTACTTGTAAAGACAATGTTTGATATTCTTTATTTACACCACACCACACAATCAACCCGCCACCCACCGCCACCAGGGGTGGCGGGGATAGCCCCGGGCTATCAGCCTGGGCCTGGGGTGCCCTGGAGAGGGTGACCCCTTTATTGGGGGGGTCCCCAGCTCTCCAGGGATCCCCGGCCTGGGCTGACTAGCGGTCAGGGCTGATGCTGCGGCTGGGGGGCCCGGTGAAAGGGCTCCCCTGGCTGTGGCATCAGCCCCCCGCTAGAAAAAGTCCAGTGCTGGTTCTGGAACATACAGGGGAACCCTACTCATTTTTTTCCCCTGTATTTCCAGAACCAGGACCGGATCAGAGCCCAGAGCTGGTTGCGCAGAATACGGGGGACCCCTACGTCGTTTGTCCCCCGTATTTTGGCAACCAGCTCTGGTTCTGACTAGCCCGGTGCTGGTTGTGTTTAAGTACAGGGGACCCCTATGTCGTTTGTCCCCTGTATTTAAGCACACCCAGCACTGGGTCACTAATGCCCGGGGCTGGTTGCTCTTTTTTTGGGGGGGAGGACGCCATTTTTTTCTCTTTTTACACAGGTTTTTTTTTTTTTATTTACCACAGCAGCACAGACGGGTCTCACGGACCCGTTAGTGCTCTGTGTCAATGACACAGATGCAAGTAGCACGGATCTCCTGGTCCGTGCGTGCATCTGTGTCATTGAAATACACAGCAGCACAGACGGGTCTCACTGACCCATCTGTGCTCTGTGTCACTGTCAATCACACAGATGCATGTAGCACGGATCTCACGAGTCCGTGCTACATGCAAATGAGCACCATAATGCTGATTGGCTGAGAGCCGTGACAGACGGCTCTGTCAGCCAATCAGCACTTTGCCCATTAAAGGCAAAGGCATTTTTTTTTAAATGGCCGCTCGAGGCAAAACCTCGAGATCCGACAGCAGATCTCGAGGTTTTGCCTCGGGAGAGGGATCCGGGGCAGACAGGGAGATCCGAGCTTGGGCTCGGATCGCCCCGGATCCCCGAAGTTCGGGTGGGTTCGGTTCTCAGGGAACCGAACCC
The DNA here is from genome assembly GCA_031769625.1 of Taudactylus pleione. Classification (NCBI taxonomy): domain Eukaryota; kingdom Metazoa; phylum Chordata; class Amphibia; order Anura; family Myobatrachidae; genus Taudactylus; species Taudactylus pleione. Next base: position 5,428,454 of record JAUIMM010000706.1, on the reverse strand, counting down.
GCTCATCCCTAGTTCAAAGTATTGAAAATTTGTTCTTGCATATGATCCTAGTTTAGTATTGGTGAGTTGCATTGTACATATTTTCAATATTCTGTATACTAGATGCAATATGTTCTTATTCACTGGGTTTTATGATAAAATACAAATGACATTATGGGGCAAATTTCTAAAAATATATTTGCGAGACATCAACGCAGATATTAAGGGCCTTATTCTTACTCGGGTGCAGCGGTGATGTCGGACACAGTGGTGCGATGTTTTTCATCTGCACATGTGTCTGAGTAACACTGTATGTGTTCATACAGAGACGCAGCACAAATTTAGATGCACGGCAGCGTTCCTGGATGGCGACTGGGAGATAACAGAGGGGTGGTGAAAAAGACGCACAGAGATGTTACATCCTACGGGAGTGTTGCAGGCGTGTCGCTGAAAGCAGTTGTCTACAGAGATGCTCAATTGCTTATATAGGAGGCCATACTTGTGCAAGTTTGGATTGTGCGACCAATGGTGGCTTCTAAATGTGCACCAGACAGTAATGGAGCATCAATAGATGCTGTGAGTGGACCTCTCAATCCTTGCACATTTGGATGCACAGATGTACACAGGGACGGGCTGTCACGACCAGGGTATCTCTTCCCAGGAGCCGGCGATGCTTACCTGTGCGGATGCTGTGGCGTGACCCTTCCGGCGGGGGATCTGGTGCTTGGAGACTGGCACTGGGTGCGCGTGGGGGTCTGATGTCTGTGAGTCCTGCTGGCAGGGGTTAGGCTGTCAGCATCATCATGCTGCGAGTGTCTGGGCGCGGCCATCTTGCCTCAGGTCATGTGACATAGTGGGCCTATCCTGATGCATCAGGTGATCTCTCCCAGCCATTCACGCTCTGCTACTGTGTACTTAAGGGGGTATGGAGCTCCCTGCAGCTTGCTGTGAGAGAGTTCTTTGCGCTCCTAAGCCTTGTTCCTGCTCTGGTGCTATTTCTGCCTCCTGTCAGCTAATCGGCTACCACAGATCTCCCAGCACCGTTCTTACCAGTCCCACAGTCTCCAGTCCGGGGGTGACTGCCCTGTCTCCCACTGGGTACCCAGTCCTGTGTTTTGAACCTGTTGTTAACCCCTCGTGCAGCCATTCATCAAGGATATCTCATTCAAGCCACTCTGCAGGATATCAGGATATCTCGTTCAGCCATTCATCAAGGATATCTCATTCAGCCATATTTGCATCATTTCTGGATTCCACTTTAAACATCTGACACTTCTCTGAACATTGACATTGTTCTCTCCCACTACAGTGACATATCATCCACATACTCCATTTCTAAGTTTATTCACATTTGGACTGTAATTATTACCTGTATTTTTTCATGTCTACCAATAAATAACCATATAAAACAACCGACTTTCCAATTTAAATCTGTTCCTGCTTTTACTTCTGTTTCCACCCCAGGTCCACAAAAACTCCAGTCCGTAACAAAGGCTTTGCAGCGGGATTAGCACACGCGACTGTGACAAAAGACGCAAGGACGGCCGCAATTACATCCGACTCAGAAATCAGGCCCTAAGTATTACCTGAATGTATGTATGGAGGACAACAGCAGATATTGGAGATATCTGCTGTGGTTCCATGTTTTTGATCACAAAGGTAGCCCCCATAGAGCTTGTCCACGATAGCTAACACTATCTTCAGATTGAGTAAGCCTTTGTAGCCTATGGACTATAGATTGCAAAATTTACAAGGAGAGGGACCTGCAGGATCCCTCCCTAGCAATGAGCGCTTGCATTTACATGGTCTGATTACTGCCCAAGCGTAGTACCGCAGCTCTGTCCTAAATATCACAGGGACAGTCTCCTACTGGGTGTGAATGTCCTTGTCCCTGGATATGAAATTTCTTATTGCTGCGATAACAAAGTATAATCATTGTGATTGGTGGAGATTGGGATTCCTCTTATTTTTAATTTGGAGCTATTAGTCAATGAAAAACGAAATAACGTATCATTTGTAATAATGTGATACCTAATGTTCCCTCTCTCTCATGGCATATTTATGCCATAAATGGGAATAAACTGAACTGTATTTTTGAAGAAAAACTGACAAATGTTTTTATGAGAAAGGGGTTATTTTAAAGCCAGGGGAGGTTGGATATATAAAGGGATGTTTATATTTTTGCAAAGTGGAGTTTTCCTCTACAAAATCTAAATGGTAGAGTTGACTCCCAGGAATGGAGGGTATCCGGAATACGGATAAAAAGTAAAAAGGTTGACAATGTCTAGATAGACACCACGGAGTATATTTATCAAAGTTTGTTTTTACTTTTGTTTTGACGTTCGATTTAGCTCACCTCAAATCGAATCAAAACAAATGTACAAATCCCTCTTCAAATCCCACATTTACTAAAATTCGATTTTAGAAGCATTTTCTAAAACGAATGCGATTTGGTTCAATTTTGAACAGTGATTTGATGTTCGATTTTGCATGTTCATGTACAAATCGAGCCAGCAAATCCCACTTCAAAATGAATTTCAAAGCCCCTGAATAGAACTGCTTCATGCTTTCATTTTCAGCATGAGCAGTTCGTTTCCACACAGATATATGCATACATCCGTGAGATGCATGCATGTATCTTACTGTAAAAAGCTTAGAAATAGTTAAAGTTATAGAGTAAAAAAAAATGACGTGGGGTCCCCCCCTAAATACACAACCAGTCCTGGACTTTTCATAGCCAGTCCTGGTTATGTCAGTACAGGGAAAACAATCCGTAGGGTTCCACTGTACTAAGCATAACCAGCACCAGGCTCTGATCCGGTCCTGGTTCTGAAATTATAGGGGAAAAAATGCATAGAGTTCCCATGTAATTCCCACAACCAGCACCAGACCCTTTTTTGCGGGGGGTAATGTCACAGCCAGGACATTACTCCTGACCACTAGTCAGCCCAGGCCAGGGATCTGTGAGGAGTTTGGGACCCCCCCATGGCACCCCAGCTCTAGGCTGATAGCCCGGGGATATCTCCGCCACCCCTGGGCGGTGGGTGGTGGGTTGATAGTGTAAAAAAAGATAAGTGTAAACATTATCTTTACGAACAGAACTGCAGGTCCCAGCAAGCCTTCCCTACTTGGAGAACCACAGGTACCAGCATGCGGGAAATTAAGGGCCTGCTGGTACCTGTAGTTCACCTGTATAGAAATTGTTTAAATAAACACAATACACACACTGTGACCGTATAGCTTTAATACATACATACACACTCACTCACACATACTCACCTACATTACCTGGACCGGTCCTCTTCTCCCTGTAGGCATCCATGGTCTTCGTAAAATAAAAAAACGAGAAACGGGACCCTCAACCCACTATTCAAAAACAACTTTATTAACACAGTACAAAACAAACAGAATGGACTTCCTGTTCGCATTAAGCAAGTCAGAAGAAAGCAGTTACTGGCAGCCTGGGGACAAGATGCGGCGCTGGAGAAGACATGAGACGGTAAGAAAAAAAACCTGAATAACATCTGAAGCACTTAGCACTGTAATATTTAGAAATTTTCCTAAATTGAAGCCAAGAGGTAAATTTACTAAAGTGAGAGTTTTCAGAAATGGAGATGATTCTACTTAACATTTAACTAGCAGCTTCTAGAAGATAATAGCTAGAATCTGATTGGTTGCTATGGGGAACATCTCCACTTCTAAAAACCCGCACTTTAGTAAATTTACCCCCTATAGTCAGGAATGAAGGGGGCCAAAAAAAATTCTTGGCCAAAAACATCCTTGGCTTGCTGCATCCAGCTAGTGGGTCACCGGTTGGACAGTCGGTTCTAGGGATATACAGGCTACAAAATGGGGTTATGCAAATTACATGGAATTAATAATTTTGGATTTCATATAATGCATCTTGCAATACAGCAAGCCTCACATCCTTCTAGTGATTGTAATGCGCAAATCAAAAAATTGCTAACGTATGGGTTTCCTTTCCCTCCCCCGATGATGCTGGTAACATTCTTTCTGTGATTGTTTTCTTCTAAATGAGTTGTTAAAAAACAGAGTGTCTCCCTGTGAGAGAACTTTGAAGCCAGTGAAATTCAGTGTGAAAACACATTCCCTTTTTAATATTTCATTAAGCGATACAATGAGCCAGATATTTTAATTAATAGTTATATTGTACATGCCTCTCTGCTGGAGATTGCACTCTGTCAGCATTTTATGTGTGGATGGTAAAAACACTTTGACCCTTGAATCAATCAAACGTCACATCTGTTCCGATGTGATTTTCTTACCATTAAACATTATCAGGGCTAAAGGATAATTCTTGTGTTATAAAGGGGCTGGGTATTGTATGCCTCTTTCTATTAATGACAGAACAGAAACTGGATTCTTAAACTGGGATCTATGTAGGCTAGAGACTTAATTGTGGTACATTCGTGTCAGGGGCTTCCGACATCTCCACCAGTCTTGTAACAGAGAGCAAATCTCCCAAAGTAGACAAGGATTTGACAAAAATCTATTTGTACCAAAGATTATGCAAAACAGGCACAAGAGAAAAAAGAGCCGACGTTATATAAATGCACATGAACCGCAAAAGTTTCCTTGACTTGTGCTATATGCAGGAACATATCTCTTAGACTCGAGTATTGTCTGGCTTTATGTACTGATGCTAAAGAAAGTAATAATGTAAGTTACATAGTAAAAATGACCACTATAATATGCCTTGGAAAGGATACAGGGGAAACCTTTGTCTTACTCTCAAGTGACACATTAGGATCTCCCGTCTTATACACTTCCTAACCACAAGATCAATAATTATCAATATTTTAGAGATGTGCTGATACGGTTCTAAGAAAACCAACAACAACCGAATTTAGGAGTTCTGAGCCGAACCAAGTCCGAGTTCGGAATCACTTTGGGAAAGCCAGTGGCGTAACTGGGATATTTGGAGCCCAGGTCAAATTTAAACATGTATCCCCCCCCCCTATGTGCGCGGGCCGAAGGCGCGTGTGGCAAGAAAGTAGGCGTGGTCACAAGGGGCATGGTCACTTAAAAATGGGGCATGTCAACATGACACACACCCCTTTCTCGTCACTCTGAACATTGCTTTCCATATGCCCCTTAACCCTAGTAGTGCCCCTTATACAGTACCCCCAGTATGCAATGTCCCCAATAGTGGTCCCTCTTTTGCAGGCCCCTTATACAGTACCCAGTAGTGGTTCCCCTTATGCAGCCCCCCATTAGTTCCCCCTATAAAGTGCCCCCAGTTGTGGTCCCCCTTATGCAGTGCCCCCAGTAGTGGTACCCCCTATGCAGTGCCTTTTGTATAGTGCCCCCAGTAGTAGTCCCCCCTTATGCAGTGCCCCCAGTAGTGGTACCCCCTATGCAGTGCCCTTTATATAGTGCCCCCAGTAGAAGTCCCCCCTACACAGTGCCCCCAGTAGTGATCCCCCTTATACAGGCCCCCAGTAGTAATCACCCCCATTCTAGTGCCCCTTATACAGTGCCCTGTGAAGTGGTCCTCCCTATGTAGTGCCCCCAGTAGTGGTCTCCCCAGTGCAGTGCCCCTTGTGACCCTAGTAGTAAACCCCTTATATAGTGCCCCCAGTAGTATTCCCCCCCAGTAGTAGTCCCCAGTAGCGGTGCCCCCTCCCGATGCAGTGCCCCCAGTAGTAGTCCCCCCCAGTAGAGGTCCCCCCTACCAATGCAGTGCCCCCAGTAGTAGTCCCTCCCCAGTAGTGCTCCCAGTAGTAGTCCCCCACCACCTCCCTCTGATACAGTGCAGACAAATACAAGTAAAAATAAATAAAGAACATTTTTTTACCTGAATCTGTGCTCCAGCTACTGCCCCTGCCGCCGCCCGCACGTTAGTCCTCGTGGGCTGGCGCGCTCCGCATTATAGGAGAGACGTCATGACGTCTCTCCCATTACCTACTGCAGGAGCCGGAAGGCGGAGCTCATGAGTAAGCTCCAGCCCAGCTCTTGCAGTGGGTGCAGCAGCCAATGAGAATCTATAAAATAGGGGAAAAAGGAAAGGGAAATCTCAGTTGGTGCTGTCAAAAAAGCAGCTGTTCAAAAAGAGGTGTCAACTCTTAAAAATATATATAGGAAAACAGAAAGTGTGAACAGCGTTATTAATCCAATCTGGTAAATACCTATAGCTGGACATTATTCCGGACCCACACATTTGTATAGGCCAGTGACTGTCACATTCATTCCACTTAAAGGATTGAGATGTTTTACTGGGACTTATTGCAGTTCCAAGTTTATTTTTATTTTTTTTAAATTATTTTTGGATTTACATTTTTTATTTTTGGGGTATTTTGACAAAATTGATTTCACATGTGAATTTTATGCATTGTATAATTTTGGATAATTTGTTATAGGAATAAATTGTTTTATTTTTTAATCAAGCCATATAGAGTCAATATCCTTAAGGAATATATCCATTCCATATATGATAATTGTTTTATGTATTTACATTCTTTCACATTGAAATTTATGATCTACATGCATTATACAATATATTTTAGATAAATAGCGCTGTTCACACTTTCTGTTAGCCAATGAGAATCTGTTTGACTCTCATTCTCTGCTGATTAACACACACATCACCGCTGCGCACCAGCCTGAGCCCGCCTCCCAACCTCCACCTGACGCTATTGGGTAAGTGCTCAGGGGGAGGGAAGGGGCTCGGCTGTGCAGCACAGGATGACACTGGGCGCAGGGAAGCCTAGCGCCGATCGTGTGTAAATGTGTAGTGCTGACCGTACTCACTGAGGTCGGCACTACACTGGCTAACTAGGACGGGCCGGTACCGTGGCCGATGGCACCCCCGCGCCGCCGATCCTACTGTGCCCAGGGCACACACCCTGTTCAACCCTCCTTAGTTACGCCTCTGGGGGTAGCGAGTCAAACCGAGTACCGGTTTAGATCTCCCCTTCGGTTCGGAACTTAGTTTTAAAAACCGAACTCGGGTTTTGGATTGCATGCTAACAGGTCAAAATTACATAATTTTAGCTTTAGAAAAAATATATATACTCCGCGCTAAATGTTAAAAGCAGCTCAGTATTGATAGGTTTGGAATACTTGAAGAGAAGTATATGAGCGCTAAAAATAATAAAAAATGTAAATATAAAAATACAAATATATTGAAAAAAATATTATGTGTGGATTAGATTAAATTGATACTATTAGTTTAGTGATGGTGTTATGTGCATAGGGAAAAGAAAAAGAAGCACTTTGTATCAGAATTAAAAATAAATAACTATAGGTATATAGCAAAGTGTTAGCAACACTTCCAATGTTGTTTATATCTCTCTACATTTGTAGATAAAATTTGCAACACTTTGATGTTTATAGCTCTTTTTTGGCTTGTTGTGAGGAGAGTCCTTCAGTCTCATACAGCGGCGTAAATGGCAAGCAAGCCTTCCAGTGGGGCCAGAGTCTGGAGGTACTTGTAGTCCCTATCTATCCCTCTCTTACCTCCTAGGCATCCAAAAATCAGCAGGTCTTCTTTATTGCTGCTGCCGGGGGTGATACGCTTCAGTTTCCGCTCTCAGCTGGAACAGCAGGGCAGGTGAATGATGTTACCTGCTGGTGTGCAGACTGCGGCTCCCGTGAAGAATGATAAATGTTGTCTTCAGCTCTCCAACGCATTTCATAAAGTACCCTGCTGGCACTTTATCAAGGATAATGTTGGTTCATTGGAGTGCCTTTTTATATGTTAAGGGCCTCCCCCAAGTAAAAACTTTTTTCACAAAACTTTATTGTTTTTTTAAAAAACGGGCATCTTTCAGCCAGGAAGTGGCTTAAAAATGGCGGTATCATCATGTTTAAAAAAGTGCTTCAATGATATGTAATGGAAAAAATGTGTTGGTTTTAAAATGTAAAAATGGTATGTATAAAAATGATATTTCATTAAAAATCATTGTTTCCATAAAAGGATTAATAATTTAGAATATAAAAATATGAATGTATATAAAATATTTAAAAGTATACAAAAACACTTAAGACTTCATTAGAATGGAATATATACTGTATAAATGGATGAATATATACAGTATATGAAATAGAATGGATACAATTCTATGTAAAAATGTAATATAAAAATAAAAATGGGGGGATTCATTTTTATGTGGTCTTATTCCTCTTCTAGAAATGTAGGGGGCGATTTCATTTGGTTTTAGTCCTCTTCTAGAAATGCATTGAGTTCTATGTCTGTATTCAGTCCCCGCGGAGTTAATGTTTTCAACGTGTGGGTCCATTTCGTTTCGCATCTCTTCAGGGCATTGACTATGTCTCCCCCTCTCCAGTTTAAAGAGATTTTCTGGATTCCTGTGAATTTGAGACCTTTCGGGTTTTTCTCATGTTTTTCAGAGAAATGCTATGAAACACTGTGTGTAAGCAAGCCTTTTTATATTGCAAATGTGTTCCATTATTCTTGTTTTTATTTTTCTCTTTGTTTGGCCGATGTATTGTTGGCCACATGGGCATTCTAACAGGTATGCGACTCCTTCTGTTTCACAAGAGATATGTTCTTTTATTTTATAGTTCTTTTGTGTCTGGTTTGTTGAGAAATCTTCTGTTTTTCTGGTGGTGTTACAGTCATGTGCATAAATATTGGGACATTGCCAGAATTTTCATATTTTGACCTCTATTCACCACCACAATGGCTTTGAAATGAAACAAACAAGATGTGATTTAACTGCAGACTTTCAGATTTAATTTGAGGGTAATTACATCCAAATCAGGTGAACGGTGTAGGAATTACAACGGTTTCTACATGTACTTCCCACTTTTTAAGGGACCAAAAGTAACGGGACAAACTAAACAATCCTAAATCTAACTTTCACTTTTTAATACTTTGATGCAAATCCTTTGCAGGCAATTACAGCCTGAAGTCTGGAATGCATAGACATCACCAGATGCTGAGTTTCATCCCTGGTGATGCTCTGCCAGGCCTCTACTGCAAATGTCTTCAGTTCCTGCTTGTTCTTGGGGCATTTTCCCTTCAGTTTTGTCTTCATCAAGTGAAATGCATGCTCAATCGGATTCAGGTCAGGGGATTGACTTGGCCATTGCATAACATTCCACTTTTTAGCATTAAAAAACTCTTTGGTTGCTTTTGCAGTATGCTTCAGGTCATTGTCCATCTGCACTGTGAAGCGCCGTCCAATGAGTTCTGAAGCATTTGAGCATATAATATTGCCCGAAACACTTCAGAATTCATTCTGCTGCTTTTGTCAGCAGTCACATCATCAATAAATACAAGGGAACCAGTTCCATTGGCTGCCATACATGCCCATTCTATGACACTACCACCACCATGCTTCACTGATGAGGTGGTATGTTTTGGATCATGAGCAGTTCCTTTCCTTCTCCATACTCTTCTCTTCCCATCACTCTGGTACAAGTTGATCTTTATCTCATCTGTCCATAGGATGTTGTTCCAGAACTGTAATGGCTTTTTTAGATGTTGTTTGGCAAACTCTAATCTGGTCTTCCTGTTTTTGTGGCTCACCAATGGTTTACATCTTGTGGTGAACCCTCTATATTCACTCTTGTGAAGTCTTCTCTTGATTGTTGACTTTGACACATATACACCTACCTCCTGGAGAGTGTTCTTGATTTGGCCAACTGTTGTGAAGGGGTTTTACTCCACCAGGGAAATAATTCTTCTGTCATCCACCACAGTTGTTTTCCGTGGTCTTCCGGGTCTTTTGGTGTTGCTGAGCTCTCTGTTGCGTTCATTCTTTTTAAGAATGTTCCAAATAATTGATTTGGCCACACCTAATGTTTTTGCTATCTCTCTGATGGGTTTGTTTTGATTTTTCAGCCTAATGATGGCTTGCTTCACTGATAGTGACAGCTCTTTGGATCTCATATTGAGAGTCAACAGCAACTGCAAATGCAAATGTCACACCTAGAATCAACTCCAGACCTTTTGCCTGCTTAATTGATAATGAAATAATGAGGGAATAGCCCACACCTGTCCATGAAATAGCTTTTGAGTTGATAGTCCCATTACTCTTGGCCCCTTAAAAAGTGGGAGGCACTAATTCCTTCACCGTTCACCTGATTTGGACATAATTACCCTCAAATTAAATCTGAAAATCTGCAGTTAAAGCACATCTTGTTTGTTTCATTTCAAAGCCATTGTGGTGGTGAATAGAGGCCAAAATATGAAATATCTGTCAATGTCCCAATATTTAAGCACCTGACTCTATATCCATAATTCTTGCATGCTTTGCATTTTATACAGTGGTAGAAGCCTTTGTTTAATTTGTTTCTTTCTTCATTTATGATTGGTACGTAGCTTTTTGTTTAGTCTTGTTTCAGATGTTTTGCCTTGGTGTATATTATTTTTGGTTTTTCTCCTATTACTTCTTTTAGATCTTCAACCAGTTGTAGAACGTGCAAGTGTTTCTGGTATATAGTTTTGATGGCCCTGTAGTTTCCATTTGTGTAATCATGGTTAGTTCTGGGTTTTTGTTCTCTTCCTTCTTGTATTGTATGAGTTCTTTTCTGTCAATCTTTGCTATTTTTGTTATTTTGCTTTCTAGTGTTTCCTTTCTTTATCCTTTTTCTAAGAATTTGTTTTTTAATTCTTCACTTTGTCTTATAAAATCCTCTGTGTCTCTGCAGTTGCTGCCTATTCCTTTTATTTGCCCTTCTGGGATGTTTTCAATCCATTTGTTATGGTGGTTACTTGTCGTACTCAAAGTTGTTCCCATCCACTTCTTTAACATGAGTTTTTGTCTTTAATTTCCCACCCTTTATAAAGATTTCAAGGTCAAGAAATACTGCTTTTTCTTTGCTGCTGTGGGTGGTGAATTCCAGACCGATTCTATAGTTGTTGATATACTTTTTAAATTCTTTTAGTTTGTCTTCCGGTCCGTCCCAGATAAAGAGTACATCATCTATATAACATTTCCAGCATATAATGTTCTCTTGGTATATATTATTGTTCCAAATGCTGTCGTCCTCCCACTTTGCCACAAAAGGCTTGCATAGCTTGGTGCAAACGTCGTGCCCATCACTGTGCCTTGTACTTGTTTGAAGCTGTCATCATTGTACCAAAGTAGTTGTGATCAAGTATGAATTCAATGTTACTCATTATGAAGTTAATTTGATTTGTGGGGATATCTGTAATGGTTGTTAATTAATGTCTTGTATGACTGCATCCAATATTGTGGTTAATGCATGTATAAAGTGATTTTATGTCACTTGTGCATAGGAAGTAGCTGTCTTTCCAATCCAGTTGGTCTAATAATTTTAGTACTTGTATGGTGTCCTTTAGGAAACTCCTTTGTTTGGACACTATTCCTTGAAGAAAAATATCAAAGTATTTTGATAGTTTGTAGGTCAGTGAACCAATCCCAGACACTATGGGTCTGCCTGGTGGGTTTATCTTGTCTTTGTGCAGCTTTGGTAAATGGTAGAAAACTGGTACCTTCATTTTAGCTGTGTTTTTATTTTATTTTTTTTAAATACAGATCCAAAACCAAAACATGGGCTTCGGCAAACATCTCTAGTATATCTGGATGTGGTGTATTGCAGAGATGTTTTACCTTTAATACTCCCTTGAATATAAATTAGTTTCATGAGCATGTGGGCTAAGTTATGTTCATATTATTATGAACATAACTTAGTGATAGTTCAGAGAGTTACCCAATTTGGTTATATATTTGAATAACCTAGGAGTCCATATTCAAACTTAATAGTGTTTTAGCTTTCTTCCCATCAAGAGCTTTGTGTGTATGTAATGTCTTATTTCCGTCCCTAACATACTTGTAGAACCTGGGCTATCAATTTGATAGGTTTTTTTGCAATAAACATTTTTTGTTTTTTCTGTTTTCTTAGAAAAGCCATTACAAATCTCCAAAAATAGAATAACAAATATCATAGTAGAAAATCACATACAAAAAATGCTAGACATAGAGATAAGTCCACGTCATGACAACAGTATTCAAGAATATAAAACCCAACATTTTAAGAACAGACAGAAATCCAACATAAAGATATGCAGGTTTATGTAACCTCACTTCCTTAAAGGTACTCATTCTCATATATGTATATGACGTGAGCAAATGCCTTATGTTCGGTCAAGCGTTACTATCCCCTTAGAGATTTTGATTAACTAACAACAACATACATGTGCATATCCCTGGGCTATTGCTTATTGGGAAATCTTAAAACATAACACCAAGGGGAAAAGTTACTAAGATTCGAGTTTGGTCGAGTTAGCATTCCCTGGAGAGTTTGGCCATTTTTTGCAACTCATAAATTTACCAACATCAAACTCAGGAGATAATTTTAATTTGCTACAGGACAACTCTGGAGAGTTAGCAAAGATGCTTCAATTCACCATTGGCCAAACGCATAAAACCTTTTCCCTAGTAAAGATAGGATTTAAACCTTTTTTGCCTGTAAATAGCCAAAAAAGGGTTAAATGTAAAAGAAAAATGATGTGGGGTTCCCCCCCAGGAGGATAACCAACTCCGGGTTCCTGAGCCAGTCCTGATTCTAAAAATACAGGGGACAAAATGTGTAGGGTTCCCCCATATGTTATGAACACTGGGCTCTGTGAGCTGGTCCTGGTTTTAAAAATATGGTGAGAACATGGCATGGGGGACCCCGTATTTTTAAAACCAGCACCGGGCTCAAACTATCCAGAGTATACAGCCAGTGGACCCTTTCACTGGGTCTCCCCAGCCAAAGCATTAACACCACAAACCAGCCAGCCTGGGCCAGGGATCCCAGGGGAGGTGGGGACCCCCCAATAAAGAGGTCCCCCCTCTCCAGAGCACCACAGGCCTGGACTGAAGCCCGTGGCTCTTCCCTGCACCACTGGGTGGTGGGTGCAGGGGTAATAGTGCTTAGGCAATGTGTATAGGGGATGCACACTGCTGTATGCTGTGCTGTACTCTGCTGTATTGGCAGTGCTGTGTCCATCAGTAAGACAGTCACGCATGTATATATAAGCCCTGTGACTCCACTCCACACTGTTTGAATAGACCTGCGCCTGCAACATCAAAAAAATAAAAAAATTAAATGGTTGTATTGTTTGGTGCGCTTTGTTCACGTGCATATATAAGGCAAACCCTTAAGCTCCAGTCCAAGCAGGAATAGAGCTGTAAGATCATAACAAATTGTGTTGTTTGTACTGTTTCATGCGCTTTGTTCACATGCGTATATAAGCCCTGTGGCTCCAGTTCATGCAGGAATAGAGCTGTAACATCAAAAAAATTTATTGTATTGTTTGTACTGTTTTGTACACTTTGTTCACGTGCAGTGATCTGCGAATTGAAAAATTAATAACGGTCCGTTTAGAGAAGAGCAGCCAATACTGTCGCTTCAGCTGCTGCCGCGGAATCAGTATTTAATGCCGGCGGCTGAATAGCCACCAGATCAAACACCAACAACGGAACACCGACAGACCTAATTACCGACTGGGCTGGTAAGTACCCTACCCCTACCCTAACCCTCCCTTAGTGGTGCATAACCCTAATCTCCCCCCTTAGTGCCAAACCCTAACCTCCCCCCGTTCGTGCCTAAACCTAACCCCCCCCCCTCCCTGCACCATAAACCTAACCCTCCTGGGGTTGGCTAACTCGAAACACCCCCTAATGATGCCTAACCCTAACCCCCCCTTTCCCTAACCCGACCCTAACCCTCCTGGGGGGGTACCTAACCCTAAGTCCCCCTGGGGGTGCCTAAACCTCCCCCTCCCCGCGGCTAGATGCTAAGACACTCGGTTTATCTTTGTTTGGTATGCCAGCTGTCAGGATTTTGTAATGGGGCTAATGATAGGCGTCGGGCTGTCAGTGTCGGAATATCGGCGGGTGGAATAGTGCCTGACTGCATTCCGCTGCCACCAGTAATGTTGATGATGCTAGTCCTTCAATGTCATCTACTAAAGCCGATGCTCAAGGGCATAGAGGGTCTAAGGCAGTGATTCGCAACCTCGGTCCTCAAGGCACACTAACAGTCCTTGTTTTGGTTATATCCAGGCTTGAGCACAGATGGTTAAATCAAAATAACTGAGGTACTAATTAAGTCACCTGTGCTCCAGTATGGCTATCCTCAAAACCTGGACTGTTAGTGTGCCTTGAGGACCGTGGTTGGGAACCCCTGGTCTAAGGGCCTGATTCAGTATGAATCACAACTGCAATCGCAATTGCGATTAGTCTCACTGCAAAAATATGCTAATGTCTGCGATCGCTATGCCATAACATAAGGATGCCCACCTTACCTTAGACACATCCGTAATACTTTGCAAATCTGTGAAAACATCGGTAACATCGAGTACAATCACAGCTTCACACACACTTGCACAAGGTCTGACCTTTCTCGGAAATTGCTAATTTTATTGCACACAGTGAAAGCCCAAGCTGCGTATGGCATCGCAATGGCTAATTTATGAATGCCCCTGCAATGGCATTCTAACGCACTGACACACCTGTGTTTTGTCGACCCCCATCACTACCCTCAAACGGTACTCCCTGTCATTCACTATGTGATGGGCCTGCGTAATCTCTGCGATCGCAATCCTGATTGCAGTGGAGTGTTTGCACATGCGCACTGCAATGCATGCGCTTGCGCAGGACGCAAAAACCGGTCAATTACATGCGTAATTGCAGTTGCGATCGCTGTTGAATCAGGCCCTAAGTAAGGGCATCTAAAATCAAAAAAACAATATACAGTGCTAAAAAAAACACATTTAATAAAGGGAAAGTGTGGTGCAGAAAAACATAAAATTGCCAACATCCCATTTACCACATGCAGTGGCAAGGAAAGACTAAGGCCTTGGCCTATATGCATGAGTGGTGGTTCTGTAAATGTCAATGAGGCATCTCCCTCTGCTCATGACGATGCAAGACCGTATCACTCAGTGGCCCTGATTCAGACCCGCTCACTGCCGGAGGTAGCTCACAGGTCTGCAGGGCGTTTTTTTTGGGGGGGGGTCCAGCTGTCTGGCCGCTTGCTAAGTTGTGGTCTCGTTGTGACCATCGGGCTTGCGACGAGACCCTAGCGCTTTCTAGATAAAAGCTAGAATCTGATTGGTTGCTACGGGCAACATCTCCAATTCTAAAAACTCTCACTCAGTAAATTTACCCCTAAGTGTGTCCACAAGTGCGATGTGTGAGCCTGACCTTTCTGATACTGTTGTACTCGAAGAGAAGCCGACTTCCACCATTTCTGCTAACTCTGCAAATGTGGGGATGAGCAGCACAAATATAGCTGATGACATACAAATTGAGAATGCCAACGAGAAAGTGCAAGAAGTTGAGGGAGATATTTGTGTAGCTGATGCCAGCGCTAATAAGGATGCTGAGGATGAGGATGTTGTTTGTGTAAGTCAGGCACCAATGGAAGCAGCTCTTGGCCATGATAAGAGGAAGGCCATTGTCATGCCTGGGCATAGGACCAACAAATGCACTTCTTATGTAGCGTTCCCGCTAGGCTGTTTTAGTGGGGCGCCGCACCCTGCCTTATTTCTAAAGGGCAAAAAGCCAGGGTGCTTTTTGCTCTTTAGAAATAGGGCAGGGCACGGTGCGGCACCCCACTGAAACAGCATGTGGGTGCCGTTCCCACCCGTGGGTCGCAGCATCCCGCGGGTGGGGAAAACTGCGGTGTAGCTGTCACTGCAAGTGAATGGATGCTGGGCGCATGCGCCCAGCATCCATTTACACCGATAGCAGCACATGGAGGCAGCCCAGATGTCCGTGAGTGCCGGGCATGCCCCCAAGAGTGACGAAAAAGAATGCCCCCTTTTTCCTTGTTCACGCCCCCTTTTCGGACGAGTGCGCGCCTACGGCACATGCAGATGTGCCCTTTCTCTAGGTAGAGTGAACACTATTATGTGTGGAATTATTTTTACCCAAATCCTGACAACAATTGTCAAGCCATCTGTAGCATTTGTAAAACCACGATAAGAAGAGGTAGGGACGTTAACCATCTAGGAACCTCCTCCCTTTTACGTCATTTGCAGCAAACTCATGAAAGTTTTTGTTTGACAACATCAGAAACTGGTGCCAAAAAAATAGCAACATGCAGCCCAGCATCAGCAAGCTCCCTTCTCTAAACTAGATCCCAGAACCAGCAATCTCTACCACCAACACCTTCATCCTCAAAGGGCCTGCGAATGCAATAGCGATTATGCACGCCGTTCAACTGCGATAGTATGCTAATTTATTACAATTTCTATGCCACCGCTGCACTACATAAGGACGCCTACTTTACCTTACACACATCCGTAATGTTTAGCAAGACTGCGAAAACATTGGTACAATCGAGTACCATCGCAGCTTCATGCACCCTTGCACAAGCCCTGACCTTACTCAGAAATTGCTAACTTCCACGCACGTTATCAGGCCTCAGGCTGTGTAGGGCATCGCAGTGTATAATTTATGACACACCCTTGCAACGGCGTCCAAATGCACTGGCACGCCTGCATTCGGCCGACCACCTCCCCGTTACCACCCACAAATGCACTTCCTATCAATAACTCTGCGATGGGTCTGCATAGTCACTGCGATCGCAGTCACGTTCACAGTGGCTGGTTCGCGCATGCACACTGTGATGCATACGCATGAGCAATTGGCCACTTGCGTGTGAATTAGCATCCAATTTGTTAAGGCTCATTCCCCATCAAGAATCTTTCAGTGCTAGGCCTGCTTGTGCTGGGGATGGATCTTCATCCCAGAAGGGGACCAAGAAGAT
The DNA here is from genome assembly GCA_031769625.1 of Taudactylus pleione. Classification (NCBI taxonomy): domain Eukaryota; kingdom Metazoa; phylum Chordata; class Amphibia; order Anura; family Myobatrachidae; genus Taudactylus; species Taudactylus pleione. Next base: position 5,411,753 of record JAUIMM010000706.1, on the reverse strand, counting down.
TACTATTTTAAAAAAACAACTGACTGTTAAACAATCCTTTGCAAGGGGAAGCAAGTATGACAGCTCCACCCAGTCACAAAATTGTATATTGAAAACAATATTGCGAGCTGTGAGGTGGCCACAATTGACTGGAACAAATAAAGGCTAAAATTATGTGATTTTACTTTTTTTTCTACATTTTTAGAAAAAAATCCAAAACCAAAACAACCTGTTACAGCGGTTTGGCAAAACCAAAACAAGCCGAAGAATTAGAACCAAAACCAGCAAAAATGGTCTGGCACACATCTCTAATTAAAATGTGCCTATCATTGGCAGCGTAGCTGCCAGGGATTGTTGAGTGTCTTTACAGGGAGATTCTGCATTTCCCTGATGACATCCCGGACTGGCTAGTTTCCTACATGTTCTTCATCATACTACTGTTTTAAGAGGAGAATCTGAGTTCCTAGGGGCAGCACACCGTAATTTAGGCATTTGTCTTCTTTGGATCATTGTCCTTCCTCTTTCCTGGTAGGGTTACTGGTTCTTACCCAATGTGACTGATCCACTTGTGGTAGAGATGGCTGACTGATGTTTGGGTAGAGTTTCTAATCAGATTCTTTAGGGACTAGTTCATTCACCCCTCCTACCAGCCCCGGTGGGTGTGGTGCATCCTGAGGTGGCAGTTTGCAGATTGCAGTGTACATAGTGACCATAGCTACATCCTCATCATGAGAGGAGTCATCTGACACTCTGGCAAAGGACAAGATACAGGGATGGTGACTGGTGGGCTTTCTGTTCCTCATAAGGGAGTTACATATTTTTTCCATATGTTTCAATTTTGAACCCACTATAGAAAAACAAATCATTCCAAGCATATGCAAAAAATACATACAGAATAGTGTGAGACCTAGACTAAGACAGGCTTTGTTAGCTAAATCCTCTGTATCTGGTGGCCTAGGTTGGTTCCAGTTCCTCCGATGAGAGAGACCATTTGGATTCAATCGCTCTCCTATGACTTTGTTCTTACTCAAAATATATGAAGACATATTGAGGATGATTTTTTGGCGGAAAGGAATACAGCCTATATTTCTTAGCTACTCAGACTAACCTAACAGATTCCAATGATAAACTGCACCCTAAATCACTGTAATAGGATTAACATCACATCTCAGTTTATTCTTCATTATTGTCATCTTTAAAGCAGCACCCATCTTATAAGGTAAAACAGCACCCATCCTATAAAGGTAAAACAGCACCCATCCTATAAGCTAAAGCAGCACCCATCCTATAAGGTAAAACAGCACCCATCCTATAAGTTAATGCAGCATCCATCCTATAAGGTAAAGCAGCACCCATCCTAAAAGGTAATGCAGCACCCATCCTATAAGGTAAAGCAGCACCCATCCTATAAGGTAAAGCAACACTCATCCTATAAGGTAATGCAACACCCATCCTATAAGGTAAAGCAGCACCCATCCTATAAGGTAAAGCAACACTCATCCTATAAGGTAATGCAACACCCATCCTATAAGGTAACGCAGCACCCATCCTATAAGGATTTCAGAGAGATTTCTATACTATTTGAAAGGGAGTCAGATTGATAAGACTCTGACATAAAATTGGAGAGCTCTCAGACCCTACCATATGCCTAAATAATGCTTTTAACAATGCTTGTAGATTCACTGTTTTACACAATCACATTCAGATCTGTCCATACTATGAAGTTCTCAACATTTAAGAGGCCAATCTACAAAAGTGATTTCCTACTTCTGCTGACCCCTTCTGTCTACTGGCTCTAACTCATTAATGCCATGAGATCCAATGGGAGGAGGACTTGGAAGTATAATAGTAGAGGGGAACTGTGCTATCAAATGGCAAAGGGTTGGCATTTTATGTCAGTTAACAGAATGCTTTAAATATTTATAGTAATTAATATCTGGTAACCAAATACTTCCCCCATAGCATGTATCCAAATGCTACTCACCATTCTAGAGAGTTGCATACCAACATATGGTGGTCCTAAAGTCATTTTTTGAATCATAGTTAATTTAAGCAATAACATCATATGGGTCAATCTAAAGGCAGATTCACATGGGAACGCCTCCGTTTGGGCAGCCACTCCCCCGGCCTGCCCACCAAAGGGGGCGTGCTGTCACGCAACATCGACAGCACGCCCCCTTTGGTATGAGACCTGGAGCGACGGTTTGCCCGTCGCTATCCGGGTCTCGCACATACGCACGAAGGAGCTGGCTCCGTCGTGTGCATGCGCACTGGGCCACCATCAACCCGCTTGCGAGCACATAGCGCTCGCGAGCGGGTCTGAATCAGGCCCTCTGTTTCACTATAACACAGGTTCTCAAACTTGGGCCCTCATTCAGAGCCACTTGTAAGTGGCCGCTCGTTCGTAGTCAGCCGATGCTGTACAACCACGCATGCGTCGGTGTAACAGCGCGCATGTGCGTACGTCTGATTGCGGTCATTTTTCAGTCGATTGTAGACACAGCGAACAGGAAGTGACATGTCAAATGTGATTGGCAGAACTGTCCTTTTGGGGTGGTGACGGGGGTGGAGATGGGAAAATGCAGGCGTGTCGAGGCATTTTTTGGGCGTACATAAATTATCTTATGCAAGCGCCAAATGTGAACGGAACAAGTGATACATCACTGTCTGATCCAATTTCCATTAAGACTGCTCGCTCAGCTTGTGGTCTGGTATAGTATACCGCAATGACGATGGTCTCTTCGTACGTCCCTGGGCTCATCGATGGTGTTTCGATTTATCAATTGAGGCGACAAAAACAGTCATCTTTTAATTGCTAAACTGCTTGTAAGGTGTTTTGCAAATAGACCTTTTTTAGTAGCTAAAAACTGAACGCAGGTGAACTACTCAGCTGCTAATTTCGGGGTAATACAATCAATTAGCTAACAATTTTTATTTTATTTTGTGGGCTTTTGAAATATTTGTAAGTTTTATTTTTTAAGGGAAACAATATTGTACGCATGTTTGTTTTTTTTCTTAATTTTTTTTGGTCCAAGAAACCAATCGTCCTTTTTTTTTTTCTAAGTGTTAATTAAAACTCATAAATTGTTTTTAACCCTTTTTTTTCCCACAAAATTAATGTTTCTATTTCCGTCGTATTGTTTGTAATGTTGTTTGAGGGATTACCTTTTAACCAGTTTTTGAATAAATTAACCATAGAATTTTGCAGATTTTCAACATAATTTTATTACATGATTATGTTTTTTTTGTTTTTGTTTTTTTTTTCATAAAAATTTTTTTGTTAACGTAAATACAAATAACAAATGTTTATGGCCACACACAAACAAAATAAGTGGCATTTGAAATCCAAAAAATATCGAAAATTAAAAACAATTCACAAGAAAGGAGAGGGAGTTTTTGGGCATTAAGGAATATGGGGCAAACACAGAGATGGCTTGTGGGGAAATTAGCCAGTGCTGTCATCGCCTTTTAGGCCATTTGGCCGGGGGTTGGAGGGAGCCTGAACGGGTCCGGGATGTCCTTCGGCTGGCCTGGCCAGAGGCAGATATTGTGGCCTCTGGACTAGGCATAGGGCTAGGCACATTTGGAGGGATGGCTGTTGTTGTGCCAGAGGTGGAGGGTCCTGATGTTCCGGCAGGAAGGGATGCCGGCTCCAACATGTGCTGGAGAACGAGCTGTTCCAGGGCATTTGCAATTCTGACATTTGACCCAGTATTTTCCACCAGGGCATTTGCAATTCTCACGTTGGCCGCAGTATTTTCCTCCAGGGTGTCCGCCACCCGTCGCAGATTGGCGTCCATCCTCAGCAGAATCTCGGTGTGCTGATCCGTTTTAACATTGAGATCAGTGAGGAGGGCCACTGCCTGCGAGGGGGAATGCCCTGGACTTTCTGCCACAGGGTCCCCAGCCGGATCTATTGCTTCCTCCCCTGCAGAGCCAGAAGAAATTCTGCGGCCAAAGCTCACCTCTGGAGCAGACTCATCCGCCTGTGTTTCTGTGAGAAAAAAGAGAAAAGAGTAAAATTATAATCTCGATATTTTACAAAACACATTTCTGAGTTGTTAACATTACAACATTTACCTGGGGCAACATGAGGAGCCGCAAAGTCTGGCATGTCAGTATCCATGTTCAACACGCCAAACACCTCCTCATCCTGCACACATCCCTGGACCAGCTCCTCCAAATCCGTGAGCTCAAGTGACACAGGGGTGGGACCCCCACCTGTTCCCCCTGCATGCCTAGCCCTATCAGCCAGTTTTTGTTTAAGCCGATATTTGAAGTCGCTCCATCTGTTGGTTAAAAAGTTGTCATTATTACTGCAGTATTTGGACCTGTAAACACTTTTTACTCAAATGTACTTTTTACGTACCGGCGTTTGACCTCCTGGGTTGAACGTTCAAACTCACCCACACCAATTAACAGCACTGGCTATGTCGTCCCACAGTTTCCATCTCTGGGTTGCACCCATATTCCTTGGTGCCTGTGCCAGGTTGTCGTTGCACATTTGCACCAAAACCTCCATCTCCTTCCTTGTGAATTGTGGCTGCCTTTTTTTTTTGGCCCTAGTTTGCCTACTAGGCCCAGCAGCCTCTTCCATGGCATCCTCCACACCTTTTTTAAAATGGTTAAAAAATATTTTAAGTAAAATGTTTCCAAATGTAATGTGAAACAGAAGAATTTTCCCATTAAAAAAAATACTTACATGGCGCCTCTTGGCTTGTACTTTGCTGCTCTGTACTCATTGTCTTTTCTCAATGTAGCAGACCGATTTTGGCCTTCAGTGACGTTTTTAGACATGCGTCAGCATTATTCGGCCGCATCATTCATTGTGCGCTGCTATTGTCAGTCCTTAATTTGAGCGGGAAAATAAAGCCTATTTATGGCTTGGTGTGACTCCATTCGAGGTGGCATTTTTGGATTGTTGGAGGTTTTTCGGTGTAGTGGTTTGTTGGTTCGTGAAGGAGTAGCTGTTAATTTTGAGAAGGAGCGTTTTTTTATTACTTTCTTTGTTTACGTTAGCATTTTTGCGTTTCTTTTTGCTATTTTTATTTATATTTTTGAGTAAGTATTTCAAAAATTCCTCTAAATATTTATTATTAAATTGTTTACATTTTTTTATTTTTTTTATTTTTATTTTTTTACAGTTATTTTGGCAGTGACCAAGTGACCTTTTCTAACTTTGGGATATTTGTCTGTTTTTGGTAAGTGTTTTTGGTTTTATTAATTAACAAGTTAGATGTGTTGGTCTTAGCATATGTTTCGCTAAGTAATGTGTGTTTTTTCTGTGTAAAATCATGTCTTAACTCTAAATGTAGCGTACTATTTTGCGAACTAATGTGTGTTTTTTTCTGTGTAAAATCATGTCTTAACTCTAAATGTAGCGTACTATTTTGCGAACTAATGTGTGTTTTTTTCTGTGTAAAATCATGTCTTATCTCTAAATGTAGTGTACTATTTTGTGAACTAATATGTGCTCCGTTCTCTAAATTTTCGACAACTGTATTTGGCTTAATTCCTAGTTTATTAAATTAATCATAAAAATATTTTCTACTTTTGAAATGTAGGTTGATTTTCACATGACACGACCCAGGCCTGTAAGAATCTTTGGTTTTCTTTGAAAAGATAAGTATATTTTTCTTAACACATTTGTCTAAAACAATAACTACCTAGCTTAACATTTCAGGTTGATGTTGGTTGTATTATATTGGCCATGGTTCCAGAACCCAACCAACCTCAACTTCATCCCAGGCATAGGCCTCGTAGGCGTGAAAGGCCCCAGATATATAGAACACGTGTCACCCTTTTTGGAATGCCAGATGATGAGGTGTTAAGGCGATACCGTCTTCCACCAGAAATCATCATAGACACTCTCTCATTAATAGAGAGTGATCTTGAACAGCAAATTGACAGTCCTACAGCAATACCACCACTTACGCAATTAATGTCGGTGTTACATTTTTGTGCCTCAGGATCCTTTCAAACCACCGTGGGAATAGTGGCAGGAATATCCCAATCCTCCTTTTCAAGGATCCTGAGGGCAGTGATGAAGGCACTTTTTAAACACCTCCATCATTTTATTAAAATGCCATTGGATATGGGTTCCCTTAATGTAGTGAAGGCTAATTTTTACCAAATTGCTGGCTTCCCACACATCATAGGGGTTGTGGATGGCACTCACATACCACTTCAGCCTCCAGCAAGGCTGGAGGCTATATTTAGGAACCGAAAGCACTTTCACTCGATGAATGTAATGGTGGTATGTGATGCCTCCCTCCAGATCCTGTCCCTGAATGCCAAATTCCCAGGCAGTGCACATGATTCCTTCGTCATCCGGCAATCAGGGATTTGGCACAAATTAAACAACCTACAAGCTGGTGATGCGTGGCTTCTGGGTAAGTTGACACCTTCTGTTGAAACCAATGCAAAGCTTGGTACACAATGGTTCTGATGTTGTTTTTTATATTTTTACAGGAGACAGTGGTTACCCTTGCCCTCCCTGGCTGCTCACTCCTTATTTGGTTCCCACACCAGGGCCACAAAATCAGTATAATTCCACACTTACAGCCACCAGGCAGGTGGTGGAGCACTGTATCGGCCTCTTAAAAGGCCGATTCAGATGCCTCCACCGCTCTGGTGGCGACCTCATGTATTTGCCGGCTATGGTTTCGAAAATTGTGGTCCTGTGTGGGATATTTCAGAACATCGCCATAAGGAGTGGTGTCCCAATGCAGCCAGAGGATGCCTCTTGCCTGAGGACGGCCGCCCCCGAGGTTGGTCGGAGGTCAGTATGTGGGGGGGCCATACGCAATGAAGTTGTTGCAAGATTTTTTAGGTAATTATTTCCACAAATTAATTTAATTGACACAATGTAGACATGTAATATTTTAATGTACACTTTAAATTTTTTTTTTTTTATTTCCTAAAATGACCATTAAAATCCATGCATACTACCTGATCAACACAAATGACTTTATGTGGACACATTGGATATAACTTCGGGAACAATGATTTCTTCTCCTCATTTGTGGATTCATGTTGGCATGCTACTTCTTCAAACAGTTCCTGATTTTTTTTGGGGGGGGGGTTTGGTGTTGTTTGGACTTTTGTGTGTGTTTTCAATGCGTGAATTTATTGTGTCAGTTCACTTGGTGTTTATTATTTGTGTGCATTAAAAAAAATTTAACGTTACCCAACCATTTCCATCGTAAATTACAGCCAAGTGTAACCTGTTCCAAAAAATGCAAAGTTGCTTAATGCCTAATACTGTAATTTCTTAATTTGTAAACTTTAGTACCCTGCTTTGTTGCTCAAAACAAACACCAAAGGTATTATGGTGAATCAGTATGTTTTCCATTCTAGGCCTAAGCAGGTAGCTTTAATTTTTACATTACCCCCCAAAAAAATTATTCTCTTTTTGAGGTTAATTCTACAAACCTATTGGTATTTTTATGTGTTTAATGTGCAAGCTTACATACTTACTTGAGCTTTCTACAAACAAATTTCTATTACTTAAAAACTCAGGGACAAATAGACTTATGTAAGGTTCAACAATCTAAGATTTACAGACAAGGAATGAGACTTAAATAATTCAAAATAAACTTTATTTTTGGGGAAATTATTTTTGGTCAGGTAAAAAAATTAGTGGCGCAGGATCGCCAAAAGATGGTCCAATGCCACCAGCATGGCAATTACATGGCCCCGTAGATCCAGTAATCCGGCAGCAATTGCCTCGTTATGCCTCTGGTCCTCTGTGGGTTAAAAAAATGTGCGGATTACTAAAATGACACCTTCATTTAGATTTTAAAAACCAACCAAAAATTTAGACTATACCAAAAAAATACATCAGTTACCAAAACATGTCCAAAACAAAAGGAATGCAAAAAGAAAAGATTTAAAACAAATAAGGGCCCAAAAAGAAGAAAAAAAATCCTCCAAAAAAAAAAAAAACCACTAAGCAAAACTACGACATTTGTTGGTAGCGTAAACAGGAAAGACACAAGTGTGAGTGTTTGGACATGTGTCATATGTGTAAGGGGAAAACATCCTTGACATTGTTTCACAAAGATATATTTAAAAAACATTTGAACTACTTAACTATTTTGAACTGCACAGGCAAAAGGACAACATGAACCAAAATAAAAAAAACATAACAAAAAACCATAGTTTAAAATGTAAACATACCGGGCACACTGCTGACTGGGCCTGGAGCCCCGAATTCCTCCTCATCAGAGGTGGGCCAGTGGCTCAGGGAAGGAGGAGGGGTAATGTGGGATGAAGTGGAGGGTGAGGAAAAGATAGGGGGGGTTTGAGGGGAGTGGGAAGTTGGAGGGATGTTAATGTGAGGAGAGGGAGGGGACTGATGGTCGGCAAGGTCTGGGGTGGAGGGGGAATTTGGGGAAGAGTGGGCAGAGGATGTTTGGGTGGGAGTGGGGGATAGGGGACGAGACACACGTCTGCGACGTGTGAGTCTCCGCTCTGCCCCTAAATGATGGAGAAAAACATTTTTAATTACAAATTTCCTTTTTTTTTTTTATCCAAAATTAAAAAAAAAAAAAAAACAGGTCTACACTGTAAACATGCACATGCAGGTATGTCCAAAATAAACAAACAGGCCTATACTGTAAACATGCACACGCAGGTATGTCAAAAATAAACAAACAGGCCTATACTGTAAACATGCACACGCAGGTATGTCCAAAATAAACAAACAGGCCTATACTGTAAACATGCACACGCAGGTATGAGAAAATAATAATAAAAAAAAAACATAAACAGGAGCTTACACACGGTCAGATTTGTCAGACTTGTCAGATTTGTCAGATGAACGATTGAACGATTAAACGATCTGAACGATTTGAACGATTTGAACAAAGTTTTGAACGATTTGAACGATTGAACGATTTTTGACTGCATTAAAATGAATGGAATCGTCCAAGTCTGACTGCAAACCCATCAGATGTCAGAAATCGTTATCTGACCATCGGGAACGCGCATCGTTGATCGTCCATCGTTCAGGCATGTCAGATATGAACGATTTTCCTTCAGATATGAACGACTGAACGATTTTTAAATCGTTATCGTTCATATCTGAAGGAAAAATCTGATCGTGTGTATGCACCATTACTTTGCACTATCTGGAGACGCAAACGGGCCAGCAGGCGTGGGGATCTGCGCCTCAGATCCGAACACCTGCGTTCCAGCTGGCCGAAATTTCGGCGATAGCCGAGGGAACGCAGGCGGCACACCTCCGCGTAGGCCAGCCGCTTGCGGAGGTTGGTGATGGGGGGCGGATGGTCAGTTATTCGCTGGTCCATCACCTCAGTAAGGACCAGTAGCTCACGGCGACAAAAAGCGGCGGCTCTCATGATGGCAATGATTTTTTTTACACAAAACAGTTTTAATAAAGGTCCTAGAAAAAATTTGATTGGCTAATGTACTTTGTAAATTAACAGGAACAATTTTATTGGTTATTGTATGAGTAATGTGACCTACACCCTCACAAATATAATGTGAGATATGATAGGCTTGATGCAGTGACATGCGTAAGCTAATTTAAATCTAAAAATTAAAGTATTAAAATCTGCCTATAAAAAAAAAAAACGCAAAACAATAGTAGCATTCTAACAAACTATTAATTTCGAAAAACCATCCCCTTGGTCACACCGTACGTATTCTGCGGAAGAAATGACACACACTAACAAGAATAAAGTTTATTGACATTGAAAAAAAAACAGGATTGCAAACATGTGAATAACAATTAAGGTAAATAATATAGTGATTGCCAGTAATCGATTCAAGTATGTGGGCAGAATGAAATAGCAGGCAATCGAAAACTGACAGGGACACTTCCGGAATTGACTTGTGTGAGCGCTCAATGCAACCAAAGAGGAGACGGACGCTTGCTATTTTGAACGCTCGCTAGCTAGAGGAGGGGTTGGGAGAATATGGGGCGGAAGGTTAGCTACGAGCGAACATACGAGCGAGCGCTTAAATTTAAATTTTTCCGCTCGTACGGCGGACGAGCGAACGGCCACTTGCGTCCGGGTCTGAATCAGGCCCTCGGTCCTCAGGACCCCAAACGGTGCATGATTTCCAGGTCTCCTCACAGAATCACAAGTGTAATAATTAGCTCCACCTGTGGATCTTTTAAAATGTGTCAGTGAGTAATGTATACACCTGTGCTTCTGCTGGGTGACCTGGAAAACATGAACTGTGTGGGGTCCTGAGGACCGAGTTTGAGAACCACTGCACTATAACATGGAAACTTGGAGAAAAAACAAACTGCTTTATAGTACAAACTGTAGTTTTAATGGTCTGTCATTTTAAAAATAATTTTGATTATACTAAGTAGCCTAAAATTATGAAATCTCATTAACAAACAGGCCATAAAGTGCAGAATGATACATATGTTGTCACTAAAATCTCCCTATGGGTTTGTGTACTTGGAAGTTAATTTTACATATTCAACATATGTTCTACTCTTCCTACTAAATGCTCTTTAATGCTGTTAGTCTGGAAAATAAGGTAAGTGAATAGACCATACACATACTTTCTGACAAGCATTCGCTTTGCTTCTCATGAATTTCAACATTGCCTGCAGCTTTTAGAATCATTAATACGATATAACACAGTAGAATTCTATGGGAGCTCCAGTGAGGAATAGGGGAAAATAAAACGTTTTGTCTACTGTGTATTAGGGATGTAGTCTGGAAGCCGACGGTCTAAATGCCGACAGACTGCTTCCAGACTCTCTACTCCCGGCGTGGTACTAATGACATGCATTGAAAACTCGACGTCTGTCATTAACCATACGCCAGAAGACTTACACCCGGCATACCGAACGAAGGTAAGCCGGGTGCGGACAGCCATGGGGGGGAGGGTTAGGTTTAGAGCTCCCTGGGGGACTTAGGGTTAGGCACCCCCCCGGAAGAGTTAGGTTTAGGCAGCGGGGAAGGGGGGTTAGGTTTAGGCACTTAGAGGGGGATTAGGGTTAGGCACTTGGGGGGGAGGTTAGGGTTAGGCACCCGTAAGGGAGGGTTAGGCGGTAGAATTAGGTTAGCGATACTTACCTTAGTGACAATCGGGATCTTCACCCTTGCCGGGCTGCCGCTGTCGGGATGTGATACCTACTACACCCGTGTATCAAGAGTAATAACTCTTATGTGTTAGATGCCTTGGCCTATGTTACAGAGTTACATGTAGTTGTATATAGTATTTAATCAGAGGGAAAAAACAGAGCACATTTTTACTGGATCTATTCCTGCATTTGACTTTGATTTGCTCCTTCTCTGGTAATTGACAAAATTACTTAAACATTCCAATTTTACCTGGATGATGGAGGAAAAAATTAGGGATTTCACCATGATTCAATATTCTAACATAAATGTAATTTTAGTAGCATGATGTCACTTACCTATTCATTAACCTATACAGAGCAAAATGCACCCAGTGCAGCCCTCACCCCATAAACATATGATGTCATGATGTTGCAATGAGGGTCCATGGGGACCAAGGAAAAGCCAAGCACCCGGAGCATTAAATGATGCTTCCAGGCAGCCTTTCGACAACTTGGTGCCAGAACCAGGGAGAAGCTATCCTTACTATGCTCCATATGGTGGCTTTCTCTACTGCAGAGTGCCATTCTAGACACCCTGCAATCCAACTACAGGTGCATACCCCCCAACCATCCTGCTTTTGGTGGGACTGTCCAGTTTTTTGGGCACTGCTCAGCCATCCTACTTGCAGACTACACTATGCCGTGGGGGAAGGAGGAGCTTGGGGGAGCACTTTCTATGCAAAGCAGTAAGTGAATAGATGCGGTATTTACACAGTGTGGGGGAGAGCCTGCAGGCAGTCCAGCTTGTGGAGTGCTGGCCACACTTCCCAGAGTGAAAGTAATGGGGGAGTGACACAAGGCCACTCTCCCTTCCCACAAGGTCTTTCTCAGGTGCGCAATGAAGCGAACACGGGGTCCCAACTCCACACTCCAATATGTTAGGAGGTATGCAGGTGTCAGGGGGCAGTGATGGTGCCGCCCGCTAGACCCTGTGCCCTGTACGGCAGCACCCCTAGTTAGAGCCATAACCCTATAGCCACTATTGATAAGTTCTCATTTCATATTTCTCTGTGGTCTTTGACATAGCTGACATGTTAACATAATATATAAGTGACCCACGTGTCATATCTAATTCAATCTATAAGATTTGCCAAACTTGCTATTTAAAACAGAGTGTCATTTGTACAGACACCCCCAATGTGTTTCATGACTTTGTCTGGCACAAACCTTATCATAGTTGTATAACAAACTGCCTCAGCTTCTAGAGAAGGGGGTTAAGTGATTACATGTCATGGTGTGTAGCTTTTACATTGACACTTTCCAGATTCTGACATCTCTCAGCAAAGAAATCACTTGTCTGTTAAAATTACTTTTAAAAAGCTGTCAAAATTGGAGGGCTTGCTGTCAGGAATAGCAGGAGAAAAACAGTAAAAAATATTATCTCCTGGTGTTGCCCTCCCAGGAATACAAGCAGAGGTGCAGAATGAAACTGGAATTGGCATAGAACTGTGGATGCCTTGTCATTGCTCTCTTTCAGGATAATAGAAGTGTACAGTTTGTTAAAACTAAAACAAGGCCATACATATAGCTATAGAAGCCCATGTGATTGATAGGAGGCCCTTCTGCACAAGGGGCACAGTTCTCAGGCAAAAATGTGCATCAGGACCTCCTTAGCCAGGCATCGTATTGACATACCCAGGCAATAACAGTATCGCAGCCTCACAGCGCTGGAGTCATGGGTTTGATTAGGACCAAGGTACTCTACTTTCCTCCCTCAATCCAAAAAACACATTTGAGCCACACAGTTTTATTGTGACTTCTTATACATTTTCAGTGGTCTCCTTAGACCCAACTTTACATTAATTATATATGAAATTATACACAACATACTATAAATGAATTGCTAATTAAAGTGGTACATTCAAGTCAGACAATAAATAATAAATGCACCCTAAACTTTACCTTAACTTAATACTTAACTAAAATAAACTCACAAGACAACTCTGTCGTGTTCAAAAATGGATAGCTTTATTTGAATACAATGTATGGTGGCAGAAGAAAGAATGGCCAGCAGTTCAGTGACCTTTTGACTTATCCAATAATAACACCACAACTTGTAAGGGCCCAACTATCCCTTCCTCAATGGCAAGTGTAGGATAACAAAACTTGCAAGAGGCAACTATCCTTTCTATGCAATTGGAGGTATCAAACACCAATTCAATACACTTATCAAGCCCCCTTGGACAAGAGGTGCTGCTGACCCCAGTGGGGTAAAGTATTACAGTGGAATGTACCAGCCTGCAGCAAGATGGCCACTGTACTGACACTCTTACCTAAAATAAGTTTGACAAACAAGATACAAAAGGGCAGGGAGGGCGGGAAAGTCTGCAAAAATGAAGCAGAACTAAAACAAAACTATACTGAATTCACCCACACATAACACACCACTTCTCAACAATCATTGTGCAATAATAAACATCAGACCTTTACTCACCTTCTGTAACAAGACCCAATCCACTTTATTAACACTCTCTGACCCTGATTAGTGGTTTAAAGCCGTCCAGTCTATACAGTCCTCCGTTAGTTTAGTCTTTTTGTTATTATTTATTTTATTAAATTTTTCATGTTTTATAGTTTTGAATTTTACTTGTTAAAATAAAATGGGAGAACTTCTGGACAAATTTGGCATTTGGCATGTGCCTAATTTAGTATTCTCTTTAATTAGAAGGAATACTTTCACACAATTACACATTAACATGCACCCAACAACTAAAAAGCCTAAACGACAAAACAATTCTTCTTGGAGATGGTGTGGTCAAGTCACGTTAGGGACATAAGTACATCTCTGGGGATGTGTATAGCATTTCCTTTCTCCTCCTCCTCCAGACCTTTGATTGGTGAGTGCAGATATCACGGCAGCTGTTTGGCCAACATTCTATGGTTATTTGAGCAAACAATATATAAATGAGCATATTAAAATGAAATGTGTTATACTGCTGTATAGAGAACCTTTTAAAATGTCCCCCATAAAGAACATAATAAGTTCATGTTGATTTTGCATATCCATTCACATCTGCCTACTGCTTGCCAACACCTAGCACAGGGGTTCCCAACCACAGTCCTCAAGGCACAAGTCCGGGTTTTAAGGAAAGCCATACTGGAGCACAGGTGTCTTAATTAGTACCTCAGTTATTTTAATTTGACCATCTGTGCTCAAGCATGAATATCACTAAACCCTGGACTGTTAGTGTGCCTTGAGGACCGAGGTTGGGAAACACGAATCTAGCAGATGGGTGTAATGTTTCTGATTGCGCCAAAAGAATGAACTTCCAGTTTCTGATTGGGTGTCTGCATTTCGCATGCGGGGGCCATCAGCCAGTGCATGTCATAGACATATTGTTAGAAGGAAGAAGGGGAGGAGGGTGCAGATGACGTGACAATCGGAGACAAGCTCTGAAAGGTTAAGCTTTTTGGAAACTGAGAATTAGCTCCACTTTGCAGTCCTCATTGAGAATTATGGGGACTGTGATATTCTGTGAATGTTTGCATTAGGCTATTGGTAAATAGCCATGTAACTTACATTTGTCATGCTGAAACAGTCCTGTCCATATGACTTAAGGCTTCATAAATAGGCCCCTTAGAGAGAAAAATAGGTTTTTGACAAACCTTCACCTCAGTGAAACAGACCATAATAGGTAGCATGACTAGCAAAACAAAGGAGGAGATGTACTAAGCCTTGGAGAGAGATAAAGTGGACGGAGATAAAGGACCTGATTCAGACCCGGATGCTAAGAAGAGTTTTCTCGTAGCTGGCTGATGTTCGCATTCTGCGCATGTGTATGCATTGCAGTGTGCGTGTGCAAACCAGTGCGAAAGCTCGGGAAGTGTTCGCTCGCTGCGCATAGACTGCCCAGCAGTGTGAGTGACAAGAGAGGCCGTTTGTGGGTGGTGACAGGGACAGGCCACTAGAAACAGGGGACAAAAGGTGCGAACGCAGGCGTGCCTGAGCATCTTAACGCCGTTGTAGAGGCATGCATAATTAACAAGCAGCGTCATAGTACACGTCACCTGGTTGTATTTCACACTGCAGTGCTCACAGTGCTTGCTGTTGGGTATAGTCAACCTCAAGCGCTGCGTTCGCTTCCGATGGTACTCGATGTACCGATGGTTGCATACACTTCCTGGAGACGACGTGCGCAAGTGGGTGTCTTAAGACAGGCTGGTGGGTGTCTACATACACAAAGTGATTGCACGCCAGGACATAGTGGGCGTGCTGATGCCTTGCCGTGCGATCACCTGCCATGCCGTCATTTAGCTGAATTTGCATACTTTGGGTGCGAGCATACGCATCTAGTGAGTGGCTCTGAATGAGCTCCAAAGTATCAACCAATCAGCTCCTGTCACTTTACAGGCTGTGTTTGAAAAATGAAAGTTAGGAGCTGATTGGTACTTTATCTCCTTCCACTTTAACTTTCTCTAAGGCTTAGTACATAGACCCCATAGGGCCTAATTTATCGACAAGTTTTTTCATTCACAACCAGTGATAAAACTCTTTGTGTATGATAAATAATGCTCCAGCCAATAAGCTTCCAACTGTCATCTGTTTCAAACAAGACAGTTGGCAGCTGATTGGCTGGAGAACCATTTATCATTTGCAACAAGTTTTATCACTCATTGTGAATGATAAAACTCGTTGATAAATTGGACCCTCTGACCCAGAAAAGTGTAAAAGTTACCAAATGCAAGCAAATAAGTCATTTTATATCACACATTATGCACTGAGAGGGTGGAGACCTAAACAATAGCACTGGTTTTCTGTGAGTGAAAATTGATATGTAAACATTGCCAAGATGCTAATGACTTCTTTTCACTCCCAAAGTAATTACTCTCAGTTATGTTTTTGGACCAATACAGTCTTTACTAAATGAGGGCCACATTTATCAACAGGTTTTATCATTCAAAACGAGTGATAAAACTTGCTGCATATGATAAATGGTGCTACAGCCAATCAGATCCCAACTGTCATTTTTCAAACTGTTGACAATTGGGAGCTGATTGGCTGGAGCACCATTATCATATGCAACAAGTTTTATCACTCATTGTGAATGATAAAACTCCTTGATAAATGAGGCCTTGAATCATAACAGCCCTACTAAAGTTGTGCCCATACAATATAGCTATGCAGCACATCTAATAAGCAGTTTGCTTTAATACTTCCAAGTCAATTATTTTATGTACCACATGGGTACAATTTAAACCCCCTTTTCTACCAGCACTTTTGACAATATGTCAAAGGAATGCTAAGTGTGGATGTTATACAGAGAAAGACAGACAGTCCCACTTGAGCCATCAGAAAAGGATGTTTTTGAGATGGGATTATAATCATTCTAGTGTTGACCTGTCGAGTACCTTGTCTGTTCTCTAATTGTGTGGGAGAAGGTGATAATAAGAACAGAGAAAAGAAGATCACCTTGTTCTCTTCTCACTGTCACTAAGCTGATAAGAGTCACTGGGCACGAACATGTTGAGGCTAGCCAAGGCTTAGAGTTTCTGTCAGGAGAGCTCAGATTAGTGCTGAAAGGTAAAGGACAAAGTGAGCTTTCCTAACAACTTGCTCAACTTTAGTTATGCCATTTCCCCAAAATATTACCTAAATTAGCTATTTCCAAAATAAATGTAAAACTTCCATTATTACTTTTTTCCAAGATGTGTTCCTAGGTGCCATTATGATGTATGTCTATTTTCCATCATACATTCTCCAGAGAACAAAAGTTACATTGTGTGTTTGCATGTGTGTGTGCATGTTTGAAATATTAAAAGGTAAAGTTACATTTAAGAACTAGAAGACAATCAAAACTGATGGGGGAAAAGAACATTATAGTGTATTAAAAGAACAGTGGTACATGCAAGAAACTGGACTGAAGTTCCGGTGGATTTA
This sequence comes from Taudactylus pleione, assembly GCA_031769625.1. Classification (NCBI taxonomy): domain Eukaryota; kingdom Metazoa; phylum Chordata; class Amphibia; order Anura; family Myobatrachidae; genus Taudactylus; species Taudactylus pleione. The sequence goes on along the minus strand of JAUIMM010000706.1, from coordinate 5,394,780 downwards.
TATTTAAGTAAATTTTCTTGAAACGCGTAGGGTGGTATTTGGTTTAGTTTAGCCGGTAGTGAGGAAAGACTCCGTGTGACTTAACATAAGACTGTTTATCCTGTTGTCTTTTGTGTGATATTTTAACCAACTGATAATTAATGATTCGTTCCATATATACACGTTCACATGTTGATCCTCAGAGTAGATAAGTGATCAAATAACACACACACATATATATATATATATATATAATTCCTCGACAAACCAGCGGCACTAGGGGACTTGATGAGGAGTTTTTAATATCACATAGGACACTGACATTTCAGGGCTCACACGCCCCTTATCAAGGTGAATACAAATATATGTTGCAATGTTCTTACCTTATCAAGGGAGAAGCCTGCGAAGTGAAGGGACCGGACACCACCCGGGACTCCTGTAATCACAGTCGGAGTGCTGCATTGATGACATCCTCCTGCAGACGCCCTCTAGTTGTCTAGGAACTCTGGATGCCAGCGGGAGAATGCGACTTGCATGCCTGCACGAAAAATAAAGATGCGCAGAAATATGTAGAATACAAAGTGCTCAAAAGGAACCTCTTAATACAGTAGAGGAAAAATAGAAAATGGTAAAGTGTAACGTTCATTAAAAAAACCACATTCCTGTAACATGAAAACAATTTAGTTGCTGAAATACACTCACAAACTACTGTAATGTGTGCACCAGGTGAGTCTCATGATTACACATAAGGCTCTACCGCAGAAAAAACGGAAAGATAAAAAAAGGGGAAGCAGAAAAGAAAAACACAGAAGGGTGTAGATAGAGGAAAAGGAAAAGGAAAGAAAAGGAGAAAAAAACAAAAAGGAAAGTAAGATGAATGAAAAAGAGATGGAATAAAAGAAATCTAGCATAGAGATGACTGAAACTGACAGCTATAAATGGTGAATCACTAAATAGAAAGAAAAGAAAAAAATCTACATATCGACAATCACCCTAAAATGTGATTAATATCTAAATAAGATACAGTTATTCCCTAAAAGCAACAAATTAAAATACAGAGCGCTGTGAATATTATACGTGCAATAACAGTAATGAATAAACAGAAAACAGCTGGTTCCTCCTTGCCCGCTGGTAAGATCTTCAGTCGGTGCTCTCTGAACTTCCGGTTCCTGTTCAGTGTGAAGACGTAATTATTTGCGGGACTTAGTGCTGCAAAACCATATCCAGAGGTAGGAGCTTAGGGACAGTTAGCGCAGTTTACCCTGGATGTACCTACATACCCCGGCTCTACAGGAATCCATCCTTATAAACTGAACACCGGAATCACACAATTCTCATAAGAGAGCTATAAACATTAATATTAATTTTCTGTTTATTCATTATTGTTATTGCATGTATAATATTCACAGCGCTCTGTATTTTAATTTGTTGTATTCTATATAATAGAGCTGCTCCATACAAATAAGCGCGGTAATATTATATACTTTTTATTCCCTAAAAGCAGTAGACAAGTTGGGTATTTCTCGTCAAGGGGAACACTGACAAGGATGATGAGCTAGGGTCCAGAACTTAATTAATGACAGACGCTCCAGGAGAGTATGCCATTGAGGCCATTCGGACTAATGGTGTTGAGGTTGAATATCCATCTGGCCTCCAACTGGAGGAGACGGCCTGCTCTATCTCCACCTCTAAGAGATTTCGGCACATGGTAAATAGCCATGTGTTTGAGTGCAGTCAGAGGGTGATTCTTCCCGGCAAAGTGCCTAGCCACCGGTTGGTCAGATGGTTTCCCAGACAGGGCAGATTTAATAGCCGACGTAGTGCCATCCATTCCTTCATAGTCCTATTCGTCTTCCTGACATAATTTAGTCCACAAGGAAAAATGATCTAATAAATGATAAATGTGGAAGTACAGGTCAAAGCATATTTGATATTATAAATTTGCCTGGAATGTGGATGGTGAAAGGAAGAGCCTATGACCATGTGATGACAGGTCGTGCAACCAGGCACTTGCTGGTTAGGAATGGAGACACCATATAGAAACTTCTGGACTCAAAGTTGGTGATGTCTGAATGGACCACCATGTCCTTTATATTTCTGCCTCTAGTGAAGCAAGCCAATAGTCTCTTATTTCTCAAAAAGAGTAGTTCCCTATCTGTGGAGACAATAGGCCAAAGGGCCCTGGTGGTCCTCTGGATCACTGCACTGGAACTGCTTTATGGAATCTTCCATTGAATCATTTCTTTGGAATCTCGATTCTGTGGTTGAAGTAAGTTGTCTCTCGGAAGAGACAAGACCTCCTATTTTTGTTTCTGTAATAGGGAGGGATCATATCCCAACTGTAAAAATGTAGCTGTAATCTTCTCTAACTCATTCTCCAGATCAGCTGGGGAGTTGGTAATCCTAGTGATTCTAATCATCTGAGACCTTGGAAGTTCTCTCTTAAGGGCCACAGGATGGTGACTGTTGGCCTGTAAAAGTTTTTTTATCAGTGGGTTTAGATCACACCATTCTTTATCGAAACTTAGACATCCAGATAATTGAGAGAGTGGAAGCTACACTGATATGTCAGCTTGATAGAAGATTCTCTGGAGTTGATGATATCCATGAGGTTCTTAAAGCTGTCTTCTCTGCCGGACCATAACATGAATAGGTCACCGATGTAGCGTGCAAACATTATGATGTTCTTGGAAGTGTCAGGGTTGTCAAAGAACATATGTGGCTCCTCCTTGAACGTAAAAATGTTAGCATAGGTGGGGCCACGTTACTTCCCAGGGCAGTAACCCTCTGTTGGAGGAAGACGTTGTCATAGAAAAGGAAGTAGTTCCTAGTGAGAGTCAATTCCAGGAGTTGCAGAAAGAAAACTTGATCAATAATTTCCCCTCTTTCATCGCACAGGAATGATTTCATAGCTTCCAACCCTAGTCCATGGGGTATGCTAGTGTATGAGCTACAGATGTCCATAACACAGGTTAGGATATTGTCAGGAACTACACCAACCTTGTCCAGTAATGTTATAAAAGCGGTGGTGTCCTTTATGAATGTGGATTGTTTCACTATTAAATGCTGCAGGATACTGTCCAGGAATTGAGACACCGGATGGTACAACGAGTCTCTGGCCGATATGATGGGCCTGCCAGGTCACTTGTCCAGTCTTTTATGGATTTTGGGGACCGTAAAAAGGATAAGCACTAATGGATTTTCCTGCATAAGGCCCTTCCAGAGCTGGTCCGAGACGGTTCATTTGATTCTAGCTTGTTGTAATACATCATCTAGTTCTTTTTTGTAAACCGTGATTGGGTCACTACTCAGAGCTTGATAAGTATTGGAATCCGTTGGTTGCTGGTAAATTTTGTGCTTGTAGTCGTCTAGATCCTGGATCACAAATCCGCTCCCCTTATCGGCCTGCCACTCGCTTCTTGACAAATTATAGTGTCTCACCTGTGTTGCATTGCCATATTTCGATACCGCATCATCAAGGAGGCGGGAAAATGACTTCAAGGATGGGTTAGAGAATTGTGGGTCAAAAGTGGACTTTGATCTACTCCTGATAAAACTATTGTGAACTTCAGGGATGGGTTCGACTTGTTTGGAATGGAAATATTCCTTTAATCAAAGTTTATGAGAAAAATTATGTAGTGCAATCTTCCATGAAAGATCATCGTGTTGATTAGTCAGAATAAAGGAGAGTCCTTTATTGAGTACCTGGAGTTCGACTGTACTAAAATGTCTCAATGAGAGATTGAAAATCAGGCTTTCTTCTTGCTTGTTAGTCCTGCTAATCCTCTTGTTTTGGCCCACCCTATGATTGGGCGTCCCCTGTTTTTCACTCCTTGGTGATGGTTGTGGGTGGTTCCAAAGTGACCAAAGGACCCTGTTTTGGATCTTCTGAATCAGCCTGATAGAACTTGCTGTCACTATTTGACAAGGCCATGGCCTGTTGGGGACCCTCTCTGCATTTCTGCCAGCTCGGCCTGGATCTAAAGGTCCTCTGTTGCTGTGATAAGGTCTCACCTCCCATAAGCCACCGATAGACTCTGTTATCGTCATAATCATTCTTAATTTGATGTTTGTTTCTCTTGAACTTGATCAGTTGCTTGTGATAATTATCACTCTGTGTTTGTAGTTTGGATAACCAATCCTGTGATTGGTCCTGTTGTAAAGCCTGTTTATGCTCCAATTTGAAAGCGGTGAGTTTATCTCTAGTGGCTTGGAGATCTCGCTCGACCTCTTCTATGACGAGCAGGATCAAATCCAGATTACAGTTATTTAATATACCAATCCATTTTTTACATAATTCCGGACTGTACCAGCCAATAGTCAGAACATTCTGTACCCTGAACCCACGGGGTATCATCTTGTCCCTATGGTGATCTACACTGGGGTTTATACTAAACACACTTTTACAGGCCAACAGTTACCATCCTGTGGCCCTTAAGAGAGGACTCCCAAGGTCTCAGATGATTAGCGTTGCTAGGATTACCAAATCGCCAGCTGATCTGCAGAATGAGTTAGAGGAGATTACAGCTACAGCAAGGATACTATCCCTCCCTATTAGAGAAACAGGAGGTATTGTCTATTCCGAGATACAACTTACTTCAACCAAAGAATCGAGATTCCAAAGAAGTTATTCCATGGAAGATTCCGTATAGCACTTCCAGTGCAGTGATCCAGAGGGCTACCAGGGCCCTTTGGCCTATTGTCTTGACAGATAGGGCACTACTCTTTATGAGAAATAAGACTTCCCTAGAGGCAGAAATATAAAGGACATGGTGGTCCATTCAGACATCACCAACTTTGAGTCCAGGAGTTCCTGTTGTCACAAGCTGAAACACTGCGAATGCAGGGCGAGGCGAACGCCGGGCAATCGTTCACTGAACTCCTCCCCATCAGTTGTCAATCATCCCTGGTTTGTTCCGGAATGGATCCTGTGACTATTTCCTGTGGGTGTGAAGGCTGCTCTGATGCCGGTGATAGCGTTGTTTCGTGTTTCCGGTTCTGGCTTAGTCTCCTGTTGTTCAGTCGAGTACACAGTCCTCCTGTCAGCTTTGATTATCCTGCCATTTGTCATCCAGGCGGTATGGTCCACATACATACTACCTTCCATTTGTGTCATCCAGGAGGCACTGTCTGCATACCAACTTCCTGCTGTTTGTGTCATCCAAGCAGCACGGATCGCACTACTGAGTCCAGTGTGCGCTAACTAGCATCTGGCTGCTTGTGTCAACCTGGCGGCACAGGCCACACTCCAGTGTCCAAAGTACGCAATCTTGTGTACCACTGCTTGTGTCAACCTGGTGGCACAGGCGGCACTCCAGCGTCCAAAGTACGCAATCTTGTGTACCACTGCTTGTGTCAACCTGGCGGGACAGGCCACACTCCAGCGTCCAAAGTACACAATGTTGTGTACCACCGCTTGTGCCAACCTGGCGGCATAAGTCACATCTCAGCGACTACCAGCCTCAAGGCTGCTTCATGGCCCAAAGGCTGCATCATGATCTACGTCTCACAGTCCGCTTCTAGCCAAGAGTTACCAGCCCTCAAGGCTGCTTCACCGCCCAAAGGCCGCATCTTAACCTACGGCCCACAGGCCACTACCAGCCAAGGCCTTCCAGCCCACAAGGCTGTTTCACGGCCCAAAGGCCGCAACTTATTATATGGGTCACTACCCAAAGGTCACTACCAGCCAGGAATAATCAGCCCTCGACGCTGCTACAAAGCCGCAGCAAGCCAAGTTATCCAGCCCTCAAGTCTGTTGCTGGACTGAGTTATTGAGGTACCTTTATCCTTAACACCTGTAACGTGTCTCCATTCCTATCCAAATCCCCAGGCTGCTACAAGTGCCTGGGCTGCATGACATGTCGCCACATGGTCATAGGCTCTTCCTTTCACCATCCACATTCCAGGCAAATTTATAATATCAAATAGACTTTGACCTGTACTTCCACATTTATCATTTATTTGATTATTTGTCCTTGTGGACTAAATTATGCCGGGAAGACCACTAGGACTATGAGGGAACGGATGTCACTACATCGGCCAGCTATTAGATCTGCTCTGTCCGGGAAACCACAAATGTGTCCACTGCACTGGAGCCTAAATATATATCAAATGAGAAAAATACCTCACCTTCGTAAGGATACGTCAGAATATGATGGAACAGTATATTGTATAATTTAGAGAATCTATAGGAAGGGGTACTACCAAAAGATAGTATATTGATATATAACAATAAACAAGGGATGGGGATAGCAGGAAAATAAATCTTTGTTATTGGTGCACACAGGTAGTGTATCAAATATTGTGTTAAAATTTAACTTTTATTATAATACCAAATAAAATCATGATCCAAATTTCGAAACTCATAAAACAAAGGAGAAGCAAGTAAAATAAAACAAACAAAAATAGAGTGTGCAAGAAAAATAAATATGTGTTTTAAAACAATTATTTTGCTGGTGCTTGTTGTTCTTTATTCTTCTTATATTAATTAATGCCACATATTCCATACTCATACATGATTGCATATAAAAACTATATATCCTACAGGGGTTCTTTACAGCTGCTGTACCAATATAAAGATTGGTTGTATTTGATCTCAGAATATAATAATCTTCCACACTAATACCAGTACTTAAATATTATAGATTCTTTTGTGGGAGAAGAATAAGCTGATCTCTAATATCTCCTATGTGTTCCTATTAGGAGTTACTATTCATCATAATTGTTTCAATAGTACGGTAAGATAGTAGGAACCATCTGACCAACCAGTGTGTAGGCACTTTGCCGAGAAGAATCACCCTCTGACTGCATTCAACCACATGGCTATTGACCATGTGCCGAAATCTCCAATTGGAGGCCAGATGAATATTCAACCTCAACACCATTAGTCCGAATGGCCTCATCGTCTTTCATTAATTAAGCTCTGGACCCTAGCTCCTCTTCCTTGTCAGTGTTCCCCTTGATGACAAATACCCAACTTGTCTACTGCTTTTAGGGAATAACTATCTTATTTTAGTTATTAATCACATTTTAGGATGATTGTCGATTTGTAGATTTTTTTTTTCTTTCTATTTAGTGATTCACCATTTACAGTGAACTCAGTTTCAGTTCTCTCTGTTTTGGATTTCTTTTATTTCATCTCTTTTTCATTCATATTTCCCTCATTTTGTTTTTTTCTCCTTCTTTTCTTTCCTTTCCCTCTATCTACACTCTTCTCCGTTTTACTTTTCTGCTTCCCCTTTTTTTATTTTCTGTTCTTTCTGCGGTACAGCCTTTCCTTATGTGTAATCATGAGACACACCTGGTGCACACATTACAGTAGTTTGTGAGTATATTTCATCAACTAAATTGTTACAGGAATGTGTTTTTTCAATGAACTTTACACTTTACCATTTTCTATTTTTCCTCTTCTGTATTAAGGGGTTCCTTTTGAGCACTTTGTATTCTACATATTTCTTTGCTTCTTTATTTTTTGGGCAGGCAAAAGCAACATGTATTTGATAAAAGGGCTTGTGAGCCCCAAAACGTTGTTATCCTATGTGAGGGAGGGAGGGAGAGAGAGAACGTTTTTTTATATTATATTACGCACAAAACCACTTGGGAGGCCGCTATTCAATACAAACTGAAATGTGTTGACAATGATTATAGCCACAAATTCACTGAGAAATACATGATCTAAGGACCAATGGAGACATTAAACAGTCACAAGGAGCTTTTACCAGAACAAACTAACTAGCCCACATAAAATTATCATGGCTGTCTCATGCCATCTTAAGGATGCCTAAGTCTAGACCTAATATGGGCCACCATGTATTTTCTTTTTTGGAGGAATAATGCATTATTGTCAGAAACTTGCTCCATTTATCAGTCATGTTTAGGGCACAAAAGCTACAAAAGTCATATTTAATGTAGGACTATCATGTTCTAGATAAAGTAATTCTATAAGTGAATAGATGACTTGACCTGTGATCTATAATTAACCCTTGCTACATAGCAATAAAAACGTGTTACCTTCAGAGTAAAAAAAAAGTTCTTTATCATTAAACGTGTGTCTCCTTTTACTTTCAGAGATGACTGAAGTATTATTACTGCAGAAACCACTGTTTCCCATATACACGAGCCACTGTGGACCCAGAAGGGATGAAACAAGCAATTGCTGCTGGAGGGCAATCTTTACTAACAGACATACAAGTTATTATAAGCTACATTCTTGGTTGCCAACTCTTGTGTCTGTTTCACTCTTTCCACTCAGGATCTGTAGATCATTCGGCGATTACCAGTGTCTGTTCAACATTTGGAATTATGTTCTCTAGAGATAACTAACAGTGGTAATTGTATTAAGTACTTTATTACTTTGAGATGCAACCTCCAAATAAAAGACAGATGGTGCTGCAAAGGGGTTTCCATCACTAGGTTTTATAAGATTGGGTCACACAATGTCTGTGGAGGAATGCAAATCCTTTCATCAAGTGAGATGGCAATACAAGAGCATACAGTGGACTAAATAGACACACACACTGTCAAAGTTTACAGTCAAGTTTAACAACATATGTAACAAGAAATAAAACAAATTCGTAATACAATATAAAACATACCAAAATGTATTGGAACTATAATAAAACCACATAGAGGCTGATGGAGAGTGAGTCTTATGCCAGTTTGTGTATCATATCGTGTGATTTTGTTCTGCACATGCTGAGAAAGTGAAAGTAAGCATATGCGCCCATATAGCCGCACATGTATTTTACTCATATTATCAAACCTTACGACCGTAGAGGCAGAATAGGGCTGGAAAGTGGCGTGCTCACACAGACAAAGTTCAGTAAGGAATGTGTTCATGCAAATATGGCTCATGTTTTTAAGGCAGTCCTTTTGCCGGCCGGAGGAACCTATATTGGCTGGCAACCATTTCTGGTGCATTTCTAGTTAGTTTAGAAATATCTGACTGTGACATTTGTGCCATCAATGCTAGCCAAATCGGAACGGTGACTTGTGGCGAGGCATATTTCATTATGGTAGGTCACTGGCGATTGTTTTAGCGAGGTGCACTCTTTTACATCTGGCTATGTGCGACATTCCGGAAAATCATCGGTATCGCGCCACATTCACAAATTTGCAGGTTACTGCACCCACCCCTCTATGTTCAAGTGTCTAAAAAGATACCATTCATCAGTGACATCTACATTTTTACTAAGGTGCACATTTTATTCTGGGAATCCTATGATGTGTCTGCAATTATTCTATAATAGCTAGCTTGTGTAACCCTTATCACCCTGCTAAAGATCTCACTTCAGTAGCAAGCAGGCGAGAGCCTAGTTGATGTGCCAATAACCCAATCTATATCATTTGCAACATTTGAAGCATTTGTGAGCCTCCTGGAAATCTCTTGTGAGCATCTCTGTCTTTCTCAATCCCATTTAACAATACAGGCTTCTGTTCTCTTCCCTGATGGGCAGCAATTTGCTTGTTGGCTTTAATTGCATGGAGATGTTCCTTAAGGCACCCAATTTGAGGATTCACAGGGTTTGCCTCTGGAGGTTGATTATTAACAAAATATATATATTAATTTGAGAACTAACAAGCTGGATAACATTCAGGCCATACTATCAATTTGATCTCACCGCTAGAGACACAGAAATTGGAGAGGGGGACCTTGTAAGGTTTCACACCGACGACTTATTTCAACAATATGGTAGAGGGATCATAAAACACACAGAACATCATCTGTGAGCACACCTACATATGGCCAAAGTCTTCACCATAAACAATGTGAAATGTAACTGTTTGCACAAACTATTTAAAATATAAGACAATTCAAAAACATTTTATTATATCATTGACTATCAAATGAACCTAAATATTGCACAACAGGATTATTATAAACATATTCAAATTGAATCCTCTTTAATTTAAATATTCTAGCATGCTGTTGCTCTGTCACTGGCAACCAGAATACTTATTTATCTATTACATGCATATTTTCATCTATCCCTTGCTATAATATGTGATTCACGTACTATTTATTGTTGCAAGTCTTTTGAATATTTTGACTTAATGCGAGGGGAATACGAAAAACGACTCAACAGGATGGCAAAATAATTATGCTGCGTTTTTCATGTGCCGTGAACCTAACGTAGAGAAGGCTCTATCCATTCTTCAAACATCTGTGCATCAGAGAGAGCATGAGAATTGAATCTTTTCTAATTGTGCACTGGATACACAATTAAAATCTCACCTTGTGCTAATAACACAGTGAAACCTATACTTAAAACCACCTGTCAAAGAAGAGAGACATCTGATAACACAGACTGCCTGATGTACCAAATACATCCGTGTGTTTATATCTGGCTTTTCTCTGTCCTGTCACAGGAGAGTGCCTGTTATCTCTGGATTAAGTACTGCTCACTGAGAGAACATCACAGGTAACACGCATCAAAACTTGACTCCTAATTAACACCACAGTATATAAATATAACAGCATGGCTGCTGGCCAGCATAAAAACAGTTCTTTATGTACTGTAGTAGTGCGAAAAAAGAGGTGTCTGGATCATGCCAACAACGGTCAAGCTCACCTGAGACCCACTTTACTCCTGACATGAAGACAGAAATTCATATGTTGTTTTTAGTCCAGTTTGTCCATAGTGTGTTACTTCTACAGTTCTCCAATGTGTTCCAACCTGTTGACCTCTACCATGGCAATTTGTATATGTTTTTTTCGTAGGTTTTTGACAGGCTTGTGGGACAAATGCAAAAAATCCACACAAAGGTTAAACACAATGATTCAAGCAGGCATATAGCCCCAATATCTTATCCAGACCATTTATCTCAGCATGAACTATTTTACTGTCCCTAGGTCTCCTTGACAGCTACATTGGAACAAATATAATGGAAGGTTTGGATATGGGTCAATTCACCAGACCCCTGCCCTTCTCCAAGTGCCTAAGCCAACACTCATCGTCCATATCCAAGTTGACCATTTTGGGAGTATAGGAATTTTTAGCTGGTGAGGTTAAAACACCATGGGTTAGATATAAAGGTGTGAAAAGAGAGGAGAAGTGTGCCAGCGGAGAAGTTACCCATGGCAACCAATCAGCTTCCACCTATCATTTTATAGAATGTACTTAATAAATGCTACCTCAAAGCTGATTGATTGCCATGAGCAACTTCTCCACTGGCACACTTCTCCACTCTTTTCACTGCATCATATATATATATATATATATATATACTCCCATGTAAAGGGAGGGCTGGGGAGATTTCATGGGGGTTCATAGAGGCTGAGGATTGAGAATCTTATTTGGCTGATTTGTGTGAGAATAATTATGGGCAGCTGGTAAGTAACAGTTGGTCACCACTGCACCATATGTATTGGATCCAGGTATCCAGAGTTGGTCCAGCAAAAGTGGGGAAACTCTAGGGCAATGATGGGCTGCACATTAGCCTTCATTTCAGTATGAAATGAAACAAAACCCCAATTTCCACAAAATATGCCCTCATGCTATACAGACTTCCCACTTTCCACAAAATTATGCAACTGACCTCACAATGCCCCACATGTCGTCAGATACTCAGGTACTTTACAACTCCCATCAGGTTTCTCCATATGTAACTCAGCTGCCACCCCCTCCCTCATTTACCCCTGTTACGCCACTAAGATCCCCCACATGTCCCCTCTCACCCCTCACTCGGAGGCACCAGTGACCAACCAATACTAATCTACTAACTAATTTCCTCAGGATATATACTAATTGTGTGCTTCTTTTGCCAATGTGATGCCTGTTGCCCATCACTCTTCTAGTGCCTGGTACTGCCTTCCTAGAACTGAGAAGTCAGTGAATTATGAAACTGGGGGGAGCATTTGGGCTCATTCTAGTTCAAGCCACAGGAAGTGGCTAAAATCCAGTAATAATACCCAGTTGTAGTTTGTGTGATTCACTTATATGTTATCATGCACTTTTATAACACTGTGGGTTTGTTGCATTAGTTTCTATAAACCTTCTGACATTTAAAAATATGTGCTTCATTTTTCACCTTGCTGTGAGTTAACATCCCTATAACATAGTCCCTCTGGTCCTCAGGCCCTAATAAGAGTCAGGCCAGGTCAGCACTCAGAAACACTGGAGGAAAAACAGTTAAGTTGTGCAGTGGGTGCTGTTACTAGTGGTGCAGTGGAAAAGGTTCTGATTTTTAAAGTCAATCAAAAACATACTAAAAACTAAAAAAGCTTATTCTACCACAGAAGAGACTCTAAACAACTACAAAGCTTATTCTACCACAGAGGAGACTCCAAAAAACTACAAAAGCTTATTCTACCACAGAGGAGACTCCACTATCACTTCAGTAAGAAGGTCACATTTAGAACATGAGCTCATATTTGTTTTTAGCCAGGTTGCAAATACCCTTAAAGTCAGCATGTACTTAATTAACAGGTGTGTGTTCAATAAAGAAGACTGTGCAAGGAAAAATGATAGGCTAATATTTCAGTGCATGAGTTTTTCATAAAATGGGAGCTTGCAGTGTTATTCAGTGGTGACATAAGAAGTTAGAGAGATGAAATGTATTTTGTATAATGACCCAATTATCAGAAACAGTCTATTTTATAGTCTAATAATATAGTGTATAAATGGATAAAAAATATATTAAACATGTGAACTATTTAGATATGTATAAATTCCAGGAGCACAAGCACTAGGAAATCCCATAAGGATTTTTAACTGCGTATGTACAAGAAATCTTACCCATCGTATCAGCTTCTTGATGCTAGAAACAATAATTTACCATGTTATTTCTGTCAGAAAAAGTAATTATCAAACTGACTAGAACTTTATTCCTGAATTTTCATGGAAGGTTCATAAAACACTATTCCAAAAAAAATTATTTATTATTACTATTAGTGCTTAGAAACAATGCAGAGGGCTTTGAAACTTGGAGGGAGGGAGGGGGAGATGGACAATTTAGGCTGTCGAACATTGGTGGTCAAGAGGGGCAGTGGAAGATAGCTATAACTATAGCAGTAAAAACAATTAAGAACAATTTTACAAATATCAAACATAAAAAGCAATGGTAAATTTAGCTATTGAATGCTAATGACTAATCCTCCACCAGTCAGATATACTCAGGGATATTGTCTTGTTTTAATATATAATATGGGGCAATATAAGAGATCTTGATTAAGTGTATACTATAAATTTGATTTTGGGTGGTAAAATAGGATTTTTTTATTGAATGTGAATGCTATTCATTATATCTGATGTCTGGTTGAGGCAAAATAGGACAAATTATTTATTGTGCAGGCTATTAATTTAATTTTAGGGCTGGTTCAGACGAAAGAGGTCAACTTATTTAGTATGAATTCTATTTAATACCAGAGGTGGTTAGTTTGGGGGGGGTGATAGCTATGTATTAAACATAAAATATATTTATTTAATGTTAGGCCTGGCTGGGAGGAAACAGGCTTAATTATTAAACGTGGATGCCATTGATTTGATGTCAGGGATAGTTGGAGGGGTGGGTATGGGTTCCCAGGGGTCGGGATGCTGCTGGTTAGAATACATACAGCAACATCCCAACAGTCAGAATCCCGACTCCCATAGGTAAGTACTCCTAATGCTAACCTGTACCCCTCCCCAGTGCCTGAACCTAACCTCCCTCATCTAGTGCCTAAACCTAACCTCCCCCTCTCCGCACCCTAAACGTAACCCTCCCCCCCCAGTGCCTAACCCCAGGGCCGGATTAAGGGGAGGGCGACAGGGGCGTTCATCCCGGGGCCCTCGCACACAGAGGGGTCCCCAACACTAGAGCATGCAGGGGGGATTTCTGAGTACCTAGAAACCCTCCTGACGGACCAATTTCGTCTTCTACCGTTGCCGAAATGGGGACGGAGCCAACATGACAAACCCCGCCATCATATGACCCGTGAATCGCGGCAGTATGAGGGGGTGGGGTCTAATGAAGTGAGCAGCAGCTGCAAAGAATGTAAGTATACTGTTTTATTATTTATATATGTGTATGTATGTGTTTGTATATATATGTGTATGTGTTATTGTATATACAGTTTGTGTGTGTATACTGTGTATGTGTTTGTGTATGTGTGTTATTGTGTATACAGTATGTGTTAGTGTGTGTATACTGTGTATGTATTAGTGTGTAAGTATGTGTTATTGTATATACAGTACTGTATGTGTTAGTTTGTGTATATATGTGTTATTGTATATACAGTTTGTGTGTATACTGTGTATGTGTTTGTGTATGTGTTATTGTATATACAGTATGTGTTAGTGTGTGTATACTGTGTATGTGTTAGTGTGTATGTTTTATTGTATATACAGTACTGTATGTGTTAGTGCGTGTGTATATATGTGTATATTATTGTATATACAGTTTGTGTGTATACTGTGTGTGTGTATATATGTGTTATTGTATATACAGTATGTGTTAGTGTGTGTATACTGTGTATGTGTTAGTGTGTATTGTGTATACAGTACTGTATGTGTTAGTGTGTGTATATATGTGTATGTGTTGTATATACAGTTTGTGTGTGTATGCTGTGTATGTGTTTGTGTATATGTGTGTTATTGTATATACAGTTTGTGTTAGTGTGTGTATACTGTGTATGTGTTAGTGTGTGTATATATGTATGTGTTATTGTATAAACAGTACTGTATGTGTTAGTGTGTGCATATATGTGTATGTGATTGTTAATACAGTATGTGTTTGTGTGTGTATACTGTGTATGTGTTTGTGTATATATGCGTTATTGTATATACAGTATGTGTTAGTGTGCGTATATTGTGTATATGTGTTAGTGTGTATGTATGTGTTAATGTGTATATACTGTATGTGCTAGTTTGTGTATACTGTGTATGTATATGTGTTAGTGTGTATGTGTTTGTGTGTATACTGTATAATTGTGTGTTAGTGTGTATGTTATATAAAATATATGTTTGCTGCATATATATTATATATGTGTGTGTTTAATGTGTGGCGGGTGAGGGGGGTAAGCTCCATGTGGCTTGGTGGGGGCCCCCACAATTTAGTTGCCCCAGGGCCCCCACAAGCCTTAATCCGGCCCTGCTTAAACCTAACCCTAAACTAACCCTCCCCTAACCCCATGCCAGCGGTCAGGATTCCGGCGCTGCCGACTACATCCCAGCTGCAGATAATGTACAGAGTCCTAGAGTGTTCACCTGGTGCTTGGCTTTCTAGTAGGAGAATAGTACCTTTGCCATTTCGGATTAGTGCTCTAACATTCAGGAATCAGGAAAAGTAGAAAATTATAAAAGATATCAGCAGTCACCAGTAGTCAAAGCTGAAAAAGCAGTTAGAAGAGCAATACTGCCTCACAACTATCTCAGTTTTGGGAGACTGTCCAGAGTTATCAAGAGAATATCCCGACTTCAGGCACATTTGAGTAGTACTTACCACTTCTCTGCTTATCAACAGAGGGCCTGATTCAGCACAGGACGGAATTGCAAAGCCGCACACAAGCAGCTTTGCAATCCTGTCTTTGCTAAAATGGTAATGCAGCAGGGTTGCATTAATAATCCGAGCTGCGTTCATGGAGGCAGCATCGGAGCATCTTCATGATCCTCAGCCAGCTGAGTGACCTTGGGGTCACGCAGGCCGGCTATCGCAGTTCAGGAAGAGAGGCCAGGAAATCTACATTAGCCAATGGAGATCCTGGCCTCTTCCCTCCCCCACAACAGCGGCAACAAGCCTCTATTTTGGGAAACGGAAGCCGTCACCACCCCCTCCCTGCCCAGAAATGGCAGCAGACTGTTAATCACTGACAGGCTGCTGCCGAACTGCGTGTGTGCGAATCTGCGATTAGCAGTGCACTAACGTGCGCTTCAGCCACAGAGACAGCTGTTCAGCTTGAATCTGATATGAAATGATTTCCTCATCCTTCACCACACAACTAATATTATCAGTCTGGACATAAATTTGGACCCAGATATGCCAAGGAAAGAACACTCCCAAATATAATTATCTACTTACAGTTTTTCACTAACATCAGTAGTAAGGATCATTTCTGAAAGCAAAAAATGCAGTATATATATTTGTGTTGTCATGTGTCCTTTTGTGGTTCTAATATGCATGAAATTTTAATGTGAAATTGACCGAATAGTCAGGGGTGCAGCAGTTACCATGTTCTGATAAAACTGCCTTTGAAAACTAAATACATGATTCGTGTTAGGAACACATACAGAAAAATAAAAAATTACAGGAATATATTTTACAGTTTTATTGGGTAAAAGTTATAGCAGCCCATGCACAGGCTTGTCATTTACATTTGCAAATTACTTTTTGACTTTGCAAATACTATTATAGTGTTTCTCAAACCAGGTCCTCCTGGTCCACTCACAATCCAGACATTAGGGGGATGGACAGGTCAGGTGGGTAAAGCAAACTGACGGAGGTAAAACTTAAGCCACATGTGTTTATGCATGGATATCCTTAGTACCTGGACTGTGAATGGGCCATGAAGTATGGGTGTGGGAAGCACTGTATTTCCTGTTTGTGTTGTTGCATATGTAAGAATTTAATTTACACTTAATAGAATAAGTGCATTGAGTTGATCTTAGTACAGCAATGGGAAATTAAAACTACATTTAAGGTGTATACACACGTAACGATTTTGTAACCAATGATTTTCTGTCAGATTTTCCCTTGAAAAAGTGAATGATTTTTTGAAGTGTAATGAACAATTTTTACAACGATGAACGAAAAATGTTCCTTCCCTTAATGAAAATCGTTATGGTTGGACAGTCTGAAATGGACGATGAACTACAGACTACAAACGGGAGCGCGCTTGAACGATTATCGTTCACCGTTATAACTCAGAAACTGAACGATTTTTTGAACGATTGAACGATAACGACGTCGTTAACGACAAATCGTTAAAAAAATCTTTATGTGTGTATGCACCTTTAGAATTTAAATACACAGCTGTAAGTATACTGCTTACTATAAAATAAAAAATAAAGAATAAAATTGAAATAGCACAACAAGAATGTAACATGACTCCACCAAATCAATAAGACATCTCTTAAAAAGGTAAAGGGAACAGTAAATATTTTGGACATCTATTAACAATGAGGCAGTGTAGAACCTTGCCAGGCATTTCTGTTGTTTATTCATTATCATCATATGTAGTCACTGATTCCACAACATAAGACAATACAGGAATTGCCTTGTACAAGAGACAGCAGGGGTTTTGCATCTATCCAAAAGTGCAGAATTCATTTATTTATTGATTTATTTATTTTTTATTTCTCTCTCTCTCTCTCTCTCTCTCTCTCTCTCTCTCTCTCGCTCTCTCTCTCATTGTAGGTGACCGTGGAACCAACACAAAGTAGGTGGTATTTGCACATCATTATTGCTAGAGACATCAGTGGTAGGCAAGGCTAAAACGAATATGTATGGGTAGTCAGAGTTACAGCAGCAGAAGGTGGACCACTTTTATGAGAAGTTAGTGAATTACATAAGCAAAGAACCTAAACACTGATGCTAAAAATAATTGCCTAGTTTCCACTTTTTAAACCGAAATATGAAGCCCAAAAACAAAAAAAAAACCTGTAACTTACATTCAACACTGTGTAATGTCTCTTTTTATTATCTTCACAAAATATTCGTATTAGTGTACCTACAAAAAAAATAAAAATTAATTAGCGTAATAAATTCCAAACATCGATAAAACACCCGGGGGTAAATATAGTAGCGAATTGCAGGCATCTGTGAGTTCCCATCTAGTATGGCCGATGTTTTAAAGTGGCAATAATTTGAAAGGTAAAACAAACCTGAATTTGTCTTCTAAATGACTATCCCTTAAATCATCGGCCAGACTTACCAGGAAGTCACAGATGCCTGCAGTTTGCAAGCTATTACATTTACCTCCCAGTGTTTAATAATAGCCACAGAAAAGTGTGTGTAGCAGCTTCACCATTCCAGAAGCCAACAGGGTCACACTATGCAGAGAAACCACTATGTGTAAATACCTTTACTTTATGTAACTGTAGTTTGAGCCTCTCAAAGTATGTATATGAAATGCCTTTCCTCCTTCCTAATGAATACAGAACACAGAGTCTCCATTCCCATGGATGATACATAAAAGAAATAAGAACTATCTACTGTAATACTGTTGGATCTATTTTTGTAAAGGTTTAAGGAAACACACTCACATTTTCCAAGATAACAATGCCACAATGTAGTGCCCCCAGTAGGTCAGATTATGCCACACTGTAGTTGCTGTGGGTAGTAGTTATGAGACTGGTGGCCGCCGGTCTAAATCCTGACACTACAATCCCGGCAGGGGATTTAACATAGGCGTCAAAATACCAACTCCTATGTTAATCCTGACGCTGGGACCCCGACAGGACACTGGACCGATCGTCCAGCGCCGAAGGTAAGTAGCAATGTGAGGGTTAGGTTTAGGGACCCCCCCGGGGGATATAGGGTTAAGCACCCCACCAGGGAGGGTTAGGGTTAGGCTAGGGAAAGAGGGGGTTAAGTTTAGGCACTAGGTTAGGGATCTCCCCGGGAGGATTAGGTTTAGGGTGCGGGGAGGGGGGGTTAGGTTTAGGCACTAACAGTGGGAGGTTAGGGTTAGGCACTGGGGGGGAGGTTAGGGTTAGGCACCCTTAAAGGAGGGTTAGGGGGGGAGAGGGGAGGGTTAGATTACTTACCTTCGCTGTCGGTATTTCCTCCGCATTGGGCTAGCACTGTCGGGATTTGAACCGGCTACACAGCTGCCGGCATTTCAATCCCATTCCAGTTGCTGCAGTTCACATTATGCCACACTGAAGTGCCCCCACGAGTTCACTTTATGCTACACTGTAGTGCCCCAGTTCATATTATCCCACTAAGTAATGCCCTCAGTTCACATTATGCCACAAAGTAGTGCCACTAGTAGGTCACATTATTCCAAACTGTAGTGTTCCCAGTAAATCACATTATGCAACCCTGTAATGCCCCAGTCAGATTGTACTACTTACCAGCTCTACCACAGTTCTTCTCCATCTGAGCTAGGAGCAAAAAGTGAGGCTAAACCAAGCAGTATTTTAGGTGAAAACAAAAAAGATTTACTTAATGAATGGGGTGGACCTAAAGCTGGAGGTCAGATGTTGAAGTTCACACTACCATACAGTGGTCTCCTCAGATTTTTCCACCTCTCTGCAAACCTATGTGAACATATTGTTTGCATAGATATCCCTGGAGAGCAAACTTAGCAAACCAGGGCGTTCCAGTGCACCTTTTAAATGAGATCCTTAGACTTCATAAATACCTATAGGGTTTAATACACCCATCTAGTAGAGTTTATCTAACGCTTAAGGTGCATACACACTTAAGGATTTTTTGAACGATTTAACTATAACGATGTCGTTATCATTCAATTGTTGAAAATATCGTTCAGTTTCTGAGTTATAACGTTGATCGATTATCGTTCATGCGTATTCCCGTTTGTAGTTTGTAGTTCATTCTGACTGACCAACTGAACGATTTTCTTTAAGGGAAGTTACAAAAATCGTTTGTAGTTCAAAAAATCGTTCATTACACTTTTAAAAAATCTGACAGATAATCTGATAGATAATCTGACAGAAAATCGTTCATAAAATCGTTCATAAAATCGTTCATAAAATCGTTGGTAACAAAATCGTTGTGTGTGTATGCAGCTAATTTTCTTCAGGTGGTTGGTCATCCTGTAAACGACCACCATCCACTGACAGGTCGAAAAGCCATCAATGGATTTAAACAGATTAGCCTGAATAACAAACAGCTGATATTGAGATGATGAAGCCAGAGACTAAATAAAAAAAAAGGAATCAATATATAAAGCTAGAAGAAATGTAAAACAAATGTAATAAACATGACAAGATAATGCTAATGTAATGCTAGTGTATCTAGCAAAAGATTAGACACTTGCATGTTTGAAATGAAAGTAGCAAGTGGACATTGATATTAGAATTCCTTTTTAAGAGTACAAATCTTAAGGGGGGTATCCACTAGACGATAAAGTTGAACGATTGAACGATAACGATAAAATCGTTCGATAATCGTTTGAACATCATTTGAACATCATTTGAAAATCGTTTGAAAATTTGGTCTTTAATGGTGGGTACACACTACACGATATGCTCCCTGAGCGATATCGTGTAGTGTTGTCCCTGGCAGTCTGTGCTCAATGTCGTTCATGACATTGAGCACAGCCGCTGAACAATATCATTAACGATATCATTCAGCGCCGGGCTCTCTCCCCCATTCCCTGACATGCAGCAACCTGACGAGATCGTCAGGTTGGCCTGCATGTCAGCCCGATGAACGATGATGACGAACGACCCGCGGGAACGCGCGTCGTCATCATCGTTCATCTTTTTGATGTTAAAAATGGACGATAAAGTGGACGACTGAACGATAACGATATCGTTATCGTTCAGTCGTCCACTTTATCGCCCAGTGTGTACGCACCATTAGACATCTTTTAGACATCTATCATCGTTCAAACATGCTGGTCAACCTTATGATATCGTCAGGTTAAGCATGTTTGCAGATGATTGATTGTGCCTGCACTGAACGACATATAGTTCAGTGTGGGCACCCTGCAGTGTAGTGAATGACTGAACGATAACGATATCGTTATCGTTCAGTCTTTTCACTGTCGGGTAGTGGATACCCTCCTCAAAACTGGACTAGAACTCCTAACCAGTGAAGGATATGTCAGTAGATCTATATAAAAAGCTGTTCCTCTCTTGGATCCTCATACCAGCCTTCCTTTTACCCTGAAACATTGTCCTGGCTTTTTGTATTACGTAAACTTCTTTAATAGTTTTTTAAAAAATGTGTGTTTGTCTCGTAAATGTATTAAGCGCATTGTTACATATCGTACAGTAGCCATCTTCTGCTCACAGTAGAGGATACAATATTACAGGCTAAACCAATATTCACAAAGAATGCTGCCTATCAGTTCACATACTGTAGTGCATCATGTGTCAGTCATTTTACAACACCCTAGTAAATGGATAGGTTGAATATGGTTAAAAGAGCCCTATGAAAATCTTTGAACAGGACTGCTTATGTTACTATTGACATGTCCTGCAATTGGATTTGAGACTGCTGCCATAAAAGGGTGTTCGTTTGTTTCTATATACTGTAAGCACTTTAGAATGAGCACTATATAAATATCATAGCAAAGATAGTCCATCTATACCAGGGCCAGCCCTAACCAATGTGATGCCCTAGGCAAGACATTGGCAGGTGCCTCCTAGCAGATAATCCCACCAGACTGCACTCTTCAGACACTCTCCCCCACCTCTTCAAACATTATACCCAATTTTCACTTACCTGTTAGGTGTTCTTCCCTTTTCTTTCTTCTTCTTCTTTCTTCCTTTAGGAGTCTGGCAGAGGACAAATAATTGTGATTAATTTGCCTCCATTTTAAGATATCTATTACATCTTTCTCTCTCTCTCGATAGATATATAACTACATGTATGTACACACACAGCACTTACACTGATCCAGTTACTACCCACCTCACAGCACCACATACTGCCCCCTTCACTGCCAGCCTCACAGAACAGCAACCCTCTCCCCTCTCAGCACAGCACCCCTGGCCTCATCCAGTACCCCTTTCCCAACATAGCACCCTTGGCCTCATCCAGCACCCCTCTCCCAGCACAGTACTCTTGGCCACATTATGCTCCCCTTTTCCAGGACAGTCAGCTTCCCTCATTCAGCACAGCACCCCTGGCCTCATTAATTATGCACCCCTTTCCTGGCACAGCACCTGTCAGTCATCCAGCACAGTCAGCACCCCTGGCCAGGCTGGCCTCTATGCACTCCTTTCCCAGCACAGTCAGCACCACTCAGTCATCCAGCAGCACCCCTCTAACAGCTGAGAGCTCAGCTGACTTATTATAGAGCCCCATTTATCAACGATGTCCTCGCTAAAAGGCTTATATCATCCTTTCTGTAAGATAGCGGTAATCTAAGCTTACAGCTGTTTGTCACAGCATCGCTTTCGCCATCTTTAGATGGCGAGAGTGATGCTGTCCGCATTGCACTGCCGGGTCCCCGTCAGGTTAAGTACCATGCACCGCATGCGCATTACACAGAAGCCTGTCACTGGTACCATTAGGCTGCCAGCAGCTGAGCGGAGGACCTCGCCCACGAGGAGGACTTTGCTGGAGTTTGCCAGAGGGGTAAGTATAGATAAATACTGTACCAGTGGCATTTTCATTTGTATCACTGCGATACTAAAGGAAAATGTTGCTGGTGTTTAGCTTCATAAATAAATTGGGCCCTTAGACTCACTCTCTTCAGGACCAGGGAGGCAGTCGCAGCACCCCTGCTTGTTTTCCAGCTTCTGGACCGTCCCTGCTGCACTTGGTTGGCGCTGGGCAGTTGATGGAGGTGGAGCTGTGAGGGGTGAGGAGTAGCTGTGGTTGGGCATCCATAGCATGCCCTCCCATGGCCATTTTACTTGCCACAGCCCAGTGGCGGAACTAGTGAATAGTGCACATACCCTAGATGCGCAGTCAAAAAATAGGTGTGGACGCATGGAGAAGGGGCGTGGCCTCACAGCACATAGGGTAGCAGTAGCGCCCTATAATGGAGAGTGCGTTACAGTGAGAGGCATTATCGCCCTATAATGGAGAGTGCGATACAGTGAGAGCCATATAATGCAGAGGTGTCATATAATGCAGAGAGCGCCGCAGTGAGCACCATATAATCTAGAGCAGGGGTTCCCAACCACGGTCCTCAAGGCACAATAACAGTCCAGGTTTTACGGATAGCCATAGTTGAGCACATTTGACTTAATTAGTACCCCAGTTATTTTGATTTAACCATCAGTGCTTACGCATGGATATCACTAAAACCAGGACTGTTAGTGTGCCTTGAGGACTGAGGTTGGGAATCACTGATCTAGAGAGCGTCGCAGTGAGTGCCATTTAATGCAGAGGCGCCAAATAATGCAGAGAGCGTTGCAGTGAGCGCCATATAATACACAGCGCTTCAGTGAGTGCCATATAATGCAGAGAGCACCACAGTGAGCTTCATAAAAATGCACAGAACATCAGTGACCCATATATAAGTTATGCATTCACGAAGATAAGATAAATAGAGCCCCTCACACACACATACAGTACACATTAAATTAATACCCCCCCACACACACACACACTGCATTAATGCAACACCCCACCACATACAGTATTAAAACACACTCCCAACACCCCTCCCCATTGCATACAGATACCACCCCCCTAGATGATACTGGCACTTACCTGTCCAGAAAGAGGATCCCTGCTGGGCTCCAAAGCCAGGAAAGAAGAAGAGAAACTGTGATGACAGAGCGCTAGCCGCTAGACTGGAGAAGAAGAGGCGGGTTCCCGGGGTTAGGGGGCGGGGTCTTGGTCAGGAAAAGGCAGGGTGCTTGTAGTACAGACAGAGACTAGGGAGCGGGGACTCTGGGTTAGAGAGAGGAGTCTCAGTCAGGGAAAGGCAGGGTGCTTGTAGAACAGACAGAGAGCAGGGGGCGGGAACTTGGGGGATAGGACTGGGCTGGGATCCCGGGAAGTCTAGTCTAGTGCCAGCCTGGTCGTGTAGGGGAGGGCCCCCTCCTCCTCCGGACTGCCCGCCCCCTGCGGTACGTACAGCACGCGGCCGGCCGCAGCGCATACGGTAGTATTAAGTACTGTGATAATGAGTTAGATTGACTCATTATCAGTACTGCCTTTATTGTCACAGGCCCCAGGGCAATGCACCGACTGCAGCGCCGATAATTCTGTGGCCTCTGCCCGAGTGGCCGAGCCACAGATGCCCATAAGGCATTCCAAATGCCCTAGGCATTTGCCTATAATGCCTATGCCTAGGGTCAGCTCTGATCTATACAATCATTTTGTCAGAGCCCATTCAGTACTAAACCAGGACACCAGATTCATGTCTATATTCCCTCCATACCACTTCACTGGCCATATCACCTCATTATCCCCAATTTCAATCTTCATAATAGACATAGACATAGGCCTGTATTCAATTGCCGGCGAAAAGTCTCAGACTTGCGTCTGACCTTTTCAGCAGTTGCAGAGGCTGCTGAAAATTTCTGTCTGTGTAATGGCATCCACATGCTCTGTACAGTGTCTGATATAATGCCACACATAGCGGGATATTGTCAGGGCTCAGCCGGGGATCGGTGCCCGCTTACCGCACCGCCGGCTTCCCCTCTCATCCTGGGTGGTCGGTCGGCCTGCGCGACGGCGGGGGAGAAGCTGAGTATTCTCCCCGCATGCTGTGGCTTCCTGGAGGGCTAGTGTCCGGCATCACAAATCCGGACATGGGCGCCGCCATGACAGTCGGCCCATGTGACTGGACCCTTCTCCCTGATAGGCCCGTTTTCAGCTGATGCTGTGCACCTGTCTAAGGGTTCCCCTGGGTATAAAACTGTTCCACAGGTTATGGGAAATTGCCTGAACAACGGTTGTCTCCTAGCGTGCTTTAGTGAGTTCCCGGTCCAGGTTCCTATTCACCCGTACAGCAGCAGTGTTACCACCTTTACCTGTGTGCCTATACATCTCTGGTGAATACCCGTGCAGCAGTGTTACCACCTTTACCTGTGTGCCTTTACGTCTTTGGTGAATACCCGTGCAGCAGTGTACCCACCTTTACCTGTGTGCCTATACGTCTCTGGTGAATACCCGTGCAGCAGTGTTACCACCTTTACCTGTGTGCCTATACATCTCTGGTGAATACCCGTGCAGCAGTGTTACCACCTTTACCTGTGTGCCTATACGTCGCTGGTGAATACCCGTGCAGCAGTGTTACCATCCCCACCTGTGTGCCTTACGTCTCCAGTGAACATCCGTGCTACAACGTATACCACCTCTACCCGAGTGCCTTCTATCTCTGGTGACGTCTCAAGTAACCGTGAGTTGCTTCCCACTTGAAATCCTTATTGACATTTGATCCTCGTGTCAAGGTGTTTTCTATACAGTGTTCTAAGGGACAGTTTGGCGCCTAAGCAGGCATATCCTCGCTGGGCCACGGGTGTAGTGTCTCTATCCCTGCACGGCTTGGGTACCTGGTCAAAGGACCGCGACCTGCTCACGGGGTGCAGCTAAGCCCATATCCCAATTGGGGGGGTCACTGGCGAACACCATCCTGTGGGTTAGACTCCGCACCTTTGCCCAGGTCTCGCCAACACTCAAGACCTGTGGATGAGGAGAACGTACATCCAGGCCCCTCGTCTCCGCTTCTTTCCCCAACTTAGGCTCACCACGTCCTCTTCTCCAGTCTCAGACGTGACAGTTTGTTCAGGCCCAATGGAGGCTGCAGGATCCCAAGGTACT
Source organism: Taudactylus pleione (assembly GCA_031769625.1). NCBI lineage: Eukaryota > Metazoa > Chordata > Amphibia > Anura > Myobatrachidae > Taudactylus > Taudactylus pleione. The sequence goes on along the minus strand of JAUIMM010000706.1, from coordinate 5,369,460 downwards.
GGGTCACTGCAAGAGTTGACCTCTCGGATGGACAACCAGGAGGCGCAGCAACAACAAGTGGCTCAGTATTTACAGGAGCTCTCGAGGCAACTGGTTTCGATTCAAACCACGTTGGCTTCGATTCTCCCGGCTCCCCCGCCTGCGGTCCCTGTACCTTCCCCATCAGTCCCTCCACCAGTGGTTCCTACTCCCAAACCCCGACTACAGCTTGCCACTCCAGAAAGGTTTGATGGCGATCCCAGGCGGTGCCGCAGGTTCATCAACCAATGTGAAATCCAATTCGAATGTCTTCCCCAGAACTTTCCCACGTCTCGGGCAAAAGTAGCATATGTGATTTCATTATTAACAGGAGCAGCGTTAGACTGGGTCTCCCCTTTATGGGAATGGGCCGACCCCATCGTATCTACCTACGAGGAATTCGTTTCCGCATTTAAGAGAATTTTTGATGAGCCAGGCCGTTCTGCATCTGCATCTTCTGACCTTCTCCGAGTGCGTCAGGGCACACGGTCCGTGGGGCAGTATGTAGTCCAATTTCAGACCCTGGCATCAGAATTAAAATGGAACGAGGAAGCTCTTAAAGCGTCCTTCCTTCATGGACTCTCTGAGAGGATGAAGGATGAGCTTGCATCCAGAGATTTGCCAGAATCTTTCGCTGACGTTATCTCTCTCTGTATCAAAATTGACCTTCGCCACCGGGAAAGATGGGCTAGTAGGGGAAGAGGTGAACGTCTACCAGTCCGTTCTTCTGCTGTTAGTCCGCCTATACCCACCCTAGCTAGTGAAGAGGAACCGATGCAGGTCAACAGAACCAAACTCACCCCGGCAGAGCGCAATAGATGTTTCCAAAATAAATTGTGTATCTATTGCGCTGCACCTAACCACATTCTGAAAAATTGTCCTTTACTTGCGGGAAATGCGAAACCCTGACTGAAGTAGGGAGCATTCAGTTGGGGGTTATTCTCAAGCCATCCCAATTATCTGAGAGTCTTTTAGTAGTGTCGCTTTCCCATAAGTCCAGGACAAGAAAGGTTCACGCTTTAATTGATTCTGGAGCCGCTGGTAATTTTATTGCAGATAAATTGATTCACACCTTGGGTGTTCCAGTTGTTTCCCTACCTAATAAATTGTTACTGTCTGGTCTAGATGGTAAAACTCTGGTGGGGCTACCCATTTCTTCGCTCTCTCATCCTGTGTCTGTTCAAATTGGGTGCCTACATCATGAAATGCTGGAATTTTTTGTGTTACCCGAATCCTCCTATGAGCTGGTATTTGGGCTGCCCTGGTTGAGAAAACACAATCCTGTCTTCGACTGGGATGCTATGCAAATCCTATCCTGGGGTTCACAGTGTTTCCAAGATTGTTTGACCAAGGTCGTTCCAGTATGTAACCAAGCGACGGTTTCCAACCCGGCTAAGAAGTCCCTTCGACCAGAGTCTTCTAAACATTACCCCCAGCCGGGGTTGCTTGAGGCTTATCAAGACTTTGCTGATGTATTTTGTGAACAAGCCGCAGATAAACTTCCTCCGCATTGACCTTGGGATTGTGCCATCGATTTGCTTCCCGGAAAAAGTCCTCCACGTGGCCGTGTTTACCCTTTGTCCGTGCCTGAGACCGCGGCCATGGAAGAATACATTAAGGAAAACCTTGCTAAAGGATTCATTCGACCTTCTTCTTCTCCTGCAGGGGCAGGTTTCTTTTTCGTAGGGAAAAAGGATGGTGGACTCCGCCCCTGTATAGACTATCGAGGATTAAATCAAATCACCATAAAGAATCGGTACCCTCTACCTTTAATTTCAGAACTTTTTGACAAGGTTCAAGGGGCTCGGGTTTTCACCAAGCTGGATCTACGTGGTGCGTATAATCTGATTCGAATTAAAACCGGGGATGAGTGGAAGACCGCGTTCAATACCAGAGACGGACACTTTGAGTACCTCGTAATGCCCTTCGGTCTTTGTAATGCACCAGCTATTTTTCAAGGTTACGTCAACGAGATCTTCCGGGATATTCTTCATAAATTTGTTGTGATTTATCTCAATGACATTTTAATCTTTTCCAGAGATTTACAGAGCCATCGTCTTCATGTACGGGAGGTATTGTTCCGCCTTCGCACTCATCACCTCTTTGGGAAACTTTCCAAATGTATGTTTAACCAAACTTCAGTACCTTTTTTAGGCCATATTATCTCTGGGGGGAGTCTCCAGATGGATCCTGATAAACTAAAAGCAATCTCTGAATGGCCCCTGCCTACTTCTTTAAAAGGTACTCAGCATTTCCTAGGATTCGCAAACTATTATAGGAGGTTTATTCCACACTTTTCTACGCTGGTAGCACCCATTACCTCTCTCACAAGGAAAGGAGCCAATCCTTCTAAATGGTCTGTTCCAGCAGTACAAGCCTTTCAAAACCTAAAAGGTGCCTTTTCTCGAGCTCCCATTCTCTGTCAGCCTCAAATAGACAAACCATTAATTGTGGAGGTGGACGCATCCTCCGTTGGAGTAGGCGTGGTATTATCTCAGTCTGCTGAAGATGGGAAGATGCATCCCTGTGGATTTTTCTCCCGTAAATTTTCCCCTGCTGAGAGGAATTATATTATAGGCGACCAAGAACTTCTAGCCATGCGCCTAGCCTTAGAGGAATGGCGGTATCTTCTGGAAGGGGCCAAATTTCCTGTCACGATTATTACAGACCATAAGAATCTGATCTATCTGCAAACTGCACACCGGTTGAATGCCAGGCAGGCACGATGGTCACTTTTTTTTTCTAGGCTTGATTTAAAACTCCAGTTTCATCCTGGTGTGTTGAACAAGAAGGCCGATGCATTATCTCGCTCCTTTATGACTAACTTGGAGGAGGAGGAGTGTTCTCAAGTTCGTTCCATTTTTGACCCAATTGTATTTGCTCCTACTCGAGTAGTGTCCTTGCCACCTGGGAAAATTTTTGTACCTCCTAATTTACGTAAAGAATTGCTGGTTTGGGCTCATGCATCCTTGTTCGCAGGTCAAAACTGGAATCACCAAGACCTACCAGTTCTTACTTCGATCTTACTGGTGGCCGACCATGAAGAAGGATGTCACAGAGTTTGTCCGCTCCTGTATCAAATGCGCCCAACATAAAACTCCGCGTAGACAGATGGTTGGTCCTCTTCATCCCTTGTCTATCCCAACTGCTCCATGGACCCACATCTCAATGGATTTTATTTCTGAATAACCTCGGTGCAAGGGGCATAACACGGTATGGGTGGTCGTAGATCGCTTTTCTAAAATGGCACATTTTATCCCGCTCGTTGGCCTTCCTTCTGCTCCTCAATTAGCAAAAAATTTTATTTGAGACATCTTCAGATTACACGGTCTCCCCAGGGAAATAGTCTCTGATCGAGGTGTTCAGTTTACAGCTAAATTCTGGAGAGCCCTATGTAATACCTGTGGAATCAAACTGAACTTTTCCTCTGCCTACCACCCACAGTCGAATGGTCAAACGGAAAGGGTCAATCAAGAGCTAGAGACCTTCATTAGGCTCTTTGTGTCATCTTCCCAGGATGATTGGGTGGACCTCCTGCCATGGGCAGAGTTTTCTCATAATTTTAAATTTCATTCTTCCTCTAAATCCACTCCTTTTTTTACGGTTTTTGGTAGACATCCACGAGTTCCAGATTTCCAGAAGCTTCCATCTATAGATGTTCCGGCTGTGAATCAAGAGATTCAATCCTTTTCAGTTTTATGGAATAAAATTCACCTATCTCTAAAGCAATCTTCTAGGAATTACAAGAAATTTGCAGACAGGAGACATTTGGCGGTACCACTGTTGAGAGTCGGGGACAGGGTCTGGTTATCTTCCAAAAATATTCGCTTAAGAGTCCCGTCCATGAAACTCGCTCCACGTTTTATTGGTCCATATCGTATCCTTAAGATAATCAGTCCAGTAACTTATAAATTGGAACTTCCTCCTCAAATGAGGATTTCAAATACGTTTCACGTTTCTCTCTTACGACCCCTGGTCCTCAATCGTTTTCAGAATTGTTCCCCTAAATTGCCTCAAGTCAAGACATTACAAGGCACTGAATTTGAGGTGGAGAAGATCTTGGATTCCCGGCACAGATTCAACACCCTTCAATATCTCATCGATTGGAAGGGCTACGGCCCCGAGGAAAGGGCCTGGATCAGAGCCTCTGATGTACACGCTCCGCGACTAATCCAGAGTTTTCATAGGAGATTTCCAGATAAGCCTGATGGGTGTTCAGTGCCCACCCTTAAAGGAAGGGGTACTGTCAGGGCTCAGCCGGGGATCGGCGCCGGCTTCCCCTCTCATCCTGGGTGGTCGGTCGGCCTGCGCGACGGCGGGGGAGAAGCTGAGTATTCTCCCCGCATGCTGTGGTTTCCTGGAGGGCTAGTGTCCGGCATCACAAATCCGGACATGGGCGCCGCCATGACAGTCGGCCCATGTGACTGGACCCTTCTCCCTGATAGGCCCGTTTTCAGCTGATGCTGTGCACCTGTCTAAGGGTTCCCCTGGGTATAAAACTGTTCCACAGGTTATGGGAAATTGCCTGAACAACGGTTGTCTCCTAGCGTGCTTTAGTGAGTTCCCGGTCCAGGTTCCTATTCACCCGTACAGCAGCAGTGTTACCACCTTTACCTGTGTGCCTATATGTCTCTGGTGAATACCCGTGCAGCAGTGTTACCACCTTTACCTGTGTGCCTATACATCTCTGGTGAATACCCGTGCAGCAGTGTTACCACCTTTACCTGTGTGCCTATACGTCGCTGGTGAATACCCGTGCAGCAGTGTTACCATCCCCACCTGTGTGCCTTATGTCTCCAGTGAACATCCGTGCTACAATGTATACCACCTCTACCCGAGTGCCTTCTATCTCTGGTGACGTCTCAAGTAACCGTGAGTTGCTTCCCACTTGAAATCCTTATTGACATTTGATCCTCGTGTCAAGGTGTTTTCTATACAGTGTTCTAAGGGACTGTTTGGCGCCTAAGCAGGCATATCCTCGCTGGGCCATGGGTGTAGTGTCTCTATCCCTGCAGGGCTTGGGTACCTGGTCAAAGGACCGCGACCTGCTCACGGGGTGCAGCTAAGCCCATATCCCAATTGGGGGGGTCACTGGCGAACACCATCCTGTGGGTTAGACTCCGCACCTTTGCCCAGGTCTCGCCAACACTCAAGACCTGTGGATGAGGAGAACGTACATCCAGGCCCCTCGTCTCCGCTTCTTTCCCCAACTTAGGCCCACCACGTCCTCTTCTCCAGTCTCAGACGTGACAGATATTATATACTTCCCCACTGGAGATATACATGTCCCCACACATTAGGTAATTTAAAATATTCCATATTCAAATATTCACTTAACAAATGTCCTCATATTTGCTTAATAAAGAATGTATTACAACTTATTTCCTTTTAGATACTCTATTGGCTATGAATAAAAAACAGCATATTCGTTCTCTGGGATTCCAAACTTTGCTAGAACAGATATTATGGGCTTCTTGGCTGCAACAATAGATTTCCCGGGAACAACATATTTCAATTTTTGCATAACAGCAGCTAGGTGATCCTGTTTGGGGAATCCCAACCTCTCAACTGTGCGTAAGTCGTACACCCTTGGTTAGCTGTAGTGGACCATAATAGAGATGGGTGTCATCCATGTTGGGATTACTTTCCCAAGAGATATGGTAACTCTTGGGAAAGTTGTGGTCTGACAATTTCTTGCAAATTCTGTTGTATCCCTCCACTTGTTTCTGCCATATTTTGGTGATCTGATCTTCCCAATAATTAACTCTGCACTTGGACATTAGGATAATCTTGTCTGCGCCCATATGGTCTCCTTGAATAGTGTGGTGGGAAGCACCACTTCTGGTATGGCCATTGTTGACTATGACCCTTTCTCCTTGCCTCACTTTCAACTTCTTTTGGATTCTCTTCACCTTCACTGTGTCGGTAGTTTTGCTGATAGTTACATTGATGACCTCTGCAACATGGATGGCGCCAATAATGATTGCAATCTGCTGCGTATTTGCTGCCTTGGACTGGAATACCACCAGGACCAGTTACATTAGCTGCCCTTGCACCCTTCTCTCCATTGATTACTCTCCATCTCCCAGACTGCGAAGATATTTTCTTGGGTTGTTCTTCTGGATGGCTGTGTAATGTACAAATATATCTCTCTTGTTGTCATCACGATTTGTAAACCCATAACCATGTCGCACATGGAACCATTTGACTTTGCCCAAAACTTTTCTTGTGATGGTTTGGGCATTACAGCCTGTAGCTGGTGCTACCACAGCTTTAATTTTCTTCTGGACTACAGGATGAGGTTCCACATCTCTGCAATGTCCTTCTTCTAATCACCTCTGAATCTCTACATTTAAAGACTCCAACTGATTGCAAGCATTTACAATATGGCCACTGTTATTGCAATGCCTATATATAGGCTGGCCATGGTCTAAGAGGCGTCTTCTGGTTCTCTGTGGGTAGTCCCATGAACAAGCATTTTTATGCCATCTCTGAAAATACCAGTCTGTGTCTTCTCGGCACTGGGCTTGTTGCTTCATGAAATTGTGCAAATATCAGTTACCCCATGGGTCAGCATAGCAACTTGTTCTTTTATAGCACTGAGTGGATCAGTTCTAGGTGCTTGTGCACCCTGTACAACTTCTCGCAGTGTGTGCGGTCCCATGATTCCCTGCTGCACAGTCTCTGGGGAGTATTTATATTCTAGCTACCCTGGCATCTCAGGAAAAGACATTTACTGAACCTGAAACTCCCTACCACTTTAATGGCAGCTTCTTTGAAGTTCAAGAATGAAGTATTTGGGGACTGTAGCTGAAGTACGTGTAACTGTGCCTTCAAAATCTCACCATGGGATCCCTCTATAAACTGATGAATCAATACTTCATCTGTTGGATCAAAAACCTGCAGTTCCTGAAGGGCCGCCTGTAGACTGAGGGCAACGTCACGCAGAGTCTCTCCTGGCTGCTGCTTTCTTGTATAAAAGTCCACTTTAAGCTTAGACAATATTCTTGTGTTAAATGTGGCAGCTAGTCGGTCCAGGATGACACCTACTGTTTTTCTTTCTTCTGCCAGCCATGAAGTCACTTCCCTCAGCGCTGTTCCTTTCAGTTGTCCTATCAGGTTCTCCACTTGCTGCTGCTCTGAAAGTACAGGCCACATTTAATTCTTACATTCTCTTAAAGTATTATGTTCTAAATCACAAGCATCCCCAGAATAGATGGGTAGCCAAGGGATGTCAAAATAGTATGGTAATGTAATCGGGTTGAATTGGGTAATCATTGTAGCCCTTTGTCTCATGCCACTGGCACCTACATCAGGTGAATCCCCCATTGTTTGCTGCTCACAGGACATCTTATTTATTCTGGATACCTCCTTACTTTGGACTCTGGGTTCGGTTTTTCGTGACTCCAATGTGTTGCCTCGCCAGGCGGTGTATAGGTGTGTTAAGTTGAGTTTTTGTGTACTTAGGGCCTGATTCAGAGCTGAACGCTCTGACCAGAGCGTTCGCTCTGAATCAGGGCCGTCCCAGCTAAATTTGGAGCGGCCTCCTGGCCGCTCGCATAGCTGTGGGTGACCACCCACAGCTTATGCGAGCGGCCAAAAAGATGGTCGCGATGGTCAAAGACCATCGCGACCATCGAGCTTGCGATGAGACCCTTTGGTAGGGTCTCGCTTCCGCAAGCCCAGGAGTGATTTTGGCTCTATCAGAGCCAAAATCACTCCCACTGACATCATTACTGATGTCAGTGGGGCCGGACTCAGACGGTAGGCGTTCCCATGGGAACGCCTGCATCTGGCAGTCACGCCCCCGGCATGCCCACCAAAGGGGGCGTGCTGTCAATCAACATCTACAGCATGCCCCCTTTGGTGCGAGACCCGGAGTGACGGAGAGCCCGTCGCTATCCGGGTCTCGCGCATGCGCACGACGGATCTCCCTCCGTCGTGCACATGCGCAGTGGGGCAACATCGACCCGTTTGCGAGCGTCCTTTGCTCGCGAACGGGTCTGAATGACCCCCTTAGCTGTTTGGGAAAGAAATTCCTCTATGTGGTTTCACTTCCTGTTATCTTCTTATTCCACCAGAGAGGTAAGGAGGATTATTCTAGACATAAGTGATTGTATCCTTCCTTTCAAATGAACTTCTTTTGTTCAAAGAAATTATGTTTTAGACAGTTTGGGTAATAAAAGTCAGCTTCACACAATACATACAATATAATACACGCTATGACAGTTTATTTAGCAGGAATTCCAAAGTAGGCTGAAAGGTAAATTGAGTTAGAATATACAGTTCATAAAAAAATGCAAGAATTGTCGCATTCAGAGTAAAGTTTTATTTGCAATCAATTTTACATGTTATACTAACAACAAAGTAACTTTTCATTACATTATCATAAACAATTCCTATTTAAGATTGTAATGAAGACACAATAATTTTTCCAGAAGAAATGTACGCTTTCTGGCCAGATACCCTTGCGTTGGTGCACATATGTCTGGTTAATGGTTTGCTGATGTATTGGTGAATGAATGGGGTCGTGGCAAGGTTCCAGCTGCTCAATATGTTGCAGTAATGGTCGCTTGGAGGGTGCAAACCTGGGCTTGTTAACTTGGCCACAGTGAAAGAAGCTGTTAGCTGGTCCTCGTCAGCAGGAGATGCAGTTCAGCGCCACCAGAGTCTGATACAGTGCTCCCTCCTCAGTGCAGAGCCTCAGCTGTCATAGAAAGGCTAGCCTGCAGTGGTGGCACCAGAGCTGTCTTCCAACAGAGCTCACTGACACAGCTCTCCTGCAGCACAATAGTGGTCTCCTGCAGTACAATAGAGGTCTCCCGCAGTACTATAGAGGTGTCCTGCAGTAGGCAAACACCGGCCCTTACTCTCTCACTGACACTGTCCAGAAGCAGCTGTCTCCATTAGCCACAGCTGACAGTGCTCAGCCAGCGCAGCTCCAACCTCCCAGCCAGTTTCCCCAACTGACACCTACAGGAGTTTCCCCAACTGACACATACATCCAACTGTCCCTGGCCTGACCACCTGACACTGGTCATGTGACTAGCTCCTGACCTCTTCAGCAGTTGCAGAGGCTGCTGGAAATTGTCTGTCTGTGTAATGGCATCCACATGCTCTGTAGAGTGATGCACAGTGTCTGACATAATGCCTCACATAGTGGGGTATTACAATAGCTATATGGAACCATGGGCTAACAGGGATGGGTTGTGGCATGTAGGGTCGGACTGCTCCACTGAGGTACAGAGGCATTTCCCAGTGGGCCCTACTATCTCAGGGCCCATTCTCTCCTCTAGGGGTCAGGTTTAAGACTGTGCACTCAAATTATGCACTGTTATTGTATTATAGAGTCTGTTACAGTACTTGGTTGATCTAGACCACTGATGAACATGGGTGCTTGGTTCACTTCTATATAAACTACTGTACAACATGATTTGCCCTCCTGCCAATCAAAGTACAGTAGGTGATCACTACACAACCCAGTCCTAACCACTTGTTTGCTGTAGATTTTAATGTAATGAGTACATTTCCTGACATTGATTGTAATTGACATTGTAGCTCTGCATGCATGCATTCACCCTACAATTAAGTCATCCCAGTAGTAGATGCTTAGGTAGTTGAATCTTTTTTACAATGTCACATATTTTGCCTTAATTAGGCCTAATGCTGATCTTATTAAGATTTAAACACTGACCGGTCAGTACTGAAAACCCCTAAATCACATGTACAGTGCAATAATGTGGTATATATAGATAGGATCACCATCACATGCTTAATTATTATACATAAGTTACATTGTACTGAATTCCGGGGACTATGATGTACTCAATACAGTACATTGCTGTTATCAATCTGGTACATTTCAATCATCCACTATCAGTATTTACTATATATATTTATAAATGAGTCTAGACCATGCACTTTCTAATAGTTAGACATGCATCTGTGGTGGATGGCCAACCTCCTTAAGCATTGGCACCTACTACTGCATTCCCCTGGTGGTCCTTTCATGCACCAGGCTGACACTGGTTTCATCAGTTTCCCTATACTGAACCTCTTTTGCTCTTATTCTTGGCACAAGCCAAACAAGACATGACAAAGCTCCGAGTGTTTTCTCACATTGTGTCTTCTCACATTGTGGGCCAGCAGATTGAGCGTAGCAGTGTCGTTACAGTGCAGGAAACTCACATAAGTACTTCCATCCTACAATTATCCTACAATTATGAGCCTATACCAGGACCGACTTTCTAATTTGAGACACACATTACCTTTGGCTGGGTGTCTGCATAAGCTTGACTTTAGTCCAATTGCCAAATCCATGGTAAGCCCCAGCATAATTTTTTCAGTCTGAATAATAAAAACCAGAGGAGGCAGATTCCTATACTAGTGCAGGAAGCTTCTGGTTAGAACATCAGCCTTAAGATGTTTTAATCCAGGCATGAACGTGATGATGAAATCAAAATGAAAGAAAAACAGAACCCACCTGGCCTGCCTGGGAATTATTCTTTTAGTGGCTACAATATACAGAAGGTTTTTATGGTCCATGAAGACAGTCTTATGCCAAGTCCCTTCCAGCCATTGTCTCTATTCTTCAAAAGACACAAGGATTTTTACTACATCATAAGTAACCTCAGTTTAAGATAATTTTCTTGAAAAAAAAGCATGTGGATGTTGCTTTATGTCTGATAGACTGACTTGAGACAGAATTGCTACATCCATGTTTAGGGTCATGGAGTACCAGGGCAGTCTGGAAAGCTTTCTTATGAGCTTTGAATGCTTGATGTGCCTCCTTGGACCACCATTTAGGGTTAACCTACTTCCAGGTGAGGACAGTAAGAGGTGCCACAATGGAAGAAGAAGATTTAATGAAGCTCCTGTAGTAATTAGCAAACCATAAAAATCTCTGAAGCGCCTTCAGGTTCATGGAAAGAACTGATTGTGGTAAAACCTAGGGAAGAGAATTCATACTCAAGAATGACACTATTGGGACTTCAAATTCACATTTTCCAGCTTGGCATATAGCCAATTGTCCTGTAGTCTCTGTAAGAGTTTTCACACTTGTTGGCAATGCTGCCCCAGAAGTGGAAAAATAAGGATATTATCCAAGTATACCACCACAAAACATCTCAGAAAATCTCTGAGTATATAATTGATAAAATCTCGAAAGACTGCCGGAGTGTTACTAAGTCCAAGTGGCTGTCAGTACCAGCAATCATGGACTCCACTTGCATGCCCTCAACACTCAACAGTCCACTGATTGTTGGCCTTCCTAATCAGAAATCCTCAACAAGCTGCAGGCTAGAGTTTCCATAACACTTCTCACAGGTTTTTTCACTTATCTATCAGCCAACCACTATAAAAGCCTGCATAATGCAGTTACTCAATGCCTGAGTATCAATTTCATTTCCATATAGGCTTCTAGGCCTCATTCAGACCCGCTTGCGAGCACAGGACGCTCGCAAGCGGGTCGATGGTACCCAAATGCGCATGCGCACGACGGAGGCTGCTCCGTTGTGCGCATGCGCGAGACCCGGCGAGCGACGGGGAAGCCGTCGCTCGGGGTCTCGCACCAAAGGTGGCGTGCTGTCAATGGTGAGTGAAAGCACGCCCCCTTTGGTGGGTGTGCTGGGGCGTGGCTGCCCAGACGGAGGCATTCCCATGGGAACGCCTACCGTCTGGGTCCGGCCCCACTGACATCACTAGTGAGAGTGGGAGTGATTTTGGCTCTGAGAGAGCCAAAATCACTCCAGGGCTTGCGGAAGCGAGACCCTACCGCAGGGTCTCGTCGCAAGCCCGATGGTCGCGATGGTCTTGACCATCACGACCATCATCATGGATGCTCGCATAAGCTCGCATAAGCTGTGGGTGGTAACCCACAGCTATGCGAGCATCCAGGAGGACGCACCAAAAAAAAAACAAAACGCCCTGATTCAGAGCATGCGCTCGTTCAGAGCGTCCGGCTCTGAATCAGGCCCTCTGTTTCAGTACTATACTTCCAGTATAGTTTGCATACAGTGTTGTTTCAATTACTGGTGTTTGGACTTCTCAACAACAGCACATCTCTATCTGCATTTCCTTCGGTGGTGTTTCCAGCAGAGTCCTCATACCAGCTATGTACTCTGTTGCTTTTACAGTGGGAACCAACTACACTGGGGTGCGACCAGGGTCCTCACTGAATAAAGTCCATATATTCTTGCGGGGATCTCTGGTGAAGTCCTGTAAGGATCTTAACCTAATTCCCACACTTTGGGTACTCAACTGTACCTATGGCTTTTGTGCTGCCTGTGTTAACCATCTCAGGATATCCTGTGACTACCACCTTGCGGAGTATAACAGCTATACCATCTTCTGTGAGTTCACCCATAGAAAAAAAAAATCTCAAAGGGTCACAGTGGCATCAAAAGATATTCATAATGACCCATATGTGCTTTAAATTCTGTTAAATAGCTTGGATGGTCAGATTTTCTTGGATGTACTCTTCCGACTATTTAAACTTAGGTGATGACAGCGAGAATCGTTTTCCCTTAGGCAGCTTAGCATCAGGAATCAAATCAATAGGGCAGTCATACCTATAGTGAGGCAATACCTCTGCAGACTCTAAAAAGCTTAGATGAAAAGCTTAATGTCTCATTTCATGTCATCCTGCAGTGGGGTGCAGGCATTGATAATGCAATTCACCAAGATGGGTTGTTGGTGGATTTTGGTAGGATGGCCTGCTCTTTTGGGAGTACCAAAATTTGGGACTCTCTTGGACCTTAACAAATAATTTTCTGCTCTCCTGGAATGTCTGGGAGACTCCACAACAGTGAAACAATAGGCCAAAGACTAATTAGGAGTGTTTAAGCCGGCCGTATCAGTAAGCTGTGCCATGAGTAACAGCCTCTATAGTAGTTATTGGCTCTCATACAACAATCCTATTCCAAGCAATGGTCTTGCGGTTCCAAGGTGTCTGTGCAATATCCTGCAGGAACCAGAGCAGCTGATTTGAAAATGGTGCTGTTTTTAAAGTACTGGCATTCTAGATGCTTATAGTTAGTTGTCAGGAAAGGACAACCTTGATGTATTTCTCCATTTTTATATATATATAATTTCTTCAGAAGGCAGGTAAGCCAAATGGGTATCTATAGCTATAGATGAGAATATTTGATCTAGGGCCTCAGTTACTGTTTAGACTTTCCATGTCCTTATATAATAATAACAATTATGGGAAATGCGATCTGCTTACTAAAAATAAGTGATACTTAGGGGTTGGAGTAGAATTTTACGAATTCTACTCCAATTGCCCTGTAATAACTATAGGTGATACTAAAATAATGTGAAAAGGGTGTGAAAACACCCTTTTTCACTTTATTTTAGTGAAAATAATGTTAATAAATAGAGCCCCTAGTGTTTCCCTTGTGTGCCACCCCGCAGTACAAAAGTGCATCCACACGCCATCTTCCTGTGTATTCCTTGTGAGTTTACCTGTGGTGCTAAAGTGTGTCTGCACGGCATTTCCGGTGAATCCTTCTACTGTCATTCCCTGTGACAAGAGGGCATCCACACGTCACTCCCTGAGTCTTTTCAAGTGCTATCCAGTTGTGCAAAAGTGTGTCAATACCTTATTCCTGGAATACCCCTTAGCAGGGGATTCACCCCTGCGAACCTGACAGTTTGATCGTTTGAGATACCAGGAAATAGCACAATTTCAACTCTCTCAGAATTTTCAGGCGCTGACAAATCAGTTCAACACCAGCAAGTGTACGAATATTTTTTCTTCCGGTCAGCTGACAACATTCCAGCATTTACTAGGACAAGTCCAGGAATCCCTTACAAATTTTTTTAAGTTAATTCCTGAGTTTTTAGGTGTTTCTTCTAAATCTTTTAGTGCTACCACTGATGTGTCCAACATTACTGTTAAGAAGACTGGAATCAAGCATCAAAGCTTCCTACGCCCCAAGCGTTCGGAGAACGAACGCCAGCGCCACCAAGAACTACAGTTATGTTTATATTGCGGCTCTGGTGATCATTTCATTAGAGACTGTGGACCTCATTCAGTGGCGGTCGCACGGAGCGATTGGACGTAGCGAGCGATGTTTTTTTCAACTGCACATGCGTGTACCTGGCAGTGCGCGTGCGCAAGCCTGTCTTCCCGACCACAATCCTCTTGCTAGCTAGTCACTACGAGGTCGTAGCTGTGATTGACATTTCGTGCCGTTTGTGGGTGGTTACAGGGGAAGGTGCTTGTGAACGGAGGTGTGGTGGTGCGCACGCAGGCATGGTTGACCTTAAAAAGGGCGTTTTAAGGGAGTGCATATATTACTGAGCGAGTCATTACACACGTCATCTCGTTGCAACAACGACGCTACTGCTCGCAGAGCTAAGGGTAGCCCAGGGTCTACCTTAAGCATTGTGAGTGCTGGCGATGGTTACTGCCTCAACCGATGTTTGTAGGCAATTAACAATGTAACAGGTGTTAATCGTGCTGACGTAGGTTGCCGCCTGCGACCGACTCTGAATGATGCCGTAGAGATAGGAGGTGTGCTTTCATTGTTGTGGGTGTTTCCGCGCTTACGATGTGCTTTGCGACTGAGCGCTCGTTTTGCATATTCTCGGTCACTTTGGGTGCGACCGATCGCTCCCAAGCGACCGCCTCTGAATTAGGTCCTGTGTTCTTCGTCCTTCAAAAGGTGGGGATAAAAGGGTGTCCCCTGAAAACAGAGCTTCCAGTTCGTTCCCGTCTCCATTAGTGACTACTACTCCTTCTACTTCAGACAAGGAGAGAACACTTGCCAAAGAAGGTTATAATTGGGGTCCGGCTACTAGATGTTTCTTCCCTCGTGTAGGGAAAATAGGAGGAATAGGTCGTCCTTCCAAAGTCAGTGACTTATCCCAAGGTGGTGTTTTAAGTTTTACACCCCGAAAGGAGGTTGCAAGTTTCGCACCCCAGGCTTTTCATACCCCAGGAGGGGATCTCAAGTCTGTCAGCCAGGAGAGGACCTCGAGTGTTTCTACTCAAATGAAAGTTTCCAGTCATTCACCCCAAGAGGGAGTTCCCAGTGCTGTTCCCCAGGAGGGGGTTACAAGTGTCATACCCCAGGAGGGGCTTTCATTTTTCCACAGGCAACCTCTCCACCTCTACTTCACACCCATATTCTCCTGTGTGATATGGTGATGTGCCCGATACAGAGAATTAAGATAGACCAGGTGGTTAGGGGTCGTTGGGTCTCTCTGAAATTCTGTCCTGAGGACAGGATTTGTCCAGTACGCCTGGCCTCCCTGTATATTATGTGCTGTCATTCTCTGCCAGGAGCAGGGTTCATGCATGAGGATGGTCTCCACTGACTAAATTTCAATTTCAATCAGTCTTCTAACAGTGCATCTGGCACCTCGGGCTTTCCCCTTTGGAGTATGGCACCCATTCTTTCAGAATAGGTGCCACGACTTTTGCGGCCTCCTCCGACTTTCCTCAGAGGAATTCCAGGCTCTAGGAAGATGGAAGTCCAACACCTATCAGAGATATATTCATGTGGAATCCTGACTTGTTATGCCTTATTCATTTGACTTCAGAGCTTTTGCCACTTGTCACCATTTTGGTGGGGGTCTCGAGGGGTTTTTTCCTGTTGTTTTTTTTTTGCCCTGCTCAGGACAACAATTGGTTTTAAATAACAACAAAAAGAAAATTTCCAAACTTAAAAGATCCAGCAGGTGTTTTTTATATTTTTTTACCTCGGGTTAAGTACTCCCTCTTCTTATTGTTTACTATAGTTATATTATTTTACTCACCTGTTATTTCTGTATATTGCAGGTGGTTTCCTGGATTCTAAGCCCATTTGGTTCATTGGTCACCTTTTTGGGCAGGACAATCGTGTTTCGAATCTGATACCTCTATATTCCCACGGTGGGACAGTGTTGGGTGGTTAGGTCATAGTGGTATATTGTGGGAGGCATTGTTGCCCAGATTGCATAGATCAGTAGCTGACTTTGGGGCCCCTTTGGTTTTAGTCATTCATCTTGGGGGAAATGATTTGTGCCAACGGACTTCTCTGGAACTGCGTCACGCTATGGTTCATGACTTGAGGGAGATTGTGCAGTTGTGGCCTAGTTGTTCGGTGGTCTGGTTCTGTATTGTCGCCGGGTGCTCCTGGCACTATAGGTCTAGTGGTGTGGTGATTGACAGGTCCAGGAAGAATTTCAACAGGCGGGTGGCTAGACACATTTTGGAACTGGGTGGGCTGGTGGTGCATCATCCTTTAATTTGAATCTAGGATGCCCATCTTTTTCGTAGGGATGGGGTTTACCTTACAGAGGAGGGTAACCTTTTGATCTTAGAGAGTATTATTTCAGTGTTGGGGGTTTAGTTAGTTAGTATGGTGGTGAGACGGTTCTTTACTGAGAACCATATGTGGCGAGAAAGACCGGCAAATGAAAATGTCCAGCTTGAGGCAGTATGAGCGGTGCACTCCCTTTCAATGCACTGGTTAGGCTGATTTCACCCTACTGGGATCAATGGCACCTCTTAACCGAGTGGGTATGAATAGTGCATTGGTATGGGTTTCGGATACCACTTCTCTTGCTTAAAAAGGCAGAGTTGGCCCTTTTATGTTTTAATATCACACTTGATAAGTGGATACTAATTGCTTGCCGTTCTTTCTTCTGCCACCATACTTTTCATTGTTCAATAAATAAAGCTGACCATTTATTTTGAACGGCATATTTTGGTCTTGTGTGGTTATTTTAGTTAAGAATAGTTTAAGTTTATGGTTCACATCTATCATGTGTCAATAGAGAGTTTAATACAGTATTTACAATTGGACTAAGCAACGTTTTATAAAAGCAACATCAAATAAATGCATAAATATACACTATATGATTTATATGATTTAGGCATAGAAGTTTAAAGCTCTAATAACCCACAGTGTCTGCTCTGTCAACCCTTGGATTCTGTATTATAATGAATATAGATATTGCACATTGCTGGGAAAACAAGTATTAGGTGGTGGGATGGCGCTTACCCATGACGAAGTAAAACAGGTGAAAGGTTAAAGATTTATAACCTATAACAAACATAAATAAGCATGCTGTCCATCAATTGCAGTGCTTGACTGCATACAGATTCATGGGAAATGCGAGTTTAGGAGTAGAGCTTATTCGTGAAGAGCTTAAAGACTGACTGCAGATACATGATTTTTTAACTGTATGAAATCAAGATTTAATTTATTTTTAAATACCAGATTAGTCTTGCAGTTTATTTTCTCCGCCAATTTACTAAAACCAAACCCAAGGGGAATCTGCAAACAATGTAAACTTTAGAACACAATAGAATGATGGCTTATTATCAAATTTTTTTTGTTAGAAGAATGGAAACCCCATATTTACTATGCGGCAAGTTTAGAACCCACTGCAAAGCTGACTGCGGATTCCAGTCAATAGATCTACACTAAAAAGGTTGACAGTATCTAGATAAACACCAAAAGGTAGAGAGTCAATAGATAGACATGGACAAAAGGTCGACAATTACAAAGGGTCGACACACAAAAGGTCAACATGGATGAAGATAGACAGGTACAAAAGGTTGACAGGGTCAAAAGGTCGACATTGAAATTGTTGACACAAAAATGGTCCACATATTATTTTTGGGTTAGGCACTTACCGGGGGGTTAGGGTTAGGCACTAGGTGGGACTGTTAGGGTTAGGCACTTACCCCGATGGTTAGGGTTAGGCACCAGGAGGGAGGTTTAGAGTTAGGCACCAAAGGGAGGATAGGGTTGGGGGTCAAGATAAGGGTTAGAAAACAAAGAAAAACGTGTCGACCATTTTTGTGTCAACATTTTTGGCCTTTTGTACCTGTCTATCTTCATCCATGTTGACCTTTTGTGTGTCAATCTTTTGTCCCTGTCTACCTATTGGCTGTCTAACATTTGGGTTCTATCTAGAGACATTATACCAAACCCGCCGAAGCCAAGCCTTCCTAAATAATACATATGCTTCTGGAAGGCTAAAGCATCAGCCTAGTACTAGTTTTTTTAAAATAAGGGGTCCACACACCTTTCTTCTTGCCTTCCCTTTTATTCTAGCCTAGGCACAGAGGCCCAAGGCTGGATAATGATTTTAGGGGGAACAACCCACACTGTTTTTTTTTTTTTTTTAAATTCTACTTTTAACACTTATTAGAAAAATTAAGCCTGCACAGATCATAGTGATCTGTGCAGTAGATATGTTCAGTGCTTTAAATCCACTGCATAATGACAGCTATTTGTCGTTAGATTTGTGGTGGAATAGAGGGTTGAAACTAGGTGGAGCTGCAAAGTGCATAAAATGGATTAGCCTGCAAAAAGGAAAGAATTCAGTTATTGCACATGCACAGTAGAGACTGAAAAATGCAAAAGAGTGGAGCAGGAGAGCAGGGTGAGGTACCAGAGGACCATGAGCCAGCAACGACGCTGAAGTGGGGCCAAGGGCCACTGAGTACCCACTGATGGTCTTTTGGGTACCACAGCAGAAGCCGCAGCATAGTGAGTATGAGATCCGGAGACAATGTGATCATGTTGGGAGCCGCAGCAGGGATCCGTTGAGGCTGTGTGAGTTAAAACTGATAAAGCGAGACATCCTAGTGAACATTAAAAGTATATTGAAAGTACTAAGTAACCCTGGATCTGAATATGCTGACAGTGTTATATATATGTCCTGTTTGAGTTACTATTGAGCTAGTGACTGAGTCTATGAGTATAAAAAGATGATGCCATGAGAGAATTATAAGCTGATTAAAGTGCACTTTGGGAGTGAGCTATTGATACTATCAAGTGCTGAAGATAACTGCTACACCAAGTGGAACTGTTTTTATTGTGCTTTATCACTGGAAATTAAAGCTTTTGTTCTCTGGAATCTAGAAAGACCAACATTAGATGTTAATTCTTTTGTTTCAGCATATTAGGGCCTCTCAGGCTGCAGAAGTGGAGCAGCCTACGCAAAAGTCGGTCCTGGGACCGTGAGGACAAATAGGAAGCTATTGGATAGCACCATGGGGCCTGAACCAGGACCTTGGATGGTCATTCTATCCACCCCCAGCATAATCTTTAATCATCCCAGGGGTTACCATAACCATTTGGCATCTCAGTGTATATCATAATTTTGTAAAACAGTACTCTCATCTGCCCTACTATAGGGTTAATTCAAAATATAATTAATAAATGAGACAAAACTAAAAGAATATTTGTATTTGCAGCGTACATCATTTCTACAGATTTTCTTGATTTATAAATAATACTCTTGGGTACAGTAGCTTCATATCTAAGTAGTAATTTGCCTTATTCATAGTTGGATACAAATGGAGGCACAAAATGCAAATGGAAAAAGTCACATTTTAGTGACCTATTAAGAAAAAGTAACTTTCGCAAGCTTGCAACTGCTTCCTCCCCTTCATGTATCTGGTTCATACGCAGCTGGAATGCGACTGGAGGTGTAGCTTCACTGTGAGTATAGAGAAGGTACAAAATCACAGTACACAATGCATACACGTTCCATTTAATGGTGGTATAGAGAGATAATAAGTACCCAAGTGACTTGAAGCATCTGAATCACTATGTAAACCAGACCCAAATACACATTTTTTAAATTACAAAACTTTTAAGTCTACGTAGAGGCCTTCCCCTTCCCAACGTAGGTATACAGCATACTTTACTTGTGTAAAGCAAGTGTTCAGTGCTCTGTATTTTGGCTTTTTTAACAGTGCTGTAGCAATTGTATTGTATTTGCCTAAATAGGAGTGCATGAGACGTTTTCATCCAATAAGACGCAGGCTGCATCTGTGATCATCATCATCAGTGTGCACCTGCAAGTCGTGCCCCTTCAGACAAATGTATTCCCATATGTTTGGCGCCCATTTTAGTTACAATTCACAACTGCACGCTCACACCACACCATTACTGTATTTTGACCAGGACAAAAGTCGTTTAAGTTTAAAAAAGATGCGCAGAGTTAAAAGACGAAAGTGAGCAAAAGAAACAGTGCAAGTTATAAAGCGCAACTAAATTTGCTGACGCTATATAAGTAACTGTTAATAATAATAATAAAAAAATTAGTATAAAAAAATTATTTGTGACAAAAAAAACTACAAGTCGTGTTTACGTCCAACTGATTAAGACATATATTAGAGAGCTGCTACGTTATTAATATTTACAAGCCTATATGTCAGTATCATATATAGATAGAACATGAGATATTTTACATTTTATTTACACTTGATGTGCAGCTGATTGCAAGTTACTTTTCTCTGTCATTTCAGGCCAACAAGAGTCTGACTGCCTTTTCATCCATTGTCATCATCATGGTTTACTTATAAGAAGTCACAAACCTCTGCTGCACCAGACAGTGGGTTTAACACATCATTCAAAAAATAAATCATACTTAAAAACAGAACAAACACATAGTTATACTGTAGATTTACTATGCCGCGATTTGTCAAAGCCGCCAATCATTAGCGTCACGACTGATAATTTTAAAACTGCAATAGGAATGAATGCTAAACAAGCCTGGTTTATTGCCATTTTTAAACTATTGGTCAAAGTTGCAGATGATAGATGACTTTAACAAAACGCAACATGGTAAATTTACTAGATAGATAGAAAGATAGATAGATAGATAGATAGATAGATAGATAGATAGATAGATAGATAGATAGATAGATAGATAGATAGATAGATAGATAGATAGATAGTCAGACTGAGATAGATAGATAGATAGATAAATAATTAGTCAGACTGAGATAGATAGATAGATAGATAGATAGATAGATAGATAGATAGATAGATAGATAGATAGATAGACTGAGATAGATAAATAGATAGATAGATAGATAGATAGATAGATAGATAGATAATCAGACTGAGATAGATAGATAGATAGATAGATAGATAGATAGATAGATAGATAGATAGATAGATAGATAGATAGATAGATAGATAGATAGATAGATGTTTTGTTAGTACTATATTGTTTGTTTAATTTTATTTCGGTGTTAAATACACCAGCGAAGGTTAATTGTTGTGGCCAAATAGGAGCCCTGTTTCTATATTATAAAGGGGTTAATTTCTGCTGTAGCATCCACTAACTGAAAAGCCTGGCAGCATAGGCATCTGTTTCACCAGATTCCCCATGACTCATTGTTCCTTTTTGAGCTGCTACAAACCTATACTTTGGCCAAAGTTCACACGGTGAGACATATTCAATGGGAAACAACAACTGTTGTTTGAGCTAAATGCTTCTGAAAGTAAAAGTGGTATTTATAAATGCAACTCGTGAAAACAGTGTATTGTACTTTGCCTTAAGTGCGGGTGGCAAGAAGGGATTATAAAGTGTTATTTGTGTTAAAACTGGATGCAGTTGCAAGTGTGTATTTACTGACGTCTGTTTGCAGAAGAAAGTGCTTTTAAAGCATGATTGAAGGAAATAATAAGGCGCATTTAAATGCTCCTGAAGAAGCTAAATTTATATTTTTACTCTGTCACTATTTAGGCACCAAGTTTAACGTCATAGTGTGGACCGAGGGCCTGATTCAGCAGTGCACGTCTGCACAGGACCCATTCTGCGAGTGTGCAGAATGGGTCCTGTGTAGTCGCACGCAGACCCTTCTATGCCCTTGCTTGATTGACAGGCAGAGGCATTTAAAGGGCGGTGCGGGGGCAAGGTCAGCCGGTGTTCCCGGAAACGGGGGCGAGTCCGCCCCGTTTTCCTGGAGTGACAAGCCCAGGGACTGCGCCAGCCAGCTTACTGAGTAAGCTGGCTGGCGGCCCAGCACCGTCCACCATCGTGAGCATCGATCACTGATGGTCGCAAAGGTGATCCCAGTGTTCAACCTCCGTCGCAGTGCTGGGATTGCAAATGCAGCAGGGGGTGTCATACACCTCCTGCTGCATTTGCATAATAGCAAGGACGTAATTGCAAAGCTGCCTGCGTGCACTTTACAATTGCAATTCTTGCTGAATCACCCCTTGACGGTAAAAGAACCCAAGGAAGGTTTGAGACTATGGGCCTGATTCAGAACTGCTCGCTAGCAAGCGGCCGCTCGTTGCAGACGATGTTCGGCTATGTGCGCATGCATGTAGTTCGCAGTGCGCGTGTTTGCAAAACTAGTACGAGCGATCGGAATGTGCTCGCTCGCCCTTTCAAGACAGCCCAGTGGAATGAGTGACAGGAGAGGCCGTTTGTGGGTGGTAACAGGGGCAGGCCAGTAGTAACGGGGGAGTGGAGTTGCGGACCCAGGCGTGCCTGAGTGTTTCAACGTCGTTTCAGAGGTGTGCATAATTAACAGGCAGCATCATAGTACATGTCACCTGGTTGATTTTTACACTGAACTGCTTGCAGTGCTTGCGGTAGGGTACAGTCAACCGCAAGTGCTGCGGTCTGTTCCGATGGTTCCCGATGTACCGATGGTTGTATATACTTCCTGGAGATGATGTACGCTAGTGGCGGCAAAAGACAGGCTGGTGGGCGTCTGGAAACACAAAGTGATCGCTCGCCAAGACATAGTGGGCGTGCTTATGTTTTGC
Source organism: Taudactylus pleione (assembly GCA_031769625.1). NCBI lineage: Eukaryota > Metazoa > Chordata > Amphibia > Anura > Myobatrachidae > Taudactylus > Taudactylus pleione. The sequence continues at coordinate 5,346,916 of JAUIMM010000706.1, read as the reverse complement.
TGTGCGAGTGCCTGCCTTGACGTCACTTGGATTAATTTACATACGCAGGGAGCGAGCAGCCGCATCTAGCGAGTGGCTCTGAATCAGGCTCTATATCTCAGGGTGAAATGAAAAGAAGGCACTGACCAAACTATCATAAAAGACACATTATAAACAAAGATAAATACAGCCACATTTTACATACTAGCCAGTAAATGGTGATGATTCATAAATGTGGATATAGCATTACTAAGGGGCCTATTCATTATATTAATTATCAGGGACCAGGTGGCCCCCGATTTGTCTTGCCGCAGGCAAATCAACATTTAATTAGCACTGCCAATTCCCAATGGAACCCTTTTTGCAACCTGGGAATCCTTCCCATAGTGAAAGAGCAGGGTGCGGGAACAAATGTCATCTGTTCCCGCAGTTAAGCTGCAAAAATTTAGTATTTTGGAGCTTTATGAATTTAGGTCCCCATGCTAGTGTATAGGGACAGTGGGCCAGATTGGGGCTGAAAGCTAAGCAGGATATTCAAGTATTTGGGAGCAGGAAACCCTACTCCCCAAAAAACCCAGATAGGAGGGTTACAGCTCTATGCAGAGTGGGTATGGTACGCTCCATGCTTGTGTCATGTTGGATGCTACAATACCTAAGTAAAGAAACCTTTATTTGTGGAATCTTCATTATTTTCCTGTGAGTTGGGTAAACAGTGTTCTATCATCACAGATATGAGCTAAACCTCATCACTGATAGGTGGTGTTCACTATTGGCAGTTGTAGATATACTATACAATTATATGTTTTTATGTTTTTTCCTTACAACAACAATATGAGATGACTATGACTATCCACTAGAGGACGTCAGGACAGATTACTGAACACTTCAAATTGGACATACTATTATCTACTTAATTTGGGACATTTAAGTATTGTTTCCCTTTTTTCAGGATTTATTGATACCTGTATAGACTTTACCGTGTGCCGTTACCTGTAAAATTGAATTGTACGATTTATGTAAGAGGGTAAAATGGCCCTTGCTTTTGTAGGCAGCAGCATAGGTATTGTTTGTGCCTTGGGAGTCTGTTTTGTTTATTCTTTGTATATTTGAACCCCAGTGCTAAATCTATATAAAAGTTGGTGGCAATGTTATATTTCACATGCTTTTGTATAAATTAAGTGATGATGAATAGACCCTTAAAGAGGAAAGGAATTGTGTCAAAAGGAGAATTTTCATCTGTATTGTTGAGAAAAGTTCCATATGACATTCTACAGCTATAATGCCTGATCCAGAGTTGAATGCTAGTTGCATATAACTGCATTGTGTGCATGGAACTAAAAGTGTATATTCTCCCATATGCAAAGTTGTACACAACATTAGATGTGGGCCATTAAGCTGTACGCTTAGATTAATAGCTGCCATCATCATTACCAGCCTATACGTAGTAAATGATACACCTGGAAACAGTCATATTTATGCTTTCATCCAGCTCTTTGTAGCCCACAATTCCATCAAGTCGCCCGCTCTGAACTTTGCCTATGTGAAAATGCACACATTACTGCCCAGTTACATCCCTCATTTACAAGTGGAAATATGACTGAAATGCATAAGACTCTTGTGTACGCTTGGTTCTGGAGCATGCACAGTTTGCAAAAAGAACCCATGACATGTGCTGCCAACATGCTTATGTTCACCTCTTCATCAGACATAGGGGGAGATGTATCACACCTCAAGGAAGATGGAGAAGTTACCCAGAGCAACCAATCAGCTTCTGTCATTTTATAGACAGTGGTAGATAACTGGTGGCTAGAAGCTGATTAGTTGCTAAAGTAAAGTGTCAATGTTATCTCTATCGAAGGTTTGGTACAACTCCCCTCCATAGAGTGGCATGATGAGGCAAAGGCTGAATATAAAGATTATGTCGCCAATACCTAGCACATCTACAAAATGACCTATTTCTCAGCAAAATGCATCAGATTTCTCTCATATCTAGTTGTTTGCTATATGAAAGCTGTGGAAAGCAAACAACTATCACAACTATTTTATGTTTTCTCTAGTAGAAAAATGACTAAATGTTATCATGGATGTCATGACCTGTGAAAAGCTGTGGCAAAATGCGTGGCTCAATCACTGGTCAATATGAAATATGACTATCAATTGTAAAATGAAGATGACAAGAAAAAACAGAGTTTAATGCTATCTCGCAGCATTACAGCAACATAATTTTGATTATACTGTACACAGAGAATAGAACTTTTACAGCTGAAAGTCTATAATGAGACTAAGGGGCTGATGCACAGTTAAACACAAGTCAGTCCGAGGCAGGGCTGTAACTAGGGATGTGTGAGTAGCGCCATCGCACGGAGCTGCCCCACGGCCCCTGCTTCTGGCTAGCAAGGTGCCTGCAACAGCACCCTGTATCCAGTATCGTTGCTGTAGTGCCACCTGGAGCGTTAGTTGGATCAGATCCACAGAATATCTTGGATTGACAGAATGGGAAATCAGCGCCATAGATGTATAAGCTCTGTATACTGAACATTATCCTCAGCATGGACCTTTGCTCCAGCACCCACAACTGGTATGTCTCCTGACAGGTGTATCTGCAACTATCTCGATTTCTAAATAGACAGCATGTGTGTGAACATGCCTTCGTCGTACTTGGGGCCTGATTCAGAGGCGCACGCTGTTTGCGTGCACTCGCTCTGAATCAGGGCGTTCTTTTTTCTTTTTTTTACGGCCTCCAGGCCGCTCGCACAGCTATGACCACCCACAGCTTGTGCGAGCGGCCTGGCGATGGTTGCAATTATCGCGACCATCAGGCTTGTGGCAAGACCCTGCGGGAGGGTCTCGGCTCCCGCAAGCCCGAGTGGACTTCCTGCTCTAATAGAGCAGGAAGTCCACTACTGACATCACGAGTGATGTCAGTAGGGCCGCCCACAAACGGCAGGCGTTCCTAAGGGAACGCCTGCGTTTGTGCAGCCACCCCCCGTCCCCGCCTACAAAATGAGGCGAGCTGTCAATCAACATCGACAGCCGCCCCATCTTGTAGTGAGCCCCGGAGCGATGGAGCTGCCGGCGCTTGCTGGGGCTCACGCATGAGTATGCCGGAGACGGCGCATGTGCAGGGGCCAAACATCATCCCACGTGCTATGCGCTCCCGAGCGGGTCTGAATTAGGCCCTTGGCCCCTTCCCTTCTTTGTTCCGTCACTCCAGAATCATAGAGCTGCAAGTCAGGGATGTTGTATGGTAGTATGGATGCAGGGATACACCATAGGACCTGATTTAGAGTTGTACACTAATGCTGCCACTGCTGTGTCTGTGCACCCAGTTGCTATGCAAAAATATGCAAATTTCACAGCCGCCAGGATATGTTTTGAGACACCCACCTGCGGCTTTTCAAATCCCAGCATCTGCTTATAAAGATGCAGGATCAGTCACAGATCATTCAGTTACCATAGTTAGGTCCCACAGAATGGCGGTTGGAATTGAGAAGTTGGAGCCATATTTATTGTGTAGGGATCACAAATGCAGGGTGTGGCATGCCCCCGAAATGGTCGGGACATGTCTGCCTTCTTTGTCGCCACTCCCCGTTACCTCCCCCTGACTGTCAATCATACTGTGAGTAAAACGTGGCTGCGTATGACTACGGTAATGTACCTTGACACATTCGTATTGCGATTGACCAACTCCGTAAACTTCGGAATAGCGAAAACCTCTGAATCCAGCCCATAGATCAATATTGTTTACAATATTTGTAAAATGTAGCTGATTATGATATTTGTAAATTATCGCCATGGATTATAGGGTGTAATCAGCACTGACAGCAGGGGCAGATTGAGATGGAAAACCAGCCTGGGAAACATCTGGATGCAGCCCCAATTGAGGCAGGATCTGCTGAGCGGGTGGGGTCTGTTGAGGGGGGTGGGAACCCCCTCAGAGGGCCTGACTCTGAGTTGGACGCAGTTGCGTCCTTCCTTGCATCTTTTGTTGTAAATAAATGCATGAACCCCACAGATAGAGTACCTCAAAAACTCCAATACATACATGTATCCAACAGAAACACAATACTGGCAGAGACACACAGATGGGAGGAAGAGACAGAAGGAAGAGACAGATAGGATGTGAGAGGACAGTAAGAAGAGAGACACAGAGGGAAACAACAGACAGGCAGAAGGAAGAGACAGAGGAAAGAGACAGACAGGAAGAAGAGACAGACAGACAGGAAACAGACAGACAGAGGGAAGAGACTAACAAATGGAAGACAGACATAAGAAAGGGACAGTGAGACAGAAGCAAGCTTCATACAGAGGGAAGATACTAAGGATCCGTTCAAGATGCCAGCAGTCGGTATGCCAGACGTCAGGTTACTGTTGCCGGAATCCCGACTCCCATCAGAATGCATGCCGGCGGCCATCAGAATGCCAATGTCAGCAACCATCATTACCATCCCGACCGCCGGCATCCCAAAGGCAAGTATGCGGGTTAGGCTTACGGTTAAGCCAAGGATGGGGTGGTTAGGTTTAGGGACCTCCCGAGGGGGTTTAGGGTTAGACACCGACTGGGGAGGGTTAGGTTTAGGCTGCAGGGAGGGGGTTTAGGGTTAGGTACCACCAGGGGGAGTGCAAAAAGTGTTTAAGCGCTTGTGGTGATCTGAGCGGACAAACAAAACAAACATACAAATAACACATATATGTTTATGCTCTTTTGTTACTAATGAGAGTGGCAGCTTGCTGGTATCTTATCAGCGTTGCTGTGGGTGGGAGTCCGTATGCCCGTTCCTCTCCTAACTGTCCCTTACTATACCTCAGAATGTCCGGTGATAGCGGCGGTCTTCTCCCTTGCACGGGGTGCCTTCTCACTCCGGAACACGACTCTGCTTGCAGCGCTGTAAGTGCGGCCGCGGCAGCCGGGTATCTGCAGGCTCTAGCGGTGAGGACTGTTCCACGTGACTCCAAACTCTCCTGCTCCAACGCGTTTCGGACCTCGCTGGGTCCTTTGTCAAGGATAGGGATTGGGCTGCTCATTGCCTCTATTTATACTGTTCTTTATTAAGTGCTAAGTTAAAACAGGAAGTCTGTACCTTGTGACTTCCTTCTTTTTTTGGTGGCAACCATGTGTTGTCAACTTTTTTTTTTTTTTTTTAAATAAAATCCACTTTAAAATCCATATATTAGTCATTTGTATTTCTTGCCTTTTCGCCGCTCATTCTATAAATACTATGTGTGTGTAAAATTATTAAAAGGATATTGTCATGTATGAAGATATATACTAGGAATTCTATGTCATTTTTAAAAATTTATAAAAAAGCTTTTAGTTCAATGTCTATATTCAACCCATATGGGTCCAAAGTTCTCAACATATAGATCCATTTTGTTTCAGTTTTTTTCAATAAAGTGATTATGTCCTCACCCCTCCAATTGGGGGTCACTTTTTGAATGCCCATAAATTTCAAGCCTTCTGGGTTTCTTCTATGATGTTGGTGGAAATGGGCTGATACACTGTGAGTCATTAAACCTTTCTTGATGTTATTGATGTGTTCGTAAATTCGTGTTTTGATTTTTCTCTTTGTTTGTCCCACATACTGTATGCCGCATGGACATTCCAGTAAGTATATGGCACCCTCTGTTTCACAGGAAATTGCATTCAGAATTTTGTGTTGTTTCTTTGTTGTTTTTGAAGTAAATTCCAGAATAGGTTTTGTACCTGTTGTTTGATTTCTACAACCTACACATTTTGTGCAATAGTAGAATCCATTTTTTTCTTTATTTCCATTATTCAAAGTGTTTGTAGGTAGAAAACTTCTGGTCAGTTGTTGTTTTAGATTTTTTGCTTTGGTATATATTATTTTTGGTTTTTCCGGAAGTATTTTCTTCACCTCTTCGTCCAGAAGTAAAATATTCCAGTGTTTATGCAAAATCTTTTCAAAGATTGTGTGATTACTGTTATATTGTGTGATGAATGATAATGGTCCGTAATCTTCTTGTTTCTTTGGTTTGTACTTTATTAGATCTTTTCTATTGAGTTTGGACACTTTGTTGATTTCAGATTCCAGATATTCTTCTTTATACCCTTTTTGAACAAAATTACTCTTCATTTCTGTACTTTGTTGTCTAAAGGTTGTGTCTTCCGTACAGTTTCTTCTAAGACGGCGAAATTGCCCCCCCGGAATGTTATTAATCCACTTCTTGTGGTGGTTGCTTTGGGCTGGTAGAATGTTATTTCCATTTACCTCTTTCAAATGGTTTCTTGTTTGTAGGTGGTCGTTTTTGACAAAAATTTCTAGATCTAAAAAGATAACCAGTTCTTTGCTGTGGGTCGATGTGAATTCTAGGTTAAGGGTATTGGTGTTCATCATTTTGAAGAATTCCGTTAGTTCTTCCTCCGTCCCGTCCCATATGAAAAAAAGGTCGTCTATGTATCTTCGCCATATTTTTATCTTGTCTAGAAACGGGTTGTTCTGCCATATATGACTGTCCTCCCACCAAGCTACAAATAAATTGGCATAGCTTGGTGCGAATGATGTGCCCATGGCGGTACCTTTCACTTGCAGGAAGTAGGTGTCCTCATACCAAAAATAATTTTTTGTTAATATGAAATCTATATTGTCCATAATGAAGTTAATTTGTCTGTTTGAAATTTGTGTTAGTGTTGATAAATAGTGCCGGGTTGCGTTGCATCCATCTTTATGATTGATGACTGTATATAGAGATTTAATGTCGCTCGTGCATAATATGTAATTGTTTTTCCATTCTATGGTGTCTAATATCTGGAGGGCAGCCCAATCCCTATCCTTGACAAAGGACCCAGCGAGGTCCGAAACGCGTTGGAGCAGGAGAGTTTGGAGTCACGTGGAACAGTCCTCACCGCTAGAGCCTGCAGATACCCGGCTGCCGCGGTCGCACTTACAGCGCTGCAAGCAGAGTCGTGTTCCGGAGTGAGAAGGCACCCCGTGCAAGGGAGAAGACCGCCACTATCACCGGACATTCTGAGGTATAGTAAGGGACAGTTAGGAGAGGAACGGGCATACGGACTCCCACCCACAGCAACGCTGATAAGATACCAGCAAGCTGCCACTCTCATTAGTAACAAAAGAGCATAAACATATATGTGTTATTTGTATGTTTGTTTTGTTTGTCCGCTCAGATCACCACAAGCGCTTAAACACTTTTTGCACTATTACTATTTTAATTTTAAGCAGCTAATTAGTCAAGCGCATACACTCCATTTCTTCCACCACCAGGGGGAGGTTAGGGTTAGGCACCGCTGGGGGAGGGTTAAGGTTATACAGGGATAGGGGGAGGGTTAAGTTACTTACCTGCCCCTGTCGGGATCTTCACTATCGGGATGACGTTGTCGGTCTTCTGACGGCCGGCATGCTGTCTGCCGGTATATCATAACGAGACAGAGCCATACCTAATAAAGGTATTGTAGGGGTTGGATATAATGCACACAGTGCCAGGCATGCATAATCATAACTAAGATTTTTAACCCCCTCATCTTCATGATCATACCTGATCCCCTCAACATTAAATTCCCTCAGTTATATTATATATACATATTACATATCAGACCCACTACCCACAGATAATTACCTTATGTCAATCCAGCCAGCACTTTACTGGCACACCTCTTCCACTGCCACATGGGAGCTGTTAGAGGAAGAATAACATCCCGCCCTGCAGAGGAATGGGGGGAGGTACTGAACCACTAGACAGAGGTAGGGGAGGAGCCCCGTCGTACAGAGGAAGGAGACAGATGAGTCAGTGTGTCACCGCATCGGGGAAGGTAGGATCTGTGTTGTAGTGCAATTGGCCTCAAAACCAGGATGGCTTGATTATCAAGGCAAAAGATTTAGGATCAATTAAATCATTAATCTTAACTTCCTCTATTAAACCTGTTTCTCTCTTTTCTTCACAGGGCTAATAATCGAACTCTGTCAGAGACCTTCAGTCATGGACACTCTACTGACATTATCGTACTAAACAGAAGATGATCGTGTTCAGAATCCACAATTGTAAATACCTCCTATTGTAGACCTGAGTTATGGTGCAGAAAAGGTCTGCATACATACAGATATGATATTCAGACAGCGCATTATAGATTAATATACCTGCAGCGATACATATATATGCAGTGAAAGGATTGCTTTAAAGAACATGTGAAATGTTTACTGTAGGTTATTTACATTTAGATTTGAATTACTATTTTGCAGTTGACATCTAATTATTATGATTAGTATCCTCTTCATAATACAAGCCATGCAAACAGAAGGGAAGGCCATGGGAAGGCATGAGGTGTGTATAAAGCATGTGGGCATAGTTTAGAAGGGTGAAATAAATTATTATGATATAAGGGAGTAGAGAGTGTCATATTGGGATACACTGCCAGTGAGAAGTTACATGGAGTGATGCAGAAGACAATGTACTATCTCTGGAGCAGAAGACCGGACTGGAAGCTGGCATTATTGGTAGCCGTAGTGGACAGTGTGGCTAGAAGTTGTTACAGTGAAGTGATTCTGACCTACTCAGGTATCAGTCAAACCTTCAATGGAAGCAGTGTCACAGAGGGCCTAATTCAGCAAGGGATGCAGTTTCGTATACGCACACGCAATTGGTCGATTAATTTGCGAATGCGTATGCATCACAGTGCAGGTGTGCGAACCAGACGCTGCGGTCAGAACTGAGGGCCTGATTCAGAGCCGAACGCTCTGAGCAGAGCGCTCGCTCTGAATCAGTGCCCTCCTTCATGAAAATGGAGCGGCCCCCTGGCCGCTCGCATAGCTGTGGGTGACCACCCACAGCATATGCGAGCGTCCATGATGATGGTCGCGATGATCTTGACCATCGCGACCATCGGGCTTGCGACGGAGACCCTGCGGTAGGGTCTCGCTGCCGCAAGCCCTGGAGTGATTTTGGCTCTATCAGAGCCAAAATCACTCCCACTGACATCACTAGTGATGTCAGTGGGGCCGGCTTCAGACGGTAGGCGTTCCCATAGGAATGCCTCCATCTGGCAGGCACGCCAGACAACATCGACAGCACGCCCCTTTTGGTGCGAGACCCGGAGCGATGGAGAGCCCGTCGCTCGCCGGGTCTCGCGCATGCGCACGACGGAGCTCCCTCCATCGTGCGCATGCGCAGTGGGGGAACATCGATCCGCTTGCGAGCGTCCTGCGCTCGCGAGCGGGTCTGAATGACCCCCTGAGTACGCAGAGGCACACAGACAAATGACAGAGTGATTGACAGGAAGTGTCATTTGTGGGTGGTGACGGGGGGGGGTGGTCGTGCGAATGCAAACATGCCTGTGCATTTTAACACTGTTACATGGGTGTGCATAAATTATCCACTGCGCTACCAGACGCCTCCTGAGGTCTCATAGCGTGTGCAGAAGTTAGCAATTTCTGAGTGACGTTTTGGCTTCCTTAACTGTGCGTCTGGGTCCGATGTTACCGATTGTTTCGCTATGTTGGGCAAGTATACGGATGTAAGGGAAAGTGGGCGTTCTTATGTCAGGCTGCGTCTGCAATGCGGATGCAAACATTTACATAGCACCGCTGATATTAGCAATGCAGTTGCGTGCGTATAAGCAGAATAGCGATCCATGCTAAATCAGGCCCAGTGTTCTGTAGTGAGATATATTATCTCTATGTTATTGACACAAATTGGGTGACACTGCTGCAGAAACTGGGATGGAGATGAAAGGCCCAGCAATACACTGATCCCACCTGCTGGAATGATTGGGTGATTCTCCAGCAGATACATGCTAACCTGGAGAGATTGTTGTGAACAAAATGCTGCTATCAATGTTGTGGAAGAACCAGAGCACATTCTGATGGAACAAAGATGACTTATGGTGCGCCAACAACAATAAACATGAAAAGCTATGAGGGATGCGTCACTTGTCAGGGAGCAGAACAGACTTTGCCCCTTGTTGTATTAGGAGGTCAATGATATACTGTAGCTGGGCAATCAGTACTTTTCTTCATTAGATTTGGTTAGTGGATATTGCCATGTCCCATTAGCCATATGCGGCCAACTGAAAACACCATAGCAGTGGGCCTCTGCAGCTTCCAGCAAAGCCTGTTTGGGATGATCAAGTTCTTCACGAAGCATTAATACATTTTCAGGTCATATTAAACCACTTTGACAATACGACTGTGTTAACTACCATGTTCCAAGAACATCTACATTGGTTGTAACTGGAAACTTATTTGTCACCTTTGACATTGTGGCAGACAATAATAATCACCTTACTTACTTGGACACAATGGAGATAGGGAGAAATCCCAATGCCTAGGTGTTATCTCACTAACCAGTGGAATGCCTTTGCAGCCCCGAAGATGATCAGAACGAGGAGAAGCGAGACCTTCACCAGCAGTCTCAGGGGCAACCAAGGAGTGTTAGTGGGACAACGCCCTAATGACAAAAGGTTGGGTGTAAGAAAAGGGTGTACAGGTGGCGTTCTTAAAAGATAAATCCAGACTGGGCAGAGCTGAGCAATGCAGAGTGAAATCTTTTTGGCGCATAGTGACTGCTGCTTCAGTGGGATAGACTGGGTATGTTCCAAAAGTGTTGTACTGTGGATGCATCTCTCCCATAAACTGAACCCCATGAGGACTGGAAATCAGACTGTTGGTCCAGGCAGATGTGTTGAAGCATGCAGCCCACTTGTCCATAAAGACTGTCAACTAAATCTAGAGGTTCTACTATTACCCATCACTTAAGGACATTGTGAAAGTAGAGCACCGGGCATTTCAAAACTATAACTTGGCTACGATGCCAAAGCAACTGACATCTATATAGTTACCTTGTGCCTTTGCCACACAGCTATGAGGTTTAGTTACATAGAAGCATGGCCAAGTAAATTAAAGGGACATGTCTTGAGAGGATCATATCTTTTAATTGTATTATTATCATCAGGTATTGTACATTATAAAATTATTATGAATTATTTTTTCTTGTAAGACAAAACTGCTTATTTCTCAACCAACAGAACAGCATTTTATCTACAACATAAGAAAGGAACAAAAGACCTAATGGAAGTGACATGGTGGTGACAGCTTATAGCACAATGAGGTGTTTGGAAGGACATTTTGTAATAGTACCATTTATTCTGCTGCTGAACGCTGCTCTGTGCTGCTCATATCTATCCTCCTTCTGTCTTGCGCTTACAATAAGAACATTTCAAATCTGCTTTAGCTCCCACTAGTATACCCTAAATTCCATTATATGGTCTTCCATTGCCTATCCCACAATGCTCTGCACACCCTGCGTGATACACTAGCCCCTCAGAGTACATTCCATCCCTTCTGCTATGTAGTGCTAAATCTTCACTAATTCTTCTTCCTCTCAGCCGAGCCTGAAGCCTCAAATCACAGACGGACTCCATCTACTAACTCCAATAAATTTCACCACGCTGTGTCTCTGCATCTACTAGGCTTTGCCTCATTTATTCAGAAATGAGCAATTGCCATGGTAACGGCAGGCCTCACTTGGCATCGCTCATCTAAAAGTGTAATGATTCTGCAAAGCCAGAGTCCCACGTACACCTCCAAAAAAACACAAATTGCCTTTTCTTTCCATCCTGAGCACATCACTCTGAAGCCGCACAGTATATATCAATTTCTGAGTAGCAATGGTAAAAATGTCTGCAATCCGTCTTAAAAATAACGACTATTTCTTCATCCTCGCATTGCTCTAAGACCTAGATTATTATGCAGCTGTTGTACAGCACAGGTCGGGCCCTTACAGTACACTGTCCTAGCTGTCTATAGCCTAAGGCTGACCAGTTAGTTTACTTCTAAGTTCTAGCATGCTATTTATAATACAGGAAATGATAAACACATTACAGGGTATTTGCTCGGTTAGGTCCCACAATTGTTTTCATGTGTGACACCGAATTGCCAACACATCGTAAAAATGAATATAATAAGGAAGAATGTGCCAGACAATAAATAATACTATAATTAAATGAATATGTAAAAGGACTAGTCCACTAACATATACTGAGATGATGGGAATTATTTACAAGAAGTTGTTTATATTTTCCATCCCACTCCGAGTTTTGAACTGAATAAAAATTGCTGTTTTAAAAAACGCTGGGAAAATGACAAAAAATCTGTGATTTTGAGAAATAAACCCTGCTATTTCTTGTGGTGACAACAAAGATCAAAATGTCAACCTAAGAGAGATTAAAAATTGGTGAAAACAAAATGCTAAAGCTATAAGAAAAGCAATATTTATTAATAAATTGTCAATGTAATACAATGGGGGAGACGTACTAAGAAAGTGATAAATTGGAAAGTTATAAACTACCAGCCATTCAGCTCCTAACTCATGTTACAGGCCGTATTTGAAAAATGACAGGAGCTGATTGGTTGGTTGTTTATCACTCTCCAATTTATCACTTCCAGACCTTAGTACATCTGCCCCCTAAGGTGATAATGTATGAAACACATTTACAAGAATGGTGTATGTTGGGATAAAAAAATAAACCAAAATTGGAATAGCTACCTTCACACATATAGGGACTGATTTAAGTGAAGCCCCCATGTGCCATTGGAATGGCACGGAAACCCATAGGGGTGCGCAGTTAAAGGAGCAATGTTGCTGTGCCGTAATTATCTGTGATGTGCGCAGCCACCGACATATCAGATCATTGATTTGTCTCCTTTGTGATATGAAGTTGATGCTTTATTACAACAATATGGTATTTTTCAATGATAGGCGTATTCTGTTTCGGACACAGCTATAAACCCTAAGTTGTGTGTAATGAATCATTACATGAAAACATCAGTAAGAATCATGGTGTTCTATGGTATTATATTGTCACGCTGAGAACATTCTTCTATATTTTAGGATTATGATATGAGGCTCTTTATACTAGAAGCATTGATTACAAAGATTTTCTGTTGGCGCTTATCGAAAATCTTGTATTTTATGATCTTATAATAATAAATTTTGCCAGACAGCTAAGTGATACTCCGCTCCCTAGCGATACTGGCAGGCAGCGGTAAGAGGAGACTCCATTTTTATTGGGCAAAGGGCTTTCCTCCATTTCAAAAACACGGACCATGGACTTTAAAGGATAACCTAGGAATTAGAAGGGTTTCTTTTAAGAACCTGTTAATGGAATATGCTTAGCACAGTGGCTCAGCATGTGTAAGCTAGAGAATTTACACCGTAAACTGCAGCAGTGACTGATAATAATACATTAATAATGATGATAATAATAATAGATTTAAAAAAAACTACCTTGATTTAAACAGTTGTAAAAACAAGTAGCATCAAAATCCTGTGAAAAGCTGTGACTGATGACCCTGGCTGACCTTTTCTGCGGAATGCTTTCAAAATGTTTGTAATATTAACAACCATTGTTGTATTGAAAATTCTTACATTAATCTACCAGACTACACCACGCAGAATCAATTTACACATTCTTGCAACATACAGTGTATCCTACCTGTCAATTCCTAATTATGCAGTTATGATTTCCATATTGGCACGTTGTGCACTCCCCTCAGAACAGGTTCAAACTAAGATTGTTAATCATGTACATGACCTGGTTTTTATCTGCATTTGCAGCCTCTCTATCCGTTTTCTCAGATACTAATTCTGAGACATGTTACCTTCTCTGTTGCTTTATATTCTTGCTATAAACAAGCATAACTCCAGAGATTTAATAAGCACATCATATCAGTATGTGTGCATTTCTGAAAATCTGATAACCTTTTTTTGAAAACTTTATATATACTATATATATTTTTTTATTTATTGAGGTAACACTGTAAGATGATAAATACAATAGAATTAAACAGAATAATTACATGTGTATAGTGTAATATTAAAGTCATGATACATTGTGTTCCGATGTATTGTACGCTAAGCTGTTTAAACGTTGTAGTGTTTGCTGTAACAAAACATGGCTTTTATTCCAACATGTGTCCAGGTAGAGCATAAATCAGCCAAAATAAACAGGCATCAGTCACTAAGCCGCAACTTGTAGGCGACTCCACACACTGTAGGCTTTCAGAGGCAGAAAGCCTGGTAAAATAAATTAGTAATAAATGAGCTGCTGTTTAATAAAACAATTATCTCGCCCAAGGCTCCTAGAATAATCAGCTCTGCCTTGCAGCAGTAACCTCAGGAAATAATTTTAGGTTGAGCTGTGTGCAGGTCTGACATAGATGATAATATACACAGGGGAATTGCGTCTAGCTATGCTTTATTTGCTCTCTCTCCCCTGTACCTAAGGAACATATTAATCCATGTCACTGTTTTTAGAAATGCGGTGACAGAAATACACCTTTATTGTAATGTGACTTTTTTTTTTCTTTTTAATGAGCGTCTGGGACGCAGGCTTTTCATTCTCAGCAACAGAAAAAAAAAAACGTAACAAAACACCTTTTTACATTAGGGAGGTGAGGTCTGCTGCTGGCTACATTTGTACACAGAAGTCTGTAAGCCAGGACTCAGCCAGCTGGGAAGAAAGAAAGCAAATTTTCCCTTTTTTTATTCACTAACTTCCCAAGCCCAATTATGCACTCGGATTCATAGGAGTTTCACAAACAAATAGCAGAGCCCTGCAGAGTTTTTTTTAACTCCAGCAGCGCACAACCAATTCATTGGCATTGAAGGCTTGAAGCTTGATCAATTCTTAATCACAGAGGAGAAAAGAATTATTCTCCGATTACAGTGGCTGCGCTGTTAGCAAGCCGTCTGCAATCATTTATTTCCCTCTAAAGAACGACATAGGCTGGCTTTTATTGACTCCCCACTTGCAAAATGTTTATGGCCTGTTAATATATATTTACCCCTCTACTTTTGCCTGCAAATCAACAACACTTAGCACAGTTTGGTTACACAGTGTCCAGAGGAAATGGCAGGAGGTTAGAATGGAGGCAAGTTTAGGAGATCAATATAAGACTGATTAGAGAGATGGGACCAAATTCACGGCTCTTAGATACAACATGGGGAGAGCAGGACTCAGGGCTGCAACTCTCTCTCTCCTGGATAATACACTTTGCCGTTTCTCGGAGAATATTGTTCATACCAGGCCGTGTAAGGAGAAATCGCCTGAGCTGCCTATTTATTCGCTGCTGTGACATATGCTCCCCTTCCAGCTTATTCAAGAAAAGGAGTTAACTGGATCCTGGAAGCCTGGCGAAGCTGGATGTACAATACAAATGAACAATGTATTTTAAGAACAAACTGTATTTTCTTTCAACCCATTAAGTGCCAAGGCTGCTGCAGTGTGTGTGTGTTGTGCCACTGGCCAAGCTTGGAAAAGCTAATGAGCCTAATCTATGGGTGGATGACTTTCACATTTCAATGCAGCCGTTCATATGCACATAACTATAATAGCTCGGATTTAAATGTGCATTGTGCGTTTCCTATGTAAATATATTGGAAGTATAAGCCGCTGCCTGCAATCACTTTCTGCTGGTGTTTTTCATTTAATTGTAGCTAGGTAGAGAATTAAATAAAAAATAAGCTGTATTGACGTAAAAACACAGCAGTATGTATTTATATATGAAAAAAGATAACTGCAATTGTGTTCTTTTTTCATTATTACCTTACAATAATATTTGTAGCTGTCATACACAAACTGTAACCCACATAAGCAAAGACCTTGACTATTATTACACTGTGGGTTTGTTTCAATTGTGTCACTATTTGTACCTATTTTATATCTATAATTACTTCTACTGTGCAAAAACATGGGCATTTTATCAACAAATAAAATTGTTCTAGATACTTTTTATGCACTTGTCTGATTATATGGCCTTGTTTGTATAAATAGAAGTTGCACACATACATATCTATACATATTAGTAGTATATGCTATCATTATGCAGTGGGAAGCAACTTGTTCCATATGTTATGAATACATTATGAAGGTCTATTATTTGTATTTATTTTTTATTATTCATGGTGGTTAACTAGCTGACGGTAGACTGGATCTAACAAGCCGACCAAGCTACACATTAAGCAATTTTACAGCTTTCATTGAATGGCAAAAAAAAGAGAGGAATATTCATTCAATATTTATTTAATTAAAGAATACCCTCCCCCTGCAGAGACAGTTCAAAGAGTTCGCAGGCACGGGCAATAAGCCCATCTTCCTGATATGTCTCATTAGCAGTACACGATGATTAGTACTAGTGACTGTGATGTTCATTCAGCAACGATATCTTGCACATAGAGCTGTGCAGACAAAAACATTTAGACGAACAGATAAACACATTAATATCTACAGCGATAAAGGCAAATACATAAGATAATGGCTGTTAGAGTGCTTGTAAACTGTAAGCCGCAAACCATATAATCATTAGCATCAATACTACAAATAACCTTGAAACAGTCAAGTAAAGACTATAAACACTTGAAAACATTCTTTTACTGACAGTTTGAATATTTTTTTTACTGACTGCCAGCATTGTTTACTGCTATTTTTTTTAATATGCTGGTTTAAAGTTTGATCTGAACAGGAAATAGAAATGTTTACATCAAACTATACTCTGGAATTTTAAATAAAGTGTTTACAACCCTACAGATATATCAAATTCATCCCTGATGTATTTCTGTCTATTACTGCAATGATTTTTACTGACCATAGGTAATTCTTACTGACAGGTATCAACTTTACTTGTTTTTCACTGACAGTCAGTAACTATACTGAAGGCTGGCTGGTATCCCTGAAGATGGGTAAGTAGATTATTATAAGAAATAAACTAGGGGTGTGCACCGGCCACTTTTCGTGTTTTGTGTTTTGGTTTTGGATCTGGATCTTTCTTCGTGTTTTGGATCTGGATTGGTTTTGCCAAAACCACCCTTCCGTGTTTTGGGTTCTGGGTTTTGTGTTTTGGATCTGTATTTTTTTGAAAAAAAGCATAAAAACAGCTAAAATCACAGAATTTGTAGGTTTTTCTGCTCCTATGCTATTATTAACCTCAATAACCTTAATTTCCACTCATTTCCAGTCTATTCTGAACACCTCACACCTCACAATAGTGTTTTTATGTCCAAAAGGTTGCACCGAGGTAGCTGGATGACTATGCTAAGCGACACGAGTGGGCGGCACAAACACGTGACCCATCTAGGAGTGACACTGCAGTGGCAGACAGGATGGCAGTTAGAAAAACTAGGCCCCAAACTGTACATAATGCAAAGAAAAAAAGAGGTGCAAGATGGAATTGTCCTTGGGGCCCTCCCACCCACCCTTATGTTGTATAAACAGGACATGCACACTTTAACAAATCAATCATTTCAGCGCCAGGGTCTGCCACACAACTGTGGCTGAAATGATTGGTTCGTTTGGGCCCCCACAAAACAAGCTGGCAATTAATGTGTCCCTGCACAAACTGGCTCTACGGAGGCAAGATGTCATCCTCATCCTCCTCATCCACCGATTCCTCACCCTCTTCAGTGTGTACATCCTCATCCTCACAAAGTATTAACTCGTCCCCACTTGAATCCACCACCACAGGTCCCTCTGTACCTTCTGGAGGCTGGTCTCCCTGGAAGAGCTGATAATTCATTTTGATGAACATCATCTTCTCCACATTCTGTGGAAGCAACCTCCTACGCCTTTCGCTGACAAGGTTCCCGGCTGCACTAAACACTCTTTCGGAGTACACACTGGAGGGGGGGCAACTCAGGTAAAATAGAGCCAGTTTGTACAGGGGCCTCCAAATTGCCTCTTTTTCCTGCCAGTACAGGTATGGACTGTCTGACATGCCTACTTGGATGCTGTCACCGATGTAATCCTCCACCATTCTGTCAATGGTGACAGTATCATATGCAGTGACAGTAGACATGTCAGAAATTGTTGCCAGGTCCTTCAGTCCGGACCAGATGTCCAAACTTGGTCCTGCCTGCCCTGCATCACCGCCAGCGGGTTGCTTAGGATACCTAAGTTTTTTCCTGGCAGCCCCAGTTGCGGGAGAAAATGAAGAAGGAGCCGTTGACGTGTCACGTTCCGCTTCAGCTGACAGTGTGTTCACCAGCAGGTCTTTCCACCTCTGCAGGCTTGTGTCGGCCGGAAAGAGAGACACCACATAGGCTTTAAACCTAGGATCGAGCACGGTGGCCAAAATGTAGTGGTCTGATTTCAACAGATTGACCACCCTGGAATCCTGGCAAAGCGAATGAAGGGCTTCATCCACAAGTCCCACATGCCGAGCGGAATCGCTCCGTCTTAGCTCCTCCTTCACTTTCTCCAGCTGCTTCTGCAAAAGCCTGATGAGGGGAATGACCTGACTCAAGCTGGCAGTGTCTGAACTGACTTCACGTGTGGCAAGTTCGAAGGGCTGAAGAACCTTGCACAACACGGAAATCATTCTCCACTGCGCTTGAGTCAGGTGCATACCCCCTCCTTTGCCTATGTCATAGGTGGATGTATAGGCTTGTATGGCCTTTTGCTGCTCCTCCATCCTCTGAAGCATATAGAGGGTTGAGTTCCACCGCGTCACAACCTCTTGCTTCAGGTGATGGCGGGGCAGGTTCAAGAGTGTTTGCTGGCGCTCCAGTCTTCGGCACGCAGTCGCTGAATGGCGAAAGTGGCCAGAAATTTTTCAGGCCACCCAAAGCGTCTCCTGCACGCCCCTGTCGCTTTTCAGAAAATTCTGCACCACCAAGTTTATTGTGTGAGCAAAACATGGGACGTGCTGGAATTTGCCCAGATGTAATGCCCGCACAATATTGGTGGCGTTGTCAGATATCACAAATCCCCAGGAGAGTCTAAGTGGGGTAAGCCACTGGGCGATGATTTCCCTCAGTTTCTCTAAGAGGTTGTCGGCGGTGTGCCTCTTACTGAAACCGGTGATACACAGCGTAGCCTGCCTTGTAACGAGCTGGCGTTTCTGAGATGCTGCTACTGGTGACGCTGCTGCTGTTGCTGCGTAAGGTGATACATCTACCCAGTGGGCTGTCACAGTCATATAGTCCTTAGTCTGCCCTGTTCCACTTGTCCACATGTCCGTGGTTAAGTGGACATTGTGTACAACGGCATTTTTCAGGACACTGAGGACACTTTTTCTGACGTTTCTGTACAGTCTCGGTATCGCCTGCCTAGTGAAGTGGAATCTAGACGGGATTTGGAACCGGGGACACACTACCTCCATCAATTGTCTAAATCCCACTGCACTAATGGCGGATACCGGACGCACGTCTAACACCAACATAGCAGTCAAGGCCTCAGTTATACGTTTTGCTTCAGGATGACTGCTGTCGTACTTCATCCTCCTCGCTAAGGACTGTTGGAGGGTCAATTGTTTAGTAAAAGTAGTGGTGTTCCTACTTCCTCTCTGGGATGATGAACGACTCCCAGCAGCAGCAACAGCAGCAGCGGCAGCAGTAGGCGTAGCAATGCAGGATCCTCCGGAGGAATCCCGGATAGGAGAGTCAGTCATGCCAGTGATATGGCCTGCAGGACTACTTCCGATCCTGACTAAGGAGGAAATTGACGAGGAGGGAGTTGACGGTGTGGTTTGCAGGCGCTTGGATACAACAGGACAACGGGATTTAGGTGTCCCTGGACTGCTTACGGTCTGAGCCAAAGTTTCTGAACTTGACAGTAACTTTTTATGAACGCGCTGCAGGTGCCGTATAAGGGAGGATGTTCCTAGGTGGTTGACGTCCCTACCCCTACTTATTTCACCTTTACATATGGTACATATGGCAAGACAGTTGTTGTCCGGATTTGGATAGAAATATTGCCAGACCAAAGAGGTGGAATGTTTGGTCTTCTGCCCAGGCATGACCGTGATGGGCTTTTTCATCCCACGGACAACAACTGTCTCCCCCGGAGCCTGATTTAAACAAACCACATCACCATCAGAATCCTCCTCGCCAACTTCCTCCTCAGCGCCAGCTACACCAGTATCCTCATCCTGTTGTACTTCAACAGTGACATCTTCAATTTGCATATCAGCAAGTGGACTGTGGGTGCTCCTTTCAGCACTTGCAGGGGGCGTGCAAATGGTGGAAAGAGCCACCTCTTCCCGTCCAGTGCTGGGAAGGTCAGGCATCGCAACCACCACCACACTTGGACTCTCCTTGGGGATTTGTGATATCTTCTTAGAAAGCACAGTTCTTCGCTGTGCTTTTGCCAGCTTAACTCTTTTGATTTTTTTAGTGGGAGGAGTGCTTCCATCGTCATGTGAAGCTGAACCACTAGTCATGAACATACTAGGGATTGACCTTAGCCGTTCCTTGCCACTCCGTGTCGTAAATGGCATATTGGTAAGTTTACGTTTCTCTTCAGCTGATTTAAATGTCTTTTTCAAGGTCATTTTCCTGAACTTTGCCATTTGGGATTGTATGTGCCCTCTACTATGACATTGGGCATCGGCCTTGGCAGACAACGTTGATGGCATGTTATTGTCTATGTCATGACTAGTGGCAGCAGCTTCAGCAGTAGGAGGAAGTGGTTCTTGATCTTTCTCTATTTTATTTTTATCGGAGAAAGTTTGGTCCTCCATTTATGTTATATCAATTTGATATATACGTGCGGCTAAACACAGAAAATAATTTTTTTTTTGGTTTGGACTGGAGTGTACTTTCGGGGGTTACAGCACCCTTTAACGGTCAAGCCAGCCGGCCCTTTACTTATGACACAGGCGCATGCTTGGCACTACTTTGTTGATGCACGTGCGGCTACTGCGCACACAATTCACAAACACAGAAAATAATATTTTTTTTGGTTTGGACTGAAGTGTACTTTGGGGGTTACAGCACCCTTTAACGGTCAAGCCAGCCGGCCCTTTACTTATGACACAGGCGCACGCTTGGCACTACTTTGTTGATGCACGTGCGGCTACTGCGCACACAATTCACAAACACAGAAAATAATTTTTTTTTTGGTTTGGACTGGAGTGTACTTTCGGGGGTTACAGCACCCTTAACGGTCAAGCCAGCCGGCCCTTTACTTATGACACAGGCGCACGCTTGGCACTACTTTGTTGATGCACGTGCGGCTACTGCGCACACAATTCACAAACACAGAAAATTATTTTTTTTTTGGTTTGGACTGGAGTGTACTTTGGGGGTTACAGCACCCTTTAACGGTCAAGCCAGCCGGCCCTTTACTTATGACACAGGCGCACGCTTGGCACTACTTTGTTGATGCACGTGCGGCTACTGCGCACACAATTCACAAACACAGAAAATAATTTTTTTTTTGGTTTGGACTGGAGTGTACTTTCGGGGGTTACAGCACCCTTAACGGTCAAGCCAGCCGGCCCTTTACTTATGACACAGGCGCACGCTTGGCACTACTTTGTTGACGCACGTGCGGCTACTGCGCACACAATTCACAAACACAGAAAATTATTTTTTTTTTGGTTTGGACTGGAGTGTACTTTCGGGGGTTACAGCACCCTTTAACGGTCAAGCCAGCCGGCCCTTTACTTATGACACAGGCGCACGCTTGGCACTACTTTGTTGATGCACGTGCGGCTACTGCGCACACAATTCACAAACACAGAAAATAATTTTTTTTTTGGTTTGGACTGGAGTGTACTTTCGGGGGTTACAGCACCCTTAACGGTCAAGCCAGCCGGCCCTTTACTTATGACACAGGCGCACGCTTGGCACTACTTTGTTGATGCACGTGCGGCTACTGCGCACACAATTCACAAACACAGAAAATAATTTTTTTTTTGGTTTGGACTGGAGTGTACTTTCGGGGGTTACAGCACCCTTTAACGGTCAAGCCAGCCGGCCCTTTACTTATGACACAGGCGCACGCTTGGCACTACTTGGTTGATGCACGTGCGGCTACTGCGCACACAATTCACAAACACAGAAAATAATTATTTTTTTGGTTTGGACTGGAGTGTACTTTGGGGGTTACAGCACCCTTTAACGGTCAAGCCATCCGGCCCTTTACTTATGACACAGGCGCACGCTTGTCACTACTTTGTTGATGCACGTGCGGCTACTGCGCACACAATTCACAAACACAGAAAATATATTATTTTTTTAGCACTTGGGGGGAGCACCCCTGATGGACAGTGCACCCCCTGGACAACACTACAGCACCCCTTTAGGACTGGGACACTGCAAAGGACTTTGGAGTGGACACAGCCCCTATGGAGAACTGACTGCACAACACAGTCCAGCCAGCCCCTATGGACTTTGAAGTAGTGGACACAGCCCCTATTAACAACAGCAGCACAGCACAACACAGCCAGCCCCTATGGACTTTGAAGTAGTGGACAACAGCAGCACTACACTACACTACACTACACTACACAGCCCAGCCCTAACTCCCACCCTCCCTCTTCACTGTCCACAGCCGAGTGAGAAAATGGCGCCGACGCGGGTACCTTATATAGGATCCAAAACCCGCGAGACTCGGAAGGTGGGATGATGACGTTTTGCCTCGATTTCAGATCCGAGTCAGGCGGGAAAAGTCGAGCCTGACTCGGATCGGCCTCGGATCGGGGGGGTTCGGGGGGGTTCGGATTTCAGAAATCCGAACCCGCTCACCCCTAAAATAAACACAATGCTGGGTAAGTAGAAGGGGTTGAGACAGCCGGGATTTCAACTACATCCCAGTAGAACCTTGCTGCCATGGCAGGGCTGTAGAGGTGCCCGCATCCCTCTTGTCAATCCTGTTAACCCAGTATTTTTTTCAGACAGGAAGTTTGTTGTCCACTACTAGTGGAGGCATGTAGTGAGTGAGTGGGCCGTCTGAAAATGCCTGAATGCCAAATCACAGGTAAGTAACCTTTTGGGAATAGGGATTAAGTTACTGCACCTAAAACTTAAGCTTTCCACTGACATTAAACTTCCTTCATGTCACAATGAGTGGCGTGTTTAATTAAAATGAAATATTTTTAATTTCACTGTCATATAATAACATACACTTTAATGCACTGAACACTTAAACAGCCACCAAACCCCTAAACTAAAATTGTCATACATAAAAGTAAAATTAACTGTTCATCAGTACTCTGAAATTTAACTGCAACTGTGCAATAAAATAATCATGTGTGATTGAGTCATTCTCCTATCTCCATCAAAGACAGCTAAAGCTAACCCCACGTCAATACAGGGGGTACTTCAGCCTCAAACTAATTTGCTATCTCAGCTGCTAACCTGGTAACAGCAGCGATAGCACTAATATGGTAATGCAGAAGGAGGTGTCCTGCCTCCTGCATGTATTAATGATCTGAGCTGTATCCGTGGACGCAGCAACGATCCGATATGTGTGATCCCCTGCCGGCTGAGTGACCTTGGAGTCACTGAAGCCGGTGATCTCAGTTGCTCAAAAGAGACCAGGAAATCTCTGTCAGCCAATGGAAATCCTGGCCTCTTCCATCCCCCCAAATGGCAGCGACACACCTCAGTTTAAGGAAACAGAGGCCGTCGTCGCCCCCTCCCCACCCAGAAATGGCAGCAGACTGTCAGACTGTCTGCGTGCGGGATCGCAGACCCATACTGTACACGCGTAGTACGGGTCCTTCACCGGCGCAAAGAGGCCGCAATCGGAGATGTGCGCTAACCATCAGGTTAGTGTACATCTTTCAATCAGTCCCATAGTTTCCTAATGGGATCATATATAAGTCATTAAGCTAACATTTCAGTCATTTGAGCTGTTGTGACATCACTGGCCGGACCAATCCCCACTGAGCATTTTGCAGAACAGAGGTCTGAAAATCTGTCACATTGCTGGCTTACTTAGAGAAGCACCTCCCATCTAACACGACAACCTGCTGTAGAGAAGTGAAAGAAAGCATAATGGACATATGAAGTATAAACATGCTATTTGTGTAACGTTTAGTTAATTCAGGTTATTAATACACTAATGTTGATATATATCAAATAGTGACTTTACTTGCTGTTTAAATTGTTTATATACATGGGAGCGGCATGACTGTTATAGCTATTCTTGATTACCTACAGTTGTTTCAGAATATGAAGCAATCATTTAGACTGACAGATGTCATAAATTAGAAACAAATGAAAATAATAACACGATAGAAATAAATAATAACAAAATACTGTATGTCCTCTTGAACCAAGACTTGGAAGCACAACACTGGAATCCGTAATTCTCTTCCTTTAAAGAGCCATCATTCCGTAATATTACTGAAAATAAAGTATAAAATATTTAATATAGAACAGACCTGTAACTGTATCAACACAGCCTCTCAGGTGAAAGAAACCAAATAGATGGAGAACCTGAACTCCCCTGCTAGGAAACATTAACAGATCCATAAACATTGGATCTCATAGTAGATGGTTTATTCGTGAAGGGATGTAGTTATGAGACCGGCAGCCGCGATGCCGCCGTTCTCAATTCCGATGCTGAAAGTCCGACATGGGACGTAAAATAGAGGTCGAAATACCTATGCCTATTTTAATCCCGACGCTGGAGCAAAGAAGGACACCAGCCCGAACGAGGTAAATCCGGGGCGCCCTTAGTGTTAGCCGCGGGAGGGGAGGGTTAGGTTTAGATAGCATAGCGGGGTTAGCGTTAGGTTTTTTGGGGGGAGGTTAGGGTTAGGCACACCTAGGGGGGAGGGTTAGGGATAGGCACCTATGGGGGGGTTTAGGGTTAGGCACTAAGGGGGGAGTGTAAGGTTTAGGCACTAAGGGGGGAGGGTTAGGTTTTGGGGGGTGAGGTTAGGGTTAGGCACCATTGGGGGGGTTAGGGTTAGGCACCACTAGAGGGGGGTTAGGGTTAGGCACTAAGGGGAGAAGGTTAGGTTTAGGCACAAATAGGGGAGACTTAGATTTAGTCACTAACGGGAAGGGTTATGGTTCGGGTGCGGAGTGGGGAGGGTTAGGGTAAGGCTACAAGAAGGGAGGGTAGGGGGAGAAGAGGAGAGGGTATGTATATTTACCTGACCCCTGTCAGGATACCAAACATCGGGATGCTGCTGTCGGTGTTTTGACAGGAGGCATCCTCACAGCCGGCATTACATACCCATTCCATTCATGATAAGTAGTGAAGTCCTAGCATGTGTGTAACAGTTAGAGATGGTTATCCAGAGCTCAGCAACTGGACCAGGTGAGCTCAAATGTCATTACTGTCAACTCCCATTGCTGCTGCCATCTCTGGTCCTCTTTGGTGACCTTCAGTGCCGCCTTGGTTTCAAAAGCTGCTGACAAATATCACAGGGATCAACCATTCCGGCTCTATTACCAGCTGTGATAATGATTCTAAAGAAAATCAGAATGCACACAGCTACTCCAAACTGGTGGATAACTACAATACTAGTGCCCTTCGCAGCATGAAAGCAAAGCCTTTTTCTAGAACCAGATGGGGAAAGGGGATCAGTTGGGATAAATTAAGTACAGTTATGGTTGAAACCAGCTGCCCAGTTTAAGATTTGTCTGTAGGGGCCTGGGAGTGCAGGTGTGGCATAACCACCACCCCCCCCATCCTCCCACGCCCCCAGGTGTGCACTGTTGCTCTGAGGCTGAAGTCATATTAATGTACACAATTATGGGGCATAGCCATAAACATGCCCTCCGTGCCTGGTTTCTTGTGAGCCCTGCATGTCTTGCGTTTCTGTCTTCTGCTGTCTCTTCTCCTCCCAACAGTGATCTACCACCGTTAGCTGTACAGAAAGGTAATTTGCCAATGGCTGCTTTATTATTGGCAGCTGATAATGCTGCTGTATTATAAGAGGCACACACATTTACCCACTTACAGCTACTGTACAATTGCCATTCCACAACTTTATGTATCAAGTGTTCCACACATTGCTTATACTGTCAGCTCATTCAGGGAGGGCCATCTTTATTTTTTGTATGTAATTTGTTTGTGGCGTGATCATCTCACTATACAGCGCTGCGTAAGTCAGTGGTTAATAAAAGATAAAAATAATTATAATGTAAAAAAAAAAAGTAAATGAATCAATAAGTACAATAAATTGGAGTGTAGAGAAGACTAGTATAACCAATAAATGGTGGATGTCTACATCATCATCATTATTTTATATGTTGCTACTTACACAAATTATTCTGTGTGAGGGTTTATTATATTATATAGATCCCAAAATGTCCGGTTAGTCTTAGGGCTTGAGGGAGCTATATGATTAGGTCTTGGATTGGATTAGAGTTTTGGGATAATGTAAAGTCTAGGGCAGTGGTCTCCAACGTTAATTAA
The DNA here is from genome assembly GCA_031769625.1 of Taudactylus pleione. NCBI lineage: Eukaryota > Metazoa > Chordata > Amphibia > Anura > Myobatrachidae > Taudactylus > Taudactylus pleione. The sequence continues at coordinate 5,320,809 of JAUIMM010000706.1, read as the reverse complement.
GGTGTGAGCTACTTTAGAAAAAATGAAACCTCCTGAAGGGCTACTAATATTGTAGAAAAAAAAAATCTGGCTAATAACCGAACAATTGCAGGTAATTTAATGAAGAGTAATAAAAAAAAATGTTTCATAGAAAATAACAATGCATTTAATTATTACAGTGATTTTGTTGTAGTTTGTAAATAAAATTTAAGCACAGGCACATTTCACTGTTAATTACCGGTTCCAAGGAGGTACGTGCAGTAGAGGAGCAAAAGATATAGGCAGGGCTGCTGTGTGATTTTCCGGCAGAGCTGGGTGGGAGTCATTTGCTCCGCAGTAGCATAGACGTCGTGGGTGGAAGCACGGGGAAGCACGTCAGGTGATTGCTGTAGAGTCTGCAATCACCTGATGTACTTCCTTGTGGCTCCACCCATGGCGTCAATGTCACAGGGGAGCACACATCAGAGGTCACTTCCTCCTAGTTGACTTGGCAATACTGCAGCTAGGTGAGCTACCAAAATTAAGGCCACAAGCTACCGGTAGCTCGCGAGCTACAGGTTGGAGACCACTGGTCTAGGGTTTAATCTCAGAGTTCATTCAGATTTAGAATTTAGAATTGAGCTAACATTATCAATTCAAAATGTTTTATAAAGGCTATTAGCTTGTTTTCATGTTATATTTTGTATTTTTTTCATTTTTATGTGAAACATGGGAACCCGATAATCTTGTATTTGGGATGTATGCAAAGGCTTTATAACATCCCATACAAATAAGGAGAAATAAATGTTATATTTTCAGCTAACAGCTAACCTTATCACATACAAACACTCCGTGCCAGTCTGGTCTCAATAGCAAAATATCATGATAAAGTAGTATTACCTCTGGCATTGCAAGAGGTATGTATTGTGCTTAATGAAATGTAGGCAGCATATAATCAAAGATTAGTTTACCTCCTGAAAGACAAACTCCAGGGCCTTTTGACTTGCATCTTTGTATACAGGGGTACCACCACCAATATAAATGACTAATATTTGCAATAATAATAAGTTAGTGGTATATTTGCGTGTCATGTTATAGAGAGAGATGTTCCAAATCAGTGCATAAGACCTGTAACCCACCCCCCCCCCTAAAAAAAGACAAAGGGCCCGATTCACTACCGATCGCAACTGAGATTGCAATAGCGATTATGCACGCTGTTCAACTGGTATAGTATGCTAATCCATTACGATTGCTATGCAGTCACAGCACAACATAAGAACGCCCACCTTACCTTACACACATCCATAATGTTTAGCAAGACTGCGAAACCATTGGTACAATCGAGAACCATCGCAGCTTCACACACACTGGCACAACCTCTGACCTTACTCAGAAACTGCTAACTTCAGCGCACGCTATCAGGCCTCAGGCTGCGTATGCTATTGCAGTGGATAATTTATGCACGCCCATGCAACAGCGTTCAAACGCACTGGCTCGCCTGTGTTTCCCTGACCACCCCCCATCACCTCCCACAAACGGCATTTCCTGTCAATCACTCTGCAATGGGTCTATGTAGTCACTGCGATCGCAGTGGCCGGTTCGCGTACACGCACTGCAATGCATATGCATGCGTAGTACGCAACAATCGGCCGATTGCGTGCCTAATCGTAGTTGCAGGGCCCAAAGTCAGTTCCCCTGAATGAATAGTAAATACTAAAATAAGCTAATTGCTAAAAAAATAAATATATAGTGTTTGCGTGTGTGTGTGTGTGATGATTGAACCTGTTAAAGCTTCTGTGTTAAGACTATGAGATGTACATTGTATCTATATAGAGTGTACATAGTGTATACTGTATAAGTTTTCTTTATTAATTGCCAGCCTCTTATTTGTGAAAGAGGCTCTCTGTATGTGAAAGGCTGGGTCCTGCTTAGCTGCAGGTTTTACAGTGAACCAGATCAATCCCAAACAGTAAATGGATATTATTAAACAGCAGGGGGTTGTGCAAACTGGGAAAGAGAACTCACAGAGGACTGTCTTTGAGCAGATCTAGGTAGCCTGCTGAGAGAGGGCAATTGCAGGCATGCTTTTCCTGCCAATCTTCAGCGTTTTCCAATCTAGATACTATGGCAACGGAACCTAAGAACCATAAGCTTGCTAACAAGCTGTCTTGATGAAACTGTCTGCTTGCACAATTTCATGTGTTTAAACAGAATGAAGACGCGGATGGATCTTTGTCAAACTGATTATCATTTGGGCAGTTGAATTAATAATTGTCTGCTGTGTACCACATTTTTTTTGTTTGTTTTTTAATTTAATTTTTTTTATAAATGTAAGCCTATCAGTGTCTCCTTCAATTAAGCACAACACAAATGTATGTGTACTTTTGCTTTGATAGCTGCAATGGGGAAATATTTTTAAATGTTTTAGGTGTGTAATCGCTGTTATAGCCACAGTTTTCTACAAGGTCCTGCAATGTGACACTCAAGATCAAAAAGAATTGTACAAAGCTGGGCAATATTTGTTGGTCCTGAGTGTGGTTTCTGTGCCATTTACACATTACAATCCCATTTTGGCACTGATGTGCTTTCTGCATGAATGTTGCTAAAAAAAATTCCAGTTTTCAGTAGATCCAATGTACTTGTTTATTCTATCTGCTAAGAATTGATATCCACACTGAACTTACACTTAAACCCTATCACAACACAGACTGCAAGCTGTTTATGAGAAAAGATTGACTGCTATCAGTACATTTCACCCTATTTTATCCAACTTGTACTGCAAAGCTTTACATATTCGACCAGCCTTAAATAATAATAGATTGTATTTTGTATTATTGCCGTAGGGTATTTTCTTTTGTGTTTCACATGTTTAAAACACAGCAAGCTGCTTTTATGAATGAGCTGTTTTACTAAAAATATCCCTTTTATCCCTCTTGTCTCCAAAATGTACTAAATCAATTAGGGTATGTAGTGTTTTACATGTATTTTTTTGTGCATAACTGGATGGAGCCAGCTAAGATATACTTCAGGTACTAGTTTATAACAAATACATGTCAACAATGAAAGGAAAACTTATAATACAGAGGAATATATATTTACAATGTTTAACAAGCTGAGTAATAATGCATATTTTACTTACGAGTTTTGCAAGCTGTGTAAGTGAATGGTGTTAATAATGGTGTTTTACTTAACTAAATGAGACAGTAGCTGTGGAATGTCATTAGCATTGCACCTTTGGACATATTGGCCTATACGAGAGGTGACATGAGAGAAACTTTTAAATACTGTATATCAAAGAGAGAGATTAATAGACTTAAAGGGCCTATCCATTAGCAGATAAAATGAACGATATATCTGCTAATGGATAGGCCCTGAACGATGACAGATGCGCACTCTCGCGGCTGATAAATCGCATTTATCATCTCTCCAACATGTTGGTCAATTATCGCATATAGCTGTACGATATTAGCAATATCGTGCAGTTTATATGCGGTAAACCATGAACGACGAAAGATATTAGCAGCAGCTACAGAGCGCTGCAGAGAAGAAAATCCACTGCCTGAATGATGTCATGCGATATCGTTCATCGTTCGTCGTTTGCCAAAATCTGTCATGTACGTTCATGACAGATATTTTTCAGCAAAGCCACCAGAATTTTCAAGGGATATCTTATGTCTTTTATCGCTCAGAAATACATCTGCTAACGGATAGGCCCCCTTACAGGGGTAATTTTTTGCTAATATGGGAGTTCTATTAAGAAGTGATGTTGCCCATAGCAACCAGATTCCAGGTATTATCTTCTAGATGGTGCTAGATAAATGAGAAGTAGAATCTGATTGGCTGCTATGGGCAACATCACTTCTTAATAGAATTCCCATCTTAGTAAATTTACCCCACAGAGAGGGGTGTTTTACATTGGTTGTGTCACAAGGGCTGTTTTATTTACCATCAGTAAATAATGAGTCTAATGATGGGGAATACTGGCTGATATATTGGCCGATCAATTGATCGGCCAATATATCGTGGCCCCGTCGGCCAGTGTGTACAGACGATATGTCTGTGAACGATGTCGTGCACAGACATATCGCAATGGCTGTGCTGCACAGCCAATGAACAGATATATCTGCAGACATATCTGTCCATCAGCAAGTGTGTACGGACGATGCATGGAGCACAGTTAACTGTGCTCCATTCACCAAATCAATAGAACACCTTCCAATATTTAAAATTAAACTATAGTACAAAGGAAATAATTTATAGTGGTGACCATCGATAGGTCTGCCCTTGATGGTCGATAGTTTTAAACCATGGGACAGAACTCATCGATGTTGTGCCATACTGTCAAGAGTCAAAAATTGCCCAATGATTTGAATGTTTTTTATTGTAGGTTTTAAAAAGCAGATCCTGTTCCTTGTATTGGTGCTCGCTTCTCTCTTAAAGCAGAAGAACCCCCTCAAACTGTTATACTTGAACCCAGGAGTATTTTACCAGGGTTGCAGGTTAGTCAGGATGAGGCCCAGGAGGGCACCTGGTCCGGGATGGTGTGTCACCATCTGTCTTGAAAAACTGTGCTGAACAACTGGCCCCTGTCTTTACAGGTATCTTTAATAGATCCCTGGAGAAGTGTGTGGTCCCTTTTAAAAGTTCAATAATTGTGCTGGTCCCTAAGAAGCCTCTTAGTACGGGACCGATTGGCTTTGACGTCTGTAGTCATGAAAACGTTCGAACGATTGGTGTTGAACCATCCGAAAAGGTCGGCAGGCACCCTTTTGGACCCCCTGCAGTTTGCCTATAGGACAAATAGATCAGTGGAGGATGCGGTCAATATGCGGTCTATATTCTGCAGCACCTTGATCTGCCAGGTACTTATGTGAGGGTCTTGTTCATGGACTTCAGCTCTGCGTTCAACACAATCGTTCCTGAAATTTTGTTTTCTAAAATGGTCAAATTGGGAGTTTCGGTATCCAGCTGTCGTTGGATTGTAGATTTCTTGGTGGACAGGAAGCAGTAGGTAGATATGGGGGAGTTTACCTAAAGTGTATGGAGGATTAGTACTGGGGCTCTCCAAGGCTGTGTTCTTTCCCCCCCTGCTTTTCTCCCGCTATACAAATAACTGCACCTCTGGGGATCCATCAGTCAAACTCCTGAAATATGCAGATGACACTACTGTCATCGGTCTGATTTAAGAAGGGGATGAGTCTGCTTATAAAAGAGAGGTGGCTCGGTTGGCGCAGTGGTGCAGCCAGAATAATTTAGAGCTTAACCCGTCCAAGACAGTTGAGATGGTTATTGATTTTAGAAAACACATTGTCAGAGTATCTCCTTTGATTATAGCTGACGTTATTGTATAGGTGGTGGATTCTTTCAAATTCTTGGGTTCTATAATCTCCTGAGATTTGAAATGGGAGAAAAACGTTGACGCTATTGTCAATAGGGCGCATCACAGGTTGTATTTCCTACAGCAGCTCAGGAAATTTGGCCTCTCAAGGGAATTGATTACTCTTTTTTATTCGGCAATAATTGAGTCTGTCCTTTGTACCTCAATAATTGTGTAGTTTGGTGCAGCCAGTGAATGAGACAAGGCCAGATTACAGTAGTTAGGATTGCAGAAAGGATAATTGGAGCTAAACTTCCTTCTATTCAGGAGTTATACTTGTCTAGTGTTAGGAAGTGGTCTGGCAGATGAAGCTCATCCAGGTCATGATCTGTTTCAACTGCTCTCGTCGGGAAGGCGATACAGATTATGTCTTGCCAAACCCACCAGACATCTCAAAAGTTTTTTTCCGCAGGCGATTTTGCTGTTAAATTCCTAACTACATATATCAGCTGTCGTTGTTCAAATTGTTCTATTTAAAAAGGTTTTATTGTGTATATTAATTATGGTATTGTATATTGTGTATGTATGTTTGATATGTTAAGTGAGTACTTGGCCAGTAGTTACCGGAGTCAAGTTCCTTGTATATGTTTGTATACTTGGCCAATAAAGTTGACTCTGATTCTGATCAATGGTCAGTGTTTTGCACAGGTCCAGTTGGTGCCCGTGCATGCAGAAAACAAATAAGTATTTCACCATTCGGCTTAGCCATCAATATACTGTACCATCAGTGGCTAACTTTCAATAGTGAAAACATTCACCATCAGCCTCTAACCATTGATAGTTGCTAAACCATCAATGTCGATGGCCAACCCTAGTCATTGCTAAAATATCGATGGTTGATGGCCAACCCTAGTTATTGCTAAACTATCGATGTTCAAAGGCCAGCCCTAGTCATTTATGAGCTGATGGAAATATAATAAAAAGCCATTATGATGTTACGTATTGTGAGTGGCATCAGGGTTAGAGACAGAAACGAACAACAATAATCAAATAACCATGATGTCATTCCTGGTCTCAGGTATATGTCAGCACTGGATAAACATTTCTTTTTCCCCATTTGAGTCAGTTGGGGGTAAATGTAATAGTCTGTGCAGGGGCATCACCGGGTCTGGTGATGCCCGGTGCACTCTCTGGATAACACTGGCCATAAAGTGGGTGTGGCCTAAATAAAGGGGGAGTGGCCTTGCTGGGGATCCCGGTAACAACCCTGGGGGGGCAGCCCAGCATCACCAGAGACTGGGCAGTCTGCTATACACTGTGTGGCCCACACCCCCCTCATGATGCCACTGAGTCTGTGATTGCAGGTATTGGTGAGTCTACCCAATGTTTTAAAGGGGCTATTATTTAAAAGGCAAAACCAACCTGTATTGTAGAGAGGAGTCAAATAGTAACTAGGTCATGCACAGCAGCATGCTCAGTAGAGATCTAAGATGCAGGAGCTAGGCTGTGACCCTAATACCTGGGAACCATCTGCAGACAGAGTGATGCTTAAATAGGGAAGCCTAGTTCAAACATCTGGTCTTTGTGACAATAGCGATCAAGTGACTGCAGAAATGAAGCCAGGGAAATACCGCCACTATAGCAGAGGTGAATGGCACCAGTCAGCAAGAACAAGGCGATGAGGAGGAAAGAGCTGCAATAGACGGAACTTCTACCTACACATGTATTTTAATAGGAGTTCCGTGGTACTCAAACCTTGGTGGTTATGTTCAGCCTGCCTGTTTATTTCTCTTTCTCTGCCTGTGATTTACCCAGCTCATTTCACTATTTTGCCCGCCATTGTCCTAACCTCATATTATATTTGATTCTTCTTGCTGCTGTTTGCCCTGACCTTGGATTTTTATATGGCCACTCTTGTCTGTTGCCAGCCCTAAACCTTGCCTATTTATCATTATACTCTATATGCCTTCATCTTAGCTTTCCACTGTTGTTGTAGTAAGCCACCTCTCTCTGATTCCATTTTTGTTGTGTCTATTCTATTTTTTTTGGTACTTGTATGCATTGCCTTTCTGTAGCATTACCACAGTGTTGTCTGCACTAGATTTCTGTCAACTTGTACTACCTCGCACATAAATCCTGGTGACAACTGAGTACCGGTGAGTTTATAACGCTCTATGATAAAGGAGATTGTTATAGGCGGGGGTGTTGTACTCATTCTATAGGTTTAAACAGAAGTTTACCATAATCATTACATAAATCCACCTTTATATGTTGTTCACATAGCTACTTAGAATTGCACATGATTTCTGTATCAAGATGGTTGCTGTTACCAAATATATATATAAAACACATTAAATATAGAAGAGGAGATGTATCAAGCCTTGGAGAGAGATAAAGTTGACCAAAGCAACCAATCAGCTTCTGTGATTTATCTACCACAGTTTATGACATGATAGAGACTGATTGGTTGCTTTGGGCAACTTCTGGACTTTATCTCTCTCGAAGGTGTGATACATCGCCCTGAGAATATGATAAATAAAAACATAATTGCTAGGCAGCTGGATAATTTTATTAATCAATTTACCGCTATATTCTGTAATGCAGGCCACTCATTAAGGATGTATCATATATCACAATTAGATTGCGATCAGCAAGCCCCTATTCGCATAATGCTGGTATACATAATTACTTACCTGCCGGGACAGCTCTTCTAGTGTGGAACTGTCCCAGCAAAGTACTGACTTCTGGGTTTAAGTCCTGGGAGTCCTATTGTACATGTGAGGCCATTGGTCTTTGGCTCCCTCTCTTTTTTACAAAGAGAAGCCCTAATTATCTATAGCACTACCATCTGTATATGGTGTTGCCTATCAGGCTCAAGTTCCAGGAAGTTAAGCTTTTAGGAACTTGATGCATATGAGCACATTGCAGCCCTATAGAATGCTATGGAGACTGCTGTGTTACTGGAGAGCGACAGATATCTCTGAGATTTTCTGCAGACCTTTTAATAAATATGGGGTTTATATGTGCCTCTATAAACATTTCCTGAGGTTTTACTGTATTTTTAGAAATGATACATTCTGCCCTGGGTCTGATTAAGACACATGCAAAGCGAACATGCACATCTCTGCGGCTCTTCAGGCTATTCAGAGTTGTATGCAACTGAGCCACATCTCCACTAAATGGGTGTACCTGGGTAACATCTGGGCATTCCCACGTAGGATATGTGCGCCATGGGTCTGGAGATGGAATTGTGTGCTATTGAGAAGTAAGCTGAGTTTAGGCAAATTTCTACTGCCAAGGATAGGGCTCATGCAAATGCATACTGATAGTGATGATGGCTCCTCTTACGAGTAGATGTATAGGGGCAGTGTAGCCACATAAGAGCCTTAGTCAGAGGTGGATCCTGCTCCATCCGCTCTTGCACCTGTTGCCAGAGTCATGGCTGCAATCACAGCCATATCCAAGTGTAGTAGCGCCCTGTGTGAGATTTTTTGGAGCGATCCCCCCCCCATCATTTGGCACCAGAATATATATATTGTGGTGTTGTGGGGTAATTAGCTCGGTAGATTAGGGTCAGGTTTGCTGTGATTAGGTGCAGAATTAGAGTCCACACATTGCATTCCAGTAAAAATAAAATGGTGCTTTACTGCCAGCATGGAAACCAGTAAGCAGAAATAGAAAATAACAAACAACCTAGCCCTCTCTTAGGGCACTAGCTCACTTCTTGAACCCTCTCTACAGAAGCAGCTAATCTGTATGAAAGTCTCTCATAGTCCCTTAGCTTGTCGGCTGCCACCTCTCACAAGGACAGTGTCAGAGGTATAGGGATCAACCTGCCTCCTTGCAGGTATGATCCTGACCACCTGGTCTGCTTCACTCACACTGCAGCCCCACCTGGACTGTCTGACTGTGACCACCAGCAGCCTCACCTAGGCTCTGGTCATATGGCAGGCATTACACATCTTCCCACAATGCTTATCTACTCTGTGTGGGTGGATCTGTCCTGCCACACAAAGAATCTGCTGCTCATCAGCACCACCTCTGGTGATACTGCCACAATATATACATATATAATGAGTGTGTGTGTAAAAAGATCCATCTATCTATCTATCTATCTATCTATCTATCTATCTATCTATCCTGTATGTAGATAATATATAATACAAATTAAATAATTTGTAAGTATGACTTACCACATGGATGCTTCTGGCTGCACTGCAGGAGAAGGGAGGGGGGCTGTTCTGGCTGCAAGGGGGAATGCATTATATATTATGTTTCTCTACTGGAAAATCAGTAGAATGTTGACCACAATATCTACAATATTTCCATTGATCCCACAATACAATCAGGATGTTTGATTGACATGTTAACCCATCCATCATGCCCCACCCTGCAATTACCAATCAGTGGTGTGGTATGTCCCGGATCTGGTAGATTTAAGACATCCCATGCAAGCAGACACTCAATACTGCATCACCTAGAAGAAGACCCCACGTGGGTTGAAATGCGTTGGTGCCATTTACACATACCAAGTGAGGATTCTGGAGTTCACCCCCGAGACCAGCTACATCGGCGGCACCTGACGGGCCGCAAACATGAGCCAGGACACGGAGGATTACCATAGAGGAGAAGAATTGTGACAGCGTTGAGCCGGCTAGGGGTAAGAGCGGATCCCTGCTGAGTCCAGAGGAGGTGAGTTCCCAGGTAGGAGGGGGAAAACGGCGACTGGTTCCTGCGAGCCATAACCATTCATCCCCTCTTCACACACACAGTGGTCAGTCTGTCAGAGTGCACCTGAGATTGTCAGGTGGCCCAAGCAGTCTCCGGCGATTCCCTCGGAGCCAGACATGGTGTTTGAGCTACATCTCCCAATGCACTCCAGCCCTAGTCCGTACTGCTTACCCCAGGAACACATACGCGGTGGTCATGTCACACACAAAACCTCTGCAGCACCTTTAATTATTTCAGTGCAGGACGCCGCACCAGCTACTACACAGCTTACTCTCAGCTATACTCTCACATTGGACTCAAGGGTCTCCAGATCTTGCTCATATTTTAAACATATACTTTGGACCAAACCTATTGTAGCATCCTGCTTATTATATTCCAATTTCCTACCATTTGTTTTTGGTGTTTGTTGTTTTTTTTCCCTTACAGTCTATTTTTCCAATTGAGTACAGACCTCCCACTGGACTCATTTGTATAGACTGACTATCCCTAGTGTCATTCATGTATACGTGCATGATATAATTTAGTAAAATATTGCTTTTTATTCAAGAATCCACGAGTTGATTCCTATCTATATACCAATTACCACTGCTGCCAGCACCCATAACGATATTTGACATACACCATCAAAATAGGGGTATAGAGCGCATTTATCTGTTATGTTGACTTCAATATTTTATGTATCTTAGAGGGTTAGACATAACCCTTCCATAAATGCAGCCTACCCCGCACACCTAGCCACAGTCCAGTGCGCAATTAATCCCCCCTTTTTTCCTGTAGTGGAACCAGTGCTGAGCCCCTGGCTCTCCCTGCAACTTTTCCATGGGATTTCTCCTGCATCAGTGGGTTCATGGAGCACAGGTGCCCGCACTGAGGAACAGACAACCGGAAAGGGTGGAGGAATATGGGATGCAGTCAGGAAGCCGACGATCACAATGCCGATCGCCGACTTCCTGACTGTCAAATCCCGGCAAGATACTAATGACAGGTGTCAAAATTCCGACGCCTGTCATTTTACCTATGCCAGGAGCCCAACGCCCGGCATACTGATCGAAAGTAAGCCGGTCGCCGGGCGCGGACAGCAGTGGCGGGGGGAGGGTTAGGTTAGGGGCTCCATGGGAGGACTTAGGGCTAGGCACCTCCCAGGAGGGTTAGGGTTAGGCTAGGGGAAGAAGGGTTTAGGGTTAGGCACCCCTGGGGGGAGGTTAGGGTAAGCAACCCCCAGGAGACTTTTGTTTAGGTTGCGGGGAAGGGGGGGTATTACATACTGATTCCGAAGATTAGTACAACCTGTCACAATAGCTGTGGGACGGTGGAAGACCTGGGCAACGTGCTTACAAGGGCTAAAGGGAGGGAGAAGGCAGGCAGATGAAGGCTGTGGGGAGGGAGAAGGCGGGCAGATGAAGGCTGTGGGGAGGGAGAAGGCAGACAGATGAATGCTGTGGGGAAGGAGAAGGTGGGCAGGTAAAGGCTGTGGGGAGGTAGAAGGTGGGCAGATGAAGGCTGTGGGAAGGGAGAAGGCAGGCAAATGATGGCTGTGAGGAGGGAGAAGGCGGGCAGATGAAGGCTGCAGGGAGGAAGAAGGCGGGCTAAGCATGGCTGTGGGGAGGCGGGCAGATGAAGGCTGTGCTGAGAGAGAAGGTGGGCAGATGAAGGCTGAGGGGATGGAGTAGGTGGGTAGATGAAGGTTGTGGGGAGGGAGAAGGCGGGCAGATGAAGGCTGCGGGGAGGGAGAAGGCAGGCTAAGCATGGCTGTGGGGAGGGTGAGGCGGACAGATGAAGGCTGTGGGAGGGTGAGGCGGGCAGATGAAGGCTGTGGGGAGGGAGAAGGTGGGCAGATGAAGGCTGTGGGGAGGGAGAAGGCGGGCAGATGAAGGCTGTGGGCAGGGAGAAGGCAGGCAGATGAATGCTGTGGGGAAGGAGAAGGTGGGCAGGTAAAGGCTGTGGGGAGGTAGAAGGTGGGCAGATGAAGGCTGTGGGAAGGGAGAAGGCAGGCAAATGATGGCTGTGAGGAGGGAGAAGGCGGGCAGATGAAGGCTGCAGGGAGGAAGAAGGCGGGCTAAGCATGGCTGTGGGGAGGCGGGCAGATGAAGGCTGTGCTGAGAGAGAAGGTGGGCAGATGAAGGCTGAGGGGATGGAGTAGGTGGGTAGATGAAGGTTGTGGGGAGGGAGAAGGCGGGCAGATGAAGGCTGCGGGGAGGGAGAAGGCAGGCTAAGCATGGCTGTGGGGAGGGTGAGGCGGACAGATGAAGGCTGTGGGAGGGTGAGGCGGGCAGATGAAGGCTGTGGGGAGGGAGAAGGTGGGCAGATGAAGGCTGTGGGGATGGAGAAGGCGGGCAGATGAAGGCTGTGGGGATGGAGAAGGCAGGCTAAGCATGGCTGTGGGGAGGGAGAAGGTGGGCAGATGAAGGCTGTGGGGATGGAGAAGGCGGGCAGATGAAGGCTGTGGGGATGGAGCCGGTGGGCAGATGCAGGCTGTGGGAAGGAGAAGGCGGATAGATGAAGCCTGCAGGTAGGGAGAAGGTGGGCTAAGTGTGGCTGTGGGGAGAGAGAAGGCGGGCAGATGAAGGCTGTGGGAATGGAGAAGGCAGGCTAAGCATGGCTGTGGGGAGGGAGAAGGTGGGCTAAGGGTGGCTGTGGGGAGGCTGAAGGTGGGCAGATGAAGGCCTTGGGGATAGAGAAGGTGGGCAGATGAAGGCTGCCGGGAGAGAGAAGGTGAGCTAAGCGTGGCTGTGGGGAGGGAGAAGGTGGGCAGATGAAGGCTGTGGGTAGGGAGAAGGTGGGAAGATGAAGGCTGTGGGGATGGAGAAGGCAGGCAGATGAAGGTTGTGGGGATGAAGAAGGCAGGCAGATGAAGGCTGTCAGGATGGAGAAGGTGGGCTAAGCATGGCTGTGGGCAGGGAGAAGGTGGGCTAAGCGTGGCTGTGGAGAGGGAGATGGTGGGCAGATGAAGGCTGTGAGGATGGAGAAGGCAGGCAGATGAATGCTGTGGGGATGGAGAAGGCAGGCTAAGCGTGGCTTTGGGGAAGCAGAAGGCAGGCAGATAAATGCTGCGGGGAGGGAGAAGATGGGCTTAGAATGGCAGAGGGGAGTTGGAACAGGTGGGCTAAGCGTGGCTGTGGGGCGGGTGAAGGTGGGCAAATGAAGGCCTTGGGGATAGAGAAGGTGGGCAGATGAAGGCTTCCGGGAGGGAGAAGGCAAGCTAAGCGTGGCTGTGGGGAGGGAGAAGGTGGGCAGATGAAGACTGTGGGTAGGGAGAAGTTGGGCAGATGAAGGCTGTGGGGATGGAGAAGGCAGGCAGATGAAGGTTGTGGGGATGGAGAAGGCAGGCAGATGAAGGCTGTCGGGATGGAGAAGGTGGGCTAAGCATGGCTGTGGGCAGGGAGAAGGTGGGCAGATGAAGGCTGTGAAGAAAGAGAAGGCAGGCAGATGAAAGCTGTGGGGATGGAGAAGGCAGGCTAAGCATGGCTTTGAGGAGGCAGAAGGCGGGCAGATAAATGCTGCAGGGAGGGAGAAGACGGGCTTAGAATGGCAGAGGGGAGTTGGAGGAGCAGGAAGGGACACTGCTGGTTGCAATGCGCCCCCAATGGGGAGGTGCCCCCTTTTGACCGCACTGGTTGAACGTGCCTCGTGCCGGCCCTGGCTGCAATAATATGGAAATGCTAGTGTCAGCTGTCCCCTGGTGTACTAGCTTTCGTCTGAATGTGCAAACCCTGAAAGGTCCACTTTCAGCATGACATGCCACCATCGGAGGACCATCTCGTGCACCATCAACACTTGCACCAACCCTATGGCAGGTGCAATATCTCTGTCTGAACATAGCCTCTGTGGCTGTGGCTCTGCTACCAGCCAGGAATGCCCATCACTCTGCTGCCACATTTCTGATACCGTCTGTCCCATGGGACATTCCAGGCAGGCACCATGTAGCCTGTGGAGCTGCCCGGAGCATCCTGCATACTGGCAGAGATTGGTATCTAATTGCGAACAGAAAATGCGGCTACAGATTTTGCAGTCGACACTGAATCAACCCTTTACTGTGGTTCTAATGTGACTCCTATGTCTGAAAATAACCCGATCAATAGTGATCAGTTCATTACTGGGAAAGTTGTTAAATGTAGTTGGAATATGAGCACAGAGGACTAGTTTCGGCCTGTGTGTGTGTGGTCAAATTCTAACCCCACTCCAAATCACCAGTGATACTGGCACTGATTCATTACGGATTGCAACTGTGAATGTAATAGCGATTATGCACGCAGTTCAATTGCAATAGTATGCTAATCCATAGTAAACGCTATGTCGCCGCAGCACTACATAAGGACGCCCACTTTACCTTACACACATCAGAAATGTTTAGCAAGACTGCGAAACCATCGGTACAACCAAGTACCATCGCAGCCTCTCGCACACTTGCACAAGCTCTGACCTTACTCAGAAATTGCTAACTTCAGCGCACGCTATGAGTGCTTAGGCTGCTTAGGGCATTGCAGTGGATAATTTATGCACGCCCCTGCAACGGCGTTCAAACGCACTGGCTCGCCTGCATTTCCCTGACCATCCCCCCGTCACCACCCACAAACGGCACTTCCTGTCAAACACTCTGCGATGGGTCTGCGTAGCCACTGCGATCAGAGTGGCCAGTTCGTGCACTGCGATGCATACGCATGTGCAGTATGCGACAATCGTCCGGTTGCATGCGTATTAGCAACTGCGATCCAAGCTGAATCAGGCTCACTTTAAGAAGTGTGTGTGTGTGTCCAAAAAGTCTCTGATTCTGTCATTCTGTGCACACAGGATTGTACCGTGGGCCTGATTCAGAAATGTTGCAGCCGCAGATCAGTCGATTCTCAGACTTCTGAATAACCCTATGGTAGTGTAGAATGGGTGTGGGAACTGACACGCCGCAGCCATTTTTACTGTGTACAGGATTACAGTCGCTGGCTGAGACACGCTCAGAAATGGTTGTAACATGCCTGGGATTGAGTCCCCACCCCCAATTTCCATCCACAAACGGACCCTGCCTGTCAATCACTTTGCAAATAAATTATCAATGTGAGCGACAATGAAAATTAAACTTGTGTAAGACACATGTGCAGAGTACAGATAATCATCCAGAGCAGAGATAATCACTCAGCTGCAAAAACATCGGTATTGCGTACATCTCTGAGACAGGCCACCAGAGTGTGGCCATTGTAAGAGTGGTGGAATTGCTTCTGGCTCTTTCTTGTTCTCTCTTCTTGATTGAGATTAATAAAGTTTTTTTGGAGCCAAGTTGTGAGTGGTCAGTAGCGTACACGGAAATGACCACTGGCACCTAGAGAAGGAGGAGATTTTGAATTCTGAGACCATGTGATGAACTCGTTTTCATTGGTTGATTTTTCCTGAATGGTTTTTACAGTCAGGGTTCAAATTTTCCAAATGACATGGAGACTCCAAATCACTGAAATCTCTATAAACATAATAAATCATACAATTGTATTAAACAAGTTACTCATAATTCTAGAATTTTTTTTTAATAATTTATATAAAAAGGATGTAATACAATTTCAGTGATTTTAAATTTAACAAAAATGTGATGTAAGCAATGATAGTCATTTATATTACGTATTTCTTTAATCATGCCATTAAAATATTCAGTTTAAGGCATTGTTAAAGTATACCTAACTTTAGCAGCTACATTTCCTATGTTAAGCTTTGTGGACTATGTGAAACTAAACAATAGAGTTTGTGTTATTTGTATTATTGCATTTTTGGGTATGGCGTTCCTCAGACCTGGTGGGTTCCATAATGCATGCAATGGTCCAGAACTGCTCTCCTTTATAATTGTCTGTTTCAGACTTGCCAGCGATGTCATTAATGTCTGTTACCTGTCAACTTCTTATCATGAATGGAAAGTTCTCACATCCTGTAGCGCTTACCAATTGGGAACAAAGACAATAATAACACAAGGGTGAGTTATATTAGACAGACAGGGGGCAAATTAATTGTTTTATCGTGCCCTATCTCTCATCTATAGTGACAGGAGATCGGGGGCGATAGTCAATTGTATTTGGGCACCCATGCTTTTTTGCACATGTCGCGCCCAAAGAGACAGGGTTTAGCCTAACCACTTAAAGCAGCTAAACTCATCTAAAGTCCTGGTTAGGGCACTTAGGCCCTCATTCAGACCCACTCGCAAGCGGGCGCACGTACGTTAGGCGTACGTACAAAAATATTTAAATTCAATGGCTCGCTCGTATTTTCGTTCGCATCTAAAATTCCTCCCTAAACTCTGACGACCCCTCCTCTAACTAACGAGCGTACGAAATAGCGAGCGTACATCCCCGAAATGGCTTGAAAGGAACGCACGCACAAGTATAAACAGGAAGTGGCCTTGTCAGATGTCGATTACCTGCTCCTTTATTCTGCCTACCTCCATCAATCGTATCATGCCAATCAATGTATCAATTAGCTTAATTGTTTGTTTTTTTTCAACACAATGCAAGAAACTTTACTCTTGTCCGTGTTTGTGTTTACCCGCAGAATACGTACGGATGAAACATTCGCTTTTATTGTTCAAAAAACATGTGAACCACAATTAAACAATTGTTCTATTGCTGTGGATCCCCGCATATTTCCCTGGGTTCATTTCTTTATTTAAATTTGCTTACGCATGTCACTGCATCAAGCCTATCATAACTCTCCAGAGATTTCTGGCCCTGTCGAACACATGACTCATACACTAACCAATAAAATTGCTCCTGTTAATTTCCAAAATACATTAGCCAATCAGTAAATTTTTACACACTTTATCAAAAATGATTTTTAAGAAAAACACCATTGCCATCATGAGAGCCTCCGCATTCACCAGGCGCGAGCTGCTGGTGCTTACGGAGGTCATGGATCGCCGGATCACCAGCCAACCTCAACCCATCACCAACCGGCAGAAGCGCTCCGCGTATGCGGAGGCACGGTCCCGCCTGCGGTCCTTCGGCTCACGCCGCAACATCGGGCAGCTGGAGCGCAGGTGGTCCGACCTGCAACGGCGAACGCCCCGCTTGCTGGCATGCTTTCGCATGCAGATCGAGGAAAGTAATTGTTATGTATTGTGGTTTTAATGTTTGTGTTTGTGGGGCAAACTGCGTGTGCATGTTTTCCTGTCTGTCCTATTTATTATTTGTACTCATATCTGCGTGTGCATGTTTTCCTGTCTGTCCTATTTATTATTTGTACTCATATCTGCGTGTGCATGTTTTCCTGTCTGTCCTATTTATTATTTGTACTCATATCTGCGTGTGCATGTTTTCCTGTCTGTCCTATTTATTATTTGTACTCATATCTGCGTGTGCATGTTTTCCTGTCTGTCCTATTTATTATTTGTACTCATATCTGCGTGTGCATGTTTTCCTGTCTGTCCTATTTATTATTTGTACTCATATCTGCGTGTGCATGTTTTCCTGTCTGTCCTATTTATTATTTGTACTCATATCTGCGTGTGCATGTTTTCCTGTCTGTCCTATTTATTATTTGTACTCATATCTGCGTGTGCATGTTTTCCCTCTATTTCTGATTTATTCATTCTACTCCTATTTGGCTTATTTTTTGGCTTGTTTTTTTTTTTTAGTTTTGGTCCCCGGATTTGTCCATAAACTAACCGCAATTTCTTTGACATATTTTAGGGGGACAGCCAAGACTCCGCCGTCACCGTCCGTCCAGACGGCGTTCCCGGCCACTATCCCCAACCCCCAGCCAACACTCCACCCCAAATCTTTCCCCTATTCCCCACTCCTCCCCATCCTTCCCAGACCCTCTCCCGGAAATGTCGGGCCTCCTTCCCCTCCGTCCCACTTCCCCCTCTCCTCCACCCACCCCTCTTCCAATTACCCCCTCCCCGGAGTCCATCATAACTCCTCCCCATTCTTTGGGGAATGACGGATCCTCCGAGGAGGATCATGGAGGCATTTCCGGAGCTCCCGTTTTGGCTCCCGGTATGTTTTTATTTTGTTTTTTTTTAAAGCACAAACTGTTTGTATGTAATCATGTGTCGTGCCTTTCTTCGTGTTTTTGTGGCTTGACTTTTGGTGATTTTGCAGTTTGCCTTTACCTCTTCCTGGTGATTTCAACATACACATATCACACCTGTGGGAATTTGTACATAGGCCTTGTATTTTTGGCAGCACCCCCTTTTTTTTTTTTTTTTTTAGGTTTAGGAGTGATTTTGTTGTGTTTTTGTTTTTTTAATGTGGATTCCCTATTGTTGTATTAACCCACACACTTTTCTCACCCACAGAGGAACAGAGGCGTCGGCAAGAGGTGGCGGATTGTGTTGGCCAGATGCGCCAACATGTAATTGGCATTCTTGTGGCCCTCGACCGGCTGTCTGGCCTCCTTCCCCAGTAGTTTTTTTTTTTTGTTAACTTTTCAAAATAAATTTTTTCAGACAAATATACGTTCTGGCTCATTTTTTAAATCCAAAACCAAGATAGTTTAGCATGACATAAGTAGACTGTTCCTGCAAGGATTTCCCTTTTTTAAAAGTTAGATTGTGTTTTGTCTTTGTATGTCAAACAGACACAAGAAACACATAACAGTAACAATGTCATTTCCCTTTTTGGGTGTAGTGTCAATTACATATTTCTACATTTTACAGGTTCCTAGTTGGTGCGCAAGCTGCTTAGGCCAATCTTACAAATCCCAAGGTTGGGCCAGGCTTCCTTTTGGTGTGGGTTGGGAAGCTGAAAACATATTTCAGTTTAGCTCAACTGGCGTCAGTACTGGATTACCCCTTAGTCAAATGTAACTTGTGTTAACCTGGTTACACTTGCTGTTAACGTCCCAAAAAAGGAAGACCATTTCACTCTCCAAACATTTATTCACAACATAACAGAGAAAACAAAGTGGTCACTCCCAAAAAAAGAACACAGTGATAAATTCAAATACAACACATACCAAGAAATAATTAAATAAAAACAAAAAATCAAGAACTGGTTGACGAAGGACCATGCCAACATGATTCCACAAACATGGCGTTGCGATATGGGTTCCAGAATATATGCCCAAAAGGACCAGATCCAGGTTTGGTAAGGGTAGCAGGAAGTAGTGAGCGTTGGAGTGCCAAAGATTATGTGAACAAACAGAAGATGGTGAGAAAAAAAACACAAAATTAGATGTTTGCAAACAAACACAAACACATTAGGTATAAACACTGTAGTTTTGTTACAACTTACCTAAAAAATCTGGCCACCACATCATCGCGTATGGCCCCCCCACATACTGACCTCCGACCAACCTCGGGGGGGCCATCCTCAGGTAAGGCATCCTCTGGCTGCATTGGGACACCACTCCTTATGGCAATGTTGTGAAATATCCCACACAGGACCACAATTTTAGACACCATATCCGGCACATACATGAGCTCGCCACCAGAGCGGTGGAGGCATCTGAATCGGCCTTTTAAAAGGCCGATACAGCGCTCCACCACTTGCCTGGTGGCTGTAAGTGCGGAATTATACGCACTTTGTGGCCCTGGTGTGGGAGCCAAATAAGGAGTGAGCAGCCAGGACATGCAAGGGTATCCACTGTCTCCTGTGAAAAAAAACTTACCCAGAAGCCACGCATCACCAGCTTGTAGGTTGGTTAATTTCTGCCATATCCCTGATTGCCGGATGACGAAGGAGTCATGAGCACTTCCTGGTAATTTAGCATTCAGGGACAGGATCTGGAGGGAGGCATCACATACCACCATTACATTCAGGGAGTGATAGTGTTTACGGTTTCTAAATATTGCCTCCAGCCGTGCTGGAGGCTGAAGTGGTATGTGAGTACCATCCACAACCCCTATGATGTGTGGGAAGCCAGCTATTTGGTAAAAATTGGCCTTGGCCACACTAAGGGCACCCATATCCAAAGGCATTTTAATAAAATGATGGAGGTGCTTGAAAAGTGCCTCCATCACTGCCCTCAGGATCCGGGAAAAGGAGGATTGGGAGATGCCCGCCACTATTCCCACCGTTGTTTGAAACGATCCTGAGGCACAGAAATGTAACACCGCCATAAATTGCGTCAGTGGTGGTATTGCTGTTGGACTGTCAATTTGCCGCTCAAGATCACTCTCTATTAATGAGAGAGTGTCTATGATGATTTTGGGAGGTAGACGGTAGCGTCTTAAAACCTCATCATCGGGCATTCCAAAAAGGGTGACACGTGTTCGAAATATCTGGGGCCTTGCATGCCTACGATGCCTACGCCTGGGACGAGTTTGAGGTTGGTCGTCTTCCGGGAGCAGGGCCAGAACAATTCGCCCCAGATCTACCTGAAATTCAAAGTTTACAATGTAAGGCTTTTGAGCCACCCCAAAAGTAACATAAAACAACTTAGCTTTATGATACCATCCATAGCTGCTTACATGCCGGGGTATTGTCATGATACGTATAAACTGTAAAAAAGCCAAAAATGAGACATCAAAAATTTAGAGGGTGATTTTATGTTTGTCAAATTGGTGCAAGCCAACACATAAAATAGGCGAAACACACATTTGGCCATCGATGAAAACGACATTGCACACCGTACGTCAAATAGGGGTCAAATGGACCCCAAAAATGGAAAAGGGAAAAGCAAAACTGGTTTACATGATGAATAAGCCTCGAAAAATGCGTTAATTAGTTCGCAAATGCAAGTCACTACACCAACAGTCAAAAATGCGTTAATTAGTTCGCAAATGCAAGTCACTACACCAACAGTCAAAAATGCGTTAATTAGTTCGCAAATGCAAGTCACTACACCAACAGTCAAAAATGCGTTAATTAGTTCGCAAATGCAAGTCACTACACCAACAGTCAAAAATGCGTTAATTAGTTCGCAAATGCAAGTCACTACACCAACAGTCAAAAATGCGTTAATTAGTTCGCAAATGCAAGAAAAATAATGGACTTACCAAAATCGAATATATAAGATTTCCAACAAAAAGGTCTTTGGGTCCGAAAGCCAAAACAAACTAAAATAGATGAAATTAGTGTAAAAAAAAAAACAAAAAAAAAAAAACCAGAAGTAGACACCAATTGGCCACAAATTAGACTGCACAAAACTTACCAAATCAGGAAACGATGGCAAAAAATAAACCAAAAAAATGCGAACGGAAAACCAAAACAACTGTAGCAAAACAAAAAAAATACAAACACCGCCAAATCCTCCAACCGCAAACAACCAAATCCAACCAACTTAACCGCCAACAATCCAACAACGCAACCTCGACTCCACACACACCAAGCCATAAATAGTGTTTATTTTCCCGCACAAATTAAGGATGAATCATAGGGACGCACAATCAATGATGCGGCCGCAAACTAAGGACGCATGTATAAATACGTCACGAAATCACATTTAATTTCTGGTTGATTTCATTCTGGAAGCAGAGACATGGCTTCAGACCAGGGAAACAATGGCCAAAATTCCGGCGGTAAGGCCTTCATGCATTTTGTCTCAATGATTCTTTTAAAACATAATATTGTGCAAGTTGTGAAGTGGCTAAATCTGCATATTTACCCAAATAGGTGAGGAGGATGACATGGAAGAGACTGCTGGCCCCAGTCAACCCGCCAAAGCTGCCAAAAAAAAAAGGCAGCCACATTTCACAAGCAAGGAGATGGAGGTTTTGATCCAGAAGTGCGTTGACATCCTGCCCCAGGCAGCCAGGAATATGAGCCAAAGCCAGAAGTGGAGAATGTGGGAGGAGGTCGCCGTTGCTGTCAATAGGGTGGGTGATTATGTCCGTCTAGCCCGGGATGTCAAACGGCGGTAAGTAAACACTTTCCCATCCTATAAACAAACCCCATTGTAAAAAAAAGGATAATGGTTCCAATTTCATTCCACAGATGGGCAGACTTCAAATATCGTCTCAAGCAAAAACTTGCCGACAGGGCTAGGCATGCAAGGGGGACAGGTGGGGGTCCCACCCCTGTGTCATTGGAGTTGACAGACTTAGAAGAGCTGGCACAGGGGTGTGTGCAGGCTGTGGAGGTGTTTGGCGTGTCCAACATGGATACGGACATGCCAGACTTTGCGGCTCCTCATGTTGGCCAAGGTAAGTCTTGTGATGTCACCAACTCTGAAATGCTATTGTGCCAATATGTAGATTCTAATGTGAGTCTTTTCACATTTTTCCTAACAGAGACAGAGGCGGATGAGTCTGCTCCAGAGGGGAGCCTTGGCCGCAGAATTTCTGCTGGCTCTGCAGGGGAGGAACCAGTACATCCGGCTGAGGACCCTGCAGAAGCCAGTCCAGGGCGTGCCCCCTCGCAGGCAGTGGGCCTCCTCACAGAACTCAATTTTAAATCGGATTTCCATACGGAGATTCTGCAGAGGATGGACGCCAGTCTGATACGGGTGGCTGAGGCCCTGGAGCAAAATGCTGCGGCCAACGTGACCATTGCTCAGGCCCTGGCGGAAAATACCAGGGCCAACATCCGCATCGCCGATGCCCTGGAGCAGCTCGTTCGCCAGCACATGGTGGAGCCGACCTCCCTTCCTGCCGGAACATCCGGATCCTCCACCTCTGGCACAACATCAGCCAATCCTCCAAATGTGCCTAGCCCTGTGCCTAGTCCAGAGGCCACAACATCTGCCTCTGGACAGGCCAGCCCGATGGCATCCCGGACCCGGTCTGGCGCCCACCCTCACCCAGCCAAACGGGCGAGAAAACGGTGACAGCAATGGCGACTTTTTCCCACACTCCTTCTGTGCTTGGCTCATATTCCTTTCTGGTCAAAACTTCCCTCTCCTTTCTTGTGAAATTTTTTTAAATTTGGTATTTACGTTTATGTTACCAGTTATGGCTTTTTTTTTTTTTTTTACAAATATCTTTGCCACAAAAAAAAGGCAACAAAATATTAGGCCAATTTGTTTGTGTTTAAACAATAAATTTAAAACAAAAAACTGACATTGTATTGTGACATTATTGTACAAATGGGTTACATTTAATCCTGGCCCTAAAGGCAAAAACTGACCCTCTTAAAAAAAAAAAAAGGCCTCTTTAAGGAACGTTTAAAAAATCACATAGCGATGCAAATTCCACAGTAAACCAAAAAAAAGGGGAGCTAATTAAAACATGATGACATTATTGTTACAATAGGCCATAACCAACAAATTGTGGCCAAAATAAAACACCAAAAATGTACGCTAATTGATTGTGTAATCATGACATTAGCAGCTCTGATTTCCACCTGCGTACGCTTTTGTGCTATCCCAATAAACTGCTTTCCAAACACATACCAAGCCGGTTTTCAATCCAACACTAATTACTTTACTGACCAGCCGCGATTAATCGCAGCACCATCCTTGAGTCCCGGGACGGAGGAGAAGGCCATCGCCAATGTGGTCGAGTAATCCTGACCCTAAGCTGTGCGAGCATTTTGAAGGGAAAGCGGATGTTCCAGTGACGTATGAGACGGTCCGAACACATTTGACGTTCGCATCTGCTAATGTATGTACGCCCCAAAAACGCCTCGCCACGCCTGCGTTTTTTCATCTCCACCCCCGTCAACACCCAAAAACGCCCTGTTCTGTCAATCACATTTGACATGTCACTTCCTGTACGCTATTTTAGGAACGAGAGAAAAAAAACTCGCAATCTGCCGTACGCACATGCGCAGTGTAACACCGACGCATGCGCGGTTAGTCAACATCGGAACGCAACGAGCGTACTGTTGTTAACGTGCAGCTCTGAATGAGGGCCTTAAATAGCAGTTTGGGTACCCAAAACTAGGACTTATAGCATATTTCTGATCGCCAACTCATGAGGGTGCAAGCAGAAATGCCGGCGATGGCGGCTATCGCGCCCAAACAGAGCTACAATTGAATTGCTCTGTTGGGCGCCCATTAGGCATAGCTGCCGCCAAAAACATTTCAACTTCCCTAACGGAGAGATATGAGGGCCCTGCACGCAAGTTTACACTACATAGGTTAACACCAGATAATACTACAGCTTGTCTGAATCCCACCAACCCTTATCAGCAAAGTTGCTTCATTGTGGGCATTGAAGGACACACCAGACCATGATAACAACACATCCCAGGAAATAAAACTCTGTAGTTCTGCTTATTTTAGTAAATGCTGCCCAAAACTGTTTTGGGGGAGTTGGATCACTTATTCAACTGTGGTTTACTATCTGTGTGTACTTCTCAAATAAAAAGTATTTTTTGTGCTAAACATGTGTCAATCATGTGCCAATCACTGCCTTGTTTATGCCATTGGATTATTATGCAGTATCAGTGGCGTAACTAGCGCAGGGCGAGTGGGGCACATGCCCTGGGTGCCGTGGGAACGGCTACGCGGGGGGTGGCCCCCCGCTGCCGGCCATGGTACCGGCCCACCCTACTTAGCCAGTGTAGCGCCAACCACAGTGTGTGGTCAGCGCTACACATTTACACAGGACCAGCGCTAGGCTTCCCAGCGCCGATCCTGTGCTGCACAGCTGAGCCCCTTCCCTCCCCTGGAGCGCTTGCCCAATAGCGCCAGGAGTAGGGTGGCAGGCAGGCGGGCTCAGGCTGTGCAAACACACACATCACCGCCAGCGCTGGCGGTGATGTGTGTGTGAATCAGCAGCCAATTAGAGTCAGACAGACTGTTATTGGCTGCTGCTGCTGCACACACATCACCGCCAGCGCTGGCGGCAATGTGTGTGTTATACAGCAGCCAATGAGAGTCAGATAGACTCTCATTGACTGCTGCAGCCGCAGCGCCCACTACAAGAGCCGGCTCCCTTCCGGCTCCTGCAGTGGGTAATGGGAGAGACGTCATGATGTCTCTCCCATAATGCAGAGCACGCCAGCCCGGAAGGATTGACGTGCGGACGGCGGCAGGAGCCGGAACGTGGATTCAGGTAAGTATTTTACTTTTATTTATTGATTAATGTCAGTGTGTACTTATCGAGGGGGACGGGGACTACTACTGGGGGCACTGCTTCGGGGGGGGTGACCACTACTGGGGGGGCACTATTACTAAGGAGGGGACTACTACTGGGGGCACTGCTTCGGGGGGGATCACTACTGGGGGGGGACACTGTTACTAAGGAGGGGACTAATACTGGAGGCACTGCATCAAGGGGGACTCCTACTGAGTCCACTATATAAAGGGCACTGTATAGGGGGGACTACTACTGGGGACTACTAGTGGGGGGGCCACTACTACTGGGGACTACTAGTGGGGGGGCCACTACTGGGAACTACTACTGGGGGGGGGCACTACTGGGTGGGGGACTCCTACTGGGGCACTATATAAGGGGCTTACTGCACGGGGGGAAAGGGAGAACCACTACAGGGGGCACTGCATAGGGGGGATCACTCCTGAGGGCACTGTATAAAGGGCACTGCATATGGGGGGTCACTACTGGGGGTTGCATATGGGAGATCACTACTGGGGGCACTATATAAGGGGAACTAATGGCAGGCTGCACAAGGGGGACAACTACAGGGGGAACTGTGTAAGGGGCACTACTGGGGGCTTGCATAAGAGGGACCACTACTGGGGCATTGTACACTGGGGGTACTATATAAGGGGTACTACTAGGGGCACTGCATAGGGGGGACTGCATAAGGGGCACTGCATTAAGGTGCAAACGGAAAAAAATGTTCCCAGTGACAAGAAAGGGGTGTGTGTCATGTTGACACACCCCATTTTTCAGTGGCCACGCCCCTTGTGCACGCCTGCGGCGCGTGCACTTGGGGGGGGGCTCCATTTACAAGCTTGCCCTGGCCTCCAAATACCCTAGTTACGCCACTGTGCAGTATACTAAGTCACTATAAATGTCTGTACTGAAGCACCTGCTGTTAAAGATATTAGTTTACAATAATATTACTTGTGTCATTATTGTGCAGTAACACCCTACCACCATCACCACTGCCATGCATTTCTGCAGGATTATTCATAACGGTCAATAGTGAGACATTTCCCCTGCAGTATTTGTTTTATTCCATTGCTACTGTAGTAGCGTTGTATGAATACTTGCAACATCAAACAATTAGTTCTGCAATGGTTTCGCACAAATGGTAAAAAAGAAAAACAGTGGAAAGAGAAAAGAAAATTGAAAACACTCAAATTGATAATTGGAAACAAAAGTGTGCTTGAAGTTGAAAATGCAACCTTTGGGCTAGAATTAAATAATTATAAAATGGACAAATGGTAACATAGGACGTAAGTGGCTTTGAAGAAGCATCCTTAGATATCTGATGATATATAGTCCAGAAACCCAACCTTGGCTTGATTTCCAGGCTGTAATAGGATTCTGAAAGCCAGAATCCCGACAGAATTTGGTAAGTAACCCTAACCCTTACCCTAACCCGCCCCCTAACCCATTTTTCCTGCAGCTTAACCCTAACCCTTGCCCATCGCAGACAAACCCTAACCCTCTCCTCCCACAGCCTAACCCTCCCCTTAGTGCCTAACCCTAACCCCAACACTAACCGTAATACTCACCATCGGGATGTCAACGGCCGGTATTCTGTACCTGGAATTTAGATTGCTGTTGGGATTCCAGTGCCAGGATTCTGACCGGCGACACCCCGACCATCGGGATGCGACTACATTTCTCTGTAACAGCACATTCAGACAAGGCCACATTGTGCTACTAAAAAGGGGACAAATGGCCGCATTTCATTTAACTGGAAGTCCCCTCAGCTCCCCCCGCCACCACCACCCCCCTCTGTATATTCAATTGTAGAAGCTGTCTGGTTTACTTATCTAATGGAGTTTATTTCTAGTATAACTGATAACAAGGCGACTCTCTTCTCCTCTACCTGGTCTCCCTGGTTATCTTTACATAAAGCTCCTCTGCCTATGTCATGTGGGTTATAGCCAATTTACTCTCTTCATTTTGTCCTTAGGCGCCGCTGGTCCTCCTGTGTGAATTTCTGGTTATTATAGTGATTATCTGTTTAACTGTTTCATTGCTCTGTTGTTGCTCAATCTGTAATTCTGTTCTGTTACCTTTTGTAAGTGGTCCTGCTCACCTGTGATTGAGTCATGCCTGGATGCAGTCTTATTTCCCTCTTCTCCTTCCTTCCCCATTTTGGCTTTTGTCCTTCCCTGTTCCCCTTCCTAACCATGTATTTACTTGTTATAGAAAAATTCTTCAATAAAATATGATACGTAAAAAAAAAAAGGGACAAATGAAGGTTGAAAAATAAACAGAATAATGGCCCCATACTGAAAACCAGGAAGAAGACATAGAACTAAACGAAATGTACAAGGTAACAAAATAGGACTACTAATGTCAGTGAACAGAACAACCCAAGATCAAAGCAGATCTATAATAGGCAAAGCTTGGTGCTGCTCAGGACCCAGTCACAATGAACCCGCATGATAAAACTACCAGGGAATAGGCTATAGACAAGCACTAGCTGGAAAACATTACCACAAGCCAGGAGCTCGTTTAACACCAGCAGGAGAATCCTAACAGGAAGCAACAAACTCCAGGCGCAGCAAAGAGAGCCCAGGGGCTGTACAATACCAATCTGTAAACAATGATTCTTTTTCCCCAGAAACCAGCAGGCCATTACACTTTTGTATGTAAATACTATTGAATGCAAATGTACTTTAGTTTACATATAGAATATAATTGTAACTCTGCTAATATTCTCTTCTACTTATCACACTCTGGTGTTTCTCAAGCCTAGGTGTATTCATAGTGTGTTCCGGCGTATGTCAAAGATATGGAAAACATGTAAATGGTACATGTACTGTAGAATGATGCATTTAAGTCTATTAAGAAGTACAACGGAGTACACTGATGCTATATAAGTAACTGTTGTTGTTATTATTATTTTTAGTAATAATAATAATAATAACAGTGTTCTCCCCAGGCTGTTTTCTGCAGGCGCATCGCCCGGCACTTTTCCCCGCTGACCCCCGCTGTGGAACGCTGGCCTCTGAAGTGAACGGAGGCTAAAGAAGCCACCGATCGCTTCAGAGGCCAGCGTTCCCAGTGATGCACTGCGCAGGTGACGTCATGATGTCACCCGCGACATGAGGAGCCTACACCGCGCGCCTGCTGGATCTAGTTAGATCATACACAAAGAAGAAGAAGGACAGGGGCGAAATGTCATGTGTGGTGCACTTTAATTAAAACTTAACTTTTATTGTCACAGGTTAATACTCTATTAGGAAAGAAGAACAGCGAAAATTGTTTAAAAATTATACAGTGTGATAAAGAAAGAAAATGTGATTAAAAAATAGAATGCGACATGTGTGTCTCGACCTACTAAGTTGTAATAAAGATTGACTGTTAATGTTTGTGACTGTGTGTCTAATTACTTCAGTAGAACCGTATATTTAAGTATCCAATGCAAGATCACAAGAATGGCACACATACGTCACATATACTTCATTTAGTATCGAACATTTCCATAATTCAGTCAAATATCCAGTGTGTTAAAAGTTATTTCTGAGGGATGTTTAGCATGTAATATAATCATGTGTCTACATAAAGAGCCCTTATATAGGCCTATTAATCAATTGTCGGTCCACCTAATAGTTTGGCTCATTGTGTATGAACATATAGCAAGATGTTGCTATATTAAATAGCTACTCCTATAGGGAGTTCCTATATGGGCTAATCAATGCCCATTCATCAGGAGGCACAATTCATTCATATATCAGCGTATTGCCATGCCCATATATAAATTCATACAATTCTATTTTTCACTATCAGATTGAAATCAACATCTGAGAGTAATTATCCTTAAATGCCTTTGAATTCAGGGTGTACACAATATTTAATCAGACACTTTCTGCCAAATTATTATATATAGAAGATGGTTTCTTAATCACATTGTTTGAGTGGAATCACTTTTTAATTAAGTTTGTTATTGTTTTTAAACCATCCAGAAAGGAGTTCTCTCCTATTATAGCCAATGCTTCTGGGAAATATGCAGATATAATGCAGTAGTGTCAGTGTCCCTCATAAATCATACACGCAATTGCCCATGAAGTTTTTCATATTTCATAGTTCCTTCTATTTAGTTATTAGGCTGGTCTCTCACTGAGCGCATGTTAAGACACACTAGATTCACTAATAGTATAACATATTAACATTAGGTCGGATCACACATGTCGCTGCCAACGCAGCGTTTCGCTAACCAGCTTTATCAAGGCAAGCCGAATCACATGTCGGGGCATCCTTATATACCCGGACGTGTCGTCCTGCACCAATCACAAGCCGTCCCAGTATCAACTATCCAGTTACAAACAGTCCTGTTCCGGCCAGCTCCGCCCACCCCTCAATGATTGACTGCCGGGAACTCCCAGGGAGAGCGATGACGTCAGGTCAAGCCGTCCATTAGTCAGTACTCTCACAGACTCAACCAAAGGATCACTGATCCGCGTCTCTAATATCCACCATAGTGAAGGATAACTACAAGGAAAAAATCCTCTATCTCTTATCCATAAAGTGCGGATCATAGGATTCTAATTGATCCGCATGAATGGTTAACTGTCGAGATAAAAATATGATTTTCATAATCTAATTCCAGTCACGTGATCTCTCCATAATAATACGTATAGGGAGTTATATAGACCAAATAAATGAATGCCTCATTGAACTGATGTTGTATCTATAATCCACAATATAAATACTCCAAATAATACATGGATTATTAAGGTTACATATATAGTATATATATATATACTTGCTCTTATATTTTCTGTCTAATTCGTATCCAAATAATCTTAAAGTGATTATAAAAATATCCTGTACGAATAATAAAAAGTGAATAGAGAAAAATTATAATAAAATAAGTGCAAAAAGTGAGAGTCTCATGAAAATAATGTGAAAAAACAAAGAAGAAAACGTGAATAAAAATAAAATAATAAATATAAAAATAGCATATTTGAATATGATCATACCAACCATAAAAATAATAATGATATGAAATAATATATGTGTTAATAAATATGATCATGCCAACCATAAACATGATATGAAATAGTGTGTTGTATATATAATTATTAGTGTTAAGAGTGAACAGAAAATGTGACACGTGAAAATTAAACCATAAATAAAGAAAACATGAGAATATCTATGAATACTCAGTAAACATAGTTCCCTTATCATAGTCAAATTTAATATACTCCTCATATGTTCCATGTTCGGAGTAGATTATGAACTCCTCAATGGGGATATGTATATTAATATACGAGAATTGTCAATAGGGATTAGTATAAAAAGATCATCCTTATTTATCACTGATTAAGGAGAAAAAAGGGGAAAAAAGAAGAAATAGAAGAGAGGGGAGGAAGAAATAACAGCCTGGCTAACTTTGTGAGTGTATTAGACCTATGATGTTTAATTTTATTTCAGAAAAGCCGTATAGCTATTTTCTTCATTTAACCCTTTTGGTGTTAGGGTATCCATAAGGAATATAAGTCTGGTCTCTTGTTTGAGAAGTTCGCCATCCATGTCTCCACCCCTGATGTTAGTTCTGATTTTTCTCATTCCATAGGCTCTCAGACCCATGGATTTGCCTTCATGAAATTGCAAAAAATGTCTCGCTACTGATGTTAACGGTTTAAAAAGCAGCTGGTCACGTCTGGCATTTCTTATATCCCCCAAATGTTCTAAAATTCTTTTTTTGAGAGGTCTGATCGTTTTGCCAACGTATTCCTTATTGCAGGGACATCTCAAGTTATATACTACAGCCGTAGTATTACAATCAATATAGTCCCGAATCTGCCAGATCTTATTGAATTTGTCTCTGTAAGTATCAGTTGTGACCATTGTCCAACATGCCTTACAAGTTCCACATCTCCTGGAACCCTTCTTAGAGTGCAGTGGCTTTCTGGGTTCCTCAAAATGGCTCCGAACTAAAATGTCCTTCAAGTTCTTAGATCGTCTCCAACTTATATTGATCTTATCCCCAGCAATTTCTGAGAGATCCCTATCTGTTCTTAACACATTCAGATGTCTCTGGAGGATCTCTTGTATCTGTTTCCACTCATGACAGAATGTCCCTACAAACCTCACACATTCTGGTTCTTTCTTTCTTATTCTGGATGTTAGTAGTTGATCTCTTGTATATTTGACAGTCTCCTCACGGGCTTTCTTTATTATCCTGTTACTATAGCCACGAGATTTCAATCTTCCACTCAGTTGATTTGATCTTTTCTGAAATGTATGGCCCTCTGAGCAATTCCGCTTCATACAAAGGAATTCGCCCTTAGGTAATCCCCTCAAAACTGGAGGAAAGTGAGAACTCTTACTATGTAGAAGACTGTTGGTTGATGTTTTCTTACGATATAAATCCCTGGGAGTCCCCGGCAGTCAATCATTGAGGGGTGGGCGGAGCTGGCCGGAACAGGACTGTTTGTAACTGGATAGTTGATACTGGGACGGCTTGTGATTGGTGCAGGACGACACGTCCGGGTATATAAGGATGCCCCGACATGTGATTCGGCTTACCTTGATAAAGCTGGTTAGCGAAACGCTGCGTTGGCAGCGACATGTGTGATCCGACCTAATGTTAATATGTTATACTATTAGTGAATCTAGTGTGTCTTAACATGCGCTCAGTGAGAGACCAGCCTAATAACTAAATAGAAGGAACTATGAAATATGAAAAACTTCATGGGCAACTGCGTGTATGATTTATGAGGGACACTGACACAACTGCATTATATCTGCATATTTCCCAGAAGCATTGGCTATAATAGGAGAGAACTCCTTTCTGGATGGTTTAAAAACAATAACAAACTTAATTAAAAAGTGATTCCACTCAAACAATGTGATTAAGAAACCATCTTCTATATATAATAATTTGGCAGAAAGTGTCTGATTAAATATTGTGTACACCCTGAATTCAAAGGCATTTAAGGATAATTACTCTCAGATGTTGATTTCAATCTGATAGCGAAAAATAGAATTGTATGAATATATATGGGCATGGCAATACGCTGATATATGAATGAATTGTGCCTCCTGATGAATGGGCATTGATTAGCCCATGTAGGAACTCCCTATAGGAGTAGCTATTTAATATAGCAACATCTTGCTATATGTTCATACACAATGAGCCAAACTATTAGGTGGACCGACAATTGATTAATAAGCCTATATAAGGGCTCTTTATGTAGACACATGATTATATTACATGCTAAACATCCCTCAGAAATAACTTTTAACACACTGGATATTTGACTGAATTAAGGAAATGTTCGATACTAAAAGAAGTATATGTGACGTATGTGTGCCATTCTTGTGATCTTGCATTGGATACTTAAATATACGGTTCTACTGAAGTAATTAGACACACAGTCACAAACATTAACAGTCAATCTTTATTACAACTTAGTAGGTCGAGACACACATGTCGCATTCTATTTTTTAATCACATTTTCTTTCTTTATCACACTGTATAATTTTTAAACAATTTTCGCTGTTCTTCTTTCCTAATAGAGTATTAACCTGTAACAATAAAAGTTACGTTTTAATTAAAGTGCACCACACATGACATTTCGCCCCTGTCCTTCTTCTTCTTTGTGTATGATATAAGTGTCAGTGGTAGCACCCCTCAATTAAAGATTTGATTCTCTACATATATATATATTATGAGGGTTCTATTTGTGTGAATAACAAATTCTGATTCTTGTGCGACTGTAGATTTCTTTTTGGATCTAGTTAAATCCAGTCAGCGCGAGGCAGCAGGAGCGGCCTGCAAGTAAAGGACAGTGTCAGAGGTATAGGGATCAACCTGCCTCCTTGCAGGTATGATCCTGACCACCTGGTCTGCTTCACTCACACTGCAGCCCCAGTGGGAAGGCAGGAAGATGAAGGTTGTGGGGATGAAGAAGGCAGGCTAAGCATGGCTGTGGGCAGGGAGAAGGTGGGCTAAGCGTGGCTGTGGAGAGGGAGATGGTGGGCAGATGAAGGCTGTGAGGATGGAGAAGGCAGGCAGATGAAAGCTGTGGGAATGGAGAAGGCAGGCTAAGCGTGGCTTTGGGGAAGCAGAAGGCAGGCAGATAAATGCTACGGGGAGGGAGAAGACGGGCTTAGAATGGCAGAGGGGAGTTGGAACAGGCGGGCTAAGCGTGGCTGTGGGGAGGGTGAAGGTGGGCAAATGAAGGCCTTGGGGATAGAGAAGGTGGGCAGATGAAGGCTTCCGTGAGGGAGAAGGCGAGTTAAGCATGGCTGTGGGGAGGGAGAAGGTGGGCAGATGAAGGCTGTGGGAAGGGAGAAGGTGGGCAGATGAACGCTGTGGGGATGGAGAAGGCAGGCAGATGAAGGTTGTGGGGATGGAGAAGGCAGGCAGATGAAGGCTGTCGGGATGGAGAAGGTGGGCTAAGCATGGCTGTGGGCAGGGAGAAGGTGGGCAGATGAAGGCTGTGAAGAAGGAGAAGGCAGGCAGATGAAAGCTGTGGGGATGGAGAAGGCAGGCTAAGCATGGCTTTGAGGAGGCAGAAGGCGGGCAGATAAATGCTGCAGGGAGGGAGAAGACGGGCTTAGAATGGCAGAGGGGAGTTGGAGGAGCAGGAAGGGACACTGCTGGTTGCAATGCGCCCCAAATGGGGAGGTGCCCTAATTTGACCGCACTGGTTGAACGCGCCCTGGCTGCAATAATATGGAAATGCTAGTGTCAGCTGTCCCCTGGTGTACTAGCTTTCGTTTGAATGTGCAAACCCTGAAACGTCCACTTTCAGCATGACATGCCACCATCGGAGGACCATCTCGTGCACCATCAACACTTGCACCAACCCTATGGCAAGTGCAATATCTCTGTCTGAACATAGCCTCTGTGGCTGTGGCTCTGCCTCTGTGAACACATCCACTGACAGAATTTTTTGCGTTCACTTCAGGCCACCAGCCAGGAATGCCCACCACTCTGCTGCCACATTTCTGATACCGTCTGTCCCATGGGACATTCCAGGCAGGCACCATGTAGCCTGTGGAGCTGCCCGGAGCATCCTGCATACTGGCAGAGATTGGTATCTAATTGCGAACAGAAAATGCGGCTACAGATTTTGCAGTTGACACTGACTCAACCCTTTACTGTGGTTCTAATGTGACTCCTATGTCTGAAAATAACCCGATCAATAGTGGTCAGTTCATTACTGGGAAAGTTGTTAAATGTAGTTGGAATATGAGCACAGAGGACTAGTTTCGGCCTGTGTGTGTGTGGTCAAATTCTAACCCCACTCCAAATCACCAGTGATACTGGCACTGATTCATTACGCATTGCAACTGTGAATGTAATAGCGATTATGCACGCAGTTCAATTGCAATAGTATGCTAATCCATAGCAAACGCTATGTCGCCGCAGCACTACATAAGGACGCCCACTTTACCTTACACACATCAGAAATGTTTAGCAAGACTGCGAAACCATCGGTACAACCAAGTACCATCGCAGCCTCTCGCACACTTGCACAAGCTCTGACCTTACTCAGAAATTGCTAACTTCAGCGCACGCTATGAGTGCTTAGGCTGCTAAGGGCATTGAAGTGGATAATTTATGCACGCCCCTGCAACGGCGTTCAAACGCACTGGCACGCCTGCATTTCCCTGACCATCCCCCCATCACCACCCACAAACGGCACTTCCTGTCAATCACTCTGCGATGGGTCTGCGTAGCCACTGCGATCAGAGTGGCCAGTTCGTGCACTGCGATGCATACGCATGTGCAGTATGCGACAATCATCCGGTTGCATGCGTATTAGCAACTGCGATCCAAGCTGAATCAGGCTCACTTTAAGAAGTGTGTGTGTGTGTCCAAAAAGTCTCTGATTCTGTCATTCTGTGCTCACAGGATTGTACCGTGGGCCTGATTCAGAAATGTTGCAGCCGCAGATCAGTCGATTCTCAGACTTCTGAATAACCCTATGGTAGTGTAGAATGGGTGTGGGAACTGACACGCCGCAGCCATTTTTACTGTGTACAGGATTACAGTCGCTGGCTGAGACACGCTCAGAAATGGTTGTAACTAGGGGTGAGCGGGTTCGGATTTCTGAAATCCGAACCCCCCCGAGCCCCCCCGATCCGAGTCCGATCCGAGTCAGGCTCGACTTTTCCCGCCTGACTCGGATCTGAAATCAAGGCAAAACGTCATCATCCCGCCTTCCGAGTCTCGCGGGTTTTGGATCCTATATAAGGTACCCGCGTCGGCGCCATTTTCTCACTCGGCTGTGGACAGTGAAGAGGGAGGGTGGGAGTTAGGGCTGTGTAGTGTAGTGTAGTGTAGTGCTGCTGTTGTCCACTACTTCAAAGTCCATAGGGGCTGGCTGTGTTGTGCTGCTGTTGTTAATAGGGGCTGTGTCCACTACTTCAAAGTCCATAGGGGCTGGCTGGACTGTGTTGTGCAGTCAGTTCTCCATAGGGGCTGTGTCCACTCCAAAGTCCTGTGCAGTGTCCCAGTCCTAAAGGGGTGCTGTAGTGTTGTCCAGGGGGTGCTCTGTCCATCAGGGGTGCTCCACCCAAGTGCTAAAAAAATAATATATTTTCTGTGTTTGTGAATTGTGTGCGCAGTAGCCGCACGTGCATCAACAAAGTAGTGCCAAGCGTGCGCCTGTGTCATAAGTAAAGGGCCGGCTGGCTTGACCGTTAAGGGTGCTGTAACCCCCGAAAGTACACTCCAGTCCAAACCAAAAAAAAATATATATTCTGTGTTTGTAAATTGTGTGCGCAGTAGCCGCACGTGCATCAACAAAGTAGTGCCAAGCGTGCGCCTGTGTCATAAGTAAAGGGCCGGCTGGCTTGACCGTTAAAGGGTGCTGTAACCCCCGAAAGTACACTCCAGTCCAAACCAAAAAAAAAAATATTTTCTGTGTTTGTGAATTGTGTGCGCAGTAGCCGCACGTGCATCAACAAAGTAGTGCCAAGCGTGCGCCTGTGTCATAAGTAAAGGGCCGGCTGGCTTGACCGTTAAGGGTGCTGTAACCCCCGAAAGTACACTCCTGTCCAAACCAAAAAAAAAATTATTTTCTGTGTTTGTGAATTGTGTGCGCAGTAGCCGCACGTGCATCAACAAAGTAGTGCCAAGCGTGCGCCTGTGTCATAAGTAAAGGGCCGGCTGGCTTGACCGTTAAGGGTGCTGTAACCCCCGAAAGTACACTCCAGTCCAAACCAAAAAAAAAATTATTTTCTGTGTTTGTGAATTGTGTGCGCAGTAGCCGCACGTGCATCAACTAAGTAGTGCCAAGCGTGCGCCTGTGTCATAAGTAAAGGGCCGGCAGGCTTGACCGTTAAAGGGTGCTGTAACCCCCAAAGTACACTCCAGTCCAAACCAAAAAAAAAATTATTTTCTGTGTTTGTGAATTGTGTGCGCAGTAGCCGCACGTGTATCAACAAAGTAGTGCCAAGCGTGCGCCTGTGTCATAAGTAAAGGGCCGGCTGGCTTGACCGTTAAAGGGTGCTGTAACCCCCGAAAGTACACTCCAGTCCAAACCAAAAAAAAATTATTTTCTGTGTTTGTGAATTGTGTGAGCAGTAGCCGCACGTGCATCAACAAAGTACTGCCAAGCGTGCGCCTGTGTCATAAGTAAAGGGCCGGCTGGCTTGACCGTTAAAGGGTGCTGTAACCCACAAAGTACACTCCAGTCCAAACAAAAAAAAAAATTATTTTCTGTGTTTGTGAATTGTGTGCGCAGTAGCCGCACGTGTATCAACAAAGTAGTGCCAAGCGTGCGCCTGTGTCATAAGTAAAGGGCCGGCTGGCTTGACCGTTAAAGGGTGCTGTAACCCCCGAAAGTACACTCCAGTCCAAAACAACAAAAAAATTATTTTCTGTGTTTGTGAATTGTGTGCGCAGTAGCCGCACGTACATCAACAAAGTAGTGCCAAGCGTGCGCCTGTGTCATAAGTAAAGGGCCGCCTGGCTTGACCGTTAAGGGTGCTGTAACCCCCGAAAGTACACTCCAGTCCAAACCAAAAAAAAAATTATTTTCTGTGTTTGTGAATTGTGTGCGCAGTAGCCGCACGTGCATCAACAAAGTAGTGCCAAGCGTGCGCCTTTGTCATAAGTAAAGGGCCGGCTGGCTTGACCGTTAAAGGGTGCTTTAACCCCCGAAAGTACACTACAGTCCAAACCAAAAAAAAATTATTTTCTGTGTTTGTGAATTGTGTGCGCAGTAGCCGCACGTGCATCAACAAAGTAGTGCCAAGCGTGCGCCTGTGTCATAAGTAAAGGGCCGGCTGGCTTGACCGTTAAAGGGTGCTGTAACCCCCGAAAGTACACTCCAGTCCAAACCAAAAAAAAATTATTTTCTGTGTTTGTGAATTGTGTGCGCAGTAGCCGCACGTGCATCAACAAAGTAGTGCCAAGCGTGCGCCTGTGTCATAAGTAAAGGGCCGGCTGGCTTGACCGTTAAGGGTGCTGTAACCCCCGAAAGTACACTCCAGTACAAACCAAAAAAAAAATTATTTTCTGTGTTTGTGAATTGTGTGCGCAGTAGCCGCACGTGCATCAACAAAGTAGTGCCAAGCGTGCGCCTGTGTCATAAGTAAAGGGCCGGCTGGCTTGACAGTTAAAGGGTGCTGTAACCCCCAAAGTACACTCCAGTCCAAACCAAAAAAAAAATTATTTTCTGTGTTTAGCCGCACGTATATATCAAATCGATATAACATAAATGGAGGACCAAACTTTCTCCGATAAAAATAAAATAAAGAAAGATCAAGAACCACTTCCTCCTAGTGCTGAAGCTGCTGCCATTAGTCATGACATAGACGATAACATGCCATCAACGTCGTCTGCCAAGGCCGATGCCCAATGTCATAGTAGAGGGCACATACAATCCCAAATGGCAAAGTTCAGGAAAATGACCTTGAAAAAGACATTTAAATCAGCTGAAGAGAAACGTAAACTTGCCAATATACCATTTACGACACGGAGTGGCAAGGAACGGCTAAGGTCGATCCCTAGTATGTTCATGACTAGTGGTTCAGCTTCACATGACGATGGAAGCCCTCCTCCCACTAAAAAAATCAAAAGAGTTAAGCTGGCAAAAGCACAGCGAAGAACTGTGCTTTCTAAGAAGATATCACAAATCCCCAAGGAGAGTCCAAGTGTGGTGGTGGTTGCGATGCCTGACCTTCCCAGCACTGGACGGGAAGAGGTGGCTCTTTCCACCATTTGCACGCCCCCTGCAAGTGCTGAAAGGAGCACCCACAGTCCACTTGCTGATATGCAAATTGAAGATGTCACTGTTGAAGTACAACAGGATGAGGATACTGGTGTAGCTGGCGCTGAGGAGGAGGTTGGCGAGGAGGATTCTGATGGTGATGTGGTTTGTTTAAATAAGGCTCCGGGGGAGACAGTTGTTGTCCGTGGGATGAAAAAGCCCATCACGGTCATGCCTGGGCAGAAGACCAAACATTCCACCTCTTTGGTCTGGCAATATTTCTATCCAAATCCGGAAAACAACTGTCTTGCCATATGTACCATATGTAAAGGTGAAATAAGTAGGGGTAGGGACGTCAACCACCTAGGAACATCCTCCCTTATACGGCACCTGCAGCGCGTTCATAAAAAGTTACTGTCAAGTTCAGAAACTTTGGCTAAGACCGTAAGCAGTCCAGGGACACCTAAATCCCGTTGTCCTGTTGTATCCAAGCGCCTGCAAACCACACCGTCAACTCCCTCCTCGTCAATTTCCTCCTTAGTCAGGATCGGAAGTAGTCCTGCAGGCCATGTCACTGGCATGACTGACTCTCCTATCCGGGATTCCTCCGGAGGATCCTGCATTGCTACGCCTACTGCTGCCGCTGCTGCTGCTGGGAGTCGTTCATCATCCCAGAGAGGAAGTAGGAACACCACTACTTTTACTAAACAATTGACCCTCCAACAGTCCTTAGCGAGGAGGATGAAGTACGACAGCAGTCATCCTGAAGCAAAACGTATAACTGAGGCCTTGACTGCTATGTTGGTGTTAGACGTGCGTCCGGTATCCGCCATTAGTGCAGTGGGATTTAGACAATTGATGGAGGTAGTGTGTCCCCGGTTCCAAATCCCGTCTAGATTCCACTTCACTAGGCAGGCGATACCGAGACTGTACAGAAACGTCAGAAAAAGTGTCCTCAGTGTCCTGAAAAATGCCGTTGTACACAATGTCCACTTAACCACGGACATGTGGACAAGTGGAACAGGGCAGACTAAGGACTATATGACTGTGACAGCCCACTGGGTAGATGTATCACCTTACGCAGCAACAGCAGCAGCGTCACCAGTAGCAGCATCTCAGAAACGCCAGCTCGTTCCAAGGCAGGCTACGCTGTGTATCACCGGTTTCAGTAAGAGGCACACCGCCGACAACCTCTTAGAGAAACTGAGGGAAATCATCGCCCAGTGGCTTACCCCACTTAGACTCTCCTGGGGATTTGTGATATCTGACAACGCCACCAATATTGTGCGGGCATTACATCTGGGCAAATTCCAGCACGTCCCATGTTTTGCTCACACAATAAACTTGGTGGTACAGAATTTTCTGAAAAGCGACAGGGGCGTGCAGGAGACGCTTTGGGTGGCCCGAAAAATTTCTGGCCACTTTCGCCATTCAGCGACTGCGTGCCGAAGACTGGAGCGCCAGCAATCACTCTTGAACCTGCCCCGCCATCACCTGAAGCAAGAGGTTGTGACGCGGTGGAACTCAACCCTCTATATGCATCAGAGGATGGAGGAGCAGCAAAAGGCCATACAAGCCTATACATCCACCTATGACATAGGCAAAGGAGGGGGTATGCACCTGACTCAAGTGCAGTGGAGAATGATTTCCGTGTTGTGCAAGGTTCTCCAGCCCTTCGAACTTGCCACACGTGAAGTCAGTTCAGACACAGCCAGCTTGAGTCAGGTCATTCCCCTCATCAGGCTTTTGCAGAAGCAGCTGGAGAAAGTGAAGGAGGAGCTAAGACGGAGCGATTCCGCTCGGCATGTGGGACTTGTGGATGAAGCCCTTCATTCGCTTTGCCAGGATTCCAGGGTGGTCAATCTGTTGAAATCAGACCACTACATTTTGGCCACCGTGCTTGATCCTAGGTTTAAAGCCTATGTGGTGTCTCTCTTTCCGGCCGACACAAGCCTGCAGAGGTGCAAAGACCTGCTGGTGAACACACTGTCAGCTGAAGCGGAACGTGACACGTCAACGGCTCCTTCTTCATTTTCTCCCGCAACTGGGGCTGCCAGGAAAAAACTTAGGTATCCTAAGCAACCCGCTGGCGGTGATGCAGGGCAGGCAGGACCAAGTTTGGACATCTGGTCCGGACTGAAGGACCTGGCAACAATTTCTGACATGTCTACTGTCACTGCATATGATACTGTCACCATTGACAGAATGGTGGAGGATTACATCGGTGACAGCATCCAAGTAGGCATGTCAGACAGTCCATACCTGTACTGGCAGGAAAAAGAGGCAATTTGGAGGCCCCTGTACAAACTGGCTCTATTTTACCTGAGTTGCCCCCCCTCCAGTGTGTACTCCGAAAGAGTGTTTAGTGCAGCCGGGAACCTTGTCAGCGAAAGGCGTAGGAGGTTGCTTCCACAGAATGTGGAGAAGATGATGTTCATCAAAATGAATTATCAGCTCTTCCAGGGAGACCAGCCTCCAGAAGGTACAGAGGGACCTGTGGTGGTGGATTCAAGTGGGGACGAGTTAATACTTTGTGAGGATGAGGATGTACACACTGAAGAGGGTGAGGAATCGGTGGATGAGGAGGATGAGGATGACATCTTGCCTCCGTAGAGCCAGTTTGTGCAGGGACACATTAATTGCCAGCTTGTTTTGTGGGGGCCCAAACGAACCAATCATTTCAGCCACAGTTGTGTGGCAGACCCTGGCGCTGAAATGATTGATTTGTTAAAGTGTGCATGTCCTGTTTATACAACATAAGGGTGGGTGGGAGGGCCCAAGGACAATTCCATCTTGCACTTCTTTTTTTCTTTGCATTATGTACAGTTTGGGGCCTAGTTTTTCTAACTGCCATCCTGTCTGCCACTGCAGTGTCACTCCTAGATGGGTCACGTGTTTGTTCCGCCCACTCGTGTCGCTTAGCATAGTCATCCAGCTACCTCGGTGCAACCTTTTGGACATAAAAACACTATTGTGAGGTGTGAGGTGTTCAGAATAGACTGGAAATGAGTGGAAATTAAGGTTATTGAGGTTAATAATAGCATAGGAGCAGAAAAACCTACAAATTCTGTGATTTTAGCTGTTTTTATGCTTTTTTTTAAAAAAAATACAGATCCAAAACACAAAACCCAGAACCCAAAACACGGAAGGGTGGTTTTGGCAAAACCAATCCAGATCCAAAACACGAAGAAAGATCCAGATCCAAAACCAAAACACAAAACACGAAAAGTGGCCGGTGCACACCCCTAGTTGTAACATGCCTGGGATAGAGTCCCCACCCCCAATTTCCATCCACAAACGGACCCTGCCTGTCAATCACTTTGCAAATAAATTATCAATGTGAGCGACAATGAAAATTAAACTTGTGTAAGACACATGTGCAGAGTACAGATAATCATCCAGAGCAGAGATAATCACTCAGCTGCAAAAACATCGGTATTGCGTACATCTCTGAGACAGGCCACCAGAGTGTGGCCATTGTAAGAGTGGTGGAATTGCTTCTGGCTCTTTCTTGTTCTCTCTTCTTGATTGAGATTAATAAAGTTTTTTTGGAGCCAAGTTGTGAGTGGTCAGTAGCGTACACGGAAATGACCACTGGCACCTAGAGAAGGAGGAGATTTTGAATTCTGAGACCATGTGATGAACTCGTTTTCATTGGTTGATTTTTCCTGAATGGTTTTTACAGTCAGGGTTGAAATTTTCCAAATGACATGGAGACTCCAAATCACTGAAATCTCTATAAACATAATAAATCATACAATTGTATTAAACAAGTTACTCATAATTCTAGAATTTTTTTTATAATTTATATAAAAAGGATGTAATACAATTTCAGTGATTTTAAATTTAACAAAAAATGTGATGTAAGCAATGATAGTCATTTATATTACGTATTTCTTTAATCATGCCATTAAAATATTCAGTTTAAGGGATTGTTAAAGTATACCTAACTTTAGCAGCTACATTTCCTATGTTAAGCTTTGTGGACTATGTGAAACTAAACAATAGAGTTTGTGTTATTTGTATTATTGCATTTTTGGGTATGGCGTTCCTCAGACCTGGTGGGTTCCATAATGCATGCAATGGTCCACAATCACTGCCTTGTTTATGCCATTGGATTATTATGCAGTATCAGTGGCGTAACTAGCGCAGGGCGAGTGGGGCACATGCCCTGGGCGCCGTGGGAACGGCGACGCGGGGGGTGGCCCCCCGCTGCCGGCCATGTTACCGGCCCACCCTACTTAGCCAGTGTAGCGCCAACCGCAGTGTGTGGTCAGCGCTACACATTTACACAGGACCAGCGCTAGGCTTCCCAGCGCTGGTCCTGTGCTGCACAGCTGAGCCCCTTCCCTCCCCCGGGCGCTTGCCCAATATCGCCAGGAGTAGGGTGGCAGGCGGGCGGGCTCAGGCTGTGCAAACACACACATCACCGCCAGCGCTGGCGGTGATGTGTGTGTTAACCAGCAGCCAATGAGAGTCAGATGACTCTCATTGGCTGCTGCTGCTACTGCACACACATCACCGCCGATGTGTGTGTGAATCAGCAGCCAATGAGGTCAGACAGACTCTCATTGGCTGCTGCTGCACACACATCACCGCCAGCGCTGGCGGCAATGTGTGTGTTATACAGCAGCCAATGAGAGTCAGATAGACTCTCATTGACTGCTGCAGCCGCAGCGCCCACTACAAGAGCCGGCTCCCTTCCGGCTCCTGCAGTGGGTAATGGGAGAGACGTCATGATGTCTCTCCCATAATGCAGAGCACGCCAGCCTGGAAGGATTGACGTGCGGACGGCGGCAGGAGCCGGAGCGTGGATTCAGGTAAGTATTTTACTTTTATTTATTGATTAATGTCAGTGTGTATTTATCGGGGGGACGGGGACTACTACTGGGGGCACTGCTTCGGGGGGGGAGACCACTACTGGGGGGGCACTATTACTAAGGAGGGGACTACTACTGGGGGCACTGCTTCGGGGGGGATCACTACTGGGGGGGACACTGTTACTAAGGAGGGGACTAATACTGGAGGCACTGCTTCAGGGGGGGATACTACTGGGGGCACTGCATTAGGGGGTGGACCACTACTGGGGACTACTACAGGGGGCACTGCATCAAGGGGGACTCCTACTGGGTCCACTATATAAAGGGCACTGTATAGGGGGGACTACTACTGGGGACTACTAGTGGGGGGGCCACTACTACTGGGGACTACTAGTGGGGGGGCCACTACAGGGAACTACTACTGGGGGGGGCACTACTGGGTGGGGGTCTCCTACTGGGGCACTATATAAGGGGCTTACTACTGGGGGCACTGCACGGGGGGAAAGGGAGAACCACTACAGGGGGCACTGCATAGGGAGGATCACTCCTGGGGGCACTGTATAAAGGGCACTGCATATGGGGGATCACTACTGGGGGCTGCATATGGGAGATCACTACTGGGGGCACTATATAAGGCGAACTAATGGCAGGCTGTACAAGGGGGACAACTACAGGGGGAACTGTG
This sequence comes from Taudactylus pleione, assembly GCA_031769625.1. Lineage (NCBI taxonomy): Eukaryota > Metazoa > Chordata > Amphibia > Anura > Myobatrachidae > Taudactylus > Taudactylus pleione. The sequence continues at coordinate 5,277,233 of JAUIMM010000706.1, read as the reverse complement.
TAAGGGGCACTACTGGGGGCTTGCATAAGAGGGACCACTACTGGGGCATTGTACACTGGGGGTACTATATAAGGGGTACTACTAGGGGCACTGCATAGGGGGGACTGCATAGGGGCACTGCATTAAGGTGCAAACGGAATTTTTTTTTCCCAGTGACAAGAAAGGGGTGTGTGTCATGTTGACACACCCCATTTTTCAGTGGCCACGCCCCTTGTGACCACGCCCATGCGGCGCGTGCACTTGGGGAAGGGGGGCTCCATTTACAAACTTGCCCTGGCCTCCAAATACCCTAGTTACGCCACTGTGCAGTATACTAAGGCCCTGATTCAGACCCACTCGCAAGTGGGCGTACGCACGTTCGGCGTACGTAAAAAAATATTTAAATTCAAGCACTCGCTCGTTTTTTTCCTACGCAGCTAAAAATCCGCCCCAAACTCAGGCGACCCCTCCTCTGACTAACGAGCGTGCCAAATAGCGAGCGTACATCCCCGAAATGGCTTGAAGGGAACGCACGCACAAGTACAAACCGGAAGTGGGACTGTCAGATTCCGATTACCTGCTCGTTTTTTCTGCCTACCTCCCTCAATCGTATCATGCCAATCAATATATCAATTAGCTTAATTTATTTTTTTTTTCAACACAATGCAATAAACTTTAATCTTGTCCGTGTTTGTATTTGCTCGCAGAATACGTACGGCTGAAACCTTCGCTTTTATTGTTCCAAAGACATGTTAGCCCCAATTAAACAATTGTTCTATTTGTTTGTCTCCCCACAATTTTTCTGTGGTTCATTTCTTTATTTAAATTAGCTTACGCATGTCACTGCATCAAGCCTAACATAACTATCAAGAGATTTCTGGCCCTGTCGAACACATGACTCATACACTAACCAATAGAATTGGTCCTGTTAATTTCCCAAATACATTAGCCAATCAAATTTTTTTGGGGTGCTTTATTAAAAATATTTTGTCAAAAAAACACCATTGCCATCATGAGATCCGCCGCATTCACCAGGCGCGAACTGCTGGTGCTGACGGAGGTGATGGACAGGAGGATCACCAGTCAGCCTCCACCCATCTCCAATAGGCGCAAGCGTTCCGCATATGCGGAGGTACGTCGACGCCTGCGCTCCTTCGGCTCACGCCGACATATTGGCCAGCTGGAGCGCAGGTGGTCGGACCTGCACCGGCGGACGACCCGCTTGCTGGCATGCTTTCGCATGCAGATTGCGGAAAGTAAGTGTTCTGGACTGTGGTTTTCAAGTTTTTCTTGTGGGCCCTAACTGCGTGTGCATGTTTTCATGTCTGTCCTATTGAGTCATTGTAGTCATATCTGCATGTGCATGTTTTCATGTCTGTCCTATTGAGTCATTGTAGTCATATCTGCATGTGCATGTTTTCATGTCTGTCCTATTGAGTCATTGTAGTCATATCTGCATGTGCATGTTTTCATGTCTGTCCTATTGAGTCATTGTAGTCATATCTGCATGTGCATGTTTTCATGTCTGTCCTATTGAGTCATTGTAGTCATATCTGCATGTGCATGTTTTCATGTCTGTCCTATTGAGTCATTGTAGTCATATCTGCATGTGCATGTTTTCATGTCTGTTCTATTGAGTCATTGTAGTCATATCTGCATGTGCATGTTTTCATGTCTGTCCTATTGAGTCATTGTAGTCATATCTGCATGTGCATGTTTTCATGTCTGTCCTATTGAGTCATTGTAGTCATATCTGCATGTGCATGTTTTCATGTCTGTCCTATTGAGTCATTGTAGTCATATCTGCATGTGCATGTTTTTATGTCTGTCCTATTTTTTTTTTTTGGTTTCCTGTTGAAACTAACAACAATTTTTTGGTCATTTTTTAGGGGCACAGCAAACACTACGGCGGCATCGCCACACAAGACGCCGGTCCCGGCCCCTCTCTCCAACCCCCAATTCCTCTATTCCCCCCTCCTCCCCAGACCCTGTGGCCGATATTTCTGGCCTACTTCCCCTCCAGCCCAATTCCCCCTCTCCTCCATCCGTCCCTCCTCCAAATACCCCCTCCCAGGATCAAGGAAACACCTTGCCCCTCGGGTTAGGGAATGTAGCCACCTCCGAGGTGGTCCAGGGAGTGGCTTCTGGCTCTCTCGTTTTGGAGAACGGTATGTTTTTAAAGTTTATTTTGGACACCACAAACTGTTTGTATGTAATCATGTGTCGTCCCCATTTTTTTAAACTTTTTTTCGCCTTAGGGTATTTTTGGGGGTTGTCTTTACCTGTTCCTGCTGATGTCACCATACACATATCACACCTGTGTGCCTTTTTTTAGGGCCCTTGTATTTTTGGCATACGACATTTTGGGGTTCTGGGTTTTATCCGTGTAATTTTTTTTTGGCCCACAAGCTTGTAAGTTTGTGTTTGCTTGTTTTTTGTTTTTTTACAATGTTGCTTCATTATCGATTTATTAATCCCCAAACTTTTGTCACCCACAGAGGAACAGAGGCGTCGGGAAGAGATTCTGAATTGTGTGGGCCGTATGCGGGAGCAGGTCACCGGGCTAATGCAGGGCCTTGAGCATCTGTTGGTCCTCCTTAGGAAATAGTTTTTTTTTTATTTTTTTTACAAATTGTTTCTTAATAAATCTGTTTAAAATCAAGCTCTGTCTCATGCGTTTGGAGTAAATCCAAGATTCTTTACACTGACATAAGTAGACTCTTAAAGCAAGGTTTGCCCCAGAAACTCACTACAGATTGTGTGGGGATTTCGAATGCAAACAGGCACAAGAAACACCTCCCAGTACCAATGTCATTTTCCTTTTTTGTGGTGGTCAACATGATAGTTTACACCATTTTTCAGGTTCCAATTTGGTGGCCAAACTGCTCAGGACAATCTTACGAAGGCAACTGATTGTACACGATTCCTTGTTGTGTTGGTTAGTACCCCGAAAACATATTACATTTTAGCTCCACTTGCTTCATTACTGGGTTACCCCTTAGGTAAAATTAACATTTGGGAGTTTGTTTACACTTGCTTCTAACGTGCCCACAAAGGAAACAAATTACACTCTCCAAATATTTATTCACAACAGAAATCAAAATCCAAAGTGGTCACTCACAAACAAAACACACAGTGATAATCAGAAAAACTCCACATACCAAAAAAACTAAACAAACACACAACAAATCAAGAAATGGTTGACGAAGGTCCATGCCCACATGATTTCAAAAATATGGCGTTGCAATATTGGTGTCAGAATATATTCCCAAAGTTTCCACAGAAAGGTTTTGGAAGGGTAGCAGGAAGTAGTCATCATGGGAGTGCCAAAGATTATGCAAACAAACAGAAGATGGTGCAAGAATTAATATAAAAAAAGATGAACGTTAAAAAAACGAAACACATTGGGTATACACACTGTTGTTTGATCAATAATTACCTAAAATATCGGGCCACCACATCATCGCATATGGCCCCCCCACATACTGACCTCCGACCAACCTCGGGGGGGCCATCCTCAGGTAAGGCATCCTCTGGCTGCATTGGAACACCACTCCTTATGGCGATGTTGTGAAATATCCCACACAGGACCACAATTTTCGAAACCATATCCGGCAAATACATGAGCTCGCCACCAGAGCGGTGGAGGCATCTGAATCTGCCTTTTAAAAGGCCGATACAGCGCTCCACCACTTGCCTGGTGGCTGTAAGTGCGGTATTAAACTCACTTTGTGGACCTGGTGTGGGAGCCAAGTAAGGAGTGAGCAGCCAGGGCATGCAAGGGTATCCACTGTCTCCTGTGAAAAAGAATAGACAACATCAGGATCACTGTGTATCAAGCTTAACATTGTTATGTACTAAAGGTCTCCACTTACCCAGAAGCCACGCATCACCAGCTTGTAGGTTGGTTAATTTGGGCCATATCCCTGATTGCCGGATGACGAAGGAGTCATGTGCACTTTCTATTTTGCATTCAGGGACAGGATCTGGAGGGAGGCATCACATACCACCATTACATTCAGGGAGTGATAGTGTTTACGGTTGCGAAATATGGCCTCCAGCCGTGCTGGAGGCTGAAGTGGTATGTGAGTACCATCCACAACCCCTATGATGTGTGGGAAGCCAGCTATTTGGTAAAAATTGGCCTTGGCCACACTAAGGGCACCCATATCCAAAGGCATTTTAATAAAATGATGGAGGTGCTTGAAAAGTGCCTCCATCACTGCCCTCAGGATCCGGGAAAAGGAGGATTGTGAGATGCCCGCCACTATTCCCACCGTTGTTTGAAACGATCCTGAGGCACAGAAATGTAACACCGCCATAAATTGCGTAAGTGGTGGTATTGCTGTAGGACTGTCAATATGCCGCTCAAGATCACTCTCTATTAATGAGAGAGTGTCTATGATGATTTTGGGAGGAAGACGGTAGCGTCTTAAAACCTCATCATCGGGCATTCCAAAAAGGGTGACACGTGTTCGAAATATCTGGGGCCTTGCACGCCTACGATGCCTACGCCTGGGACGAGATTGAGGTTGGTCGGCTTCCGGGAGCATGGCCAGAACAATCCGCACTAGATCAACCTGAAATGGCAAGATTGGAATGTAAGGCTTTGGACCCACCCCAAAAGAAAATTCAAAACAACTTAGCTTGATGATACCATCCATTGCTGCTTACATGCCGGGGTTTTGTCATGATACGTCCAAACTGAAATTAATCACAAAAATTATTTAACAAATTTCACTCTGTGCATTTTTGTTTCTAAATTTTGTGCTAGACCAAACTTAAAATATGCGAAACACACATTTGGCAAAAGTGCAAAACGACATTTCACACAGTACATCAAAATGGGTTGAAATGTTTGCACAAAAAGCGAAAGGGCAACCTCAAAAATATAAAAATGATTAATAAGCATTTTAAAAAGCGCTAATTAGTTCGCAAATACATGTCACAATAGTAAGTAGTAAAAATGCGCTAATTAGTTCGCAAATACAAGTCACAATAGTAAGTAGTAAAAATGCACTAATTAGTTCGCAAATAGAAGTCACAATAGTAAGTAGTATAAATGCGCTAATTAGTTCGCAAATACAAGTCACAATAGTAAGTAGTAAAAATGCGCTAATTAGTTCGCAAATACAAGTCACAATAGTAAGTAGTAAAAATGCGCTAATTAGTTCGCAAATACAAGATAAAAAATGGACTTACCAAGAGCAAATATATAAGAGTCCAAATCAAAAGGTCTTTGGGTCCGAAATTAATCAAAAGCTAAAATAGATGAAATTAGGGATCCAAAATTTTAAAAAAAAGAAGAAACACAATGAAACAACAATTGATCAAAAGTTAGACTTCACAAAACTTACCAAATCAAGAAACGAGGTCCAAAAAATAAAAAGCAAAAAAGAGAACGGAAAATAAAAACGCAAATCTACCAAACAAAATAATCTCCAACCGCCAACTCCTTTATACGCAAACAATACACTCCAGCCAAGGTAACCTCCAACAATCCAAAAACGCCACCTCAACTCGAGACACACCAAGCCATAAATAGTGTTTAGTTTCCCGCACAAATTAAGGAGGGATCATAGGAACTCACAATCAATGATGCGACCGCAAAATAAGGACGCATGTATAAATACGTCACGAAAACACATTAAAATCCCGGTTGTAATTCTTGTTTGGACCTCAGACATGGCGACAGACCAGGGAAACAATGCCCAAGAGTCAGGCGGTAAGTCTTTCATGCATTTTGTATCAATGATTAATTTGAAACATAAGATTGGGCAAGTTGTGATTTTGTGAAATCTGAATATTTACACAAATAGGTGAGGAGGATGACATGGAAGAGGCTGCTGGGCCCAGTATTCCGGCCAAAGCTGCCAAAAAAAAGGCAGCCACATTTCACAAGAAAGGAGATGGAGGTTTTGATACAGAAGTGTGTGGACATCCTGCCACAGGCAGACAGGAATATGAGTCTAAGCCAGAAGGGGAAAATGTGGGAAGAGGTAGCCGTTGCTGTCAATAGGGTGGGTGATTATGTCCGTCTAGCCCGGGATGTCAAACGGCGGTAAGTAAACACTTGCCCCCCCCTAAAAACAAACACCATTTTAAACAAAAGGATAATGGCTTCCATTTTTTCCCACAGATGGGGCGACTTCAAATATCGCCTAAAGCAAAAACTCGCGGACAGGGCTAGGCATGCAAGGGGGACAGGTGGGGGTCCCACCCCTGTGTCATTGGAGTTGACGGATTTAGAAGAGCTGGCACAGGGGTGTGTGCAACCTGTGGAGGTGTTTGGCGTGTCCAACATGGATACGGACATGCCAGACTTTGCGGCTCCTCATGTTGTCCCAGGTAAATCTTTTGATGTCATCAACTCTGAAATGTTATTGTGCCAATATGTAGATTCTAATGTGAGTCTTTTCTCATTTTTCCTAACAGAGACACAGGCGGATGAGTCTGCTCCAGAGGGGAGCCTTGGCCGCAGAATTTCTGCTGGCTCGGCAGGGGAGGAACCAGTACATCCGGCTGAGGACCCTGCAGAAGCCAGTCCAGGGCAATCCCCCTCGCAGGCAGTGTCCCTCCTCACAGAACTCAATTTAAAATCGGATTTCCATACGGAGATTCTGCAGAGGATGGACGCCAGTCTGGTACGGGTGGCTGAGGCCCTGGAGCAAAATGCTGCGGCCAACGTGACCATTGGTCAGGCCCTGGCGGAAAATACCAGGGCCAATGCCCTGGAGCAGCTCGTTCGCCAGCACATGGTGGAGCCGACCTCCCTTCCTGCCGGAACATCAGGATCCTCCACCTCTGGCACAACATCAGCCAATCCTCCAAATGTGCCTAGCCCTGTGCCTAGTCCAGAGGCCACAACATCTGCCTCTGGACAGGCCAGCCCGATGACATCCCGGACCCGGTCTGGCGCCCTCCCTCCCCCATCCAAACGGGTGAAAAAACGGTGACAGCAATGGTGACTTTTCCCACAATCCTTCTGTGCTTGGCTCATATTCCTTTCTGGTCAAAACTTCCCTCTCCTTTCTTGTGAAATGTTTTTACATTTTGGATGTATGTTTATGTCAACAGTTATGTTGGGCCAATTTGTTTGATTTTGGGACATATCTTTGGCAAAAAAAGATGTCCCCAATATTTTAATTTTTTATTTTTTTGTTTGAGCAATAAATTGAAACAAAAAATCTGACATTGGATTGTAAAATTATTGTACAAATGGGTTACATTTAATCCTGGACCAAAAGGCAAAAACTGGCAAAAAACACGAAAAATTAAAAAAAAAGAAATGGGCTCTTTAAGGAACGTTTAAAATATCATATAACGAGGCAAATTCAAGAGGCAAAAATAAAATGGTGCGAAAATTAAAACATGATGACATTATTGTTACAATAGGCCCTAACCACCAAATTGAGGGCAAAATAAACCCCCACAAATGTACGCAAATTGATTGTGTCATCCTGACATTAGCAGCTCTGAGTTCCGCCTGCGTACGGTTTTGTGCTATCCCAAAAAACTGATTTCAAAACACATACCAAGCCGGTTTTCAATCCAACACTAATTGCTTTTCAGCCCTCCCGCGATTAATCGCAACAACATCGTGGAGTCCCGGGACGGAGGAGAAGGCCATCGCCAATGTGGTCGAGTAATCCAGACCCTAAGCTGTGCGAGCATTTTGAAGGGAAAGAGGATCATCCAGTGACGTATGAGTCGGTCCGAACACATTTTACGCTCGCATTTGCTAATGTATGTACGCCCCAAAAACGCCTCGCCACGCCTGCGTTTTTCCATCTCCACCCCCGTCAACACCCAAAAACGCCCTGTTCTGTCAATCACATTTGACATGTCACTTCCTGTACGCTATTTGACGAACGAGACCAAAAAAGCTCGCAATCTGCCGTACGCACATGCGCAGTGTTACACCGATGCATGCGCGGTTATTCAACATCGGAACGCAACGAGCGTACTGCTGTTTGCGAGTGGCTCTGAATGAGGGCCTAAGTCACTGTAAATGTCTGTACTGAAGCACCTGCTGCTAAAGATATTAGTTTACAATAATATTACTTGTGTCATTATTGTGCAGTAACACCCTACCACCATCACCACTGCCATGCATTTCTGCAGGATTATTCATAACGGTCAATAGTGAGACATTTCCCCTACAGTATTTGTTTTATTCCATTGCTACTGTAGTAGCGATGTATGAATACTTGCAACATCAAACAATTAGTTCTGCAATGGTTTCGCACAAATGGTAAAAAAGAAAAACAGTGGAAAGAGAAAAGAAAATTGAAAACACTCAAATTGATAATTGGAAACAAAAGTGTGCTTGAAGTTGAAAATGCAACCTTTGGGCTACAATTAAATAATTATAAAATGGACAAATGGTAACATAGGACGTAAGTGGCTTAGAAGAAGCATCCTTAGATATCTGATGATATATAGTCCAGAAACTCAACCTTGGCTTGATTTCCAGGCTGTAATAGGATTCCGAAAGTCAGAATCCCGACAGAATTTGGTAAGTAACCCTAACCCTTACCCTAACCCTTACCCTAACCCATTTTTCCCGCAGCTTAACCCTAACCCTTGCCCATCGCAGACAAACCCTAACCCTCTCCTCCCGCAGCCTAACCCTAACCCCAACACTAACCATAATACTCACCATCGGGATGTCAACGGCCAGTATTCTGTACCTTGAATTTAGATTGCTGTTGGGATTCCAGTGCCAGGATTCTGACCGCCGACACCCCGACCATCGGGATGCCGACTACATCTCTCTGTAACAGCACATTCAGACAAGGCCACACTGTGCTACTAAAAAGGGGACAAATGGCCGCATTGCATTTAACTGGAAGTCCCCTCAGAATTTCTGTTTATTATAGTGATTATCTGTTTAACTGTTTCATTGCTCTGTTGTTGCTCAATCTGTAAATCTGTTCTGTTACCTTTTGTAAGTGGTCCTGCTCACCTGTGATTGAGTCATGCCTGGATGCAGTCTTATTTCCCTCTTCTCCTTCCTTCCCCATTTTGGCTTTTGTCCTTCCCTGTTCCCCTTCCTAACCATGTATTTACTTGTTATAGAAAAATTCTTCAATAAAATATGATACGTAAAAAAAAAAGGGACAAATGAAAGTTGAAAAATAAACAGAATAATGGCCCCATACTGAAAACCAGAAAGAAGACATAGAACTAAACGAAATGTACAAAGTAACAAAATAGGACTACTAATGTCAGTGAACAGAACAACCCAAGATCAAAGCAGATCTATAATAGGCAAAGCTTGGTGCTGCTCAGGACCCAGTCACAATGAACCCGCATGATAAAACTACCAGGGAATAGGCTATAGACAAGCACTAGCTGGAAAACATTACCACAAGCCAGGAGCTCGTTTAACACCAGCAGGAGAATCCTAACAGGAAGCAACAAACTCCAGGCGCAGCAAAGAGAGCCCAGGGGCTGTACAATACCAATCTGTAAACAATGATTCTTTTTCCCCAGAAACCAGCAGGCCATTACACTTTTGTATGTAAATACTATTGAATGCAAATGTACTTTAGTTTACATATAGAATATAATTGTAACTCTGCTAATATTCTCTTCTACTTATCACACTCTGGTGTTTCTCAAGCCTAGGTGTATTCATAGTGTGTTCCGGCGTATGTCAAAGATATGGAAAACATGTAAATGGTACATGTACTGTAGAATGATGCATTTAAGTCTATTAAGAAGTACAACGGAGTACACTGATGCTATATAAGTAACTGTTGTTGTTATTATTATTTTTAGTAATAATAATAATAATAACAGTGTTCTCCCCAGGCTGTTTTCTGCGGGCGCATCGCCCGGCACTGTTCCCCGCTGACCCCTGCTGTGGAACGCTGGCTAAAGAAGCCTCCGATCGCTTCAGAGGCCAGCGTTCCCAGTGATGCACTGCGCGGGTGACGTCATGACATCACCCGCGACATGAGGAGCCTACACAGCGCGCCTGCTGGATCTAGTTAGATCCAGTCAGCGCGAGGCAGCGGGAGCGGCCTGCAAGTAAAGGTAAGTGCTGGGCTGGGGCTGGAGCCAGGACCAGTCTGGGGGCACTATTTAAGTCTGGGGGCACTGCAAAAGGGACACTATTAAACCTGGGGGCACTGCATAAGGGGCCTGCCCGGGGGCACTGCATAAGGGACACTATTAAACCTGGGGGCATTGCATAAGGGGCCAGCCTGGGGGCACTGCATAAGGCACACTATTAAACCTGGAGGCACTGCATAAGGGGCCAGCTTGAGGGCACTACATAAGGTACACCATTAAATCTGGGGGCACTGCATAAGGGGCCAGCCTGGGGGCACTGCATAAGGGACACTATTAAACCTGGGGGCACTGCATAAGGGGCCAGCCTGGGGGCACTGCATAAGGGACACTATTTAAGTCTGGGGGCACTGCATAAGGGGCCAGTCTGGGGGCACTATTTAAGCCTGGGGGCACTACATAAGGGACCAGTCTGGGGGCACTACATAGGGGCACTACTTCAGCCAGGGGGCAATGCATAAGGGCAAAGTTAAACTACAGGGGGCAATGCATAAAGGGGAAAACTACAGGGGTCACTGTATAATGGGCACTTTTGACTGAGAGCCAGTGGGGGAGTAGCCTGAGACCTGTCAGGCTGGATTGGTAAGGGAGATACCCCTTTTCCTGGCACGCGCATAATTGCGAAGGGCCCCACCCGGCTACTTTTGGATGCCACCCAGCTGGAAAAAATTTCTGGGGAGAACACTGAATAAAAATAGGTTTTGACAAAAAAATCTACAAATCACATTTATGTCCAACTGTTTAAGAAAAATATTAGAGAGCTACTACTTATTAATATTTACAAGTCTATATGTTAATATCATACAGTATATAGACAGAACATGAGATATTTGACATTTTATTTACATTTCATGCACAGATGATCACAAATTAATTTTTTCTATTACCTGTCATTTCAGGCCAACAAGAGTCTGACTGCCTTTTCACCCATTGTCATCATCATGGTTTACTTGTAAGATGTCACAAACCTCTGCTGCACCAGACAGTGGGTGTAACACATCATGACTGATAATTTGAAAACAGCAATAGGGATGAATGCTAGACAAGCCTGGTTTAGCATTCCTTTCTATTGCCATTTTAAAAATATAAGTCAAAGTCGCAGATGATCGACAGCTTTGACAAAACGCAGCACAGTAATAAATAGATAGATATACATAAATAGATAGAAATATAGACAGATAGATAGATAGATAGATAGATAGATAGATCAATTTAGATAGATAGATAGATAGATAGATTGATAGATAGATAGACCAATTTAGATAGATTAGTGATTAAAGGCCTGATTCAGAGGTGGACAGAATTGCAATAGTGGATGTGGCAACTGTGAAGTCAGCCAATGGGCTTCCTAATGAGATGTTCACCGGCTGTGACTCTAAACTGCCACTGTGCCCAAATAGTTGCACCATCGATTGGACATTGGCTGCACCATCAGACATTAGAGCAGCCTTATGGTTGCTCAGAATTTCCAACAGTACATGGCTGCTGGTGCCAGTGAAACTGCATCTTTTGACACAGTCTTTGACACTGACACCCCTGACATGCCCGCCACCGATAGATACTCCCCAGTCACCTCCCAGTAACACCCATCAGAACTGCATGGATCTCCATGCAATTCCAAACTCTGTCCTCCAATGGTAACCATCAGTACACATGCGCAGTACAGGCCTCTTACAATCTGCAATCTTTCTCACTACTTTTTTCTGATGTAGTACACGTGTCATCCTTTTGTAGTCATCTATAAATGTCATCAAGTACATGAATCCATTCACAGACTTTACTTCAAATGGACCATAAGCACCTAAATGTACCATTTCAAGTGGTTTTCTGCTTGTTGACTTTGGAAATGGCTGACAACTTTTTTTCCCCACAATACAGCTTTCACATACAGGTTTCTCTGTGTTAATCACTAACATTCCTATGACCATCTCTCTTTGTAGCTTTTGAATACTGTTTTATCCAAGGTTTCAAAATCTTCTATGCCAGAGTTCTAATGACTGAGACTTGTCATCATTGCGTAACAGTGCTTGGCGTCAAGGACATAAAATTGCAGACATCTTGTACCTCTAGGTTTGATGGTCCCTTTTCAGTTTCTCACAATGCACTTTCCTTTCACAAAATGAAATCGGTGGCCTCTCTGCTCTAGGACACTGATGGAGATAAGATGTGTTCCCATTTCTGGCACATAAAGTATGTTTTGGATCTCTGTGACTCTTATAGTTATTCCAATTTTTAAGCAAGTTTTAGTTGTCATTATTTTAGTAGCTGTAAGGACTTGATAGCCAATTCCTCTGATAATGATAGGGTCAGATTTTGTTAACTCAATGAACCATTCCTCATTGCCGCTGAAATGCTTTGTTGCACCTGAATTGATGTTCCAGCAATAATTTCTGTTTTTATCTGTAACACTAAGGGCTGCCTTATCTATGCCATTGCATTTATTGCTCTGTATAGGATTCACATTATTTTGTTTGCACTCATTTGCTTTGTGACCTATTTTGTGACAAATCTAACACTTGAATTAAAATTTTCTGATTTTTTTTCACTTTTTGTATGTAATGCAGTATTACAGTCTCAGTATTCAAATCACATGGCATATGTTCCTGAAACTGTAACAACTTTTTTCTGACTGTCTCTGTTGTTAACTTTGCTGTGCTTGCCTCGGACACCACAACCAAGAAGTTAAACTCAGCTGTCAAGTTCTCCAACATTGCTGTAGTAATCTCTTCATCCACTTAGACTCCAATGGATGTTAGTTGCTGAGAGACAGACATCATTTTGTGTAATTACACATACTGCTGCATTCATTCAATTTAGTGTTATACAATAATTTATCCTCATGAGACCTCTATCCTGATACACGGACTAACCTTGAAAAAGACCCTCAGGGTCGAAACGCATCAGTTTGTGTGCTTGGAATAAGGACCTATGGCCCTCATTCAGAGCCACTCGCTAGCGGCAGTACGCTCGGTCCGAGCGATGTTCGCACATCTGCGCATGCGTACGGTTTTTAGTACGCATGCGCGAACCAGTCAGTGCGGCCGAAAATCGTTGGTACGCAATATAGCGAGGGCCTGCTATTTTGAGTGACAGAATGAGGCGTATGTGGGTGGTAACAGGGGAAGGTGCTTGAAAACGGGGAGTGGAGATCCGAACGTAGGCGTGCTTAAAGGTCAAAACGGGCGTTTTAAGGGAGTGCATAATTAATACAGCAGCGTCATTGACCACGTCACTTGGTTTTTTTTAACTCAGAACTGCTCGCAAAATAGCGGTTGAAAAAACCAACCACAAGAATAGCGAGCAGTTCATACGCTGTACGATGTACTCGATTAATCTAATAAATAGCGGACATGACGTATGGTGTGTGCGGCCAGGGGGCGTTTTTATCAAAAAAACGAGCGTATGTTTTGCTCGCTCGTTCAGACTTAGAGGTGGGAACAGACTGCAATTTGCGAACGGATCATTTGAATAGCCACCCCTTGTTTTTGAACGAACGACCACAAATAGCGAACGGCTCTGAATCAGGCCCTATGTTTGACAGGTAGACCGAAGACCAGCTAAGGTACAGATTGAAAAATTTTTTTTCCTCTTATCCGGAAAGTGGAACATTGATTTTAGATCTGCTGTTACCTTGGATTGCTGGACACAGTGTTTTTCCTGTCCTTTTTATTGAATAAATACTTTTAACCATTACACTCCGATGGACATCCATTTTTTGGTTCCTGACATGGAGGACTAATATACCCATGAAAGATACCTTGATGTGAATGTTTCATCTTTTCCATACGTGAGTACGGTACGCATGTACTTAAAGAAACCTTTATACGTTTGATGATATTTATTGCAGAGTGAGTGGGGTACGCCCCCCAACATTTCCTTTCATCCATCTTCCAGTCTTAGTTGTGGGGAACTTGGACGTGTGAAACTTACACAGAGGATGATTTTTTCTTATAGTACATATACCACACGCTCCTTTAGTAAGTTATTTGTGTGGGATATAGTAAACATCTATCAATTTACTATTATCTCTTGATCTGACAACAGATCTACATATTAGTTGTTATATTTCTTTGTTTTTTTATGACCCACACCCCGGAAGAACTGAGAAATTTACAAAGAGAACGGGGGGAGACTGAGGAACCATCATCTCTACCATCTTCAGACATCTCAAGTGACATTTTTTATTTGCTACCCCTAGGTGAAGTCTCTACTGATATTTATTGATTAGCACTTTTTCTCTAGGTCTCCATTGTGTTTTATTTTACTGTATGATTTTTGGAGTGTTCAGGTGACGCTCAGGGGCCTATTGAGGGGAGCTGCTGTTCAGTTTCCGCAGAAATGTATTGTATTTTGATTGGAGTATTTATCCTGATACACTGTTTACAGTGTTGTCCACATGTCTTTTGTAGACTCTTTTCCATATATTATAGAGAACACATGTTTCTCTACACCTAAGTCTATAGTCCTCATGGCTTTCGCTATATCATCTGGGCTTGCATCTGCATCTGTTTTGACCTTCCACAACCTTTCATGCTTTAATTGCATTTCCATAGCAAACTTCCAGGTTTTATAATTTTCTGCACTTTTTAGCTTAATAAACCCCATTAAGGGTGTAGCTCCTGTATTCATGTTTATTACCTACATAATTATGCAGCTTCTGTACTTTAATCAGCTTCACTGCTGCTACACTACACTGGAAACATTATGTGCTATATTCACTCCTTGTTATGAATTTCAGAGAAGATTCACAATTGAATCATATCATGAACATGAAGCTCAGGAGAGTATAGTGAATTGGTTGATCAAGAGTCAACTGTTAATAGATACTTAAAGAGTCAATTGATAAAGAGTCATTTGATAAGGAATTGTGAGGACAAGATGGCTCCTAGTTGAAATGTGACCTTAAGGGTTGAAATGTACTTGGCAAGTTGCAGTCTTGAGGACTTGTATGCACTTGGCTAGTTGCAGCCTAAATAACTGGTATGCACTTGGCTAGTTGCAGTCTTGAGGACTGGTATGCACCTGGCTAGTTGCAGCCTTAATAGTTGGTATGCACTTGGCTAGTTGCAGTCTTGAGGACTGGTATGCACTTAGCTAGTTGCAGCCTTAATAGCTGGTATGCACTTGGCTAGTTGCAGTTTTAAGGACTGGTATGCATTTGGCTAGTTGCAGCCTGAATAGCTGGTATGCACTGAGGGATATCAGGAATTGCTGCATAAGTTAATTGCTTGCTTGAATAAACAGATAATGAATTGCAATTGAAACTGAGGAGTTGTAAATTGGAGCGCACATAGCACTGAATAGCAGTGCAAACATCTGGGTGTTATTTAGCTGATTGGCCACACAGACACAGAGAGGCTGCTGAGAGTGCTGGAATGAATTAACAAAAAGTTCACAGTAGTGGGGTGCAGCTGACACTGCTTTAATGTACTTGCTGGGAATCCACACAGCACTGAGGTGTGGCAGGCACTGCTCTGTTGTCACTTGCAGGTAAATCAAACACACACTGGGAAGCGGCAGCCACTGCTTAGATGTAACTTGCAGGGAGTATATAGACGCTGGGACATGAGGAGCTGGAACACACAGGAGGATGAACTACTAACTAGAACCGGAAGCCACAAACAAATGCTATAGCTGGCATGGAGTGAAGGGTTGGCTGAAACATATGCGATGCAGGATCCAATCAAAGGCATTTCCCACAGAGAGCCTTTCCTAATGACTGCTAGTGTACACCTGAGCTGTGCACACAAACAAGACATGATTAAGTAGTGTGCAGCTGAATTCAGCACACAGATAGACAGCTAGAGCTGTACACAGACAAGACAGGAATCCGGCTGCCTGCAACAGCCTGAATAGGGATCAGGACAAGATGCAGTGTACCAGTGACAACTATAGCTGGGACCTGCCACTAAGATGATCCGCTGTCACGGATCCTAACACTCCTATGCAATATGCATTACACATGTGCCTAAGATGGCTTATTTTTACTGCTCTGGATATCCTAAAAGCTTGTATGTCTCAGTCTGTGGGTGCCTTGGACCATAACCTGTTGGAAATGATGTGTGTGCAGATGTTGTAATCTGCAGATGACTCAAGTTATAAACAGTCCTTGTACTTAACCAGTGATTATGGTTTATTCAGCAGGAGAAGGTACAGTCATACTTACTGTTACATGTACACTGGTCAGGAGCAGAGTGGTGCCTCATACAGCTCACCAGCCACTGAGTGTATGACTCATGCAGGTAGCAGTGCAGGACACTGGTCCAGAGTTTGGGATAGCATATCACCCGGTCTCACACGAGCTAAGTAGGAGACATCCATCTCTCACCATGTCACTCTACACAGTGGCAAGATGGCATCCTCACATGCGCAGTATTACATGCAGTGGACAACTTGATACAGGGAATCAAGTCTCCCCCGAGGAACAATAAGATGGAGTCTGCGCAGTAGCGCACTCTTCTTCCGGCTTGCTAAACAATGACAAATATCAAGTTTCAGTGAATCCACTCATATTTCAAGGTGACAATAAAGGTGAAATTACAGAACATAGAGAACCTCCTAAGAAAACACAGCATAGAACATTAAATATCCATATGCACCAGAGCAAAACATAGGCCCTCATTCAGAGCCGTACGCAAACAGCAGTACGCTCGTTGCGTTCTGATGTTGACTAACCGCGCATGCGTCGGTGTGACACTGCGCATGTGCGTACGGCAGATTGCGAGTTTTTTTGGTCTCGTTCGTCAAATAGCGTACAGGAAGTGACATGTCAAATGTGATTGACAGAACAGGGCGTTTTTGGGTGTTGACGGGGGTGGAGATGGAAAAACGCAGGCGTGGCGAGGCGTTTTTGGGGCGTACATACATTAGCAGATGCGAGCATAAAATGTGTACGGACCGACTCATACGTCTCTGGATGATCCTCTTTCTCTTCAAAATGCTCGCACAGCTTAGGGTCTGGATTACTCGACCACATTGGCGATGGCCTTCGCCTCCATCCCGGCACTCCACGATGTTGCTGCGATTAATCACGGGTGGTCAGAACAGCAATTAGTGTTGGATTGAAAACCGGCTTGGTATGTGTTTTGAAAGCAGTTTTTTGTGTTAGCACAAAAGCGTACGCAGGTGGAAATCATAGCTGCTAATGTGATGATTACACAATCAATTTACGTACATTTGTGGTTGTTTCTTTTGGGCACAATTTGTTGGTTAGGGCCTATTGTAACAATAATGTCATTCTGTTTTTTGGCTTTTTACCTTTTTCTTTTGGCCTGTTGAATTTGCATCGTTATGTTAAATTTGAAACGTTCCTTAAAGAGCCCTTTTTTTTTTGGGCATGTAAAATGTGGTTTTTGCCAGTTTGTGCCTTTTGGCCCAGGATTAAATGTAATCCATTTTGTCAATAATGTGAGAATACAATGTCAGTTTTTTTGTTTTTTTTATTGCTCAAACAAAAAATCCCAAAATAAACCAAATTGTGGCAAAGTTTTTTTGCAGGGTTCATTCCCAAAGTTACAATAATTGGGCCAACATAAAAGATTAATGAAATGTACAACACAAAATTAAAAACAATTCACAAGAAAGGAGAGGGAAGTTTTGACCAGAAAGGAATATGAGCCAAGCACAGAAGGAGTGTGGGAAAAGTCGCCATTGCTGTCACCGTTTTTTCACCCGTTTGGCTGGGGGAGGGAGGGCGCCAGACCGGGTCCGGGATGTCATCGGGCTTGCCTGTCCAGAAGCAGATGTTGTGGCCTCTGGACTAGGCACAGGGCTAGGCACATTTGGAGGATTGGCTGATGTTGTGCCAGAGGTGGAGGATCCTGATGTTCCGGCAGGAAGGGAGGTCGGCTCCACCATGTGCTGGCGAACGAGCTGCTCCAGGGCATTGGCGATGCGGATGTTGACCCTGGTATTTTCCGCCAGGGCCTGACCAATGGTCACGTTGGCCGCAGCATTTTGCTCCAGGGCCTCAGCCACCCGTAGCAGACTGGCGTCCATCCTCTGCAGAATCTCCGTATGGAAATCCGATTTGAAATTGAGTTCTGTGAGGAGGGCCACTGCCTGCGAGGGGGATTGCCCTGGACTGGCTTCTGCAGGGTCCTCAGCCGGATGTACTGGTTCCTCCCCTGCAGAGCCAGCAGAAATTCGGCGACCAAGGCTCCCCTCTGGAGCAGACTCATCCGCCTGTGTCTCTGTTAGGAAAAATGAGAAAAGACTCACATTAGAATCTACATATTGGCCCACTAACATTTCAGAGTTGGTGACATCACAAGATTTACCTGGGACAACATGAGGAGCCGCAAAGTCTGGCATGTCCGTATCCATGTTGGACACGCCAAACACCTCCACAGGCTGCACACACCCCTGTGCCAGCTCTTCTAAATCCGTCAACTCCAATGACACCCCCACCTGTCCCCCTTGCATGCCTAGCCCTGTCCGCGAGTTTTTGCTTTAGGCGATATTTGAAGTCGCCCCATCTGTGGGATAAAATGGGAACCATTATCCTTTTGTTTAAAATGGGGTTTGTTTATAGGGGGGGCAAGTGTTTACTTACCGCCGTTTGACATCCCGGGCTAGACGGACATAATCGCCCACCCTATTGACAGCAACGGCTACCTCTTCCCACATTCTCCACTTCTGGCTTGCACTCATATTCCTGTCTGCCTGTGGCAGGATGTCCACACACTTCTGAATCAAAACCTCCATCTCCTTTCTTGTGAAATGTGGCTGCCTTTTCTTTTTGGCAGCTTTGGCCGGAATACTGGGCCCAGCAGCCTCTTCCATGTCATCCTCCTCACCTATTTGTGTAAATATGCAGATTTCTCTAATTCACAACTTGCCCAATCTTATGTTTCAAATTAATCATTGAGCCAAAATGCATGAAAGACTTACCAGCTGACTCTTGTCCATTGTTTCCCTGGTCTGTCGCCATGTCTGAGGTCCAAACAAGAAATACACCAGAATTTTAATGTGTTTTCGTGACGTATTTATACATGCGTCCTTATTTTGCGGCCGCATCATTGATTGTGCGTTCCTATGATCCATCCTTAATTTGTGCGGGAAACGAAACACTATTTATGGCTTGGTGTGTCTCGAGTCGAGGTGGCGTTTTTGGATTGTTGGAGGTTACCTTGGTTGGAGTTTCTTGTTTGCGGATTAAGGAGTTGGCGTTTGGAGTTTATTTGGTTTGCTAGATTTGCGTTTTTATTTTCCGTTCGCTTTTTTTTGTTATTTTTTTTGGCCTCGTTTCTTGATTTGGTAAGTTTTGTGAAGTCTAACTTTGGTTCAATTGGTGTATCTTATTTTTTCTTCTTGTTCTTAATTTTGTGATCCATAATTTCATCTCTTTTAGGTTTTTGTTTATTTCGGACCCAAAGACCTTTTGATTGGGAATCTTATATATTTGCTCTTGGTAAGTCCATTTTTTAACTTGTATTTGCGAATTAATTAGCGCATTATTCTATGTTTGTATAGTGACTTGTATTTGCGAACTAATTAGCGCATTATTCTATGTTTGTATAGTGACTTGTATTTGCGAACTAATTAGCGCATTATTCTATGTTTGTATAGTGACTTGTATTTGCGAACTAATTAGCGCATTATTCTATGTTTGTATAGTGACTTGTATTTGCGAACTAATTAGCGCATTATTCTATGTTTGTATAGTGACTTGTATTTGCGAACTAATTAGCGCATTATTCTATGTTTGTATAGTGACTTGTATTTGCGAACTAATTAGTGCATTATTCTATGTTTGTATAGTGACTTGTATTTGCGAACTAATTAGCGCATTATTCTATGCTTGTATAGTGACTTGTATTTGCGAACTAATTAGCGCATTTTTCTTTGTTTGTATAGTGACTTGTATTGGCGAACTAATTAGCGCATTTTTCTTTGTTTGTTTTTTAACTTGTATTGGCGAACTAATTAGCGCATTTTTAAATGCTTATTCATCCTGTAAAATTGTTTGTGGTTGCCCTTTAGCATTTTTGCCTTACATTTCACCCCATTTTGATGTACTGTGTGCAATGTCGTTTTGCTCTTTGCCCAAATGTGTGTTTCGCCTATTTTATGTTTTGTCTCGCACCAAATTTAGAAACATAAATGCACAGACTAAACTTTTTCAAAATAATATTGGGATTTTTTTCAGTTTGGACGTATCATGACAATACCCCGGCATGTAAGCAGCAATGGATGGTATCATCAAGCTAAGTTGTTTTATTTTTCTTTTGGGGTGGTTCCAAAACCTTACATTCAAATCTTGCCATTTCAGGTTGATCTTGGGCGGATTGTTCTGGCCATGCTCCCGGAAGCCGACCAACCTCAATCTCGTCCCAGGCGTAGGCATCGTAGGCGTGCAAGGCCCCAGATATTTCGAACACGTGTCACCCTTTTTGGAATGCCCGATGATGAGGTTTTAAGACGCTACCGTCTTCCTCCCAAAATCATCATAGACACTCTCTCATTAATAGAGAGTGATCTTGAGCGGCAAATTGACAGTCCAACAGCAATACCACCACTTACGCAATTTATGGCGGTGTTACATTTCTGTTCAAACAACGGTGAGAATAGTGGCGGGCATCTCACAATCCTCCTTTTCCAGGATCCTGAGGGCAGTGATGGAGGCACTTTTCAAGCACCTCCATCATTTTATTAAAATGCCTTTGGATATGGGTGCCCTTAGTGTGGCCAAGGCCAATTTTTACCAAATAGCTGGCTTCCCACACATCATAGGGGTTGTGGATGGTACTCACATACCACTTCAGCCTCCAGCACGGCTGGAGGCAATATTTCGCAACCGTAAACACTATCACTCCCTGAATGTAATGGTGGTATGTGATGCCTCCCTCCAGATCCTGTCCCTGAATGCAAAATTACCAGGAAGTGCACATGACTCCTTCGTCATCCGGCAATCAGGGATATGGCACAAATTAAACAACCTACAAGCTGGTGATGCGTGGCTTCTGGGTAAGTGGAGACCTTTAGTACATAACAATGTTAAGCTTGATACACAGTGATCCTGATGTTGTCTATTCTTTTTCACAGGAGACAGTGGATACCCTTGCATGCCCTGGCTGCTCACTCCTTATTTGGCTCCCACACCAGGCCCACAAAGTGAGTTTAATACCGCACTTACAGCCACCAGGCAAGTGGTGGAGCGCTGTATCGGCCTTTTAAAAGGCCGATTCAGATGCCTCCACCGCTCTGGTGGCGAGCTCATGTATTTGCCGGATATGGTTTCGAAAATTGTGGTCCTGTGTGGGATCTTTCACAACATCGCCATAAGGAGTGGTGTTCCAATGCAGCCAGAGGATGCCTTACCTGAGGATGGCCCCCCCGAGGTTGGTCGGAGGTCAGTATGTGGGGGGGCCATACACGATGATGTGGTGGCCCGATATTTTAGGTAATTATTGACCAAACAACAGTGTGTATACCCAATGTGTTACGGTTTTTTGGCGTTCATCTTTTTTGATATTAATTCTTGCACCATCTTCTGTTTGTTTGCATAATCTTTGCCACTCCCACGATGACTACTTCCTGCTACCCTTCAAAAACCTTTATGTGGAAACTTCTGGAATATATTATGACACCCATATTGCAACGCCATCTTTTTGAAATCATGTGGGCATGGACCTTCATCAACCAGTTCTTGATTTGTTGTGTGTTTGTTTCCTGTTTTTGGTATGTGGTGTATTTCGGATTATCACTGTGTGTTTTGTTTGTGAGTGAGCACTTTGTTTTTTGATTTTTGTTGTGAATAAATATTTGGAGAGTGTAATTTGTTTACTTTTTGGGCACGTTAGAAGCAAGTGTAAACAAACTCCCAAACGTTAATTTTACCTAAGGGGTAACCCAGTAATGAAGCAAGTGTAATATGTTTTCGGGGTACTAACCAACACAACAAGGAATCCGGTACAATCAGTTGCCTTCGTAAGAAGATTGTCCTAAGCAGATTGGCCACCAAATAGGAACCTGTAAAATGTTGTAAACTATCATGTTGTCCACCCCAAAAAAGGAAAATGACATTGGTACTGGGAGGTGTTTCTTGTGCCTGGTTGCCTTCAAAATACAACACACAATCTGTAGTGAGATTCTTTGGCAATCCTTGCTTGAAGAGTCTACCTTATGTCAGTGTAAAGAATCTTGGATTTACTCCAAACGCATGACACAGAGCGTGAATTAAAACTGATTTATTTGTCAACAATTAGAATAAAAAAATAAAAAAAACTAATTCCTAAGGAGGTCCGCCAGATGGTCAAGGCCCTGCAGAAGCCCGGTGACTTGCTCCCGCATACGTGCCACACACTGACAGATTTCTGCCCGACGCCTCTGTTCCTCTGTGGGTGACAAAAGTTTGGGGATTAATACATCAATAATGAAGCAACATTCAAAAAAAACACAAAACAAGCAAACCAAAACTTAAAAGCTTGTGGCATAAAAAAACATTACACGGATAAAACCCAGCACCCCAAAATGTCCGAGTCCAAAAATACAGACATGAAAACATGCACATGCAGATATGACTACAATGACTAAATAGGACAGACATGAAAACATGCACACGCAGTTAGGGCCCACAAGATAAACTTGAAAACAACAGTCCAGAAAACTTACTTTCCTCGATCTGCATGCGAAAGCATGCCAGCAAGCGGGGCGTACGCCGGTGCAGGTCCGACCACCTGCGCTCCAGCTGGCCAATATGTCGGCGTGAGCCGAAGGAGCGCAGGCAGCGACGTACCTCCGCATATGCGGAACGCTTTCGGCTATTTGAGATGGGTGGAGGCTGACTGGTGATCCGCCTGTCCATCACCTCCGTGAGCACCAGCAGTTCGCGCCTGGAGAATGCGGCGGATCTCATGATGGCAATGGTGTATTTTTAGAAAATTATTTTTAATAAAGCACCCAAAAAAAATTTGATTGGCTAATGTATTTGGAAAATTAACAGGACCAATTCTATTGGTTAGTGTATGAGTCATGTGTCCGACAGGGCCACAAATCTATTGAGAGTTATGATAGGCTTGATGCAGTGACATGCGTAAGCAAATTTAAATAAAGAAATGAGCCACAGAAAATTTGTGGGGATACAAACAAATAGAACAATTGTTTAATTGTGGCTAACATGTCTTTTGGACAATAAAAGCGAAGGTTTCAGCCGTACGTATTCTGCGAGTAAACACAAACACGGACAAGATTAAAGTTTATTGCATTGTGTTGAAAAAAAACAAACAATTAAGCTAATTGATACATTGATTGGCATGATACGATTGAGGGAGGTAGGCAGAATAAACGAGCAGGTAATCGGAATCTGACAGGCCCACTTCCGGTTTGTACTTGTGCGTGCGTTCCCTTCAAGCCATTTCGGGGATGTACGCTCGCTATTTGGCACGCTCGTTAGTTAGAGGAGGGGTCGCCTGAGTTTGAGGCGGATTTTTAGCTGCGTACGAAAATACGAGCGAGTGCTTGAATTTAAATATTTTTTTACGTACGCCGAACGTACGTACGCCCACTTGCGAGTGGGTCTGAATCAGGGCCATAGTCTTCATCCTTGGTCCTTTCTTCTCATTCCACTATATCCCCTTTCCTGCAATGACCAAGGTGTCTCCCATAACAACAGCTGTCATTATTAGCCTTCAATTATTTCTCGCTGAATTTTTGCACTTGAAATTCATTATCTCCTCCTGTAGCTTTGCTGTATCCCTCACCCAAACAGTCCTATTTCAGATCTCTCGTTTCCTCTCAGCCTTCCAACCCATCACATTTTTGCAGCTTTCAACTGCCTCCTCCCCTCTCATCCTTCCTCTGTGCCTTCAACCTCACAATCCTCTTCACATCCAATAACTAATCAATCCATCTGGCCATCTCCTCCCATCAGACTCTTCTCACCCCACACCCAACCTCAATTTACCCATTTTATCTGCTTTTCCCCGGTCCCTAGGAAGGAATATGCCCTTTTCTACTTTCCTCCTTGATCCTATTTGCTCATTCCTTCTTCACTGCCTCTCTCCTGATGCCCTTCTGCTCAATCTTTCCCACCCTACTGGCAGCTTCCCCTCCTCCTTCAAGTATGCCCTCATCTCACATATCCTCAAAAAAACCCTCCATTGACCCTGACTACCATTTTCCTCCAAACTTTTTAGCCGCTTGTCTTCAACTGCCTGACCAACTTCCTTTCCTTCCACTCCCTACTTTAATAACTTCAATCTGGCCTTTACTACCTTCACCTCAACTGCTCCTTCCTGGTATCTACACCTGAGTTCACCTCGTGCCCTCAACCTCTAGCCGTTGGTGTCCCCACACGGTCAGTTCTCCCTCTACGTTTCTTCACTTAGTGCTCTTTTTTCCAATAGTACATCTATACTGATAACAACCAAATTTAACTCACATTTTCATAAAAGCTACCAGTCCTCCTAATCCAATCCCTACCATCTTGACCACTCTATCACCCTTTCTGTTGTACACGCCTTTGCCTTAGATTGTAAACTCTCATGAGTAGGGCCCTCTTCCTCCATATCTTACCCCTCTCAGTAGTCATATCACCAGCACAAACACGTCCTACACTTCCATAGTCTGAGAGTATAAATAAAAGTTGATTGACGCTGAGAAGTTCATTTGAACAAATATTTGGCAGCCCAGACCTGTACATCTATATTCTAGGGATACACCACCAGCCCTCATAGCAGCTTCCAGACATGCCAGTCAGATCTAGAAAACAATCAGAAACTCGGGGTCTTAAAGAGCAAATATACATTTTTTTAACTATAATGGCTTAGAATGTGAAGAATTGGCATTAATAATGAATTGTAATTTTATGGTTTGGGATTATATAAATGAAGAAGAGGGAAATCAGATATCGGGCCAAATGAAATAGGGTGAGAATTTAGAGAAACGTTTAGCAGTAAACTCTCACAATTTTTATACTCAGCCAATGTAATAGAGTCCAAGAATAGGCAAACTCATATCTTTTTAGACTCAAAAAGCTCTCACGATTTAAACTCTTATCCAGATGTTTTCCCATTTTGAAGATAAAACTCGACCAATGTGAGAGTTACTGCTAAACTACACTATTACATTTGGCCCATCATATCTGAAGCCACTGCAATATTTTAGAGATCAACTATGACAGTTATGCATAATTTGCTGCCACATTACACAAACCGCTCTGTTAGCTACATAATCCCACCCCATTACACAGACCCCATTTTCAATCCACTTCATATTGTTAATCTACATAAACAGATCCCATTGTTACAGTATTAGTAATCCCATTGTTAGCCACAATGCACAGACCTAACTCCTTATACACTAATGCCAGTCAACCTGTATAGGTAACGTTGCACACACCTAATTGCCAGCCACATTCTAGAAATGTCTTAAACAGATTACGATGCCAACTACATTGCACAATCTCTATTACCAGACTATTTTACAGGCACTACTGCCAGCCACATTGTATAATCCCCAATGCCGGTAACACTATACAGCCCCCTCAGTACAGATACAGTTGTCAACCACAATGCTCAAACGCCATTACCAGGCAGATAATATAGATCCCATTGCTAGACACATTATAGAAATCCCATTATATGCGAGTGGTCGAGTTTAGCTATCAAGTTGAAATGGGAAGGAACTCAAGAGATCACCAGCAAATAGGAATATCTTAGCAGGATAGCCAGCAAGGCCAGAGCTTCGTTCTTGCTCCTTCTTCAGGAAAAAGATGACTGGAATCCAGGGTATGGAGCAGTGATAAGAATACATAGGGGAGTGTAAGGATAGTGTTTAAGTTCAACTGTGTGTATGAAGGGAATGTACAGTATATGATACAACGGAGGGTTGGAATTGTGAAATATGTGGAGCCGAACAGAGAAAGTCGTCTGTTTTAAAGTTTTTCTCTGTGTGACAGTCACAGGGGATTGGTGAGATTAGTGGGCTGAGATGGGAGCAAATAAAAAAAACAAATTCCTTTGTATCTGGAACGAACCATGTTGCAATGCAAGGGGTGCAAATACATTTATTTGTGTATTTATAGTTTGCATGCAGGGTAAATACTGGCTGCTGTTGCATGTAGCCCACAAATGCAGGACAGGTTTATTTTTACACTGCGATTTAGATTTGAGTTTGGACATGCCCCTCACAAATTAGACCTGCCCCACCTACAGCGCAACGTGGTTTTGCCAAGGTCCAAAGGGGTTGATTCATCTTTGATTTTGCACGGAATGCATTTGCAAAAATATGGTAATGCCTGCCATAAAGCATAAAGACGCCCACTGCTGCCTTTTCAATTCTGTCCAATGTCACACTCCTGCGTAAACATCTGTACGGTACCATCAGCGCACATCAAGCAGTCACGCAGCATCTACTTGCAGGTCTGACCAGTTGCAAACACTGCAGCTCTCCTCACACGCAGAGAGCTCTCATGCTGCATATGCAATCTCAAAGGCTAATTTATGCATGCCCATGAAATGGCATCCCAACGACAGACAAGCCTGCGTATTTCTGACACTCCCCCCCCCGGTACCACCCCCAAGCTCTTCCTGTCACTCACTTAGCAATGGTTCCCTCTGTGTGTCTGTAATCGCAATGCGTTCGCTGCGCATGCGCAGTGTAGCTTTTGAGCATGCGCGATGGCAAATAATCGCCAATCTGCGTAAATTGCAGATTTGCATCTGCTGCTGAATCAGGCCCACAGTTACATGTTCTCAACTCAGAATCAGCCTCTAAGTCGGAGTTCCAAAACTCGATCCAGGTTTAAGAATATCCATTGTTAAGTACAGATGGTTGAATCAAAAGACTGAAGTACTAATAAAGTAATCTGTATCAAAGCATGGTTACCCTTAAAACCCGAAAAATCGGGAGCCTCCAGCGACTTCCGGGAGAGTAGGTAAGTATGGGTGCAAGTTTCGATGGTGCTACCGATGGTGCCGCCTAATGACACTAGAATCAGCTTTACTGCATGCACGGACATGGAAAGTAGGTGTCTCAGGCCTTGCACATTCGGGTGCACGTATGTACACTAGGTAGGTTTTTGTGGCGGCATTTGTATAATATCACAGACGTGTGACCACCAACAGACGCTGCTGCAGGTGCTTCTGTGTCCATCTTTGAATCAGGCCCTATATTTTTAAACCTCCAGCTTATAACAGTGGCAAAACTGGCATTTTAGTGAGGGTAGCACTGTATATGGGGCCGGATTGAAATACCTGACTCAGGCTGTTAAGTAACCTAGCCCTCCCCTCCCCCCCCCCCCATCCCTAACCCTCCCTTAGGGGTGCCTAACCCTAAAATTCCTGGGATGGTGCCTAACCCTAAATCAGCCTTGGGGTGCCTAAATCTAACCCCCCCTTCCCGCACCCTAAACCTAACCCTCCCGTGGGGCGCTGAACCCTACCCTCCCCCCTAAAAAACCTAACCCTAACCCCGATACACTCCCTAAACCTAATCCTCCCCCCCGCGGCTAACGCTAAGGACACCCCGGACTTATCTAGTTCAAGCTGTCGTTCTTCCGGCGTTCCGACGTCGGGATTAAGATAGACGTCGGTATTTCCACGCCTATCTCAAGTAACCCATCGGTCTTCTCCTGTTG
This sequence comes from Taudactylus pleione, assembly GCA_031769625.1. Lineage (NCBI taxonomy): Eukaryota > Metazoa > Chordata > Amphibia > Anura > Myobatrachidae > Taudactylus > Taudactylus pleione. The sequence continues at coordinate 5,249,593 of JAUIMM010000706.1, read as the reverse complement.
GGATATAGACTGGCGGCATTTAGTCCGCCGGTCTATAAACTGCATCCCCTGTAAAAAACTGGATCTGCTTAGTGTACAGAGAGCCTGATTCAGATTTGGGACTAGAGTAAGATATAGCAAGTAACTGTGCATCTTGGTAAAACTATGCTGCACTGCAGGAGGGGCAGATGTAAAATGTGCAGAGAGAATTAGATTTGGGAGGGACGTGTCCAAACTGACATCTAAATTGCAGTGTACAGTAAACATAAAGCTGTGCTGTGTTTGTGGGTTACATGCAGAAGCAGCCAGTATTTACCCCACATGCAAAATAAATGTATGTATTTGCACCCCTTGCATTGCAACATGGTTTGTCCAGGTACACAGTTACTTGATATTTCTTACTCTATTCCCAATTCTGAATCAGGCCCAGTGTACAGTGTATATAGTATAGTAATAACAAGAATGACACTACCAATTAGAGGAGGCTTATACTGTAAATGAGCACTGGACCTAAATTAAGTACCCGCTTGTAGATTACATTCATTGTTTGTAATGCTTTAACAGGTATGCTAAGCACATTGTCATGGTTTTACTGTTACCGATAGAAAAATAATTTTGCTGAAATTAATGCTTCATATAAAATCTCACAGTAAATGTTCCTTTAATGGAATTTCAGGAGTTTTTGTATCTTTGTAGTGTATGCTAACACAGGTATGTATGTCTGAAATGGGTCAGGTAGTGCCTTATTCACGATGATGTATAAGGCACTACCATGTATGTGTCCATGATATTTACTGTATGTTCTTTGCTATTCAATGTATTTTCTTAAGAAATTGAAGCAACCTGTTCTTTACTTATTCAATTGTAATATCCAATATATCAGCACTGCTCAGTGACGTTACCAGTTCTGAGGGCGAACGCAGTAATGAGGCTCTGAGGGACATTTCTTTTCACATTACTACTATGATGTGGTCTATTAACTGCTCAGTGTGACAGGAGCTGAAACAACAGGAATTAATAAGGTCCCTTCCAAGGAAAGGTCAAACTGCACAATGAGGTATAACAAAAGTTTGTATTCAGTCATTCCAACTGTTAGGTGTGTAGTCTTTTCAGAGCTTCCATCTAGAAATATATGTTATATATATATATATATATATATTAGGGGTGAGCGGGTTCGGATTTCTGAAATCCGAACCCCCCCGAGCCCCCCCGATCCGAGTCCGATCCGAGTCAGGCTCGACTTTTCCCGCCTGACTCGGATCTGACATCGAGGCAAAACGTCATCATCCCGCCTTCCGAGTCTCGCGGGTTTTGGATCCTATATAAGGTACCCGCGTCGGCGCCATTTTCTCACTCGGCTGTGGACAGTGAAGAGGGAGGGTGGGAGTTAGTGCTGTGTAGTGTAGTGTAGTGTAGTGCTGCTGTTGTCCACTACTTCAAAGTCCATAGGGGCTGGCTGTGTTGTGCTGTGCTGCTGTTGTTAATAGGGGCTGTGTCCACTACTTCAAAGTCCATAGGGGCTGGCTGGACTGTGTTGTGCAGTCAGTTCTCCATAGGGGCTGTGTCCACTCCAAAGTCCTGTGCAGTGTCCCAGTCCTAAAGGGGTGCTGTAGTGTTGTCCAGGGGGTGCTCTGTCCATCAGGGGTGCTCCCCCCAAGTGCTAAAAAAATAATATATTTTCTGTGTTTGTGAATTGTGTGCGCAGTAGCCGCACGTGCATCAACAAAGTAGTGCCAAGCGCGCGCCTGTGTCATAAGTAAAGGGCCGGCTGGCTTGACCGTTAAAGGGTGCTGTAACCCCCGAAAGTACACTCCAGTCCAAACCAAAAAAAAATTATTTTCTGTGTTTGTGAATTGTGTGCGCAGTAGCCGCACGTGCATCAACAAAGTAGTGCCAAGCGTGCGCCTGTGTCATAAGTAAAGGGCCGGCTGGCTTGACCGTTAAGGGTGCTGTAACCCCCGAAAGTACACTCCAGTCCAAACCAAAAAAAAAATTATTTTCTGTGTTTGTGAATTGTGTGCGCAGTAGCCGCACGTGCATCAACAAAGTAGTGCCAAGCGTGCGCCTGTGTCATAAGTAAAGGGCCGGCTGGCTTGATCGTTAAGGGTGCTGTAACCCCCGAAAGTACACTCCAGTCCAAACCAAAAAAAAAATTATTTTCTGTGTTTGTGAATTGTGTGCGCAGTAGCCGCACGTGCATCAACAAAGTAGTGCCAAACGTGCGCCTGTGTCATAAGTAAAGGGCCGGCTGGCTTGACCGTTAAGGGTGCTGTAACCCCCGAAAGTACACTCCAGTCCAAACCAAAAAAAAAATTATTTTCTGTGTTTGTGAATTGTGTGCGCAGTAGCCGCACGTGCATCAACAAAGTAGTGCCAAACGTGCGCCTGTGTCATAAGTAAAGGGCCGGCTGGCTTGACCGTTAAGGGTGCTGTAACCCCCGAAAGTACACTCCAGTCCAAACCCAAAAAAAAATTATTTTCTGTGTTTGTGAATTGTGTGCGCAGTAGCCGCACGTGCATCAACAAAGTAGTGCCAAGCGTGCGCCTGTGTCATAAGTAAAGGGCCGGCTGGCTTGACCGTTAAGGGTGCTGTAACCCCCGAAAGTACACTCCAGTCCAAACCAAAAAAAAAATTATTTTCTGTGTTTGTGAATTGTGTGCGCAGTAGCCGCACGTGCATCAACAAAGTAGTGCCAAACGTGCGCCTGTGTCATAAGTAAAGGGCCGGCTGGCTTGACCGTTAAGGGTGCTGTAACCCCCGAAAGTACACTCCAGTCCAAACCAAAAAAAAAATTATTTTCTGTGTTTGTGAATTGTGTGCGCAGTAGCCGCACGTGCATCAACAAAGTAGTGCCAAGCGTGCGCCTGTGTCATAAGTAAAGGGCCGGCTGGCTTGACCGTTAAAGGGTGCTGTAACCCCTGAAAGTACACTCCAGTCCAAACCAAAAAAAAATTATTTTCTGTGTTTGTGACTTGTGTGCACTGTGGCTGCACGTGCATCAACAAAGGAGCAGCGCCAAGCGTGCGCCTGTGTCCCATAAGTAAAGAGCCGTCTGGCTCATTTCTTAAAGGGTGGTGTAACCCACAAAGTGCACTACTCTCCAGCAAAAATAAAAAAATATTTTCTGTGTTTGTGTGCGCTTTAGCCGCACGTATATATCAATATAACATAAATGGAGGACCAAACTTTCTCCGAGTGCTGTTGCTGCTGCTGGGAGTTGTTCATCATCCCAGAGAGGAAGTAGGAACATCACTACTTTTACTAAACAATTGACCCTCCAACAGTCCCTAGCGATGAGGATGAAGTACGACAGCAGTCATCCTGAAGCAAAACGTATAACTGAGGCCTTGACTGCTATGTTGGTGTTAGACGTGCGTCCGGTATCCGCCATTAGTGCAGTGGGATTTAGACAATTGATGGAGGTAGTGTGTCCCCGGTTCCAAATCCCGTCTAGATTCCACCTGCATCCTCAAAGCAGCAGCGACAAGCGTGCGTCTGTCTGTTAAAGGGTGGTGACACCCTCAAAGTGTGCTACACAAACAATAAAAATATTGTTCTTTTTTTTTCTGTCTTTGTGAAATGTGTGGGCTGTAGCCGCACCTGCATCCTTAAAGCAGCAGCGACAAGCGTGCGTCTGTCTGTTAAAGGGTGGTGACACCCTCAAAGTGTGCTACACAAACAATTAAAATATTGTTCTTTTTTTTTCTGTCTTTGTGAATTGTGTGGGCTGTAGCCGCACTTGCATCCTCAAAGCAGCAGCGACAAGCGTGCGTCTGTCTGTTAAAGGGTGTTGTAACTCTCAAAGTGCTCCAAAAAATCAAAAAATTTTTTTTAATGTGTTTGTGACTTGTGTGCGATGTAGCCGCACTTGCATCCTCAAAGCAGCAGCGACAAGCGTGCGTCTGTCTGTTAAAGGGTGGTGACACCCTCAAAGTGTGCTACACAAACAATAAAAATATTCTTCTTTTTTCTGTCTTTGTGAATTGTGTGGGCTGTAGCCGCACCTGCATCCTTAAAGCAGCAGCGACAAGCGTGCGTCTGTCTGTTAAAGGGTGGTGACACCCTCAAAGTGTTCTACACAAACAATTAAAATATTGTTCTTTTTTTTCCGGTCTTTGTGAAATGTGTGGGCTGTAGCCGCACCTGCATCCTTAAAGCAGCAGCGACAAGCGTGCGTCTGTCTGTTAAAGGGTGGTGTAACTCTCAAAGTGCTCCAAAAAATAAAAAACTATTTTTTTAATGTGTTTGTGACTTGTGTGCGATGTAGCCGCACTTGCATCCTCAAAGCAGCAGCGACAAGCGTGCGTCTGTCTGTTAAAGGGTGGTGACACCCTCAAAGTGTGCTACACAAACAATAAAAATATTCTTCTTTTTTCTGTCTTTGTGAATTGTGTGGGCTGTAGCCGCACCTGCATCCTCAAAGCAGCAGCGACAAGCGTGCGTCTGTCTGTTAAAGGGTGGTGACACCCTCAAAGTGTGCTACACAAACAATTAAAATATTGTTCTTTTTTTTTCGGTCTTTGTGAAATGTGTGGGCTGTAGCCGCACCTGCATCCTTAAAGCAGCAGCGACAAGCGTGCGTCTGTCTGTTAAAGGGTGGTGTAACCCTCAAAGTGTGCTCCACAAACAATAAAAATATTCTTTTTTTTTTCTGTCTTTGTGAATTGTGTGGGCTGTAGCCGCACTTGAATCCTCAAAGCAGCAGCGACAAGCGTGCGTCTGTCTGTTAAAGGATTACATCGGTGACAGCATCCAAGTAGGCATGTCAGACAGTCCGTACCTGTACTGGCAGGAAAAAGAAGCAATTTGGAGGTCCCTGTACAAACTGGCTCTATTTTACCTGAGTTGCCCCCCCTCCAGTGTGTACTCCGAAAGAGTGTTTAGTGCAGCCGGGAACCTTGTCAGCGAAAGGCGTAGGAGGTTGCTTCCATAAAATGTGGAGAAGATGATGTTCATAAAATGAATTATCAACTCTTCCAGGGAGACCAGCCTCCAGAACGTACAGAGGGACCTGTGGTTCCAGCAGGGACGAATTAATACTCTGTGAGGATGAGGATGTACACACTGAAGAGGGTGAGGAATCGGTGGATGAGGAGGATGAGGATGACATCTTGCCTCCGTAGAGCCAGTTTGTGCAGGGACAGATTAATTGCCAGCTTGTTTTGTGGGGGCCCAAACGAGCCAATCATTTCAGCCACAGTTGTGTGGCAGACCCTGGCGCTGAAATGATTGGTTTGTTAAAGTGTGCATGTCCTGTTTATACAACATAAGGGTGGGTGGGAGGGCCCAAGGACAATTCCATCTTGCACCTCTTTTTTTTCTTTGCATTATGTACAGTTTGGGGCCTAGTTTTTCAATGCCATCCTGTCTGCCACTGCAGTTTCACGCCTAGATGGGTCACGTGTTTGTGCCGCCCACTCGTGTCGCTTAGCATAGTCATCCAGCTACCTCGGTGCAACCTTTTGGACATAAAAACACTATTGTGAGGTGTGAGGTATTCAGAATAGACTGGAAATGAGTGGAAATTAAGGTTATTGAGGTTAATAATAGCATAGGAGCAGAAAAACCTAAAAATTCTGTGATTTTAGCTGTTTTTATGCTTTTTTTCAAAAAAATACAGATCCAAAACACAAAACCCAGAACCCAAAACACGGAAGGGTGGTTTTGGCAAAACCAATCCAGATCCAAAACACGAAGAAAGATCCAGATCCAAAACCAAAACACAAAACACGAAAAGTGGCCGGTGCACACCCCTAATATATATATATATATAAAACGATATTACTTATTATGTTTATTTAGATGGTTTTTATGGGCAAAAATACATTATTGGAGTGTCATTGCTCAATCATTTTAGTGTGTAAATTAATAAATTATTCTGTATTTCCACATTTGTAGTTCATTTACTGAAATTTGCACAGCAGGTACAAAGGGAGAAACGTAATAGGGGTTTGAATCTGCATAAGTGCAGATTTTCGGGTAGTGTGTTGTGGCCATTAAAGCAATAATTTTTTTTTAAAGGCAAAACCAGGCTATTGGCACTTGTTATTTGGATATCAGCACCTGAATTTCCATTGGAACATTTATTTGGATTTGGGACTTTGGGCCTGATTCAGACCCACTCGCGAGCGGCTGTCCGCTCGCAAGTGGGTCGATGGTGTGCACTGCGCATGCGCACGACGGAGGGAGCTCCGTCGTGAACATGTGCGAGACGCGACGAGCGAAGGACTTTCCTTCGCTCGTTGTGTCTGATCAAAGGGGGCGTGCTGTTGATGTTGATTGACAACACGCCCCCTTTGGTGGGCGTGCCCGGGGCGTGCCTGCCAGACGGAGGCGTTCCCAAGGGAACGCCTACCGTCAGAAGCCGGCCCCACTGACATCACTAGTGATGTCAGTGGGAGTGATTTTGGCTCTGATAGAGCCAAAATCACTCCTGGCCTTGCGGTTGAGAAACTCAACCGCAGGCTTCTGCTCGCACTGGCGATGGTCGCAATGGTCAAGACCATCGCGACCATCATCCTGCACGCTCGTATAGGCTGTGGGTGGTGACCCACAGCTATACGAGCGTCCAGGAGGACGCTCCATTTTTATGGAGGTGGGCCCTGATTCAGAGAGAGCGCTCTGGTCAGAGCGTCCGCCTCTGAATCAGGGCCTTTGTGCATTATTTTCCAGTGTTGGTTACTATGAGGATACATCCATTGCGTTGGAACTTCGCTGACTGTGATACCATCGCTAATTAAAGGATCCTCACTATCCTGATGCAAGCTGGCAAAAACCTATTCACTACACAACTGGACTTTTTTTCTACCCCCTTTCCCCCTTTTTGAATGACCTTTTACCCGGTGCTCATCCAATTATATGCTGTAGCATACAGGGTTTCCAAAATTATGCCTTTAGATTGATTTGTATGTACCTTCAATATTGACATCACATTTGTTTTCTTATGGTTTAACCTATTCAACAATTTGTTTTTATTGTATTTTTATTAGGGATGTGCAGGCTCGGATAGGTTCGAGTTTGCACGTTGAGTTCGGATTTTTCCCTCCACAAAAACGGAACTCAGAAAGAGGCAAAACGTCATCTTGCATGGACGAACATCATCATTCCTGGACTTTTATCCAGGAATGTTGATGTTCGTCCATGCAAGATGACGTTTTGCCTCTTTCTGAGTTCCGTTTTTTTGGAGGGAAAAATCCGAACTCAACGTGCAAACTCGAACCTATCCGAGCCTGCACATCCCTAATTTTTATTGTATTTTAATGTGTTATTTCCTATATTGGTTTATTAAATTGCGATTACCTTTACCTTTAGTGCTGCTAATTGCGTGTTCACATTGTTCTATAGGAGACTGACTACCTCCCTCTCAGCAGCTGCTTGGGAAATTGACACATGACAGCGCCCTCTACACTATGGCCCTCATTCAGACCCGGACGCAAGTGGCCGTTCGTACGTTCGGCGTACGTAAAAAAATATGTAAATTCAAGCACTCGCTCGTATTTTCGAACGCAGCCAAACATCCTCCCCAAACTCAACCGACCCCTCCTCTAACTAACGAGCGTGCCAAATAGCGAGCGTACATCCCCGAAATGGCTTGAAGGGAACGCACGCACAAGTACAACCCGGAAGTGGGACTGTCAGATTTCGATTAACTGCTCGTTTATTCTGCCTACCTCCCTCAATCGTATCATGCCAATCAATATATCAATTAGCTTAATTGTTTTTTTTTTTTTTTTTAACACAATGCAATAAACTTTAATCTTGTCCGTGTTTGTGTTTACCCGCAGAATACGTACGGCTTAAACATTCGCTTTTATTTGTCAAAAGACATGTTAGCCCCAATTAAACAATTGTTCTATTTGTTTTTCTACCCGCATATTTCCCGGGGTTCATTTCTTTATTTAAATTTGCTTACGCATGTCACTGCATCAAGCCTATCATAACTCTCAAGAGATTTGTGGCCCTGTCGAACACATGACTCATACACTAACCAATAGAATTGGTCCTGTTAATTACCCAAATACATTAGCCAATCAAAATTATTTTTGGCTCTTTATTAAAAATGATTTTTAACAAATACACCATTGCCATCATGAGAGCCTCTGCATTCAACAGGCGCGAGCTGCTGGTGCTAACGGAGGTGATGGATAGGCGGATCACCAGCCAGCCTCCACCCATCACCAATCGCGAAAAGCGTTCCGCATATGCGGAGGTACGTGGCCGCCTGCGCTCCTTCGGCTCACGCCGCCAGATCAGGCAGCTGGAGCGCAGGTGGTCGGACCTGCAACGGCGGACGCCCCGCTTGCTGGCATGCTTTCGCATGCAGATCGCTGAAAGTAAGTTTTAGGGAATGTGGTTTTCATGTTTATCTTTGTGGCCCTAACTGCATGTGCATGTTTTCATGTATGTCCTATTTATTCATTGTACTCATATCTGCATGGCCATGTTTTCATGTATGTCCTATTTATTCATTGTACTCATATCTGCATGGCCATGTTTTCATGTATGTCCTATTTATTCATTGTACTCATATCTGCATGGCCATGTTTTCATGTATGTCCTATTTATTCATTGTACTCATATCTGCATGGCCATGTTTTCATGTATGTCCTATTTATTCATTGTACTCATATCTGCATGGCCATGTTTTCATGTATGTCCTATTTATTCATTGTACTCATATCTGCATGGCCATGTTTTCATGTATGTCCTATTTAGTCATTGTACTCATATCTGCATGGCCATGTTTTTCGATTTTTTTGTGTCATAAAATAGTGTTTTTCTCGGATTTTGGTTGAAACTAACCACAATTTGTTTCACATCTTTTAGGGGCACAGCGAAGACTACGTCGTCATCGTCATCCAAGACGGCGCTCACGCCCACTCTCCCCAAACCCCAGCCAACCCTCCACAACCCCAAATTCCCCTATTTCCCACTCCTCCCCAGCCTGCCAAGACCCTGTTGCGGATATTTCGGGGCTCCTTCCCCTCCATCCCAATTCCCCCTCTCCTCCAACCACCCCTCTTCGAACTACCCCCTCCCCGGATTCAGAAATCACCCTGCCCAGATCGTTGGGGAATGGAGGCACGTCCGAGGAGGACGAGGGAGTGCCTTCTGGAGCTGTCGTTTTTTCGAACGGTATGTTTTTGTTTTGTTTTTTTTTCGCCACAAACTGTATGTAATCATGCGTCGGTCCATTTTTTGTGTTTTTTGGTAGACTTTTGGGGAATTTTCGGGGTGCCTTTACCTGTTACTGCTGATTTCACCATACACATATCACACCTGTCGGAATCTGTTTTTTGGACGTGTATTTTTGGGCTACACCATTTTGGGGGGCTGGGTTTTAATGGTGTAATTATGCTTTGTTTCAAAATATTTTCATTTTTGGTTTGTTTGTTTTGGCTTGTTTTTTAATGTGGTTTCATTATTGATGTATTAATCCCCACACTTTTCTAACCCACAGAGGAACAGAGGCGTAGGGCTGAATTAGCCGGCTGTGTGGGCCGTATGCGGGAACATATCATCGGTCTGCTGGTGGTCCTTGACCATATGTCGGTCCTCCTTAGGGATTAGTTTTTTTTGTTTTTTTTTCTAAATGTAAATAAATTAATATTTTCAACTTAACGTTCTGTCTCATTCGTTGTTTCAAAATCAGAGATTGTTTACACTGACATAAGTAGACTCTTCCAGCAAGGATTTGCAATTTTTGTCACTAAGATTGTGTGTTGTATTTTTATGGAAAACAGGCACAAGAAACACCTAACAGTAACAATCTCATTTCCCTTTTTTGGTGTAGTCAAAATTAGATATTACTACATTTTACAGGTTCCTATTTGGGGTGCAAGCTGCTTAGGCCGATATTACGAAGCCAACTGATTGTACAGGATTCCTTTGGGTGTTGGTTTGGACCCAGAAAACATATTACATTTTAGCTCAACTTGCGTCATTACTGGATTACCCCTTGTAACGTGTGTGAACGTGGTTACACTTGCTTGTAACGTTCAAAAAAAGGTACAAAATTACACTCTCAAGACATTTATTCACAACATAACTCCAAAATCAAAGTGGTCACTCACAAACAAAACACACAGTGATAATCATAAATACAACACATACCAAAAACCGCAAAAAAACACACAACAAATCAACAACTGGTTGACGAAGGACCATGCCAACATGATTCCACAAATATGGCGTTGCAATATGGGTTCCAGAATATATTCCCAAAAATTCCACATAAAGTTTTTTAAGGGTAGCAGGAAGTAGTCATCGTTGGAGTGCCAAAGATTATGGAAAAAAACAGAAGATGGAGAATAAAAAAACAATTAATTAGATGTTCTCAAACAAACCGTACCACATTGGGTATAAACACTGTTGTTTTGACAATAATTACCTAAAATATCTGGCCACCACATCATCGCGTATGGCCCCCCCACATACTGACCTCCGACCAACCTCGGGGGGGCCATCCTCAGGTAAGGCATCCTCTGGCTGCATTGGGACACCACTCCTTATGGCGATGTTGTGAAATATCCCACACAGGACCACAATTTTCGAAACCATATCCGGCAAATACATGAGCTCGCCACCAGAGCGGTGGAGGCATCTGAATCGGCCTTTTAAAAGGCCGATACAGCGCTCCACCACTTGCCTGGTGGCTGTAAGTGCGGCATTAAACTCACTTTGTGGCCCTGGTGTGGGAGCCAAATAAGGAGTGAGCAGCCAGGGCGTGCAAGGGTAGCCACTGTCTCCTGTGAAAAAGAATAGACAACATCAGGATCACTCTGTATGAAGCTTAACATTGTTATGTACTAAAGGTCTCCACTTACCCAGAAGCCACGCATCACCAGCTTGTAGGTTGGTTAATTTGGGCCATATCCCTGATTGCCGGATGACGAAGGAGTCATGTGCACTTCCTGGTAATTTTGCATTCAGGGACAGGATCTGGAGGGAGGCATCACATACCACCATTACATTCAGGGAGTGATAGTGTTTCCGGTTTCGAAATATGGCCTCCAGCCGTGCTGGAGGCTGAAGTGGTATGTGAGTACCATCCACAACCCCTATGATGTGTGGGAAGCCAGCTATTTGGTAAAAATTGGCCTTGGCCACACTAAGGGCACCCATATCCAAAGGCATTTGAATAAAATGATGGAGGTGCTTGAAAAGTGCCTCCATCACTGCCCTCAGGATCCGGGAAAAGGAGGATTGTGAGATGCCCGCCACTATTCCCACCGTTGTTTGAAACGATCCTGAGGCACAGAAATGTAACACCGCCATAAATTGCGTAAGTGGTGGTATTGCTGTAGGACTGTCAATTTGCCGCTCAAGATCACTCTCTATTAATGAGAGAGTGTCTATGATGATTTTGGGAGGAAGACGGTAGTGTCTTAAAACCTCATCATCGGGCATTCCAAAAAGGGTGACACATGTTCGAAATATCTGGGGCCTTGCACGCCTACGATGCCTACGCCTGGGACGAGATTGAGGTTGGTCGGCTTCCGGGAGCATGGCCAGAACAATCCGACCCAGATCAACCTGAAATGGCAAGATTTGAATGTAAGGCTTTTTAACCCCCCCCCCACAAAAAAAAAAATAACTTAGCTTGATGATACCATCCATTGATGCTTACATGCCGGGGTATTGTCATGATACGTGCAAACTGGAAATAATCACAATATAAAAATACATCATTTTATGCTGGGCATTTATGTTTCAAAATTTTGTGCAAGACAAAACATAAAAGGGGAGAAACACACATTTGCCCAAATAGCAAAACGACATTGCGCACACTACGTCAAATTGGGGCCAAATGTAAGCAACAAATGCTAAAGGGAAAACACAAACAATTTAACGGGATGAATAAGCATTTAAAAATGCGCTAATTAGTTCGCAAATACAAGTCACAATAGAAACGGATAAAAATGCGCTAATTAGTTCGCAAATACAAGTCACAATAGAAACTGATAAAAATGCGCTAATTAGTTTGCAAATACAAGTCACAATAGAAACGGATAACAATGCGCTAATTAGTTCGCAAATACAAGTCACAATAGAAACGGATAAAAATGCGCTAATTAGTTAGCAAATACAAGTCACAATAGAAACGGATAAAAATGCGCTAATTAGTTCGCAAATACAAGTTAAAAAATACGCAGCTAGAAAAAAAACACATTTTAGAAACATTTCTGACTAAGAAAAACCAAGGTTACAAGTGTAAGGCCACACAAAGTTGCGTAAAGAGAAACATGAACATTTACAAAACAACTAAAAAAATGAACTTACCAAGAGATAATATATAAGATTCTGGATCAAAAGGTCTTTGGGGCAGAGCCCAAAAAAAACCTAAGAGAGATGAAATTACGCAAAAAAAACGTTAGAAAAATCCGAAAAAGAAGGAGACACAAATTGAACCAAAGTTAGACTTCCAAAAACTTACCAAAACAAGAAACGCCAAAAATAAATCCAACAGCAAAAATGCGAACGTAAAAACAAAATGCAAATATAGCAAAAAAAAACGACTCCCACCAACGCAAACACCAAAACCCGCCAACAATCAACTCCGACCAACGTAACCTCCAACAATCCAAAAACGCCACCTCGACTCGAGACGCCCCAAGCCATAAATAGTGTTTAGTTTCCCGCACAAATTAAGGAGGAATCATAGGAACGCACAATCAATGATGCGGCCGAAAAATAAGGACGCATGTATAAATACGTCACGAGCCAAACCAAACATTCTGGTGTATTTCTTGTTTTGAGCTCAGACATGGCTACAGACCAGGGAAACAATGGGCAACAGTCTGGCGGTAAGTATTTCATGCATTTTGACACAATGATTAATTAGAAACATAATATAGTGCAAGTTGTGAAGTTTACAATTCTCAACATTTAAACAAATAGGTGAGGAGGATGACATGGAAGAGGCTGCCGGGTCCAGTATTCAGGGCAAAGCTGGCAAAAAGAAAAGGCAGCCACAATTCACAAGAAAGGAGATGGAGGTTTTGATTCAGAAGTGTGTGGACATCCTGCCACAGGCAGACAGGAATATGAGTGCAAGCCAGAAGTGGAGAATGTGGGAGGAGGTAGCCGTTGCTGTCAATAGGGTGGGTGATTATGTCCGTCTAGCCCGGGATGTCAAACGGCGGTAAGTAAACACTTGACCCCCCCTAAAACCAAAACCCATTTAAAACAAAAGGATAATGGTTCCAATTTCACCCACAGATGGGCCGACTTCAAATATCGCCTGAAGCAAAAACTGGCGGACAGGGCTAGGCATGCAAGGGGGACAGGTGGGGGTCCCGCCCCTGTGTCATTGGAGTTGAATGATTTAGAAGAGCTGGCACAGGGGTGTGTGCAGCCTGTGGAGGTGTTTGGCGTGTCCAACATGAATACGGACATGCCAGACTTTGCGGCTCCTCATGTTGTCCAAGGTAAATATTGTGATGTCACCAACTCTGAAATGTTAGTGGGCCAATATGTAGATTCTAATGTGAGTCTTTTCTCTTTTTTCCAACAGAGACACAGGCGGATGAGTCTGCTCCAGAGGGGAGCCTTGGCCGCAGAATTTCTGCTGGCTCTGCAGGGGAGGAACCAGTACATCCGGCTGAGGACCCTGCAGAAGCCAGTCCAGGGCAATCCCCCTCGCAGGCAGTGTCCCTCCTCACAGAACTCAATTTTAAATCGGATTTCCATACGGAGATTCTGCAGAGGATGGACGCCAGTCTGGTACGGGTGGCTGAGACCCTGGAGCAAAATGCTGCGGCCAACGTGACCATTGGTCAGGCCCTGGCGGTAAATACCAGGGCCAACATCCGCATCGCCAATGCCCTGGAGCAGCTCGTTCGCCAGCACATGGTGGAGCCGACCTCCCTTCCTGCCGGAACATCAGGATCCTCCACCTCTGGCACAACATCAGCCAATCCTCCAAATGTGCCTAGCCCTGTGCCTAGTCCAGAGGCCACAACATCTGCCTCTGGACAGGCCAGCCCGATGACATCCCGGACCTGGTCTGGCACCCTCCCTTCCCCAGCCAAACGGGGTAAAAAACGTTGACAGCATTGGCTACTTTTCCCACACTCCTTCTGTGCTTGCCTCATATTTCTTTCTGGCCAAAACTTCCCTCTCCTTTCTTGTGAATTGTTTTTAATTTTTTGCTTTACATTTACAAAAAATTTGATGTTTGCACAATTATTAAATATTGTGGAATGAACACTGCAAAAAATGTTTGTGTAAAATATGTGCATGGTTTTTTTTTTGGATAGCAATAAATTTACATAAAATGTACGACTTTGTATTCTGACATTATTGTCAAAATGGGTTAAATTTAATCCGGGCCCACAAGGCAACAACGTTCAACAACAACATTTTACATGGGAAAAAAAAAGGGCTCTTTAAGGAACGTTTAAAAATTTACCTAAGGATGCAAATTCACCTGGCAAAAACAAAATGGCCAAAAAAACCTAAACATGATGATATTATTGTTACAATAGTCCAAAAAACAAAAATTGAGCCCAAAATAAACCCCCACAAATGTACGCAAATTGATTGTGTAATCCTGACATTAGCAGCTATGATTTCCACCTGCGTTCGGTTTTGTGCTAACCCAAAAAACTGATTTCCAAACACATACCAAGCCGGTTTTCAATCCAACACTAATTGATTTTCTGACAAGCCGTGATTAATCGATGCTACATCGTGGAGTGCCGGGACGGAGGAGAAGGCCATCGCCAATGTGGTCGAGTAATCCAGACCCTAAGCTGTGCGAGCATTTTGAAGGGAAAGAGGATCATCCAGTGACGTATGAGTTGGAACGAACACATTTGACGTTCGCATTTGTTAATGTATGTACGCCCCAAAAACGCCTCGCCACGCCTGCGTTTTTCCATCTCCTCCCCCGTCAACACCCAAAAACGCCCTGTTCGGTCAATCACATTTGACATGTCACTTCCTGCACGCTATTTGACGAACGAGACAAAAAAAACTCGCAATCTGCCGTACGCACATGCGCAGTGTAACACCGACGCATGCGCGGTTAGTCAACATCGGAACGCAACGAGCGTACTGCTGTTAACGAACGGCTCTGAATCAGGGCCTATATTCTTTATAGTTACTCTCTTTGCCTATTAAAAAATACAGCTTTAAAGCTGGTTAACCACTTAACTGACAATTTTTTTTTCCAAAAACCACTCCAAAATTTTAGTTTTTTTATAATTGAATTAGGTCAAGAACATCTTTTTAAAACTATTCCAACGCAAATTTTATTTTTAAAACACCATGTACCATAAAAATAAACATTTTTATGGCATACTGAAGTGATGGCCATTGACAGCTGTACCATCGATGGCCGATGGGTACAACCATCAATAGAAACAATCGATTGTTTGAGCCCATATGCCGATGTTTCCTTAACATTGGTTTGGGGGCTGCACACACAATCTATATACATATACAGTATATATATATATATATATATATACAGTATATGTATATATACATGTATACACGTGTTTATATTACACATTTGTGTGTATGTATATGTGTGTGTGTATATATATATATATATATATATATATATATATGTATAGATGTATATGTATATATATATATATATATATATGAATATATATATATATATATATATATGCACACACATGCATATATATATATACACTCATGCACGCATACATACATATATATATAAATATATAGTGATTTTTCTATTATTTATTATTTATTTATTTACAAAGCCCGATCAATGTGTCCAGCAGTGATCGTGCCAGGGACGAAGTTCCAGCCAGGAGCAGGGGCCGGGGACAGGGAGCTAGGTAACTGGTCGGGGGAGGAGTAAGTGGGGTGCTGCCGGATATAGGTCGGGGACAGAGCAGTAGCCGCCGACGATGCAGCTGCTGCTCCTGAAGATTTTTTTTACAGTTGGGCGAGGTGGGCTAGCTTCCGGCTCCCCGGGGACAGAGTAGCAGCCGCGGCTGACAGGAGCCGCAGCTGCTGCTTCTGTACCTCTGATGTCACCGGCAGCCAGCGCCGGTGATGGAAGGGGTAGGGGAGCCGCCGGCTACCCGAGAACAGAGCAGCAGCCGCGGCTGACAGGAGCCGCAGCTGCTGCTTCAGTAGTACTTATGTCACCGGCAGCTTTCGCCGGTGTAGGAAGAGGTGGGAGAGCCATTGGCTCCCCAGAAACAGAGCAGCAGCAGCGGCTAACAAGCCGTCGCTGCTGCTTCTATAAGTGAAAGCCACGCCGGGGAGAAGGAGGTAGGGATCCCGCCGGCTGCCCAGGCCGGGGACACAGCAGGGCAGCCGAGCAGGGTGGGGGGTCACGCCCGCTCCCCGATCACTGCTGGCCACAGTGATCGGGGCACACAGGGGAGGTATCGAGTGAAGCAGAGGGACCAGCAGGTCCCTCTCACATAGGCGGCTGCGGGAAGATCAGCATCCCGCAGCCGCACAGTAAGCATTTTGACTGGTCTTATCAGATACGACCATAGCAGGTAAAGCCCAGTCTAGTATGGTCGTATCTGATACGACTGTGCCAGGCAAGTGGTTAAGGTGCGTACACACGGTACGATAAATATGGACGAAATAAACGATAATGATATTGATCATATCGTTATAGTTCATGTCGTCCATTTTTAGGAGCCCAACGATCTGCGATGTGGAGGCACATATGGTCGATATCGGCCATCACCCATGCATGCAGGCCAACCTGGTTGATATCGACCAGGTTACTATATGGACCCGCGATCGTTGTTATAGTCGTTGGTGAGTAGGTGGTGTGCTAGATGATCGATAAAAATCGACAATCTAACAACAATATCGTTATCGTTGTTGATCGTCCCGTCTGTACGTACCATTACAATTCAAAAGGAAAGGCATTTTATATGCCTCGTAATTGAAACCTCCAGACTAGGGTCAGCACAGAGTGATACCCCTTTTACACTAAATACCCAGATCCAGCCTGGGTCACTAAACATGGGTTTCAAGCCATGTAACAGTGGCATGAACCTATTTACACCACAGTTTGGTTATTGCCAGGGGTTCTCCTCTGTCGGCACTTAGAGATTACTTCATCTCCAAGCACTAGTGAGTCGGCTGTTCCTATGCTGTAAACAGGAGCCGGGTTGGATGACCTGGATCGTGCGTTTACACTGCCCATAACTCGGGTCCAAACCTGCTTGCTGCCCTGGTTTGATTGCTGGGTCACTGGACCCGGGTTATATTTTGGGGATCCATTTACACTGAGCGACGATCCGGGTTGACACGACAATATCCCGGGTTATTTGGCCTGTGTGGAAGAGATATAAGTAACAAAGGGTTTATTTTGCTGCTGAAGTTTTGTACTTAGGGGTGTGTTTGGGAGCTGTGTTTTATATTGCTCTTCCTGTTGCTAGGAGGTCTCTTGCGTCTGTGGTTGTTTCCCACCCTCCTGCCCTGGGGCTCTTTTAGTTGGCAATGGCTTTGTCTTGATTTATGTCTTGAGATGGTCAGCACGCCAATACATGGGTTAGGCTGATTTTACCCTACTAGGGTCAGCGGCACCGCCAGTCCAGGTGGGCTTCTTGTGTGTCATTGTTGGTGTTGGGCTGGCAGTTGGCTCCAATCTGAGCATTAAGTTTATTGGGTGGGCTGGCAGTTGGAAGCGATCTGATGCTGGGCATACACTGTCCAATAATCAGTTTATTGCTGCGATCAATCAGTAATTATTGGTCTGTGGGACAAGCTGAAATCGTCAAGAATGTCTGATACTGTAGATCTGATAATTGGTAGGTCGCATCGGGAAGTGTATACACTGCCACGGCCAACCACCTGACATTTCCCCTGTTTCTCCACAGGGGAGGAATGGGGAAATTTCTCCTTCCCAGGGGAAGAGCGCAGGTATTGTGGCCATACACTGTGACATATATCACCGTGTAGGGCCACAATTTCTGCTGGGTTTCATCTTTACAGAGAAAATGTCTGTTAGCATACTCATGCTGATTTTGTGCCCAAAGATTTTTTTGGTACACCTTTGCTTAGAATGGTTTTAAGTTTAACGGATGAACACCTCATATATATGATTTTACATTTAATTATATTGTTGCACAGATATACAGAACACTTAATACAAGTGTCTCACATAAACCGGAATTAAGGAGCCCACACACATTTAGAGATTCAGCCATGATCACCAATCAGCTGGATCTATATGCAAATTGGCCAGACTGGACAGATCTGATTTTTTGGAGGCTAAGGGGGAAATGTAACAGGGTCAGAGTTTGCGAATCTGGCATGTGTCTGGCGTGGCTCTAGTGACTTTAAAGGCAAACTCGCCTGAAACGTGTCACTATCAATCTCAGCACAACCAAACTCAATGTCCCCATTTTTACTATGTTAAACATACATTTTGCTAGATGTAATAGGTAGCGAGTTCTAAAGTCGCCAGAAGATCATCAGAATAAATGACTAAACAACAGATATACCTGAGGCCAGCGGGAATGATGAGATTACGAACATGAGGCCTGTTACCTTACCCAGGGCTGGCGCTACCATTAGGTAGCTTTAGGCCAGTTACATACCTGTTGGTTTTGGCCAGCCGGGCAAGAACCTGACGGTAGCCAGCCAGGTTTTTCCAGGCATTCACCTGTAATTCGACATATGTGGTTTATCAAATTCTATGCCCATGTGGCCTGTCATACATTGGGAAGACTGAAAGGTCTTATAAAGAGTGTATGGCACTCCACGGATCGGCCATTCGTGCTGCCCTAAACTCAGGTACTAGTGATCAACCTATGGCAAGGCATAAGTAAGTTCCCCCGGGAGCCCCTAAACCTAACCCCCCCCCCCACGGCCATGAGCTCTGGACGCCCAGCTTACCTACGTTCGGTATGCTGGGCGTCGGGATCTTGGCATGGGGCTAGTGATAGGCATCGGTATTTAAACCAATATATACATATGTATACATGTCTGATCTAGCACTGGCAGCGGGAGCAGCAGTGCCCGATGCCCGCAACCTTTCCCTCTCTGTATGGTGACTGCTCCAGCCACCAGCCGCGGCCACCGCTATGTTGTCCACAATCCAGGTCACGTGACAGTCAGATAGTGTCCAAACCGTGAGCGGCGGGCCACCAATGTACTGCTGTCTATCTATTCCTTCTCCCGCCCCTATATGTCACTTGTGAGGGTATTTGAGGGGTGGTAGGCTAAAATTTTGCTTAGGGCGCCGTGACACCTTGCACCGGCCCTGAACTTACCACACATATGTGGCCTGCCAGAACCTATAAACATATATAAGCTGCCCTAAAGGCCATTTCCGGCAGTACTTCATGTAATTAATTTCTCTATCTCCATTTCTTTACATTATAGTGCAGGGGTGGGCAATAAGCGGCACCCCAGCTGTTGTGAAGTACACATCCCAGCATGCCTTGCAACAGTTCTAGCATGGTTAAATAGCAAAACCGTGGCAGGACATGCTGGGATGTGTAGTTCTACAAAAGCTGGGGGGCCGTGTATTGCACAGCTGGATTTAGACCTCATGGGGCCCTAGGCAAAATACCAGTTTGGGGCCCCCTCCCTCAAATAATCGATAGCACTAAACCTTAGCGCGTGTGCAGTGCAATCACGGTGCGTACGCAGTCTAACGATAATCGCTCAGCCCATAATTATTAATTATTCAATTTTAAATCAGATTGCACAACATAAAAACAACATAAATTATGTTGTTTTTATGCTGTGTAATCTGATTTAAAATGGAATAGTTATTAATTATTGGCTAAGCGTTTACGGAGTAATTTCAGAATAAGGCCGGCTACGCACTTGCCCGATATCTGCCCGATTTGGCCAAATCGGAATGACAAATCAGAAATATCATGCAGTGTGTTTGCCTGATTTGCGCGCTCCCGCGGTCACAAGCGATAGTGTCATTGGCTGTGCTGCACAGCTAATCACACAATATCACATACGGCACCATACATATTAATGAAGGACGGAACAAGTGATCGTTCCGTCGGTCATTAAATCGTGTAGTGTGTACTGGCAATCATGCGATGCCCAGGGTGAAGGCAAATCGCCCTGATATTCAGCATAGTTGCTAGTCGCTCAGTTGTGTACCCACCCCAATACAATACCCTACCTGACTGGCTGCTGTCCTTCCCAGAGATATGGGACCTTTTGAAGCTCTGCCTGTCCCTCTGGCCTCTGCGTGCTGCTGGTGGGCGGTAGGGAGGGAGGGCAGCGCACACAGGGGGACAGTGAGGGAGGGCAGCGCCACGGGGGACAGGGAGGGAGGACAGCTCACACGGGGGGACAGGGAGGTAGGACAGCACACACGGGGGGCAGGGAGGGAGGACAGCGCACACGGGGAACAGGGAGGGAGGACAGCACACACGGGGGACAGGGAGGGAGGACAGCGCACACGGGGGACAGGGAGGGAGGACAGCGCACACGGGGGGACAGGGAGGGAGGACAGCGCACACGGGGGGACAGGGAGGGAGGGCAGCGCACACAGGGGGACAGGGAGGGAGGACAGTGCACACAGGGGGACAGGGAGGGAGGGCAGTGCACACAGGAGACAGGGAGGGAGGACAGCGCACACGGGGGGACAGGGAGGGAGGACAGTTCACACAGGGGGACAGGGAGGGAGGGCAGTGCACACAGGAGACAGGGAAGGAGGACAGCGCACACTGGGGGACAGGGAGGGAGGACAGCACACACAGGGGGACAGGGAGGGAGGGCAGTGCACACAGGAGACAGGGAGGGAGGACAGCGCACACAGGGGGACAGGGAGGGAGGACAGCGCACACGGGGGACAGGGAGGGAGGGCAGTGCACACAGGAGACAGGGAGGGAGGACAGCGCACACATGGTGACAGTGCAGACATGGGGACAGGGAGGGAGGGCAGTATATGTGCAGTGAGAGATAGGCCAGGGATATACATATATAAAACTCACCTTTTTTCCTCCTGCTGTGGCTGCTCCCAGTCAGTCTCTCGCGGCCCCTCTCCATCCTTCGGCTCCTCCTTGTAGTCCTGGCTGAAGTATCTGTGCTGCACAGGCTGCCCCCTCTCCTGCTTCTCCACACACAGCTGCCCCCAGCACTGTGGCCTCTGTGGTTCTTCTGCTCGACTGTCCTGCCCCTGCTCAGCTGTCCCATCCCAGCCTGGAGGCATTGCATCCCATGTGGTGACACTAGACAGCCCAGACACGCTTCCTTAGGCCCCGCCCCCTAGAGCGTAATGGCGCGATTTGGGGGCGGAGCTTGTATCGGCTCCACCCATATTGTGCCAGTACAGTCGGAATGGTCTGGACTCTGGAGCTAGCTGAAGCTGGGCCGCCTGGGCGGTGGACCAGGTGACCCTCCTCCTCCCCCCTGCTATGCACTGTCACCGAGACGCCCTGAAAAGTAGGCGGGACCGTGTGACGTAATAACGTCACGCGGTACTCGCGCTGTGCTCCCCTGGGAGCATTCTGACAGGTATGATTTCTTGGGCCAAAGGGGCCTGTCCACGGTGCTCTAGGCGAGCGCCTAGTTTGCCTGGTGGGAAATCCGGCCCTGGTGTATTGCCACCCCTATTATAGAGCTTATACCACTCTTCCTCTGTGAGATGCTGCCCTTAATTCTGTTTTCTTTCTATGCTGTAAATTATTCAAAATGTCTTAGGCCAAAAACAACCAGAAAACTAACACAATGTACATTCCTCCTTTGTGATAGTGTAAGTCAGTGTCCCCCAAGTGCTTCAAATTGTGTGAAGCATATTTTAAAATCATTGTCATTTACCTTTTTAATCATCATTTTCACCATTTGTGAAGATAAAAATTCCTTTAGATATACTGTATATAGATATAGATTGTAAGCTTGCAAGCAGGGCCCTCTTACCTCTATGTCTGTCTGGTATTACCCTGTTTTGTTCTATAAATGTTTCCAATTGTAAAGCGCAACGGAATATGCTGCGCTATATAAGCAACTGTTAATAAATAAAAAAATAAAATAAAATGTAAAAAGGAAAGCAAGTTGGCATTTTAAATATCATTTACTGAGAAAAACAATAAATAATATACAATATACAACATACAATATAACAATAAACAATATAACATCTAAATAACAAGGGTTTTTTTATCCATAAATAGAGAAAATAGATCTGAAACAAATGTTGTCCCCTATGGTGAGACAGCGTTATCTCTGCTAAAGGAACATTACTTCATGAGACAAAACCCAGACTAAAATATGTAAAACAATAATACATTTATTAAGCACATTTTCATAATGGATGTTGTATTCTCTGAAAAATATACATATACATAATAATGAACAAATAGAAAATTATATACTAAAACAACAAAATGTATTGTTCTTTGTGTATTTTTGTGTATAATGCTCTTTCAGGTCTTATATTTTTAGCACTGTTCAGTAAACAACAATAATGAACTGAGGGCCTGATTCAGACCCGGTCGCAAGCGCTGAGCGCTCGTAACCGGGTCGATGGTGGCCCAGTGCGCCACCGCAGCATGCGCACTGCGCGTTCGCGAGCCCCGGAGCGAGCGCAAAAAGCACTCGCTCCGGGACTCACTACAAAAGGGGCGGCTGTCGATGATGATCGACAGCACGCCCAATTTTGTAGGCATGGTGGGGGGGTGGCTTCACAAACGGAGGCGTTCCCATGCGAACACCTGCCGTTTGTGGGTGGCCCCACTGACATCACCAGTGATGTCAGTGGGAGAGCTTCCAGCTCTATTTGAGCCAGAAGCTATCTGGGGCTTGCGGCCACAAGACCCTACCACAAGGGTCTCGTCGCAAGTCCAATGGTCGCGATGGTCTTGATGTCAGTGGGGCTGCCCACAAACGGCAGGCGTTCGCATGGGAACGCCTCCGTTTGTGAAGCCACCCCTCGCCACACCTACAAAATGGGGCGAGCTATCGATCAACATCGACAGCCGTCCCTTTTGTAGTGAGTCCCGATGCGAGCGCTTTCTGTGCTCGCTCCGGGGCTCGAGCTCGAGCAGTGCGCATACCGCGCGTGCGCACTGGGCCACCATCGACTCGCTTGCGAGCGCAATGCGCTTGCGAGCGGGTCTGAATAAGGCCCTAAATTCATTCTTTTAAATGCAGGGTGTCTGTCTTAACACTGTGCCTCCTATGCATAAATATCAGTTCATATCCTGTTCTTTAGGTCCATTTGGTGGAATAACCACACTATACAGTATATAGTCTGTTTAGTGTTGAATACCCAGTGTAAGGTAAGAAAGAAACATTTATTTTACCACTGCCATGGATCTGCTTTCTTTGGTCACTTCTTAGGACTCGCAGAGAGTCTGAAGCTTGTGGCATTTCACTCAGCTTGCAGGCTTTATTAGGGCCGATATTTGAAGCAATTCTGTTGAGTGTGAATTGTGCCGCTTTTATTTATATATTTTATTATTTATTACCAGTTATTTATATAGCGCACACATAGGGGGTCATTCAGACCCGCTCGCGAGCGGCAGTACGCTCGCAAGCGGGTCGATGTTCCCCACTGCGCATGCGCACGACGGAGGGAGCTCCGTCGTGCGCATGCACGAGACCCGGCGAGCGACGGGCTCACCATCGCTCTGGGTCTCGCACCAAAGGGGGCGTGCTGTCGATGTTGATTGACAGCATGCCCCCTTTGGTGGGCGTGCCCCCTTTGGTGGGATGCCCCCTTTGGTGGGAACGCCTACCGTCTGAAGCCGGCCCCACTGACATCACTAGTGATGTCAGTGGGAGTGATTTTGGCTCTGATAGAGCCCAAATCACTCCAGGGCTTGTGGCAGCGAGACCCTACCGCAGGGTCTCCATCGCAAGTCCGATGGTCGCAATGGTCAAGACCATCGCGACCATCTTTTTGGCCGCTCGCATATGCTGTGGGTGGTCACCCACAGCTATGCGAGCGGCCAGGAGGCCGCTCCATTTTCATGGAGGAGGGCCCTGATTCAGAGCGAGCTCTCTGGTCAGAGCGTCCGGCTCTGAATCAGGCCCATATTCCACAGCGCTTTTGTCACGGCTGCCGACACTTGAGACTCCTAGAGGGAGGCAGGCCTACTAGGCACAATAAACTGAGGTGGTCTTTAGGAATGACCTTTCCATGAAACTCAGTAGCACAGGATAAAAGTAAAATAGAATTTATTCACAAAAGAATTATAATCAGCAAGGTCTCATATAAAGTCTCAAACAGCACAGAGATTCATATATGCAACAATAAGTATAGGAGAGAATCCCCAAATATATATGCAGTCTTCAACATATAAGAACTAACGTGGTAGGGAACTCCGAGTCCAGTATGAGGCTAACACCTCAGGATGGCATTGAGGACCTTGAGCAGGGTAGTACCCGGTAGTAATGGAAATCAAGAGCAGAGCGAGCCCTGCTGAATAATATAGTTCTGGGACAGGGCCGAGCCCTATAGTGCAGCGAGAGATGAAGCAAACTTGAGCCTTGTGGTATAGTGAAGACAGAGCAGGGTTGAGCCCCGTAATTCAGAGAAGATTGAAGCAGGGTTGAACCCTGTGATATGATGGGATTCCGGAACAGGGTTGAGCCCTGCAATGTGGCTAGAGTACGGAGCGGGGCTGAGCCCCATGATGCAGAGAAGATTGTAGCAGGGTTGAGCCCTGTGGTGTGGTTATGGTTTGGAGCGGGGTTGAGCCCCATGATGCGGAGAAGATTGTAGCAGGGTTGAACCCTGTGATATGATGGGATTCCGGAACAGGGTTGAGCCCTGCAATGTGGCTAGAGTACGGAGAGGGACTGAGCCCCGTGATGCAGAGAAGATTGTAGCAGGGTTGAGCCCTGTGGTGTGGTTAGGGTTTGGAGCGGGGTTGAGCCCCATGATGCGGAGAAGATTGTAGCAGGCTTGAGCCCTGTGGTGTGGTTAGGGTTTGGAGCAGGGTTGAGCCCCAGGATGCAGAGAAGATTGTAGCAGGGTTGAGTCCTGTGGTGTATTTTTACAGTGTGGAAAGAAACTGGAGTACCCGGAGGAAACCCACACAAGCATAGGGAGAATATACAAACTCCACACAGTTAGGGCCGTGATGGGAACTGAACCCACAACCTCAGTGCTACGCTAATCATTACACCGCCTGTGCTGCTTTTGCTGCTTTTGTTAATTTCTGCAGTTGGGACGGATTGGTCCTGCATAAAATCTTCAGCTGCTTTAACCCCTTAAGTGAACCAGGTACTAAAGTTTGTACTTGGGAAGACCAGTCCTGCTGGGAGTGCTGTGTGGGCTGAAAGAGCTCAGCCGGATCCACAACAGTAAGAATTATATGCTCCTCCGCCACTACTGGAGCTGGACAGGATGGAAATGTGTGAGATGGGAAAGCCAAGAGGATGTGTAGGTGTTTGATAATATCATCTACAGTATGGACCTCAGGAAACAGAATTGCAACCTACTCTGACATGTCCTTGACATTTTTATTAAAATAGATTTGTCTATGTTTTAAAAGAATAAACTATTTGTAAAGTCCATTTTACAAAAGTGATATTTACCATTTTTTGTTTTTAAAAAATATTGCAGGTTTATTTTAGTTTTGAGTTTAGCCCTCTAAAACACTATTACACAGTCACTGACAATCAGAGAGTTTGGTAAATTAGCGTTAGGTGCTGACATTACTTTATAAAATCACTTTATCAAATTACTTTATAATATACCATCCTAAAATCTGCGCTTGTAAAAATTGCTTGTAACATTCTGGGGCATGAGTTGTTAACACTGATAATTTACTAATATGTTTCAGTGTACATTTTAGGACTACTCCCCAGCTACTTCCCCATCGTCCTGTGCTGGTTGGCACCTTTAGGCTGGCGCATTCTTTCTGGATGGTACAGCTGTGGAATAGTGGAAGGCATCATTAAAGTAAAAGCAAGGATCTTAACATAACTATTGTAGAGGAAAACATAACAAAACTTACCCTACTCCAGACAAAGGGCCTGATTCAGAGCCGGTCGCTATTTGCGCTCGCTCGTCCAGAAAATAGGGGTGGCTATTCAAATGAACCGTTCGCTGTTTGCGGTCTGTTCATGCCTCTAGGTCTGAACGAGCGAACAAAACTTGCGGTCGTTTTTTGGGAAACTACGCCCCCTGGCCGCTCGCATCCTACGTCATGTCCGCTATTTATTAGATTAATCGAGTACATCGAACAGGGTATGAGCTGCTCGCTATTCTTGTGGTTGGTTTTTGCTACCACAATTTTGCGAGCAGTTCTGGTTAAAAAATAACCCAGTGACGTGGTCAATGACGCTGCTGTTTTAAATATGCACACCCATAAAACACCCGTTTTGACCTTTAAGCACGCCTGCGTTCTGATCTCCACTCCCCGTTTTCAAGCACCTTCCCCTGTTACCACCCACATACGCCTCATCCTGTCACTCAAATTAGCAGGCATTCGCTATTTTGCGAGCACATGAATTTCGGCCACACTGACTGGTTCGCACATGCGTATAACGATCCGTACGCATGCGCAGTTGGGCAAACATCGCTCGGAGCGAACGAGCTGCCGCTTACGAGTGGCTCTGAATCAGGCCCAAAATACACTGCCCATATTATTTTGAGGATTGTATTGTTAAATTATTTTTGTAAAATCTACACAATCAATGAAATGTAGGATGATTGTGATTGGCTTTTCTACGATGTACAGAAGAAACTTCATACTGTATTCTTGTTTGTTCCTATTAAAAAAAATGTATGCTAAAACAATTTGGTTACCATTTTTTTTTTTTTTAAAGCATGTTACTCACCAGGCTGGGACTAAGAAGGATTCCAATCTGTGTCCACCACGTGCATGGTACTGTAGGCAGGATTTCTGTTTGTATGAGGTGCTGCATAGACTTCTTGTCTGTGGTAAAGTCAATTTACAGCGGTGGTTCCCTCGTGCTGCATTGTGCTCCTCAGCCAGCTTCCCATTGTGCTGCCTTTATATATCAGTGAAGCACTTGTGACGATTTTCAACATTCCTCTTCCTCTCCAAATGATGTTTCTTTATTTTCCAAGTTATATATCAGTTAGATATTGGGGCAAAGGTGCAAATGGTATAGGAGGTTCTACTTTAAACAAATGAAGATGTTGTCACTGTGTTGTGCCCACCTGGTCTAGCATCAGGGAAATTGCTATACTCTCCATGGAGTCAGGGGGATTATCAGTATTTCAAGGAGTGTCCCTGACATTCAGGGGTCTATTTACTAAGCAGTGTTAGGAGACAGAGTGAAAAGTGATAAGGTACCAGCCAATCAGCTCCTAACTGCCATGTCACCGGCTGTGTTTGAAAAATGACAGTTGGGAGCTGATTGGCTGGTACCTTATCTCCTTTCACTTTGTCTCTTAACACTGCTTAGTAAATAGACCCCTAAGGGAGAGTCAGCAACTATACTCTTCCTTTGTCTTAACCTCCTCCTCCTTATACCTCCCTCATCCACATACCTCCCTCCTCCACCAAATCAGGGGGTATCCCTACACCTCATCTTCCTTATACCACCCTCCTCCACTAACTCAGGGGGTACCCCTATACCTCCTTTTCCTTATACCCCCCTCCTCCATTAACTCAGGTAGTACCCCTACACCTCCTCTTCCTCACTAACCAGTCCATGATTCCTCCTTTCAGTCACTATCCACCACCACACAAAAGACCGACAACACTTAATGGGTGTCGACATGGTCTGAATAATGACACTTGTGAATGTCGACATCCACTATGTTGACACTAACAAAAAGTCGACATGCTAAACATGTTGACAATATGCATATTGAACGAATGTCGACATTACTATCTAACCAAGTGGTTCCCAAACTGTGCGCCCTGGCACCCTGGGGTGCCTCAGGACACTTGCAGGGGTGCCTCAGGTTGGTGGAGCTGATTGGCCGGCACCTTATCACTTTTCACTCTGTCTCCTAACACTGCTTAGTAAATAGACCTCAAAGCTTATGGGTGATGTGAAAACAATGCTAATACTCTAGGGCACCGTGATTCAAAAAAGTTTGTGAACCACTGATTTAACCCTAACGCTGACATGTTCATAATGTAGACATGTCAACATTTTGAACATGCCAACATTTTGTCAAAGTTGACATGTTGAATATCAACAAGTTACATTCTGACATTATGAATATGTCAACATTCTGAATGTCGACAATATGACTTCATAGCCACTTAACAGTGAGAAAATAAAGACAGAACAGACACTAGCACATACCACTCACACATAAATAAGACAAGACAGACTAATAGACAAAAATATAAGGGTAAAGAAATATAAGAAACTAGACACAAAAAGGCCTGATTCAGAGATGGACGCAAGGAAGCGGCTGTGCAATACTGTTCAACTCATGAGCAAATGCATCAGGAGATGTCTGTATGAAATAGACACTTCCTTGTTGCATCTGTGATCCATAGACACTGCCTTGGATCACCATTGAAACCATCACGACCATCAGTCTCAATGGTTGCTAATTTGGCCAGACTGCGTAAGCTGAGAGTTACTCAGCATGGCCGGTTTCTGGCAACTTGTGAAGCCAGGAAATCTGTGTCCACCCCCGCAGACCCTGGCTTCGTCACTTTCCTGGAATGCTGGCCAGGAACGCCCCTGCTCCACCACCCAAATGCTGCAGTCTGTCAATCAGACTGCGGCATGGAGACACTGAGAGCATCATGTGCACATGCAGTCCTCCCACCATCGGATGTGTACGCTAACCATCGGGTTATCGTACATCTCTGAATCAGGTCTAAAGCCACAAACACAAATTAATCAGTAATGCAAGTTAGCAGTCATCTAGCTTATTCCAAAACCTATCAGAGAAAATTCAGCAAAATATATGTTTATACTGTACAGGAGTAATGAGGTCAAACTCTCGTGACTTTGGACAACCAATACCTGCAATTGCTTCAATCCAAACAAGACTAAGGGGTATATTTACTAAAGTGCGGGTTTACAAAAGTGGAGATGTTGCACATAACAACCAGTCAGATTCTAGCTATCATTTTCTAGAATGTACTATATAAATAAGTAGAATCTGATTGGTTGCTATGGGCAACATCTCCACTTTTGTAAACCCACACTTTATTAAATATACCCCTTATTCATAGGATTGGCAGTATTTTGATGGGTTACAGAAAAGCACCAACTTGATAGGAGTTGCCGTCTAGTTACATACTTTATTTATCTTCTAACTGGCCACCTATTACCGGAAATTTGCTGCGTGTTCCAGTAGAATAGATCTCGCTGGACACTCAGAACCGTGTCTACATCCCATGGGACTCTGGGCCTGATTCACTACGGAACTCAACTGCGAACGCAATAGCGATTATGCATGTAGTTCTACTGCGATAGTATGCTAAATCATTACGATCACAATGCCGTCGCAGCACTACATAAGGACGCCCACTTTACCTTACACACATCCGTAATGTTTAGCAAGACTGCGAAAACATTGGTACAATCGAATACCATTGCAGCCTCATGCACACTTGTACAAGCTCTGACCTTACTCAGAAATTGCGCATGCTATGAGTCCTCAGGCTGCGTAAGGCATCGCACTGGCTAATTTATGCACGCCCATGCAATGGCGTTGAAACGCATCGGCACGCCTGCATTCAGCCGACCACCTCACCGTCACCATCCACAAATAGCACCTCCTGTCAATCACTCTGCGATGCATACGCATGCGCTGTACAAAACAAACTGCACACATAGGAATCACAATTAGATTGCACTTAGAACGATTCAAACCGATTTCAATAATACGACAATGTACGACAATTTTGTATAAATTTGGTGTAACTTCAAGGCCTGTGTAATGAACATTCAACCTATATATCGAGTTTTATCAACATTGCAACATCTATCTTTTTTTCTTTTTGCGGGAAGATTATATATATATATTATTTAGATAAGCTATATATTTATATATAACATTGGAAATTTTTAAGCTCTTTTATAGTCTGTGAACATAGGGCCTGATTCAGAGCCGTTCGCTATTTGTGGTCGTTCGTTCAAAAACAAGGGGTGGCTATTCAAATGATCCGTTCGCAAATTGCAGTCTGTTCCCACCTCTAAGTCTGAACGAGCGAGCAAAACATACGCTCGTTTTTTTTATAAAAACGCCCCCTGGCCGCACGCACCATACGTCATGTCCGCTATTTATTAGATTAATCGAGTACATCGTACAGCGTATGAACTGCTCGCTATTCTTGTGGTTGGTGTTTTCAACCGCTATTTTGCGAGCAGTTCTGAGTTAAAAAAAACCAAGTGACGTGGTCAATGACGCTGCTGTATTAATTATGCACTCCCTTAAAACGCCCGTTTTAACCTTTAAGCACGCCTGCGTTCGGATCTCCACTCCCCGTTTTCAAGCACCTTCCCCTGTTACCACCCACATATGCCTCATTCTGTCACTCAAAATAGCAGGCCCTCGCTATATTGCGTACCAACGATTTTCGGCCGCACTGACTGGTTCGCGCATGCGTACTAAAAACCGTACGCATGCGCAGATGTGCGAACATCGCTCGGAACGAGCGTACTGCCGCTAGCGAGTGGCTCTGAATGAGGGCCATAATCTGAATGTAAACACTACAATATTAATTGTTTTAACAATCTGGAAAACAGAGTTAATATGGTGCAGGCATTATCAGGGTCACTAAATATTGGCAAATATGTTTGTTTGTGTCTGCATTTATTCTCTGATTTGTACAGCAGTAATACATATACGGTATCAAATAATGTGCCACAAATAAGCTCTTAATTGTAGAAGTTGTAACTATGCAACTTATATAATTAGATCATTTTACTCTAACTTTATCCTAAACAATTCAGTTTGTTTTGTTTTTATAATTTTTTATAACATCAACTTTTTGTTTGATTTTAACAATATAAATAAATACAAAACCATGATCAATGACAAATGAGCCATAGTGTATATGAACATTATAAAGAACAATTCCTTGTTAAATCATTGAAAGCAGAGCCGGATTAAAGGAAGTGGGGGCACAGGAAGCATGTGCATTGGTCTCCTTATCCCAGAGTGCCCCCAGGCTTTCATCACAGCTGCAGATGCAGAGCAGGACTGCACTGCAAGCTCGAGAAGAGAAGAAGGAGGTGGAGTCCAAGCAGAGGGTGGGGCTACATGACACTGTACAGTCAGTGGCAGCAGCATGGCACAGAGGGGAGGAGTAGCTACATACTGTGTACCCAAAGTTATGAGGTCTATCCAGCAGCTAGGCTATAAAGTAAGAGAAACTCAGGGATGTGGAACACTATATTATCTGCCTGCCTTAATGTGTATAAGTGTGTAACTGTGTGTGTGTGTCTATATGTATGTTTCTAGGGGCGCCACAAAGTTCTTTTGTTGGGGGGCCTAAATCACTGAATATCACCCCCTAGGGGGCAGCTGGAGTGTAACCCATCACGCCACCTGATGACAGAGATCAGCAAGACTGAGGAGGTCTTTGCTTTTGCTGATTTGACCTCTGTATGCAGACATCACAGTTCTCTCCCAGTCTCCTTACTCATGGACACAACACTAATGCAGTGCTATTGCACAGCTTCGGTAACACATGCAGCCAATTGTGCAAGCTTGTTCAGGCAAGTTATCCAACCAGCGCCCGGAGAGGACGAGGACAGTTACCCACGTGCTGCCAATAGTATGGCATATGCTTAGGAGCTTATCTCTATGGTGCACTGAACCTTGCTCTACTACAGAGACCTTCATGCAACGTGAAACCGGCTGCTTTCCTAACTTTATCAAACCAGACAAATCAATGAAAGGCAGTCTGATAATAAAACCTGTATGATGTGTCCATACCTGCATTAAAGCTGGATTAAGACGAAATGAGGTCCTAAGCGAGATTCTGGTTTGCGGCCCCTCCCCTTCAATCAGTCCCTAAATAACCCCACCCCTAATTTAGTACCCAGTAAAGTGCAGACGTGCTGGGTAATGATGCAGAATGGGCAGTACACACACACTATCACACACTACTGCAAATATTCTAAGATTCGAAAACAAGATAAAATTCAAGGATAAAAAACAAATATACATATCAAAAGCAGCAAAATTTGCGCCTTCTGGCTGCAATATGTACATACATGAACACGCACATATAGTGGCTACAACTTTACACTCTGCCGAATTGCAGACATAGCGACTCACAATACCAAAGAATTCATGCAACAACTAATAATGCATTAAGTTTAGCACAATAGATGCAGTACAAATTGCATTCATGCCACACATGGGAATTATTATCAGACACCTCTGCATACACTATGCTGGGCTGGTTATACCCAGAAGATGAAGACATGCTCAGACTTCACCTTATAATGACCAAAAACCAACAACAAAAATAGTATGTATAGTGAGTTGGCAAATATGGTCAAAAATATATATGCAAACTCATCTTCCTTAAACAGTAACCTGTAATAAGTCAGACACATTACATACAGCTATATACGTTTACCCAACATAGTAAGTACCTCACTGCTTCTATTCATTACAGGGGGCTCCATTCCTCCTAAACATTCAGCAAAGATTACACAGACCCAGCAGCAGGGACTGCCTCGCTCTCATGAATACCTCCCATGAGGCTGCTGCTTATCTCCTCCACGGGTCAGAAAAGCATGTGATAAGCTCCACCAATAAGAGCTCAGCACATGCCTTTCTGACCATTTGTGCTAATTCTCATGGGACTTACGCAACTCCTAGCAATGCACTCAGTGTTTCCTGTTTCATTGACTGGCGCCTATCTCAAATGTTGGGGGAGGAAAGGGGTGAGCCACCCCCTTGCCCCCTGTTCTGGTGCCTATGTATGTGACACAGGTCAGCCATAACATTAACACCATTAAAAGGTGAAGTGAATAACATTAATAACCTTGTTACAATGGCAGCTATCAAGGGGTGGGATATATTAGACAGCAAACCTGATGCGTTGGAATCAAGAAAAATGGGTAAACGTAAGGACCTGAGTGACTTTGACAAGAGCCAAATTGTGATGGCTAGATGTCTGGGTCAGAGCTTTTCCAAAATGGCAGGTCTTGTCAGATGTCTCGATATACAGTAGTTAGTACCTACCAAAAGTGGTCCAAGGAAGAAAGGACAACAGGTGAACCGGCAACAGGGTCATGGGTGCCCAAGGCTCATTAATGCGTTTGGGGAGAGAAGGCTAACTCCTCTGCTCTAATCCCACAGAAGAGCTACTGTAGCACAAACTACTGAGGGTGCCCATGCTGACCCCTGTCCACCACCTAAAGCACCTTCAATGGGCACATGAGTGTCAGTACTGGACCATGGAGCAAAGGAAGAAGATGGTCTGGTGTGATAAATCACATTTTCTTTTACATAATATGTACTGCCGGGTGCATGTGTCTCATTTACCTGGGAAAGAAACGGCACCAGAATGCACTATGGGAAGAAGGCAGGGCCGACAGAGGCAGTGTGATGCTCTGGGCAATGTTCTGCTAGAAAACCTTGGGTCCTGGCATGCATGTGGATGTTACTTTGACACGTGCCACCTACCTAAACATTGTTGCATTTTAAGTACAACCGTGTTTCCTGATGGAAGTGGCTCAGAAGTGTAATGTGCCCTGCCACACTGCAGGTGTATATATGTGTGACTGTGTGTGACAGTATATATGTATGTGTGTGACAGTATGTATGTATATGTGTGTGACTATGTGTGTAACAGTAATTATATGTATATGTGTGTAACTAGTATGCATACCCCCCAACCATTCCTATTTTGGTGAGACAATCATACTCTTTGGGTACTGACCCACCTGTTGGCTGCAGTGTCTTGCAGGGAGGAAAGATAGGGAGAGAACTCTCTTACTTGCTGTGCGTGCAATGCTGGGGGCAGTCCAGCAGTTGGGGAAGCAATGTAGAAGCTCCATACATGACCATGTGACCACGCTCCTATTTCATGTGCGCTTCGAAGACTTACGAAAGGAGGACCCAATCCTGGCATCCCTAATGTTGCTCTATATGACACCCAGTCTCAAGTGCCCTGGGACCCCCAAAGACTTATTCCAGCTCTGATTGAAAGTGTATATTATTTTAAATGGTTGAAACATTGCATTTAGAGGCATATCGTACTATACTATACTATACTAATATTTTATTGCTGGACTACTTTTACACGCTGGCTGAATAATGATGGTCAAACCTTAATGTGCCTTGACATACTTATAATTACTAACATACAAATGTAGTGGGTGGAACTAGTAGGATGCAATTGAATTTGTTCTCTGTAGCTTGGAGATCATGTTTGCGCCATTTGCCCATGCATAAACTGCTCTATCTGTACAAGCATATTTGTAATATTATTTTATATGGCTTCGAATAACTGTAATAAAAATATATGGTAAGGTGTGCATTATTCCTTTTAACACATTTTTGTAAGTGATTACATCAGAATTCACTGTTTGTACTCAATGACTTCACAATTCAACAATAATCTAACCTAGTGGTTCCTAAAATCACAGTGCCCTAGAATATCAGCATTTTTTTCATGGCACCCCTAAGCCAAAATATTAAATTAAGTAAATGATGCTTACCTGTCATACTTAGGTCCATTTATGTTGTGGAGGTGGACAGGGCTGTGCTTCTGTTTGTCCAAATATTTTATCATTGGCAGCCACCAGCACTGGTTTTGCCTATCACATGGACCATAACATTTGATTCAGCCCTGGACCTCCATCCCCTGGCACGCCTACAAGTGCCCCTGCACCCATAGAGTGCTATGGCACCCAGTTTGGGAACCACTTATCTAAACAATTGATTCAGATTTTATTTATATGAGATTTCAAGATCTGCAAATTGGGCGCAACACTTTTCACCATTAGCGTCTGGAAAACTTTACATATCAGAACAATTTATCAATACTTCTCTGCTGGGAGAGTGCTTGTGAAAAGCTGCTGTCCTGGTAAATTAAAACTCTATAAAACTTTTACATTCACTGCTAATACTGATGGATTCTGTGTCGGCAGTTTTACTGTTTGTGTATGGCTTTAGGTCACGTGTGCACAGTCAGTTATAGTCAGAGATGGCAGATGGAACAAAATTTATTTGCATTATTAGTAGTGCTAATGTCCCTTACTTATATAGTGCCAGCAGATTCCATTGTAGTTTACAATTGGGACAAAACATCAAGAGTACAGTAATATAACAAGACTGGGAAAGGCAAGCAAAGGTGTAAGATAGCCCTGCTCGCAATCTTACTATATATATATATATATATATATATATATATATATATATATAGTAGAATAAGCCTGGCACTCAGGACGATAAAGGTGAAAACGCGGGTGCCATCCTAAATAAAAAGCACAAAAAATCCTTCTGGCTTGGGTATGCACCCGGCACAATGTAAAGGAAGGCGGCACTCCAATAAGTGAATAAAGTCAATTTTTTATTAATAATTCAACATCATCATAACAATATCCATGTGTCATATATATATGGTATCTGTGGTCCAGCACTCACACCTTATATCTTGCAATTTGCTGGGGTGCCGCTTTAGAGTTTCCACTGAACTGTGGGTAACCCAACTATAAAGGGTATCACATCTACTATACGTAGAGATAAAGGTACTCGCCAGACTTTTGAAGTCAAAAACATACTTTAAGCTTTATTAGCATGCACATAATCCATAGTTGCCAACTTTTCAGGTCCACTCAGGAACCATTGTCAAGGCTTCATAAGAATACAAAAGACTGGAGCTGAAAGAGTGTGTATGTGTGAGAGAGTTGTGGTTTTTTAACTATTTATTTATTTACAGTGGGGGTATGGGTGCTGGCCGCCTGCTGGCACTTGTAGTTCCACAAGTGCCAAAGGGCAGGCATGCTGGCACCTGTAGTTCCACTGTAAAATACAATAGCTTCTCTATTTTTACACTACTATTACTCCCATACCCACAGCCCAAGGTTGCAGGGAAGAGCCCCGGGCTTCAGACTAAGCCTGGGATGCTCGTGGGAGGGGGGACCCCTTTATTGGGGGGTCCCCATCTCCCCTGAGAACCCCAACTTGGGCTGACTGGCTTGGGGTGATAATGCTTTGGCCAGGGAGACCTGGTTATAGGGTCCCCTGGCTGTGGCATTATACCCAGGCCGGTTTTTGGTCTGGTGCTGGTTTTTAATATAAGGGGACCCCTACACCATTTTTTCCCCTTATTTTTAAAACCAGGACAGGTTCCTAAAATACGGGGAACCCCTACACATTTTTCCCCCATATTTTTAGGAACCAGGACTGGCTGAGCAGCCCGTGTCTTTTGGGGGGGAACCCTACGTCTTTTTTTTTTTTTTGCCATTGCAATAAACTAACACACACAAGCAGCCTGCACATATTTCTTTGATATGTGCAAGCTGCTAGTTCGAGAGGAAAACTCGGGGCGGAAACTTGGGGATTAAATATGGACAGGATCGATCAAATACACCATCAGACAACACGATACTGTCAAACACGGGAGCTTGGTAAGTTCCCGATTTTTTTGTTGAAAAAAAAGCCGTTTATGATCGATACTATCCTGTTTTAAAAACTAATCAAATCTGGACCAACACAAATCTTAGTAAATTTACCCCTGAGTGAGAAGGTGTTGCTTCATCATGTGAGGTTACAGATGAAGATGCCTGACTGACAGCAGTTGCAGAACCACCACTCACAAATAAAGGCTAATGTCTTAGCCTTTCCTTTCCATTACATGTGGTGTATGGCAATTTTATATTTTGTGGCAGGAAACTTTCCCTTTATTAAAGGTGATGTTTTTTCTTTAACAATGTAAAATATTGTTTTGGTTTCAGATGCCCTGGCTTAAACCCTCTATGCCCTTGACCATTGGCTTTTGTAGATGTTGAAGGAGTAGTATCATCATGACTGGTGGTAGCAGCTGAAGTGGTAGTATTTGGTTGCTGCGCCAGCTCTTCTATCAATCATGATCCATATCAACTCTTATCGCTAATATTAACAGTGGACTGTACCCACTATACTTTTTTTTAGAACATCTACAACAATGCACTGCCCAGTGAACACACACATACATATGAAACAAAAAATAAGATTTTTAATGGTTTCTTTGAAACTTTGGAAATAAATGACAACTACTCACAGAGCTGATATTAAATAACGATGGATGACACCCACCATATGTTATTTTTTATAACGTTTACAACAACCCATTTCCCAGTGTGCACACGTTTTACAAAAAACAACAAGCTTTTTCTGTTTTTTAACAAGTGACAAACATTTCACACTGCAACTCACGGCGCATATATTATTAACATGTGCAGAACTGGTCTGCGAACCCACACGTAACCTGGCATCAGACTGTCAGTGATTGACAGTCTGCTGCTGTTTGGGGGCACGGAGGGGATGGTGATGACCTCCGTTACCTGGAACGGAGGCATGTTGCCGCCGTTGGGGGGGGGGAGAGGCCAGGATCTCCGTCAGATGACGGAGATTTCCTGTCATCTTTCTCGCAGCTGCAATGGATGGCTGTGTGACCCCATGGGTCACCTTACCCAGCTGATGGTCTGTAGAGTATCCAATGTTGTGTTGAACAACGCAGCTCGGATACATAATGCAGCAGGAGGCGTGATGCTTACAAGCAGCTTAGCTATCCGTCTGAAGCTGAATCAGGCCCATTGTCCAGTGTCCGCTGTAAAATGGCACCCGAATCACTGTGGGAGCGACTTATACCGAATTCAAAACATGCAAGATCCGATCCCAGGAAATATAATTTGATGGCAGATAAAAACCAATTGGCCCATCTAGTCTGCCCTTCCTTTAACCTTTTGGTAACTTTATCCCTATTTATAGAAACATAGAATTTCATGGCAGATAAGAAGATAACATTCTGAATTGTTTTAGAATCCGAGCCATGGCTTGGGTCCACTCGTAATCAGTAAGTTCAGGTCTAATACACATGTATATATATATATATATATATATATATATACAGTACTGTGCAAAAGTTTTAGGCAGGTGTGGAAAACATGCTGCAAAGTAAGAATGCTTTCAAAATTTGGAAGTGTTACTAATTTATTTTCTATCAATTAACAAAATGCACCAGCACACCGTTTTTGAAGGGACTCGGCAGTGAGGTTGTTCCAAGCATCTTGGAGAAAAAAACACAGATTTTCTGTGGATGTAGGCTTGCTCAAATCCTTCTGCTCTTCATGTAATCCCAGACAGACTCAATGATGTTGAGATCGGGGCACTTTTGGGACCATATCATCACGTCCCAGACTCCTTGTTCTTCTTTACGCTAAAGATCGTTCTTAATGACATTGGTTGTTTGTTTGGGGTCATTGTCCTGCTGCAGAATAAATTTGGAGTCAATCAGATGCCTTCCTGATGGTATTACATGATGATAATTACCAGCCTGTATTTCTCTGCATTTAGGACACCATTAATCCTGACCAAACCCCCAACTCCATTTGCTAAAATGCAGCTCCAAATTTGCAAGGAACCTCCACCATGGTTCACTGTTGCCTACAGACACTCATTATTGTACTGCTCTCCAGCCCTTTGGCAAATAAACTGCCTTCTGTTACAGCCAAATATTAAAAATTTTGACTCATCAGTCCAGAGCACCAGCTGCCATTTTTCTGCACCACAGTTCCTATGTTTTCATGCATAGTTGAGTCACTTGACTTTGTTTTCATGTCGAAGGTATGGCTTTTTGACCACAATTCTTCCATGAAGAGCACTTCTGGGCATACTTCTCAGTACAGTAGATGGGTGTACGCGGGTCCCACTGGTTTCTGCCAGTTCTGAGCTGATGGCACTTCTGGATATCTTCCGATTTTGAAGGGAAGCAAGTATGATTTGTCTTTCAGCTGCCAACCACTGCGTCTACGGTCCTCAGTGTTGCCCATTTCTTTGTGCTTGTTCAAAAGAGCTTGAACAGCACATCTTGAAACCCCAGTCTGCTTTGAAATGCATGCCATGTCCTGATGCAAGCAGGAAGATAACCTCCACCTGCGTTCCGGACTCCTATTGTTGTTTTAAATTTTATATATAACACATGTGATGTGCATTCCATGATGTGGAATGCAGGGGGTACCAGTTTTATTCCAGCCCCAATTAATGAAGGCAAGTGCATATTAATAAATACAATAGTATGCGCTCCTCACTTGGAAACATATAAATCATCCCATAAATCATCATATATGATATATAGAATACATGTCAAGTATTCATGTTAAATGACAAGTTATTTCCATTGCATGGTAAAGTAGCTGCAAATATATACTGGCTCAAAATACAAAACACCCAATATAAATAAACAATATCAATAAAATCAATTAACTGTAGCCAATAATTGATTACAGATAGCATGGCTTTTAATTAAGAAAACATAAATCAAGAACACCTAAAACCACAAAGAAAAACAAACAACAAAGATACAAGCCATAAAATTAATAATTCTGCAAAAACTCTTGCCCTAACACAAAATTATATTGTAAGGGTTATGGTATTGAGCCCACAAGGAGCCACTGCATCAGGCTTAAAAATCCTTTTGGCTTCACATTTCTTCAATAGTAATTGCCTATCACCCCCATGTGGCGGTATAGGAATGAAGTCAATAAGCATACACTTCAAACTCGAGTGTCCCATCTGTGCAAAATGTTTTGACACAGGTTTATCTGGGGTTTTGGTTTTTAAGGCAAGATGTATCAAGGAGCGATAGTTCTCCATTCTCTCCCTAAATTACTGCATGGTCATACCCACGTAGTATAACCCATATGGGCAGATAAGTATATATACTATGTGATCCAAGATGCAGTGCAACTTATGTTGAATCATGATTTTCTCTCTATTATGTGGATGCAAAAAAACCGTGCCTACCATCATGGACCTGCAGGTCTTGCAATTTGCACATCTGAAACAGTAATTCCTACGGCCAGAAAGCCACTGTGTATGTTGTTTTTGTGGTTGTTTCATTGGGACAAAACAAGAAAAAGAAGGAAAAACTCTATTTGGTGAGCACTCTTATTTTTAGAAAATATAAATAAATTAATACATAACTTTTATTAAAAAAACTATTCAATAAAAAATATAATATATTATTACCGGCAGCTGTGTATAATAACACAAATCAAAATATGGTATGTCTCACATAGAGAGTGTGTGAAAAAATACGAATAACCAAAAGGTATAAAGACATAACAAAGGAGAGAGTTTATTCAAAATGAAAATAAAAAAATATAAAAATATATAAAGTCCCAGTCCCCATACGTTAGACATAGAGATAGGAGGATATTTACACACCCCCTTGACTGCTCTAGTACTCTCAGGATTCTTATTGGTTGTCTGTCCTGTCATTATGGACATAACGTATGGGGATTGGTCCCCTGTAGTACTTAATCTAAGGCCACGGAGACCGGCTTTTGCAGCTGTCTCCTCCGTGAACAAGCCATTCGTCGAAACGCGCGTCGGCAGGACGGGTGTCTGTGTGTGCGCAGCACATGACACTCCAACTACCAGTTTGTACCCCTTGTATTTTCTTCACACTTTTTATTATACACTTGCTTGGTCAGTATCATTTACACCTGATTTTTTCCACACGGACTCAAACGGGTTGTTGCTTTGTGACCTACCATAGTTATTTTGGGTTTAAGCACCTATTGCTGATTATTTTAACCCTATATGTACAATAGCACTTAATTTGTATTAAAGAATTTAATGGTCCTGATCTGATACTTATTTATAGTACTACACTTTTATATACATTGTGTAGGTGATTTATTGCAGATATTTTGTACAGGTTTTGATATGTGTTCATGTTTAAATCATTTTGTTTATATGGTGTAATTGTGTGTCTAATTGCATAGATATTACCAAAAACGTACCATTTAATGATATTACAATAAATTAATATATGTCTAGGGAACCCAGCATAATATTTTCAATTGGTTGTTTATGTATAAAGAGAGTAATTATTTATTACCTTGTATTAGCAACAATCAACTTAGAGGACACCTATACATATGCACATGTTGTTGTTAGCCCTGTGGTAATTACTAATCAGCAGCTATTATTGTATATCTCTGCATTAATTTAATAGTTATTTATATATAACTCTCTTATATTTTTGTGTCCTCTCTATTAACTGATGACAATCTCAATTAGAGTAACTCTCTCATTGGGGGTCCAATGCTCTTTTGTAAGACCCCCAACAGCAGAAGCGAAATATTGAGAAACGTTGCGGTTATTCTGTTGTTTCTAAGGGTCAAACCGTTTCCAGGTGATCTCTCACTCCCTACCGATGATTTGAGGTCAAATAGGGAGAAGTAGAATCTAGAGAAACGGCATCTTTACCTTGACTATTCTGATATTTCACATTAATGAGAGCACTATAGATACAAACTGGTATTTTCTCTAATGATGCCATAGAGGCTATATATATGTATTATTTTTATTCTTTATTTCGCCATTATCTTTGATGTTTCGATATATCTCTAATTATGTTATGTGATATTTTTTTGATATTTAAGCTACGTTTATTGTGCATCTGGCCTTAGATGCATTATTAATCAGGACTTTATATTTTTTTATTTTCATTTTGAATAAACTCTCTCCTTTGTTATGTCTTTATACTTTTTGGTTATTCGTATTTTTTCACATACTCTCTATGTGAGACATACCATATTTTGATTTGTGTTATTATACACAGCTGCCGGTAATAATATATTATATTTTTTATTGAATAGTTTTTTTAATAAAAGTTATGTATTAATTTATTTATATTTTCTAAAAATAAGAGTGCTCACCAAATAGAGTTTTTCCTTCTTTTTCTTGTTTTGTCCTTGTTTCCTAACTCTAGTGAACACCACCACTATATTGTGTATCTTTTTCTGGTTTCAGATATTTATTGATAAGAATAGTGGTACTAATAATTATCTTGTCATATACAGTCAGTGCGACGATTTCCCATTTCCCTCTTCCCCATAGTTGTGTTGTTTCATTGGGCACATTAGCAGCTGCTTAAGGCTAGGGCCACATCAGTATATACAAAGGGGCAGCATCTTTTTGATCCCTTTCAGAGCTGGATCAAACTCTATAATTGGCCAATGTCTCTTAACCACCATATGTTCATTGCTGGCTAATAGATCAAATGTTGAGGTGTAAATTATCCTGTTAGGTTCCATTGGTGTCCTGTCTGTCACCTGCAAAAACCTTTCTCTGGCTTTAGACCAGGGAGGGAAAATAGCGCTTATTGCCCACCCCTGCTTTAGACAGACATCTGTTGATGGTCTTAGGGGAATACCACAGTTCCAGAAATCTCTGTTGCATCTCTTTGATTTGTGTCTCAGTAGTTTCAGCAGAGGTATTTTTATAGAACACACTCATAAATTGCGAAATTGGCAGACTCTCCTTTAACCTGCTCAGGTGGTGACTTGAAGAGTGCATCAAGGTATTATGATTAGTCTGCTTCCGAAATGAAGTAGAGCACAACATATTGTTCTCATGGGAAATAGTCACATCAAAGAAATTAAAAGAATCTTTTTCTGTGTTGTAAAGCGTATATGGCAACTCAGTGCATCTCAACTCCATATCTGTGCCACTCCAAATCCAAAATAAAACATAAATAAATCTCTAATAGCTAACAATCTTAACAACAAAGTTACATAAAATGTTCTAATTTTCATACTGATGCATATATGAATTGGCGAAGGATGGCACCAAATTTAAGCCCATAGCCGTTCCTGTGTTTTGAATTATATAATATTTACCATAAGCTAACTGATTCTTACTCAACACTATCTCAGTCAACTCAAGTAGAAAAATTGCCAATGGTTGTTAAAGACAGAGTCTTTAGCTGATAGTATTGGGCATCTGGGCGCGTCTACCAAAGATTTATGTATCTTAGGGAGCAAATAGATGATAGGACAAACCGGATGCTCAACCTTCAGATAGGAGACAATTTTGTTGGACCGCCCAGTCAACCATCAAATCAACCAAGTTTTTTATTTCATAGATAGGATTATAACCCACTTTGAACTTCCCTGTCATATGCATGCCAATCCTACACCACCACAGCACCCCCTTTGTCAACTTGTTAATGCCATGTATGGTAAAGGTGCCGGCTCTCCAGATCTGGGATTGCCTGAAAGTTAATGGATGCATTGAACCCGGGTAACAGGTCACTTCCAGTTCTCATGCGTTCCAGGTTGAGAAAAGTGTTGATGGTTCATAACTAGATGGCTGAATTTTGCATGATATATTTAGCACAGTGCCCTGCAACATATAATTTATATGCAGTGTACATTCTATTAATTTCCTTGATGTGACTATGTCCCATGAGAACAATAAGTTGTGCTCCGCTTTATTTAGTAAGCAGACCGATCATAATACCTTGCTGCACCCTTCAAGTCACCACCCAAGCAGTTTAAATGAGAGTCTACCTATTTCGCAATTTATGCGTGTGTTCCATAATAATACCTCTGCTGAAACTACCAAGACGCAAATCAAAGAGATGCAACAGAGATTTCTGGAACGTGGATATTCACCTGAAACTATCAACAGATGTCTGTCTAAAGCAGGTATGGGAAATAAACGCTATTGCCCACCCCTAGTCTAAAGCCAGAGAAAGGTTTTCGCAGGTGACAGCCAGGACACCAATGGAACCTAATAGGATAAGTTACACCTCTACATTTGATCTATCAGCCAAACATGTACAGATAGCGGTTAAGAAACATTGGTTGATTATAAAACCAGGTTGATTTGCCTTTTTTTTTTCTTTTAAACATTACATTTTTATTGTTTCAAAATTATATAGAAAAGAGCTGGGGTACAGAAATAAAAAAAGGGGAAAGGAAAAAAGAAAATAGGGGACAAGAATCACAGGTACATTATTTGCATATAACTATACAAATATAACATAGAAATATTTAGACAGTCCAGAAATTACATCCGTTCTTATCATCCAATATATAACAATGAAAGATAGTTCTAGTTAACATTAATAACCTATAACTATTCTGAAAAAATTTAAACCTCCAACTAAAACCATCCGGATAGTCGAAATGTTAAATAGGGCCAGATAAGTCAACTCTCCCGAAATTATCCATTGAGCTATTTATACTCGGTTATTTGTCAGCAATTATAGATTGGGATTTCATAGCTTGGGTTTTGATGCCCAGTTATCTGACCAGTTTAACCACTGAAT
Organism: Taudactylus pleione; assembly: GCA_031769625.1. NCBI lineage: Eukaryota > Metazoa > Chordata > Amphibia > Anura > Myobatrachidae > Taudactylus > Taudactylus pleione. Next base: position 5,205,466 of record JAUIMM010000706.1, on the reverse strand, counting down.
CAGCGGATTTAATGTCGATGAGGAATAGTATATTCCTGCTGTTTCAAACTCACAATGATGTTGGACATTATTCTCTATCTCTTCCAGAGTAGGGATCATAGGAGAACGCCACAATTGAGCAATCCTAATTTTAGTTGCTATAAGGATGTGTCCCATTATATATCGTTCATCTATAGTCAGGGATTCCTTATATACGTGAAAAAGAGCTATAGCAGGCTGTGGGGATATATAAGTCTTTAGGATTTTAGATATCAGGGTAAACACCTTTCTCCATAATATAGTGACCAAAATATGTGGACTAAGGAGCCCACGTAGCCACAATTCCTCCAGCATGGATTAGATTGAGATGGTGAGATGGTGTGAATTAATTTAGGAGTGAAATATTGTCTATGGAGTAACCAATAATACTGTTCCATATGGGATATACATTTGGATAGTTTAAAACTTGTTTTAAACATTAGATGGCAATCGTCTCCTGAGAAAACGCAGGATAGATCTACTTCCCATTTCTGTATTGTTGCAGGTTTATTAAATTCTGTAGGTGCAGTTAGGTAGGAGTACCACCATATGATACCGCCTTTGCTATTAGCTTTATTTAATTGATTGACTAAGAGTTTAGGAAGATCATGAACAGTATGAGGGGATGGGGTTATACTGTGTAGCCAATGTCTGATTTGTAGATATTTATAAAACTCCCGAAAAGATGTGTTAAATTGTGTATTAATTTGAGTAAATGGCAATATATTGCCAGAAGTTGTAATTTCTTTAAGGGAGACTATACCCTGTGTTCTCCAGGTCTCAAGACTTAAATTAGGTATAAGGTTAGCCAACCCTTCCAGAGTAAAGCCGGCTGAGGGTAAATTTATATCTGATATCACTTTAACCATTTCCAGCCAGGCTTTTCTGGTTGTGGATACCGCCGTGGATCTTTCAACCCACGGGATTTTAACCAGAGTTAGTAATCATAAACAGTCAGTGAGCGGGAAGGGTGAAACCATATCACATTCAAGCTGGACCCAAGGCTTTAATTTGTTTTTTGAGAACCAAGGAGTTAATTGTGCTAACACAGATGCTATTTGGTACCAATGTAAATCTGGAAGTCCCTGACCACCTTCTGATTTTGGTAGGGATAGCTGTTTTCATGCCAATCTGGGTTTCTTACCCTTCCAAATATAGGAAGTACAAAGTTTTTGGATCTTGATATGGATATATTTTGGAATTAATATGGGTATTGTTCGAAAAAGATACAATATTTTTGGCAGTGCAACTATCTTTAAGGCTGAAAACCTGCCCATCCATGACACATTGTACATCATCCAATCATTTAATAGCAATGACAACTGTCGAATAAGAGGTAGATAATTAGCTGCAATTAGGCTGTTAGTAGTAGCTGTTAATTGGATTCCCAAATATTTTTAAGAGTGGTCTTGCCAGGCATATGAATAAATCGCTTTAAGGGACATCAATAGACTTTGGGAAAAGTTAATAGGGAGTGCCTCTGTTTTGGAGCAGTTCAATTTATTGTAGGAGATATCCGAAAATGACTCTATCAAGCTATGTAGGGCCGATTGGGAGTTGGTCGGATCTGTGAGGGTCAAAAGGATGTCATCCGTGAACAGACTTGTTTTATACACTTTACCAAAAAGTGAGGGTCCCGAAATATTATGATCCTTTCTAATGGCCTCTGCTAGGGGCTCTATTACCAGGGCGAACACCAGTGGGGAGAGAGGGCACCCCTGTCTTGTGCCATTTGTGATAAAAAATGGAGTGGATAATATACCATTGACAAAAACTCTGGCCGAAGGGGAAGAATATAATGCCAATATTGATGTTAAGATACTGCTCTTAATTCCAAATGTCTCCAAAACTGCTCTTAAGTAGCTCCAATTTAATCTATTGAACGCTTTTTCCGCGTCTAATGATAGAAGGAGAAGGGGTTGATCAGAACTAGAGAATGCTTCAATAATATTAATCACCTTTCTCGTATTATCAGGACCTTGCCTTCCCATCACAAATCCTATCTGGTCTTGGTGTATTAGCGTGGGGAGATGTATATTAAGTCTATTTGATAAGAGCTTGGCGAATATTTTTATATCCGTATTTAGGAGGGCTAGCGGCCTATAATTAGTCATGGATGTCAAGTTCTTTCCCGGTTTGGGAAAGGCTACTATTCTCGCCTCTAGCATTTCTCCTGGATATGAGCCCCCTGTGGAAATATCATTAAACATTTGCGTTAAGATAGGAGACAGTATGTCTTGGAAGCTTTTAAAAAATGTATTTATATATCCATCCGGTCCGGGTGCCTTGTCTAAAGGGAGGGAGCCTATTACTGATATAATTTAGTCCTCGGACCAAGGATTATCCAGAGAACCCAGAGTATCATCATCCAATGATGGCAGATCGATGGTACCGAGAAAACTCTCAATCTGCGCTGGCGTAGGTTGGGGCGTCGATACGAGTATATGTTTTGTGTACCTGGGAATAAAATGTGTAGTCCCTCTCCCCGGGATGTCCCACCCTCCAAACATCATAGAACTCATATTCACTAAGAATTCTTCTAAAGCCCTGAGAACGATCTGAAGAGGCACATGGACCCACCTTAGATCTGGATGTGGATTTATCCCAAAATGGGTCAAGCACTATATTGAAATCCCCTAATAGTAGTAAAATGCCTTTTTTTACATGCCTTTAGGACTGAGCAAATATCCTGATAAAAGGCACTTGTTTCGTATTTGGGGCAAAACTTGTTGCAATCGTCACTGGAATATTGTCTATTTTACCTACCAGTATTATGTAGCGGCCTTCATGATCTTTTATTTGTTTTTCCAAAACAAAATTACATGCATTAGAAAATAGAATCGCCACTCATGCTTTTTTACATGGGCCGTTGGATGTGTAACAAAGAGGGTATTTGAAATTAGAGAGTTGAGGTGGAGAGGAATTCTGGAAATGTGTTTCTTGTATAGCAATTATATGAGCCCCTGCATTTAGTAAAATGTCTCAATGCCAGATTTCTTTTATTGGGGGAGTTGAGTCCCTTAACATTAATGGAAATTATCTTAACCATTTGGATATAATAAAACAATACTTGGTATTAATTTACCTGAACCATATTGTATGTGGAGCAATATCTGTTTAACATTTGAGTTTAGTACCTTGAAGTTTGTTAGTTTAGTGTAATAATGAAAAAAATAGGGAAAAGAAGGGGGAATAATGGAGAAAAAATAGTTCCTAGAAGGAACTATCAGGGACCACATCTTAGTTGGTACATTGGGGTAGGTGGCCAATGAGGGATTTAACCCCCATCGCCCAAGACCTCACTACAATTCTTATCTTAACACATTAGCATGCATTATAGAGAATAGAGAACGAAAAAATAATATATCAACTGGTATGCATTAATTAAAGAGAAAGCTTAGGAAAACATTCCCAAATAAATCGATACACACCCATTAACTGGGCTGCCAAACAAGCAGCACACAAACAGGAAATTCAGAACTGCAAATCAAATAGAAATAGCCGATCTATTGAATAGACCAATAATTAACTACCTCTGTATACGGTAATCAGACCGAAATTAATGATTCGCATATAAGAAACTTCTTAAGATTGAACAATCACTTAGTTCCAATAACACCATACATAGAACTTATTCTGAGAAAGGATACTATATATCTGAAAGCAATTATGACCAGTCCTGGTTTATATGAAGATTGCTTGGAATTGTCTGCGAAATGGCTTCCAAATTCCACTTCACTAGGAGTTGGATGGCCGCAGCTGGATCCAATATGATCGTGGTAGAGCCATTTCTGTTTATTATCACTTTAGTGGGGAAACCCCATCTATAGTTGATGGATGCTTTTTGTAGTGCCCTTATAACTGGAAGAAATTATCTTCTTTGAGCCAGTATTGCTACTGAGAGATCACCAAAAATTAGAATTTTCCCTAGAATGGGCGCATCTGCTGACCGTGCTGCACGAAGGATCGCTTCTTTGATATGAAAATAGTGTAATGACATCAGAATCCCTGGGAGCATCAGTAGGAGCGCTACAAGCCTTAGGTAATCTATGAATATGGTCCAGCAGAAATTCCGAGATCTGTGTAGTTGGAAGGAGCTTCATAAAAATTTCAGAGACGTAATTTGACAACTCCGAATTCTGGATTGTTTCAGGTATCCCACGGAACTTGAGATAGTTTCGCCTGGACCTATCTTCTAGGTCCGCGGTTTTATTCCTAAGGGAGGAAACTTCTGACTGTAGCTCCTCGTGGAGGGTGATCAGTTCATTATGCGACTTTACAACTTCCTCCAACTTGTTCTCTAAGTGATCTGTGCGTGTCCCCAGATCTTCCACCGATTGCTGACATGACTGCAATGCTGCTTTAAATTCTGATGTAATATCATCCTTAAACAATGCCAGTAGCATTTTCATAGAGCCCATTGTCAGAGGGGCGTCATCTGCCACTTCAAGATGACGAGACGTGGATGGAGGTTGACCGTCTGGTGAGGTACTTACATCTGATAGTTGTTTACTGCCTTTATTATGCAACAGACTTGTTTTATTGTTTTGAGTGGACGGAGATGATTTAAAGAAAGATACCGGTGGAACGGTCGATGAAGATTTCGGACGCTTAGGTGCCATTATGATGTGAACTGGGGACATGCGATTATGTAGCTAATGTGGATGCCTGTATCGCAGCTCAATATCAGGGGAGGGCGACGGAGGTTAAGGTTTGTATTAGTAATAATACAACATCTGGTTAAATTGGCCATGCACCTATATTCCTGCAGGGATATATAGGGTGACTGCGGTTAAGCCAGGTATGGTGAATATAGCCTTTATTATCAATGGTATATGGTTGGGTGATAATTGTGCTTTCCAGCTCCTACCCCAGGGAGATAGGAAGTGATGATAAATATGAGCTCTGTAAGGTGTAACAGCGCTCCAACCACCTGTATAATGACTCCTCTTGGCTAGTACACTAGCAGCAGAAGCTGTGCTATATGGAGGAGGGTCCAATATGGCACTTCCCGTGATTCGCGGCTCTAAACACCTCTTCTCAGGCGTCTCCCAGGTATCCGCGACTACCCCCAGTGCTCTCAGCGGGGCTGCAGAAAGTCCCGGATCTTGGGGCTCCAATAGGGTCCAGTAGCTGCCACGATGTATCCGGGATGAGGCGTGTCTATAGCGCGGAAATAGAGGCCACGGCTTCTGAAGGTCGCGAAGGCCCCGATGTGGAGGCGTCCTCCAATCCACTCCCTAGATCTGGGAAGGGAGAGCTGGTCCAGCCGGTCAGCCAGCAGGTGAAGAGGCTGATGAAGCGCTGCCCCTGGAGTTAACAGCAAACGGCCGCCGCAACAATGATGTCACGGGATCGGCGTCCAGGGCTCCAAACTCGAGGCCACGGCTTCAGAATGGTGAGCAGGCCGCCGATCGCCGGAGCACACCCGGACCTCAGGAAACCCCGGAGACAGAGCAGGGACACGGCGGGCACCCTCCGGCAAACAGACAAAACGGGCAGGTAACTTTTAGTGGGCAATAAGTAGCACATATAGCCAGCTTTTGTTGGAGCTGAATCTAAGTGCGTCCGGCCATGAAGATAGTCAGGTCACGCCCCCCGTTGATTTGCCTTTTAAATGACTGCTACTTTAAATTATCAGGCAGTCTTGCATGGGACTCGCCAATGCTTGAGGTCCACAGCCTATTACATATACCCCCAGGGATAGACCTTGGAAGCTGATGTTTAGCAGCCATCAATGTTCCAGATTTGATTGTAAGTACTTTTTCTATCGAATTGCAGCTATTCAATGGTTGCCAGCCAAAGGATGTAGCTTTCTGATGCCCATTCGATGGCTGAAAGCTACTGCACAGCTTGCGAAATCCACAGTGGTGTTCGCAGCTCAGCTAATGTGCGCATGTGTGAAGCTCTGAATGCCGCTGTGCATGTGCACAGTAAACCCATCAATGGTTATGCCATTGAATGGTTGCAATGTGATGGCTAGTGGCCATCGCTTTGCTTGATTTGATGTCGGAATCCCGGCAACCATATGATGTCGGGCTTTCGATATCTATCCCTAGAGCAGACAGGAAACTGCAGGCTAAATTTGCATGGTAAGTGGCTAGAGCTATGGGAAGAGTTATAGACTGCCCTGGTGATCTGCAAAACCGACAGCACTTTCTTCTCAACATCTGCAATACATGGAGCTGAGGGGGGTTCGAGACACCAGGAAAACTTCCAGAGGTGTACCACTAAGAAGATAAAATTGTGAAATTGTTCAAGCAGTGGCAGAATTGTCTCCGATGTCTGGAGACAAGGGGGTAAATTTACTAAAGCAAGAGTTTTTAGAAGAGGAGATGTTGCCCATAGCAACCATTCAGACTCTACTTAACATTTAACTAGCACCTTTTAGAAGATAATAGCTAGAATCTGATTGGTTGCTATGGACAACATCTCCACTTCTAAAAACTCTCACTGTAGTAAATATACCCCAAGGTATCCTACCCTGTTTATTTATATATATACAGTCAGGTGCATAAATATTGGGACATTGACAGAATTTTCATATTTTGGCCTCTATTCACCACCACAATGGCTTTGAAATTAAACAAACAAGATGTGCTTTAACTGCAGACTTTCAGATTTAATTTGAGGGTAATTACATCCAAATCAGGTGAATGGTGTAGGAATTACAACGGTTTCTATATGTGCCTCCCACTTTTTAAGGGGCCAAAAGTAATGGGACTATAAACTCAAAAGCTATTTCATGGACAGGTGTGGACTATTCCCTCGTTATTTCATTATCAATTAAGCAGGTAAAAGGTCTGGAGTTGATTCTAGGTGTGACATTTGCATTTGGAATCAGTTGCTGTCGACTCTCAATATGAGATCCAAAGAGCTGTCACTATCAGTGAAGCAAGCCTCATTAGGCTTAAAAATCAAAACAAACCCATCAGAGAGATAGCAAAAACATTAGGTGTGGCCAAATCAACTGTGTGGAACATTCTTAAAAAGAAAGAACGCACCGGAGAGCTCAGCAACACCAAAAGACCCGGAAGACCACGGAAAACAACTGTGGTGGATGACAGAAGAATTATTTCCCTGGTGAAGAAAAACCCCTTCACAACAGTTGGCCAAATCAAGAACACTCTCCAGGAGGTAGGTGTATAGGTGTCAAAGTCAACAATCAAGAGAAGACTCCACAAGAGTGAATATAGAGGGTTCACCACAAGATGTAAACCATTGGTGAACCACAAAAACGGGAAGATCAGATTAGAGTTTGCCAAACAACATCTAAAAAAGCCATTACACTTCTGGAACAACGTCCTATGGACAGATGAGATAAAGATCAACTTGTACCAGAGTTATGGGAAGAGAAGAGTATGGAGAAGGAAAGGAACTGCTCATGATCCAAAACATACCACCTCATCAGTGAAGCATGGTGGTGGTAGTGTCATGGCGTGGGCATGTATGGCTGCCAATGGAACTGGTTCCCTTATATTTATTGATGATTTGACTGCTGACAAAAGCAGCAGAATGAATTCTGAAGTGTTTCGGGCAATATTATATGCTCATATTCAGTCAAATGCTTCAGAACTCATTGGATGGCGCTTCACAGTGCAGATGGACAGTGACCCGAAGCATACTGCAAAAGCAACCAAAGAGTATTTTAAGGCTAAAAATTGGAATGTTATGCAATGGCCAAGTCAATCCCCTGACCTGAATCCGATTAAGCATGCATTTCACTTGATGAAGATAAAACTGAAGGGAAAATGCCCCAAGAACAAGCAGGAACTGAAGACATTTGCAGTAGAGGCCTGGCAGAGCATCACCAGGGATGAAACCCAGCGTCTGGTAATTTCTATGCATTCCAGACTTCAGGCTGTAATTGCCTGCAAAGGATTTGCAACAAAGTATTAAAAAGTGAAAGTTAGATTTAGGATTGTTTAGTTTGTCCCATTACTTTTGGCCCTTTAAAAAGTGAGAGGCACATATAGAAACTGTTGTAATTCCTACACCGTTCACCTGATTTGGATGTAATTACCCTCAAATTAAATCTGAAATTCTGCAGTTCAATCACATCTTGTTTGTTTAATTTCAAAGCCATTGTGGTGGTGAATAGAGGCCAAAATATGAAAATTCTGTTAATGTCCCAATATTTATGCACCTGACTGTATATATATATATATATATATATATATATATATATATATATATGTTTGATCACACTGATTGCACTTGAATTATGAACTGTGAATAGCAATGGACCTGTTGGTCTATTTTAGGTTAACAAATGATCACCTTTGAAGCACTCATGGTCCAAATATGAAACCTAACATTAGAAGCACAGTACAATGACTAACTTAGACTCCAAGGGGCTTGCCTGCAGAAAAAGAAAACAGTATGATGCAATGGTAGTAGGCACTATGGTACACACATGCATAGAAAATACAGTTTTTCACACTAATATGTGTCCACAATATTCTATTCCAAAGAAATGCTATTTCCTTTCGTCTTACACTATAATTAAGGGGTACTCAGTTTTCCTCCCTGACAGATACATTTCCTCTCTGTTAGTTCATATATGTAAATGCAAATTTATGACATTACTTAAATGAGATTTATACAGAATATCTCTTAAAAAAAGAAAAAATAAGGTAAGTGTGTTGTGTTCTCTAGTCCAAGTGTTTAAAAGGATTTTTTTCCACCTTCTTGCATAGGAATTGTCACTGGGAGAATAAAACTGCGTAGACTATACATTAAAATCACTTTAATCTCTGAGCTGTCATCTGCTGCTTCAAGAAATGCCAAGCTGCTATTGTTTAATGTCTGTCATTTAAAAAAAAAACTAAGAAGTTATCTATCCTGTAAAATTATTAACTGATGCTAAAATTGCCTTGTAAGTATTAGGACAATAGCAATTTCGTAACAGCTGGGACACTGCCAATGCAAGATAAGTACATTTTGCTCTGTAGACTCATAAAGTGCTTTGAAATGGTTTATGAGTGATGGGAGGATGCATTTTCTAAGTGAGGAAAGCAATGTTTTGTAGTACGGAAAAGGCTTGAAAAGCTGACACACAGCCATGCAAATGCCATTCTTTTCGGTAAGTAATTTGCTTTTTCTTTCAAAGGCATAAATGGCATAGTTAGACACATTATTTTGTATATTGCATATAACAATACGAGATGCGCCAACCCAGCGAGCACATAACATTTCATATTGATAGAGGAATCTTGGATGGTGTGTGTGATTAACATAAATGTATACACATTCCACTAATGCCTTCCACGGTGCATTGTGGAGTGGAAGAAAGTTGGAGTGACTTACGGTGTACCTTAGAGACATGTGGCAGAACAAGCTCACAAATACTGTACAGTACAAAAGCCACAGATGCCATTTTTTTTCCATTTGTATATACAACTTCACCATATTAATATATACTGTAGGTGATTTTAGCACAGAATGAGTGACTAAGATACCTAAGTGCTTCAGGACTATTATTTAGGGCGCATCTCTCTACTGCTTATCTAACTCACCACTTGGTGATCAATTGTCACAAATGTGGCTCCAATGCAGAAGCAATAGTGGATGAGCTATTGACCGAGACCTTAGTTTATTGGGGTCTCCAAAAAAATGGATGTCAGCTTGTATAACTCAATCAGTGATAGAGACATACAATAAGTGGACAATTACCTGAATGATGTTCTGGCAAAACTTTATTTAGGAACTCAGCAGAACGAACACACCTGGGGGTATATTTACTAAAGTGTGGGTTTTTAAATGTGGAGATGTTGCCCATACCATAGATTGACGGGGCCCCTGTAAAAAATACAAACCCGGTTTGTATAATGCAATGAAGTATGAAAACAATAATAAGTGCAATTTTATTATTAGGAACCAATAAAAAACATTTATAGAGAATATAAAAACAAGTCTATGCATAGTGACAAGAGGCAACAAATAGGGTTTTTTGAGTGAGCATTGGACACCGTGTGAGTGGAAGTCTTCCCATGCATGGGGATAGAAAAAGGATATGGGCATCTGCATGGGAAGACTTCTACTCACACGGTGTCCAATGCTCACGCAAAACACCCTGCAGCAGCCATTAATCCCTAATGCAAGTGGAGAGACTTATACTTCTATTTACTATCCTGCTCTCTATCACATTTTTTATTTATAAATTACCAGTGAACATATTATATTTGTTATGTCAGGACATTATTGGAACCTGCTGATGAAGTATATATAACTTATACCAAGATATTCACCTGATTATCAATTACGATAAACCATCAATAATTGTAACCTGTATGGTATATTTATCTGTTTAATTAGACGCTTGCACATGAATTCTTACAACTATCTGTTTTAATTGTTAATCATCACAGGGGAGCAACTGTCACCCATGTGAGATATTTGCTTAGACAATCTATTGCTCACACAATATATTGATTTAAAACTTTTTTATATCCTTACGTGATGATGTCCCATAGATGGAATTTATTCAAAGGGACAGCCCAGGAGAACAACTGCTATTAATGAGACACACCTGTTTATGTAATTTTTCTGCTCGTACATTATACTGATACTTCATTGTATCCCCACGTGACTATGTCCTACATGTGATATTTTATTATAGGGGCAACCCAGTGGATATTACCCTGAATTCAGGGAGCCAATTAGGTAGCCACCGACGTCCACATTATAGGGTGGATACTTCGGGATCCTCTCAAATTTTTATTGTATATTATTATTTTCGCCAATTATCTGACCATAGTGTCCTAATCAGTGTGACTGACCCATAATTTTGGGATATAGAGATTGGAGACACACTGTTGTCCCTATCTCTTTTTCAGTCACCCACCACTGGACCTATCTTGGCCCAGATTATATGTTTTGTCTGTTTTATTCGTTCAATGTTTTGTGTGAAGATGTTTGTTCCTGATATTACTATATCATTTTATTAGCTTATGATTAAAAGTTAAATTTTAAATTACAATTGTAGTAGGTTGAGTGCCCCACAAAAGAGAGTACCCTTTCTTCGTTTCCTTTCTCATATAGTCCATACATGCCTACGCTCCCGGAAGTCATGGGAGGCTCACGATTTTTCAGGTAACCCCCTGCACCCCTGGTAGAGCAGGCATTTCTCCCGCATTCTGCCCACTTCCGAATGAAGTGGGTATAATGGGGAGAATTTTCACGGCGATCGTGGGTCCCCATGTAGCGGGCGGGGCTTACTGATGTGATTCTTTATGAATTGCATCATTTAGCCCCGCGCCTATTTAAATTTGCACCAATCTTGGAAAGTTAACACAAAGGCTTAATGATGTGAACCGTCAGGCCCTCCCCCGTCACAACCCACCTGCCTCTCCTCAACGGGCTTCTACCGGGGAGGAGAGAAAAAAAAATAGGCAAGTATGCTACAGTATAGTCACAGGATCAGTTAAGTACATGAAACAAGCAGCACATCCATCTGGATAGCTTGATGATAAGGAACTATTTTCAGTGTGTAGCATATCGGCTAGTTGCTTAACATCCTTCCTTTAATTATTTTGTCTTTAAATTGAATCCTACTTCAAAGCAACTCTGCCGAAAATATTTTTGAAAAACCCTATGTTTCCAAAGAAACTTCCGCTATTATAGAGCCTGCAAGAAAGTGTAATTGTTTGAATTTATACATCTCTACAACAGTCTTCATATCCTGGCATCGGTTATCTAATTGCAAACAGACAGTGCCAATCATTGGACAATACACAGTTACTCTGACGTAGACCTCCAGATCAGTCAGCTTCTCATTTTTGCAAAGATCATCAATATGATTTTTTATTTTCTTAACTCTGTTGTTATTAAATTAATTCAAAACACCCCACTGTGCATATTTCGGAAGCTTCCACTACAAGTTCATCAATAATTTCTGAAGATTAGTGACTTCCAATACACCATTTCCAAGAAGATTGTATGCTGACATTAAAGCTGGGTATACACCTTTGCGATCATTTGGCTGAATGGGTTAAATGCTCCCTATCAGCCGAATAGTGTGCACCCCCTGTGACTCTGTACAAACTAAGCTAGAAAAAGCTCAGTGTGTATGTGTATTGCAGTGGTTCTCAAACTCCACAGGTCACGTTTTCCAGGTCACCCAGCAGGTGCACAGGTGTATTCATTACTCACTAACACATTTTAAAGACATTGTCCAAATTAGGTATTTTCTTCCTCTGTCCACCACTTGATGAGGGTACAATGTCATGTTCTCAGCAGCATCCATGCAACTATTTCAGATGCGAGGCTGATCTTCCACAGGAAACGTTCATTTTCTGTTGATCTGCTCTGTCAGTGCCTACATTAGTTACCTGTTTTTGATCTAATATAAAATACTCCTAATTACATGCTATTAACCAAACTACACCAACATTCATCTCTCCACTTATCTCAAAATATCTCCCAGCTGTACCCCTTCCCTCTGCACCAGATCTACATCTCTCACCCACACGCATTATCCACAGGCAACATCCACTCTTTGTGATGCCCTCCCATGCACAATAAGACTTTCCTCTAGTCTCCAAACCTTCAAGTGTTCCCTGAAAAATCTCTCTTCACGCAGTTTATCATATTCCAGAACCACCCACCTAACCTCCGTAATCTACTCTACTAATTTCCTCCACTTTACACAGTCCACACATACCTTTACATATGTTCTCTTTCTGCACTCACACATTCCACTGACACAAGGACAACACTGCTGTGTGACTGGATCATACAGCCTACCAAGAACCACTGTAATCTGGTTGAGCCCATATGCAAAATGTAGCACTTATTCTCATGTATCAAATGCCTATTTCCTGATAGATTGTAAGCTTGTGAGTAGGGCCCTCTTACCTCTATGTCTGTCTGTTATTACCCAGTCTTGTTTTATTACTGTTCCATTCTTTATTTGTTAAAATTATTTATTATTATTTTGATCCCAATTCTAAAGTATAACAGAATATTTTCGTGCTATATAAGTAAATGTTAATAGTAATAATTTCACTGCAAGGTCTCTTTCTATCTAACAACAGCCTTTAATTGGCTAGTTGTTCTATGAATGAGCATTGTAGTATTTCTGCTTGTCAAAATACTGTGTAAAACTACAATTTCCATTTTTGCTCAGATGCCATTTTAAATGCATTATTTATAATCATTACGAGCTAAGTATAAAATGAAAAAAAGAAATATTAGTACAGAGCCATAACCGGGTTTAACAGCGCCCTGTGCTAGCACCACCCCACTTGCACATGATGTCATAGCTTCATATAGAATATTATTTATTATGAATTAATTAGTATACATGGGAATCTGACTTCAGTAAGAACCATTCAGATTCTAGCTTTCATTTATTTAGTAGATTCTAAAAAATTATAGCTATAATTTAATTGGTTACTATGGACAAAAACTCCATACTACCTTTTTACAAGTTTTAGTAAATCTAGCCATCGGTTCTGATTGCACAGGTATGTACTGCCAGTATCTGGTAACAAATATTGTTCACCATATGAGGCTTTATGTTAGTGGTCTGTCTGCGTTAACTCTAATTAGTCAGAGTCTAGGTGTAGTTTTTTGATATCAGAAACATTTATTGCCCATTCTAATACTATAGAGACACTTTCTAACACTTTGTCTGTTGCACCAAGCTTTTGAAACTGGGCTTTATTTAGAGTTATACATTATAGCACAGCCGCTGCAACTTTGTATGCAGCAGCTGTCATTAATATGTTAATGCCACAGGTGGTGTCTCATGTAAATAGATGCCACCTGCCACCCTCTGTGATCCGCTGCTGCATCCAAGGCGCAGTCATCGGATCACTTGCGTGAATATCAGTGATCTGAGTGACCCTCAAGTTACTGTAAGAATGGCCATAAAATTCACACTTCCGTAGCCAGTGAAGCTGCATCACAAGACACAATACACTGGCCTTGCACACCCAGAAAATGAGGCCAACACCCCTTCATTTTATGGGACACTGGATGTCGCTGTCCCATCCCCGTAGCATGTCAGTCATGCTGCAGCTTAGAGGGCACTGAGACTATTGTCACAAGCGGAATAGGTATGGTTCATATCATGATGCAGGCAGCCCGAGGGGAGAAGATACTGACAGGGCAGGTAAGTACCCTATCCCTACCCCTAACCCTCCCTAAATGGTGCCTAACCCTAACCTCCCGCTGGGGTGCCTAACCCTAACCTCCCCCCAGGGGTGCCTAACACTAAACCCCCCTTACTACACCCTAAGCCAAACCCTCCCAGGGGTTGCCTAACCCTAACTTCCCCCCAGGGATGCCTAACCCTAACCTTCCCCCCCAAAACCAAACCCTAACCCCGCTTCGCTCCCTAGACCTAAACCTCCCCCCCGCGGCTAACGCTAAGGGCAACCTGGACTTACCTCATTCGGGCTGGCGTCCGGCATCGGAATTAAGATAGGCATTGGTATTTCGATGCCTATCTTAAGTCCCTTGTTAGTATTGAGACCGGCGGCATCGCAGCCACTGGTCTCATAACTACATCCCATCACAAACACAGATCTGCACATGTGCAGTACATATCCTGTGCATGCGCCAATCAGCCACCATCAAAGTTATACGTAAATCATCGGGATTGTGTACAACTCTGAATCAAGTCTACTGTTCATAGACAACACAAGAATTTGAATGGTACTTCGATCCTTCATGAGTTGTAAATAATACATTCTGATGTTTCCATTCCCACAAAACAATAAGTAGCACAGCCAATTTCTATCCAGTTTTAATTCAGACTCCACTGTAAAACTACATAGTAATTGCTTAAAAAGGACCATCCATTTTGTTAACTATCCCTCAGAAAAGGGCCAGGTGGTTGGAAAATAGTTTTTCTCAATAAATCCAGCAGGAGCAGATATAGAAAGTGAAACCTAAATAACAAAACCCATCAAAAATAGCAGTAGTGACAAAGTAACTGGATATTTTTTTTTTCATATGAGAACTTACATGGTGACCCCAAGAATTACTGTCAGCATTATCAACATTTGTATTATTTCCTTCTACCAGATCAGAAGGTGCCATAGACCAAAAAGGCCAAATTTCAAAGTCATACCTATTACCTATTTGGGCCACAAAATGACCTTAAAATTAACTTTAAGGTCAAATTTTTTAGTGGCATCCACCCTAGTATTTCTATCTGAACTGTGACTCATTGATTTAGCATGGTTGCAGGCTGTTAACATTCTATGCAGGTAAAAGTAATAATTTTGGTCCTTGGTTGGTCTACTATTCATGCATGATTTGAGCACCAATATTAAAACTAAACTCCAATTATTTGTTACTCTTAATATTATTTTTTAACTAAATGTTTACAATATTTTCCCCTATATAATCGATATTGTTAAGAATAGAGTACAACAACCTTGTCTTATTAACTGACACACCCCATCACTGGTATTTAAAATAAATCTGAAAACATTTATTTAAAATTCTAAATGCTCTAACTTAATATTATTTACCCAATGCTGACTTCACTAATTAAACAACCATTCAAAACTATTTTAGATATTCCTATGTCTGCCGGGAAGAAACCACAACCCTCAATTATATTACAACTAGTGACTCGCCCAGCTTCGCACGTGAGCAATTTTGAATTTACAGAGATAGTCTTTTTTAACCAAGGTCTTATAAGATTGCCTTGCAGATGTTTTCCCATCTGACGATAACACACAAAGATTTAGTTTTGACGTGACACGCAAATGGGCCAAATAAAGTTGTCCATGAGAAATACAGTCTCCATTTAGGTCAACTCCAGCCATGTTAAGTGTCTGTACCTGTGCTTTATTTATTGTCATGCCAAAGCAGCCTCTTACCGGGAATTGAACTCGTTTGAAATGAAAGAATAGTTTTTCACATAAATGAAATAGGAATGGTAAAAAAGAGGGAACAACTTAAATTTTGTATCAGCAAACAGGGCTTACATCAATTTTTCTGGAGAAACTGGATAATATGTATCAATCTCTACTTGGTATAAAATAAAGTCCATTTTTGTGACATATATCTATCGGACTAAGCAGCGTAAGCCTAGGAGGCGCTCGGACGTCCGTTTTTGCATCAACTTGCTTCACTAAAATCGGCAATGTCATACAGTAATGTTACATACACAGAACCCTTCATTGAGAAATGCTCTATACAGTAGTGAAAACTGCATCAAAATCTGTCAAGTGGTTCTTGAGATTAGCCCGAACAGACAGACACCTGCCAGGGACTTTATTTTATACTATGTATAGATTACCAAACTAACACTTTTTTAACTTTTACTTTAGTTTTTTAACTGTCACTAATTAAAAAGTATATCATCTAAAATATTAAACAAGTCATATAACCCATTCATGGTTAGACAAAAAGCATAAACATAAAATAATATGCCAGATATGCCTTTTAATTTTTCTATTATATTGTTATTCTTGTAATTCCTAATCATCAGTAGTGAGTATGTTACACATACGACTTTCTATAAGCAGGTAGAAAGTATAAATTACAATTAAATGGGAAAAAAAACATTCATCTTTGAAGGGCCTAGGGAATTTTCAAATAATTCTACCACATAAAAGGTAAGATTCTTTCTTATGCCATAGTTAAGAAACCACTTATCCTGCCATATTATATTGAAATTATACTTCCTACTTCCTACTTCAATTAACTCTTTTCTTGCAAAGCAAACATTTCCTGTACTAAAGGTCAACAAAGACATGTGTGAATACTATTACTAACTTTTTTTTACCCATTGTACTTACTTAAATACCAAGCTGTGCTTTTATCAGAGCCCTTTTTCTTACCTATTTCATACGGAATCGCTATAATAGGAACCTTCCATAGAATCATATGTACAGTACATGCACACAAATTTGTCAAAGTGGAATACTGTTAATAATTGCAGGCCAAATACGATCATAACCAACACTCTAAGTTCAAAATCCTTTTGAGAGAATTAAAGTAAAAACTATTTTTATTTACTTACTTCACTCTGGAGAATATATCAGTCTTGAAAAAATAGTAAAAGTTAAACAAAAAAAATACAGTATATGAATATATATATATATACACATAAAAATGTATGCACTACTCCTTCATATCTTCCACCTGCACACCTGCAAGGTGCTCAATCTAAGGGCTCACAGAATACCTGCGGCCGTTGATACAAGTCCAGGAAAAGAGGGCACACTAATAGAAAAACACGATGTTTAGAAAAACACAATTCCTTTATAATGCTTTAAAAGGCAGGACGTCTTCATCACCACCCAGTGAAGGATAAGTTTAACTCCTGGCATTAGTTGGTATAATGCCAGTCAGATAACAACACTGCTGATAAGAAACATCCTCTAACAATATGACAAGGTATCAATATCAGTAATTAGTACACCGGCTAATATATACGCAGACAATCCATCATGTTGATTACATCAATCCTGTAATACTCATGTAGTTTGTCGACCTCGGTCCCCTTGATAATGGACCGTTAAAGACCAGCAGCATAACAACTCCTCCTATTCCATCTGAATTAAACCATATATACAGTCAGGTGCATAAATATTGGGACATTGACAGAATTTTCATATTTTGGCCTCTATTCACCACCACAATGGCTTTGAAATGAAACAAACAAGATGTGATTTAACTGCAGACTTTCAGATTTAATTTGAGGGTAATTATATCCAAATCAGGTGAACGGTGTAGGAATTACAACGGTTTCTATATGTGCCTCCCACTTTTTAAGGGGCCAAAAGTAATGGGACAACAATCCTAAATCTAACTTTCACTTTTTAATACTTTGTTGCAAATCCTTTGCAGGCAATTACAGCCTGAAGCCTGGAACGCATAGACATCACCATAATACTAATCCTAAACACATAGGCCCTCATTCAGAGCCGTTCGCTATTTGTGGTCGCTCGTTTAAAAACAAGGGGTGGCTATTCAAATGATCCGTACGCACATTGTAGTCTGTTCACACCTCTAAGTCTGAACGAGCGAGCAAAACATACGCTCGTTTATTTGTTAAAAACGCCCCCTGGCCGCTCGCATCCTACGTCATGTCCGCTATTTATTAGATTAATCGAGTACATCGACCAGCGTATGAACTGCTCGCTATTCTTGTGGTTGGTGTTTGCTACCACAAATTTGCGAGCAGTTCTGGCTAAAAAATAACCCAGTGACGTGGTCACTGACGCTGCTGTTTTAAATATGCACACCCATAAAACGCCCGTTTTGACCTTTAAGCACGCCTGCGTTCGGATCTCCACTCCCCATTTTCAAGCACCTTCCCCTGTTACCACCCACATACGCCTCATTCTGTCACTCAAAATAGCAGGCACTCGCTATATTGCGTACCAACGATTTTCGGCCGCACTGACTGGTTCGCGCATGCGTACTAAAAACCGTACGCATGCGCAGATGTGCAAACATCGCTCGGAACGAGCGTACTGCCGCTAACGAGCGGCTCTGAATGAGGGCCTTAGTACACTAGAAGCAAATCTGTATATTGCTACGAAGTGAATAATACCCCTTTCAGACTTATGCCTAAAACCCGGGTTTTCGCGCGTGAACGTGCATCAACCCAGGTCTGTTGTAAGTCTGTAAGGTGCAACTTGGGTTGACAGTCCTGGGTCTGCCACCTTGCTAGCTAGCAGGGTTTTCCCCGGGACTTCCAACCCGGGTAGATAACTCGGCTCGAGTGTTAAACAAATTGATTGGCCAGGGACAGTGGAGCTTGGACATGAGATCATCTCCAAGCGCCCACTGAATGCTGGTAGACCCGGGTCACTGCAAGACCTGGGTCCGGTGTGAAAGGTGACGACCCAGGAATAATCTGGGTCGTCTTCCTTGGTGTGAAAGGGGTATCCTGGCTTCAACCTGTGCTCGGTGTCCCAGGTCCGAGCCGGGTTGAAGCCGGAATTTTATATCTGAAAGCGATATAAGACACACAATTCAGGAAAAAAATACTTAAAGTACAAGAAACGCTACGCGTGGTAGAGCATCGAAGTCACGTCAGGCGATTGTGCCATGTGGCACAAAAAGGAAAGGTGTATAAGGAGGCATAGTACAAAATGTTGACATCCAGAATGTTGACATGGACGTTATTTTGCCATGGCAAACCACCTAGAACAAAGGAGTGAAATTTCAAAGTGTTTTTATAAGAAATAGAGAAATAAGTACACTGTATGTTCTCTTTATATACCATGGCAAACTTTTCCAAACAATCCGGGATAATATTGTTCTCAATATCTACATTGAATAAGTAAAATGACATAACTTGGTACTTGTAATGTTCATATTTGCGTACTTGAGAACACCCGGTTACAAACCAGTTCTACCTCTCCATAAATCTAGCTGCCATTGAAATGCATACAACTCTGCATTACGTGCGCCAGTTTTCAGAGCATATGCAGTGTGAATTCACGCAAATGGGTGTCAATTGCCCCAATGTGCTTACAACAGAGACACACTAACCAAAAAGGGTATGAGCAAGAAACTCATCAGTCAATATTGTTTTACTTGCAAAATATACAAGAAAATAGACATTGAAGCTTCACTTACTTTAAACTAGGGATGAGCGGGTCCAGTTTTCTGGGAACCGGACCCAACCGAATTTCAGTGATCCGGGGCAATCCGAGATAGCTCGGATCTCCCTACCTGTCCCGGATCCCTCTTCAAGACACGGCTGGCACCCCCGCTTTGCCGCCACTGCCGCCACACTGCACTGAGGACACTGCCAGCAACCCCACACTGCCAACACTGCCGGCACTCCCACACTGAGGACACCATCGGCACCCTTGCACTGCCAATACTACCAATACTATCAGCACATGTGCACTGAGGACACCGCTGGCACCCTGCTTTGCTGTGTCAACACCCTGCACTGAGAACACTGCCAGCACCCCTGCACTGCTGCCCCACGTACTGAGGACACCGTCAGCAACCCCACACTGCCGACACTCCTACACTGAGGACACCACCGGCACCCCTGCACTGCCGACACTGTCAGCACACGTGCACTGAGGACACCGCTGGCACCCCCGTTTTGCCGACACCACCGGCACCCTGCACTAAGGATACTGCCAGCACTCCTGCACCACGTGTTGGGGACACCGTCAGCGACCCCACACTACTGCTACTCCCACACCGAGGGCACCCCCGCACAGTTGACACTGTCAACACTCCTGCACTGGGGACACTGCTGGCACCCCCGCTCTGCTGACACTGCTGGTACGATGCACTCAGAATACTGCCAGGAGCCCCACTCTGCCAACAACGCCACACTGCCAACACCGCCGGCACTTCCACACTGAGGACACCACTGGCACTCTCGCATTGAGGACACTGCCAGCACCTGCACTGCCTACACTGCTGTCACAGTAAGTGCACTATTGGTGTATCCAACCCATGCTGCAAAACACACTGTATCCGTGTTGGAAACTGAACGGCCACATGTTAGTGCCACCCACTGCTGTCGCTTAGCTTAGTCAGCGAGCTAGCTGGATGCAACCTTTTGGCCCTAAACTAGATGAAAAAATCAATTTTGTGAGGTGGTCAAAATTGATTGGAAGTGACTGGAAATAAATGTTATTGAGGTTAATAATACTGTAGAAACAAAACCAGGCCCAAATTATGTGATTTTAGCTGTTTTTATGATTTTTTTTAGAAAAAATATAGTTCCAAAAACAAAAAACAAAACATGCAAGGGCGGTTTTGGCAAAACCAATCCAGATTCAAAACAAGAGAAGATACAGATCCAAAAAATCAAAACACGGGGATCGGCGCACATCTCTACTTTAAACATTTTGTAATACCACTGTATGATAGTGCTAGGTTGTGAGACCCATGGCCATCTACTCTTTGCCTTCATAACCACAGTGCTCTTCCTCTTTCATCCTGCTCCATTTGTCTTGAGACAGGAAAAGAACTTGTCCTATTTCAGGAGTGGGGAACCTTTTTTCTGCTGAGGGCCATTTTAATTTATATACCATTATTTGCGGGCCTGGTGCAGGCCACGCCCCCTCCATGTGATGTCACGCGGGGCCACAATCGCCGGTGATTACAGCAATGCCCGGAGCATTCTCAGGATGCTCCAGGGAACTTTGAAAGGGCAGTGGTGTGACTGTCTGAAGCGCCCTAAGGACGCTCCAGGCGGCACAGCTGCATAGATTCTGGCTGCAGGGTGCCATTCTAGGCTAGCAGAAAAAAACTCAGGGGACCAGACCAAATGATTCCACGGCCTTATATGGCCCCCAGGCCTGAGGTTCCCCACCCATCCTATTTACTTGTTGAAAACTATTCTCTTAGATACTGTTACCTGACATACAGTATCCTCGGCCTATACATGAACCTTGTTAGTAAATATGTAAGTGAAATCACACATACATAATATGCTATACAAATTAGAGATATGTGCTGACCCTCGTGTTTTGGCTTTGGATCTAGATTCATCTTCGTGTTTTGGTTTTGGATTTAAAAAAAACAACGTGATAAAACGTTTTTAAAAACAGCTAAAACTATGTAATTTTTGCAATCCGATATTAATTCCGAACAGCTGGAAGATCAGAACTGTGACTCGGATTTATCCAGATCTACTTGGGAGATTAGAACTGCGACTCGGATCTGTCCGGGTTCATGAAATTCGGGTGGATTCGGATTTCTGAGAAGCAAACCACACATCTCTAATAGTAACCAATATTTAATGAATATGAATGTGTCAACAAATTCAAAAAATAATATACAGTACTTTGAAGAACCTTTTATAATCATCATTTTCCAACTTCTCAAATCATCCATATAATTTTTATAGACAAGAAATATTATTAAACAAAACATCATATGTATTATCCAGATGGGCTAAACTATTCCATTTCTATTCCACATGTATTTTTTACACTATTCTGCCACTAACAGAAATACTACAAATTAGTGCAAGGCATTATATGCTAGTAACACAAGGCTTCAATAAGTTATTAGATAGCATAAATTTCTGACTAATTATCATAATTACAGTCCAGTACATAGATTTTTTTTTTTACTTGACAAGTGTTAGCTAAAGATTTTAACAATTGCGAAAAACATGCAAATTGGTTTTAACAGCTGTTAAACTTTGAGAGATGCTATTTCTTTTTTAGAAAATAATTATGACTTCAGGATGGGAAAATGGATTGTACGCTCTCCGAATGGGGAATCACTGTCAGGGTTATTAATGGAAATATCAGTAAACCTATCTTCTCTGTGAGAGAAACACGCAGAAAGCGAGTTACTTGCAGCATACCAAATATCCAAGCAACGTGCCTATTACCAGTGCCTGTAAGATGAAGAAGTTATGTATCCAGACTCTTCAAATCTTCAATGTCATTTCACATGGGGAGTTCTATATATACGGTACAGCTAACCCTTGACAAAGGTGGAAAATATACCGAAACGGCCGTCGGGCAGGCCGTGAGCCATGTGGGGACTTCCACTTTATTATGTGCTGATAAGTATAGCCTCTATTACTTTAGATGGAGTATATGGCTTATACGGATGATTACATGACAAATTTAATAAATGTTTTTTGTCTTTTATCATATTAAATGGTGGTGTGCTGGTTTCCTGCTGTATACTTCAAGGTGGTGTTTGTGAATGCATTCTTTAATCGGGCACCCATATGCACTCAAAGGTGTGCGCGACCTACTTCTCATGTATATATAGACTCCAGACTCCAACAGGTCTAAGTTCAACGTTTCAGTCTCACCAACTTTTATCAAGAACAAATATAAAAATGAACAAGTACGTACCTATATATCAAGATACCATCAAATGTATGAGTGTACGACCTGCCCCCTCGTTGTCCACCAGGTGAGTGACATCACTAGGGCAGGACCGGAGCACGCTAAATATATATATATGGCAAATCAAACTGCAGCACTCACGGGACCTTGTAAATAAGACTCCAGACTCCTACAGGTCTAAGTTCAACGTTTCAGTCTCACCAACTTTTATCAAGAACAAATATAAAGGTGAACAAGTACGTACCTATATAGCAAGATACCATCAAATGTATGAGTGTACGACCTGCCCCTTCATTGTCCACCAGGTGAGTGACATCACTAGGGCAGGACCAGCACACGCATCATGGTGTTGCCGCGTGTGACGCCAGCATCATGACATCAGCACATAGGATGCCAAAACCATGACGTCACCGCATCAGATGCGGCCTGAGGTCCACTACACCCTCTATGTAAATCATTGCCGATGTGGTGGACAAAGCGGTAAGTATGGTAGTGTGCACCAAATCACCAAAAACTGGTAGAGAAGCAACTGATATATACATATATAAGGGGAGACAAATATATAAATATACAGTATAGTTGCAGGCCCTTAAATAAAGGTGTGAAAGCATGTAGTGGAGTCAGGTAAGAAAAACACCAAGAGGTGCAAAAAGAATGAATAAAATAAGAAAAGCATAAAAAATATTTAAAAAATATAAAAAAATTTGACTGGTAATGATCAATAGAACAAGGTGACTATATCAAAAAACAAATTCAAATACAAATATATGAGGAACCAAAAGGCCCCCTAAAAAATATGTATACTAAGGTGATGAAAGTCCAGCATAGGGTGATGACGACAACAATTCACAGTACAGTGGTGATATTTACATACAAACTATCAGAGAATGGGTGTCACTAAAAGACCAGCTATCGAACTAAAAAATGTGACAATAAAAAATATAAACTATAAAAGTAGGAAAAAGTGTAATCTATAAATGGTAGTGGGCTCAAAGAGCGACTGTAGGCACAACAACAAAATTATGGCCTATGGGACCAAGTGCTCAGCACTCAACAATGTGTGTGAAGTTGGTATAAATGGTCAGAGCTGGAAAATAAATGTTGTTTCTATATCTGATACACACCTAAGTAGGTGGTATGAGCCTCATCATGAGGTCAGAAATAAATAATGAATAAACTCCTCTGTACATTCATAAGGTCAAAAACAACCCGGAGAGAGACGTGTCCAACATCACATTACAGAACCAAGTATTCCATGGCAGTCTCCCATCCAAGTACTAGCCAGGGCCACACTGCTTAGCTTCCAAGATCAGACGTGATTAGGCCTATCCAGTGTAGTGTGACTGTAGACAAGGTTGTCTAGACATTGCTGGCTCACCTTGGTATATATGTGTTCTTACAAATTATTGAGAACTCCGTCAAGTCAATTGCCTTAAGAATGTGTACAAGAAATCTCAAACAAAGATTGTCAGGGCAGATTTGTATAACTAAAGATTGCAGGCATACAACTGTTGGCACCTAAAGCTTGACTTATCTACTAATCACACCTTTTATGCAGAGCATTCTGTACCTTCATTAACTATAAAAAAGAACAGAAAAGGGGGACAATATGTTGCCCAGATCATCTGCCTATTAGTAGATATTTCTCATACCATTTGTTAAATTATCTTTAGCTGATGAAAGAAAATAAATACCATTCACAGTGTGCAGGTGAAAACAAAATTGCCACTCAAACTCTACCACCCCTAGGGAAAGGTCTATTGTGTCTAATGCTAAATTCTGATAATAATTACAGAAGTGTATATTGCCAACATTTGCTTTATATAGAGTAAACAGTAAGCATAGGGCATTAGAATATTGTTAAGGCAAAGAGACTCAATAATATATAGATTGTAAGCCCATGCAAGCAGGGCCCTCTACCCTTTGTATTCTATATATAATTATGCTAATTGAACATTGTAATTATGTTTCTATGTGAAATTGTTTACTTGTTTGTATTAGTCTGTACTTATGTAACTTAATGTCAGTTTTATTTCCTCTTGTACAGCACTATAGAATCAATGTGGCACCATATAAACAAAAAAATAATAAAAAGACAAATTACGATTCCACTCATAAGTGTAACATAGTATAAGAGCAAAAGAGGATTGCCACAATAGGAAACTGGTGACATATGTCAGTGGAGTAAAGGCGTTACTTTCTTATTTTTATTATAATGTAGTTGCATAACTGTGTATGTTGTCCACATATTTTAAATATTCTATATGGACATGATTGTAGAGCGGCACACAAATCTATATGTATATCTTTAAACAAACATGTATTGATGTTCCTTATTTGACTAATTACTTTATATGAATCAGCTATAATTTTATTAGGAGCACTGAGTAATATCTTTGAGAAAGCATGCACAATGGACACGAAACGCGGCAGTAGACTCGGGAGAGTGGCACATTTGAAATACTTATCCACCAAGTTTTTCTTTATTTCACTCCAGCGGCTAGCTGACATAGCGGCCTATTGTGCAGCACACAGGTAATATCATCACCTGCAGGGATGTTGCTTTAGATTCCCATAGTAAGTTTACGATAAGTAGCAAAGCTTGTATACCACAGAGGTAGAGATTACTCATGCTGCTTCCCAGGCTATACAATTTCTGTGTGTGACAGTACTATGCACTGATGAGGGATTGTAACAACTAAGAGGTGAATTTATTATGCTGTATAAATCACTTATTACCCCTGGAGTTCTTCGTATTGTTCTTACCTTAACCTACCAAATAAGATCTTGATATTACGGCCTGCTCTCACTCATGTGCTCCAGAGAACCTTTTCTTATATTATGTTTTTACACATATGAATGCATTGTTATGTAATGTACACTATATTACATTTATTTATTAATTCATTCATGTGCCATTCACTTTCTGGGAGAGTTCATTTTGAATATACAGCTCTGGTGTCATGTCATTCTCTGTTACAATTTATGTTTATGACCCTTATATCCATCCTCTTTGCTTCAATAGTGGACTCTTGCTTATTATTTGTACGTTGAGAAATATCCAATTGATTGAGATTTGTCTGCTTTCCATTAGGAACATATTCTGGAAATCCCAGCAAAGAAAACTCAAAGAAGCCGAATTTTCTTACTTACTAGCATGTATTAGTTAGTTTTTACTTAAACCTCCTCTTAATTTCTTACTCTCTCCATCCATGGCCCCTGCTTACCAGTTCCCCATGCAACTCTTTACCCCATCCCTACAGAATGAAAGCTCTCAGGTAGAGCTCTCTGCTCTCTATTTTTGCCCATTGCACTATCCATACCACCAGAGCATCCATAACACCAGTGCTCCTTGTCTGTTGTCCCTTTCAGTGACTCAGATACTGGGCCTGATTCAGAGCCGGACCCTCTGACAAGAGCGCTCGCTCTGAATCAGGGCCCTCTTACCTAAAATTGGAGCGGCCACCTGGCCGCTGGCATAGCTGTGGGTGACCACCCACAGCTTATGCGAGTGGCCAAAAAGATGCCCATCGGGCTTGCGACGAGACCCTGCGGTAGGGTCTCGCTGCCGCAAGCCCAGGAGTGCTTTTGGCTCTATCAGAGCCAAAAGCACTCCCACTGACATCACTAGTGATGTCAGTGGGGCCGGCCCCAGATGGTAGGCGTTCCCATGGGAACGCCTCCGTCTGGGCAGCAACGCCCCCGGCACGCCCACCAAAGGGGGCGTGCTGTCACTCACCATCGACAGCACGCCCCCTTTGGTGCGAGACCCATAGCGACGGCTTGGCCGTCGCTATGCGGGTCTCGCGCATGCGCACGACGGAGCTCCCTCCGTCGGGGCACATGTGCACTAGGGCACCATCGACCTGCTTGCGAGCGCTCAGCACTCGCGAGCAGGTCTGAATCAACCCACTGTTTGCTTGCCCATAAGATGATTCAGAAAGAATCATTGAGAGTCGTTTTGCCTTCCCATCAGCTACTCACTACTGCCTGCTCCTGCAAGCTACAGTTGTCCTTCATTTCCCCTTTACTTGTCACTCCCTGCCTATGGATTACTGTTGTGTTTTGTACTCATGCTCTATACTTATACAATGGTTCAATGATATGTATTGTATTGATGCTGTTTATTTTATTTGTTTTTTATGCCAATCCGATTTTCAGAGGCATCTATTAAAATAAAAGATAATTATAATAATGTTTTGTAAATATAATTGCCTATGGTGCTCTATATTCATTTATTGTTTGTGTTGAAGGAGAATTTTAAGGAATCTAGGATATCAGATAAGCTATATGTTAATTGGTATGATTATTTAATCACTATTGGGCATGGTGTAAAATGCTATTGTTCATATGTTTTAATATTTGATGATATTTGAATCTTTTGATGGATACTTGAATACAGAATGGACTAAGATTCACAGATAAGCACTTTATATTAAAAATTTCAGGTACACAGGCACTATTATAATGTAATCATAAAGGCTGAATCACATAATGTTATTGCATTTAATAGTTTCCTTCTGTATTTTTTTATTGGGTACCTATTATTGTATGTGGTTGAGCATACTTTTTATTTACTACACTATTAAATGACCTTTCACTCTTATTTTCAGATTATTTTAATAACTATTGTTTTCATTTATAACTGTGAACCCATGTTCTGACATTTATGGTTAGGACACTATATTCTGAAACCAGGTAAATTTGATTGAGTGTCAAACTGGTCAGAATTATGCACAATTTGCCACAGTAGTCCCTGGTTTCACATCCTATAACGTCTCTATTTATTGGTTTGTTTAGACCTGTGTACATCTATTTCAAATAGGAAACTTTTCAAACTGGACTATTTGTATTTGTTTCATAATTTATGGCACATTTTATAACTTTAAAACTAATTTGTCGAACAGATTCTGGAACCGCAGCAAATTTGAGCAAGAAGAATCTCTATCAGAAACTTATATTCTCAGTCTTGCACTGTTCCCTGGGCCACTTTTAGAATAAATTACTTACATTTTATAGTGAATTTAAAATACTGCATATCTAAATCACCAGAAATTATAACCACAGAGTCAAAGGTGTAGCAAGACCTATGGATGTTCCATATGAAAACTCCCTCCGCCCCCCCCAAATTAGGGACAGAATTGGATTATGGCCACATTATATCATACCTATTTTTATTAGGGAGACTAATAATTTTGTAAAAAATATATATATATTTTCAAATATAATACTATATGCTAATCACCATTCATTTAGACCTTGTATGTCAGATAAATATGCAGAGAGTGCAAGCATTAGATCATTTAGCATCATAATGGTTATTCAACAAAACAATTTGCATATATGCAATTTATTTTTCTGTTTATGTAATTTGGCTGTAAATTATCTAAAGTGTGCACTCTCTTCCTGTTTAACTGACATACAAGGTTTACATAAATGCTAATTAGCATATAATAAATATAATAAACTAAAAATATATATATATAATATATAAACAATTAGCTTAAATCCATGGCACTCAAGCATCTGCGGTGCCCTTGGTATGTGACCACACTATTTAAATTAGGGATGTGCAGGCTCGGTTCTACTCGGTTCCGTTCGCATATCAGTTAATGAGCACTTGGGGAATAAGCTGACAAAATTTGACAAATTATTGCTATCTATATATATATATATATATATATATATATATATATATATATATATATATACAGAGGAGTAACGTGGGTGGTTCCAGATTAGCACGAGCTAGAGGCGCCAAAATAGACAGAGGGCGCCATTCAGGTTTTCGGAATTTATGGGGTGCTGCACAGTATGATGGCCGCCTGTTAGTTTTATCTCGGTTTGTTTGCTCTATATCCTAAATAAGTTACGGATCTGTTTCTACATTTCATGCTCCCTCAAGCTGCCCAGATTGCCTCCCCTCCGGCCCTCCCTCCTCTGTGATCATCTTCTGTCACCTCTCCTTTCCTGTCAGATTAATTACATTCACTTCTCACTTCTTTAATTCCCTCCCCTATCTACCATGGGATTGGCTCTTTACCCCTGTCCACTCCTTTCTCATTGGCTTCTGTCACCACCCCTCTCTGATCAACTCTTTGTCCCTCCCCTCTCCTTTCTTATTGGCTTCTGTCATCACCCCTCTCCTCTCCTTTTCTTACTGGCAGGTATGAGTTTTAGAAAAAAGTCACTGCTTTGCTATATAAAGTAATGAGGTGTTCCTAGGCATGAAATACTGTATTTAGGAGACCTGAAATAATAATAATGGTGGTAGACAGAACATGATTAGTAGTACTCACATTAATATAGGTGCAATGTATATTTGCAAAGTAGGAGCATAGCTGAGAATGGAGCTTCCCATAGGTGTTCCCATTCCAGTAAAAACTGCTTGGGGCAGTAATTGCAGTAATAGCTGTGCACCCTGTGGAATCTCACTCTAGTACATGTATTTTGTCAATTTAAGTTAAATGATCAGAATATATAATACAATCTGCTCTATTGGCTAATAACAATGATTCAAATGAGATAAAAGTCAGACCCTAGGTGCTATACATAAATAAAGCAGTGCCAATGGAGTTACCTCTTAATCTCAGATAGTGTGTCACCGAAGCATTCCCTCAATGGGAACTTAATGCCCAGCATGATACTGCCATTGTTTTCTGTTTTTCTCTACATTTCTGTATTCCCCAACAGGCTGGCCATACCCCACTGGCACAATTGAGTACAGGGGGGCTACGACATGCACTTTCTCCAGGCGCCATGGTTCCATACTACTCCTCTGTATGTATATATATAAATATAGAGCGATAGGCGGCACTCCCGGCGACTTCACAATGGACACAATACACTCATAGGTAGGTTAATCAATGTTTCAGAACTCTTGTAATGATTAATTCCTCAGGATACAATAACATTTTTATTGTATCCTGAGGAAAGAACCATTACAGAAGTTCTGAAACGTTGATTAACCTACTTACGAGTGTATTGTGTCCTTTGTGAAGTCGCTGGGAGTGCCGCCTATCGCTCTATAGATTTCTCCTTTTCCATTATCGGGAAGGGTAATTGAGAAAGGCATCGGGCGCACATTACATATTTAGCCCTATGTGCCGGCCACAATTGCTGCATATATATATATATATATATATATCAGTCTCTAGTGTATTAGTCTCCTTAATTCTAATTGTGTATGATATAATGTGGTATATAAGAAGGCTATGAGTCACACATGAATCAGCTTAGGAGTTATGCTACTATACATGCAGGAGACATGGATGAATAGGTACATTTGTAGCCAGACAGAGCAATGTCTCCTCTCAGTGAGAAGAGAGAGAACTGGACAGCCTGGGAACTGCTGAGAAGCTGCTAGCAGAGTTTCCAGGTGCAAGGAGTGGGCCAGGCCCATTAGCAGCTCACTACACCTATTGTAGCTACGCCATTGCACAGAGTATTTATTCCTGTAGCTCTTACAGCATCACAATGCAAATTATACTTTTGCGCTACAAGAAAAGGTCTATCAAAAAGTTTTATAGCATTTTCACTATTCTGATTTTCTTTTCTTTGCTCTTCTTCTTTATGGTACCAAGCAATTCTAGATGTATCACCATGGCAGGTCAGCAAAATGTTGTCACTGTATAAATAAAATAGCATGGTATACAATAGCCATTTATCACTTTCAAATTAATAAATAAAAGCATCTTACATTGTGTTTTTGTTTTTAAAAAATATTTTTTTTTTTGCCGTAAGTGCTATACTTGTCATTGGTCTCAGGATTATAGCTATTTATGGTACTGCCGCACATATAAATGATAAAGCAGGAAAAAACTTCTCACTCCTGGCCATTGTCCCCTTGCACAGGTATGAGTTATGAGAAGTGTATGGCGTGTGCAGGAGGTGTCACAGCCATTATTATAGTTGAATAAGATCATTTCCCCTTTCTTCTTTTTAAACAACCTTTCAGCAGACCAAGCCCTGTAAGGTAGGGGCTTAATGATTTCCAGTGATTGTATCTGATTACATCTCCCTTTTCCTACTCTGAAAACCAAGCTAATCATGTCAAGAAAAATTTGTCCTAATCAAGCCAAATTTGATAGAGCCCCCTCCCTTTTTCACTTCATGAATTTCTTGCCTTTCAAAATAGCTTTATTGCCTCCTCTGCTACAGTGTCAAATGTACATTGTAACTCCCAGGTGCCTTAGAAATGCTTTTCTAGTATAGGTAGACTGTTTTCCTGGCCAATGAACTATTCCCAGACACTTGAATATATGTATAGAATACACGCACGCAGCATATATGTATTTATAACAATCAAAATTAAGTTAATGCAACCAATTACCACTAGATCCACAGAGTTGTTGCAATAACCTGTAACCATTTCACCATCTCATTTTCTTTGATTAAACACTTGGGCAGGAATTTGTGCTCAAAATATAATTAAAGGGTTTCTGATACTGCCATGCCAACAAGAAAAAAGTTATTTCCACTTTATGTGAACTTGGAATTTGAAGTACTTGTTGAATAAGAAAATGGCGGAATAAAAATACAGCAGTTAAGCTCCATTTAGCATTTGTAGCCAAAGTTACCAATGAGGCGGCTGTGAGGACGAAAATAAGTGGGGTCCAAACTGTTCAGCTTGATTAGCATGCTAGATAGTGATTAAATGACATGGTTACCTATATGGTACTAATCACATCACCTATTATGTGCATCCATATTAGGCTTAATTTCACATACAACAGCTAATAAATCATTTAGAAGAATTGTGTGGGTCCGCAAAAAAAAAAAGCAATGAGGCTGAAATTTGGTCTAGACAGTACAAAAACAGTACAAAAAGGATATTGTAAGGCTTAGCCAGACTGGCCACATCATAAAGTAACACCATGGGTGGGATGTACTACCACCAAAATGCGGTCAAACCTCCGAAAACTGCTGTTTTGGGGGGTTTGAACGCATTCATCATCTGTATCAAGCTCCAGAGAGTTTTGCTCACACCCGATAGGCAATGACTAATAAAAGAATAATTCCTAGAAAAGGATCCAACAGGATCCCACTCAGTGTCCCCCTTGGCTCGCACATGCGCTGGCCAATGGCCGCACATGCGCAGATAGACTCCCTGGTCATAAACCCGGAAGTCCTCATATCGCAAAGGACATTTCTAATTGGAAGAGCTGTCCTTTGCGGTTTTAGTGGCAAAACTACATGATTATGGTATTAATAAACAACGCTATCCATGTGGAAAGTGGCGGAATGTTTCGCACTCTAAATGCGATGTGTGATACATCCTACCCCATATGACAAAAGTAATTCCTACTGTACTGCAGCCAATCAAGAGTTTAGTAGGAAGTATGTTAATCACTGTCAAAACAGTGCTGAAGAACTACCGAGCATAATATCTGTTATAGAGATCAGCAACTACACCAGGTATTGAGGAACAGAGCCTTTAAGCTCTTATAAGATTATGGGTGGGATGCACTATTGCAGATATTGCAGTCAAACTGCTGAAAATGAAGTTTTCGGAGGTTTGGCCGCTCACCGCATATGCACCAGGCTCTGGAATGCAATACATTCCGGTGTTTGTATGAGCTGGGTAATGCCATTTTTAGATGGGGTTGCCCAATAGAAGCCTATGGACCCACAACTCCCCCTGAGAGGGAACCAATCGGATCCATCCCAGCACCCCCCACGGCGCGTGCATCACTTCTATCGCAAAGGACAGCTCTTACCGTCACCCATGTGTGAAAGGAGTAGCCCTGGCTTCAACCTGTGCGCAGTGTCCCGGGTCCAAGCCAGGTTAAAACCGGGATTTTATGAAGGGGGTATTTAAGAAATAAGAAACATAGTGAACAAGAATCCAATTTTTATACAAATTCAAAGTATTTTGTGACTGAATATGACAGTGCATATTTATTGATGCATTAATATGCTATTATGTTCCTATCTGGGTCAATTAACCCCACTAATTTTCAGTTGCAAAAACTGGACTTTTCTCCATTTTTTAGCTTCGGGCAATTCAATCAGAGCCTGTTTTTGGCACCAGAAAAATGATGTTTCAGGCGAATACACATAGAATCTGTGAGGAGTTCTCGGCCTATGTGTTTTTGAAGGCGGCTTCCCAACATCAGGTTAACTGGGATTTTTTTTCGGAGGCTGAAAAAAATGCAGATGAGCGCTGTAGGCAGCCGTGCTTCAAAGCTAATTGAATAGACCCAGGGGATCAAATAGCGTGCGGTAATTTACCATGGCTAATTGAATTCCCCCCGCTATAGCTAAAGTTTAATTATACTGACTACCAAAGTAATAGAAGGGCCTAAGAATGATCTGCTCTGCATGCATATTTATATAGCTCACTTTTTTGACTGGCAACAAGTGTTCATGGTTTTATAGGAGCTATATAGCAATTGCCAATAAATGGAAGTTTTCAGACATGGACTTTTTACTTCAGTATAATCAGTATGTATGAAGGTGAATAGAAATATCCTACATAGGGAATATACTGCTCAACAATTTAATATTGCTTCCATAGTGTGTCTTTACGCATTGTATTTCAGCTCCATGATGTACATTATTCAAATGCATTCCATTTTACAGAAAGAACTGCTAAGAATATGTACAAACAGAAACACTGGGGTACATTTACTAAAGTGAGCGTTTTTAGAAGTGGAGATGTTGCCCATAGCAACCAATCAGATTCTACTTAACATTTAACTAGCACCTTCTAGAAGCTAATAGCTAGAATCTGATTGGTTACTATGGGCAACATCTCCACTTCTAAAAACTCCACTTCTAAAAACTTTAAATTTTAAATTTACCCCACCAAGCGAATCAATTGTCTCTGAACGGAAGAGATAAGGCTGTAGTTCTTTGGTGAAAGACTGTATTCCCAGCTATCAAGTTTTCAGAGAATATTTTCCATAAAGAACCACTTTGAAATAAAAACCATGCATAAGCAACTATAAGCTATTTCATCCAGAAGGCGGCCCACACATCTCAGAAATACAATAAATTTCTGACAAAACAGATTGGTTTTACTGCCTGCTAAGCAGTCGGTTCAGACCAAATAAAAGTGATATTATGATTCATTAAGTGTGACAATTACTGTTTCCGGCATCATGATCCTGTCTGTATTTTCACCCACTCGGGGGGTGGGCGGGTTGAGGAAGAAAGCGAGAAGCCACTCAGAGCCTCTAATGGTTGATTACAGAAGACAATATCTTATACTTGGCTAGATGAGGAGTTTACACACCATTTCCAATACCATATATTAAAAGATGTTCTTTAATACTGGATTTACTTGCCCTATAGGTGTAGTCATCCTTTATGTTTATTTGGTTGTTTAACCCAAGTAGGGAATACGTTTTGTTTAAATATTACATTTATTGGGGGGTATTTCCCTTACCTTGGAGGTTAGCAGTGCCACTGACTCCTATTCAGGTCATTAACCAGCAATATATACTGATCACAAAACAACAGCTCTCATCATTAGTACTAAATACACAATTTAGTTTGATGTTCCAAGTAAAGTGAAAAGACGCCTGTGTTTTTAAGGGGCTAATTGACAGAGGTGTAGAAATACGGAGAAGCTAAAATCAGTGTAGAGGCAAAATGAGGGGGAAACTGGTATCCTGCGTTGCTCATTGTAAAACCGTGTTTTCGTGCTACACGTGCATGCGTTAAGTAAGCAGCCTACGGGTCCTTCTCTACATCAGAAATTCTAATTCACCACAGCTGCCTCATGAATTATTATTTTCTAAATGACATTTTGCAGGCGCCAACCAAAAAAAAACACAAAAACAAACAAACAAATGCAAATGATCAAGCTGGATTTCGCGCACAGTATAACACAAACATGATGTTCAGTTTGAAGCGCTAACTGAAAGTTCTGCGAGTTACCAAAGACAATCCAAGGCCTACAAATACTACCGCATTGGTGACAGAATGTTCATAGACAGGACACATGATACTGTAATTTGCATTCATGCAGATACATGGAATTTCCATTTAGACAATAGTAAATAAGAGCAGGAAGTGACATTAGGCAGGCACTTCCTGTCTTTTCTCCTCCTACTGTCTTGATTCTTCCTTAGGCGGCTGTGCAACAGCTTAACGGAGTCTTAATAGATGTGTGAGAAGCAAGTTATTTCATCCGTTTATCAAATGTGGGTGAGGAGCAAATTTATTCTTGACGGTTCCTTAATGTCTATCCATTCATTACTGTTCAAGCCAAGCAGCCATTGCTGACTTAAACGGCATCTCTTTTTGGAGACAAGGGAGAGCTGAGATAATTCCTAAAGTCTATTCCTGCTGCATCCAGAGAGCTGTGGAACCTATGTGTTCATGATGAACTAAGGGAACATTTAAGCAAAGTAATTAGGTTGGTAACAACACCCTGTGTATGAGTTGCTAAAGCTGCCTTTATTTTATCTACTCAATGAGCAAACTAAGTCCCTATTTTCGTTATGCTGAAACATGATGCACAGAACGTCTTGCATTGAGCATTTTCTGTTTAGTTGCACAATACTAAATCAAAAATGTTTTAGCAATGAGTCCACAATCTGTTGAAATGTTTTATGTTCATGAAGCTTATTAAGTTGATATGGGCTCATTTCATAGGAGATTACACCTACAGTGATGGAATTCCCATACAATCATTTATTATTTAAGATATTTGAAATGCATTAACACATATTGTGTAAAAGTAAATTGTTGGGCTATTTGCAGGGACATCCAATCCACAAAACACAGGACTTATTACTGAGAGAAGCATAGTAGCATTTAATAGGATCAACATAATATTTGTAATCAGTACAGACCAAGGATGCTCTATCCAGATCATAGTCTCACCTTCGTACTGAAGCAAAGTGACCTACATTCTGTGTGAGAATATAAGATGATAAAAACAAGGCGTACGAGAATTCCACAACTTAGAAAACTGAAAGATGGATGTTTGTTTGCTGCATGCAGAACCAGAACAAAGCACCCTAAAGTGATCAACCCTGTGATATTACTTCTTCAAATCACTGTGAAAGGGGATTAGAGACAATGGAAAGTATCTGTCAATTGCTAACATTTTTTTTGTTGAACTTTGCACAAAGTTCTGCTTCCCAATACAGTAAAATAATGTAGTATGGTCATAGGCAGTGAACAGTTCTAGCTCCACTTATACGTTCCCAACTAATACATTTCATAGCAATGATACTACTGCAACTCATCACTGCACACTACTACTTGAAGTAAAAGACTATGGCCCTCATTCAGAGCCGTACGCTCTGAGCAGAGCGCACGCTCTGAATGAGGGCTGGCCTCCATGAGAATGGAGCGTCCTCCTGGACGCTCGTATAGCTGTGGGTCACCACCCACAGGTTATACGAGCGTGCAGTTTGATGGCCGCGATGGTCGTGACCATCGCGACCATCGAAACTGCGAGCCGGAGCCTGCGGTTGAGGTTTTCAACCGCAAGCTCCGGAGTGATTTTGGCTCTATCAGAGCCAAAATCACTCCCACTGACATCACTAGTGATGTCAGTGGGCCGGCTTCTGACGGGAGGCGTTCCCGTGGGAACACCCCCGTCAGGGAGGCACGCCCCCGGCACGCCTACCAAAGGGGGCGTGCTGTCAATCAACATCGACAGCACGCCCCCTTTGATCAGACACTACGAGCGAAGGACTTTCCTTCGCTCGTCGCGTCTGGCGCATGCGCACGACGGAGCTCCCTCCGTCGTGCGCATGCTCAGTCCAGAACATCGACCCACTTGCGAGCGGACAGCCGCTCGCGAGTGGGTCTGAATCAGGCCCTATATTCCAAAATATATATACCAGGAAAAGGAGAAACCAATTTATATTGTCATTGGTTTGCACTTGAACAGTAAAGTCTTACATAGAAAAATATATGCAGTCGCCTGTATTATAATTTATAAGCTAGCATCTCTGCTCATGTCATGAAGTGGTTAACTAGACGCATTCGCTTATAAGATAAAAACCTGCTTCTAACACTGATATTTAGCACAGATCATCTTTTTCACCTTTTGTCTTGCATCTTCTCTACACCTTCTAACATCTCTTGGCCCTGATGGACAACTTTGTGTCCCTTTTGTTTGCACTAGACACCTCACTACTCCTCACAGTCCATCGCCATCTGTCTGTGCATTGCCGTGCCGCTGAGAAGTGTAGGATTTCTAAGACAAACAAATCTGTGTATGATTTAACTGTTCACCAATGAAATGATGAACTGCCATCTGCTGTTTTTAGTTTGGAAACCCTCAAAACAACAATGGAAATATATACATTTGATATACTGTATTTCAAATAAGAATGGCATTTAGAACATAATGCCATACAATGCAGTGGCAATTAGAAATTAATTTCTGCCCGCAGTACTGATCTGTTGCCAAAGTGACAAAAAAAAAAGGACAGATAGAGGGATAAGACTGAGAAAATGCTTCACATTTGTCAGGAAAACATTGGCAATACATGCGCTACATAATGAACTTATATCAAGAATACCTATAAAGATACAGGAATAACCACATAAACCGTTTGGTGCATTATACATTTCGTGACAGCAAGTCATGTGGACATTTGTGCAAATCTCATTTTTATTGTCAAACAGCTTTGAGAGTGATGGAATAATATAACATTTCCTAAACTAGACAGAATATAAAAATGACTTTGCAGACTCTGGCTAAGTTATCCCCAAACCTTTTTCATGTTATGAAACACCTGCCAACATACCTGTCTTGTAATTCATTTTATTGTTCACCCACCGTTGTTAAAATATTATGATCAATCAATCTGTACTAAGGAAAACAATAGAATAAAAATGTGACTACATCGTACACATTGCATTTTCTTTTCGTCTAACACACATAAATGTTTGTTCCGCATGCAGCTTATTACTGTAGAACACATATCTGTCCTGACGCAATAGGTAAGAAGCACCACTGTGGCCTGTTCATTTAAAGATTTGGCCTTTTGTCACTATTTAAATTGGTTACAGTATGTCAGGAAAGTACAAAATAGTAGTTTAACTTTCTACATGTATATTCATCTCCAATTCATCTTCAGGGGTCTATGTACTAAGCCTTGAAGAGAGATAAAGTGGATAGAGATAAAGTACCAACCAATCACCTCCTAGCTGTAATTTTTTAACCCTGGGGGAGATGTACTAAGCTTTGAAAAGTGATAAACTGGAGAGTGATAAACGACCAGCCACTCAGCTCCTAACTGTCATGTTACAGGCTGTGTTTAAAATATGACAGTTGGGAGCTGATTGGCTGATACTTTATCACTCTCCAGTTTACCACTTTCCAGAGCTTAGTACATCAGACCACAGACTGTAAAGTGACAGGAGCTGATTGGTTGGTACTTTATCTTCATCCACTTCATCTCTCTCCAAGGTTTAGTACATCTCCCCCTCAGTAAGAGCTGTTTGAAGGACAATTCCCAGTTACTTTAGTATAAGGGTGCGTACACACGGGACGATTTTTTGAACAATTTGTCATTAACGACGTCGTTAGCAGCAAATCGTTCAAAAAATCGCTCAGTATTTGCCCCA
The DNA here is from genome assembly GCA_031769625.1 of Taudactylus pleione. Taxonomy (NCBI): domain Eukaryota; kingdom Metazoa; phylum Chordata; class Amphibia; order Anura; family Myobatrachidae; genus Taudactylus; species Taudactylus pleione. The sequence continues at coordinate 5,167,124 of JAUIMM010000706.1, read as the reverse complement.
AAACGATGAACAAAAACTACAAATGCGCGCTCCCGTTTGCCGTTTGTAGTTTTCATTCATCGTCCGAACTTACTGTCCAACCTGACGATATTGTCAGGTTGAACATGTTCGGTGATGAGGGAGGGAGCCTGGCACTGAACAAAATCGTTCTTGATTTCGTTCAGTGTGTGCTCAGTGTCGTTAACGACACTGAGCACACTCCTGCCGGGGACACACGGGACGATGTTCGTTCAGGGCGCACATCGTCCCGTGTGTACGCAGCATTGGTCTTTGTTCCTGTTATATGGGTAAATTCCCATCAGTAGACTTAATACTTCCATAAAATTGATTCTTGTGACTAGCGTTCCGTTGAAGATGTTGGAGCCAATCTAAAAAGTACAAATCAGGCGCACCCCTAAACATATCATCAAGCATACCCAATTGTGCTATATTGTCTATCGCTGCAAGAAGTCTAACAGGCTCTCATGAGTTAGTAATAAAGATATTGAACTTAGAAAAAAAAAAATCAGGATATTTCATCTCTGAATTAGTTTGTAACTAATGATTATTATTTTGTAATATGTTGAATTTGGTTGACTGTTTGGTCATTATATAGATTCCTAACTCCTCAAACTGCAGACAGACAACATAAATGTTGTTTTATATTATAACAGGATGTCGCTCATTGGATTCCAACCTCCCCTTCTTTTAATTGCTGAACACCACCAGTTTTCTGCAGTGCCTCCTACTAGGCTGCTTATCTAGAAGTGGCCAAGTAGGAATCGGTGATGACTGAAATCTTCTGTGCAGCCCTGCTCTAGCTGTGTGTGTTTTCTGTTTTCAGAAGCGTACCCTGCACACAATCCGCTCTAAGTGCCTGTTTGTGTGCAGGGGGAGAGGCTCTGATTTCTGGCTGCGACAAGCTTGGCTCTGCTACCTTGTACAAGCGTTTTGCAGGCTTTCAGACCCTTCTGGTGACAGCATGCTGGGCTGATCCACAGCACTTCACATGATGGGCTGCTTGTTGTCTGATAACCTTTGTGTTGCGTTAACAGGATGCCTGTGTGTGAATGAGATGTTCCATAGATAAATGATTATCCTGTATACAAATAAATAAAATGCAAATGTAGTTTATAACGATGGCTGGGGGCAAGATGAGCCTTCTGTTGTGTTTCTCCATGCCCCCCTATGAGAGCGGGGGCGTTACTGTACCACCCTGTGTGTATGGAAGTGCTCTTTTCTTTTGCCTCTGTTCCAGGAATTAGATGGCTCTGCCAGCGTGGCAGTGCTGTCACCATGCAAGGAGCTTCCTGAAGAACAGATGGTACAGGCAGGGAGAAAGGAGGTGCCAACTGCCATCCCACGGGCAATTGGCACCTGCGTTCCAATAAATGTGATCCAACCAACTTGTGCGCCAGGCTCTGTTCCATTTGAGCAAGAGCGCCACCCATCCATTGACAGTGAAAAGGGCCACAGGATCTAAGCGAGGGAAATGGATTAGGAAGCATAATCAGTTAGTCATTCTTGGACTATAGCAAAATATTGATTCTCTCCACCTCAGTCATTACATAAGCAGAAGCAGCTCATCCACTGGCTATAGAAATACTCACAGCACTAGTGTTACCTTATCAATCAAGACTGTATAGCACAGTTTACTAACTTATAACCTGCAAATTATCTGTGGAACAAACTGTATATAATATATAATAATATCATACGTGGGAATATGAATTGAATATTCAAACTAAGTCACTTCCATTCCTTGTCAATTTGGCCTTAAGCCATTACATTATATTTGTCTGAGTTGCTAATCTGACTTTACAGAAACAAACAAAGGAATTCCAGATACAGTCTTGTACAATGTTATTTAGCCATCCCCCACCAGGGCTGTAACTAGGGGTGTGTGACGGATGGGGCAGCACAGAGTGCAGGGCTCTATGGGTGGCTCCGTCGCTGCCACACAGCCATTGCTTCTGGCTAATAGGGTGCCTGGAATGGCAGTCTGCAGCCAGTATCACTACAGTAGTGCCGTCTGGAGTGACCTTTGCCATGCACCCTTCTGCTTGTAATTACAGCCGCTCTGAGCATCCTGAGAATGCTCCACGCAGTGTTGTACTTCCACGGTGTCCCCTACTGTGCACCATCATGTACTCAGGGTGGGGGGGTTGGCACAGTGTTCAGAAGCCCTGTGACGGCTCTGTCCCCCACAAATGTGAAACTGAATAGATATTAGATACTGTACATGTGGAACTTTTCTTATGTGAACTTCTAGTTGTCAAATTTAAGTTGCATTATATTTATGGAAACTGCTGCACAGCTGAAAAATGTGACGCCGCACTCACATACGGAGCGCCAGGGGCAGACATGAAGGAAAGACAGTCAGCATATTCTTACATGTGAAGCTGCTGGCTTCGATTTGTCATGTCAGAGTTATGCTGGGAGTGTGGTGCTTGGCTATGATGTCACATCCAAATGCCCCACTTACAGTCTTAGGTGGCACCCACCTCCTGCCTGCTAAGGTAATCAGCTGGAAGCAACAAGAGTGGAGGATGGGATACTGCCTCAAGTAGAAAGGGTGCTCCCTAGGCTATTGGTGGGTCTAGTTAACTCACAGAGATTTAAGTGGAAATACAAGGAGTGTTTCATTTGTAGTATGCATGATGTGGGCAATGGTTGTGATCAAACATCATAGTATGCTATGCAATATTTACCCCTATCTGAATTGCCTTGACAGACTGAAGGCATGAACTAAATGCAAATTGGTCTGTATATCCTGCAGTTATGCACTCACTGAACCTCACCTAAATGAAAACTGCCAGGTGACTGAATAATAAAAATAAAGTTTAACTTATTTTTCCCATTTGGCCAGTTTATTTATCTGGTTCCCTCTAACCCAGTGGTTCCCAAAATGTGCGCCATGACTCCCTGGGGTGCCTCAGGACACTTGCAAAGGTGCCTCAGGACACTTTCAGGCGTGCCTAAGGACACTTGCAGGGGTGCCTCAGGACACATGGAGGGGTGCCACAGGACATTTGCAGGGGTGCCTCAGGACACTTGCAGGGGTGCCACAGGACATTTGCAGGGGTGCCACAGGACCCTTGCAGGGGTGCCTCAGGACACTTGCTGGGGTGCCACAGGACATTTGCAGGGGTGCCACAGGACCCTTGCAGGGGTGCCTCAGGACACTTGCAGGGGTGCCTCAGGACACTTGCAAGGGTGCCTCAGGACACTTGCAGGGGTGCCAAAGGACCCTTGCAGGGGTGCCTCAGGACACTTGCAGGGGTGCCACGGGACACTTGCAGGGGTGCCTCAGGACACTTGCAGGGGTGCCACAGGACCCTTTCAGGGGTGCCTCAAGACACTTGCAGGGGTGCCCAGGACACTTGCAGGGGTGCCTCAGGACACTTGCAGGGGTGCCACAGGACACTTGCAGGGGTGCAACAGGAACCTTGCAGGGGTGCTTCAGTACACTTGCAGGGGTGCCTCAGGGCACTTGCAGGGGTGCCTTAGGACACTTGCAGGGGTGCCTCAGGACACTTGCAGGGGTGCCTCAGGTTGGTGGTCCAGCACCAAATCAAATTAATTAAGGCCAATGTAATGTAAATATGTGGACAAACAGAAGCGCAATCCTGACCACCACCACCACATACCTGAACCTATGGATGACAGGTCAGCACAATTTACTTCACTTTACTACATTTTTTGGGGAATTTCTCAATAACAAACTCTTGGCTTAGGGGTGCCGGGAAAACAATGCTGATACTCTAGGGTGACGTGATACAAAAAAGTTTGGGAACCACTTCTCCAACCCCTACTATCTTGTCTGTTCCTGCTACAGTTCATCCATTGAGAAGCATGGCAGTGCCACAGGAAATACAGAGAAATTAGAATTATATTGGAAGCAACTACAGGTTCCTGGTATAACTGTTCTCTCCCCAGTGCCTCCTGCTGCTACATCCATGCTCCTTAAAACACTGATGCAGGAGGAGGCACAACAAATTGTATTCCACTTACAAATCAGAATTGTCATTGGTGATGGGCAAGGACAGGGAGGGCAAAGTGCCGGGGTGTCATAATTAAAATGTGACCTGGCCAAGAGATAAAATAAAGCTTGATTATTATTTATGACTTGTTTATCATTTTTAAAATGAATCGCATAAGTGGGGTAACAGGCATAGGGCTACAACAGTGACCGCTGCGTGTAGCATTAAGGCCAGGAACAGCTGAGCCAGAAACTTTCTCTCACGGGCTTATCACAGGGAACTGCTTCCCACCTGCACATCACTGCTCCCTCCATTCCTTAATAGTCGACAGCAGTATACTGTGTACCTGTTTAGCAATTACCATACTAGACATAGCAATTAACATGCTGGACATGCTTACCAGAGCCGTAACAAGGCACAGTTGTGCACAGTGCCGGTGCCATCCCCTGAGTGCGCAACATCATCACGTTGCGCAGTAGGGAGTGTGACCGATAGCTCTGGTAAGTGCAGCGCTGACCGGGCATCCTCAGGACCCCTGATCGGCTGCATATACTGTGCAGGGTGCCCGTCTGGAGCGTCCACAGGATGCTCCGTGGGTGCTGCTGCAGCAAGCCTGGAGCTCGAGCCTCTACGCTCTATGATATGGCACTGGTCACCCATAGCTAGTTATTGCTCCTGGTGCTTGCTTGGACAAGTAATGGAGTGAGGAACTTTTAAAAAAATTATCATTGACCTTCTATATTACAATAACTAAAAAAATGGCAACTAAACCATTCCTCAAAAGGACTTAGGACCTCATTCAGAGTCGGTCGAAGCGGCCGCACGGTCGTACGGGAAAAGGGGCCGGATATTCAAATGATTCCCTCGCAAGTTGCGTCCCTAAGTTCGGATCGGTAGTTGGCCGACCAAGGGGAGGAAGCGGTCGGAAGACAAAAAAATACGCCCCCTTCTCGTACACATTGCACGTCATCTCCGGGCAGATAAGGATTAATCGAGACCATCGGGAACCATCGGAACTGGTCGTAGAGCTTAAGGTTGACCATACCCTCTCTTAAGCTCTACGATCATGTCAGTGTAAAAACCTCCCATGTCACATGTGCCATGACGCTACTTTGTTAATTATGCACTCCCATAATCCGTATGCACTCCCATAAAACGCCGTTCGCAAAATGAGGCACGCCTGCATTCGGATCTCCACTCCCCAGTTTTCAAGCACCTTCCCCTGTTACCACCCACAAACGCCTCCATCTGTCACTCAAACTACCGACCTGGCTGTGTTCAAGGAGAGAGAAATTTCTGATCGTAGCGGCTAGTTTGCGCACGCGCATTGCAAACTTTACGCATGCGCAGTATAGCGAACATCGGTGGCGTACGACCGTGCGGCCGCAACGACCGACTCTGAATGAGGTCCCTAATGTGGAACCAGATTTTCTTTTACAGACAGACAAAAATAACACACGTTTTAGTAACTGTCAGAAAATTTGCTGACTGTTGGCAGCCATGATGAACAGTAGTAAAAATGACATCCCACTAACAATAACTATAAATGGCATAATGTTGCACACCAGTGTTCTGGGGCTGAGCCATGTGGTTCTATGTACACCACATGTCCAACTGCTTAGTGCCATGATTCTCATGATTTTCATATGCTTCATGTATTGATACATAAATGGTTTGTCATTAAAAATGCTGTACTGATATTTTTATTGGAAAGATATAAATGGGGTTGTTAGACTGATCAAAGCTGTCCTGAAGCTCATATTATGACAAACAGGGCAAGTGTTGTGAGCCAACAACTTTTCAGGCACCATGATCTATACCTGTCATCATTTCCATTTGTAAATTAATGCAAAATAGACAAGTCCATGTGTGATGCCCCAACACAGACTGTCTGGCCCTAATGGAAGGTCTTGTTTATGTGAAAGAATACTGGCATTGAGGGGTTAATCATTCCCCTCACATTGTGACATCAGTGGGTAGCAGGAGGGCTTTAGGACCCAGGGGACTCAAACAGAGTGAGTGAGGAGCAGGAAGAGCCCTGAGAGAAAAGAGCAGCCTGACCTGTGAACTGAGGAGGCGGAGCCTGTTAAGAGGGAAAACAGAGCTGTGAGGAGAGCTGGGCTGACAAGAGCAGGCACGGAGCTTGTCAGGATCCAGTGTGAGCTGCAAGAATCAGCGAAGAGCAGAGGCTGCAGGGGCTGCTGAGTGAGAGCCACGCTGCAGGTGTCAGTCGCTCAGATAAGGAGAGCGGGCAGCGAACGAACATACGACGGGCAAGAGCTGCGCCTGTGATACTGCCACAGGTCTGGGACTGACAGCAGGGGCCAGGGCACCAGTTTTAACCAGGAGCCGCAGACATCTGAGACAGCTGATCCTCCGGGTAAGCCACATTGGAGACCAGCTGAAGGGGGTGGCCAGATAAAACAGAGATATCACAAATGGACAGGTCAAGAGCCCTCGGTGCTCATCCCCAATTGTCAGCCCACTAGTTTGTTTCTCACTGAGGAGTGATCCAGCCAACCCTGCACCCAAGGGAAAGGACTTTCAGTAACTAGGCAGCCAGTATAAGCTAGCTGCAGTATTCAGCCTACCCACTGTAAGGAAGTGAAAACTGAACTCATAATCACTACCCTAATCTACAGGGAGATCTGTATAACCTGCTGCACTAATTCTACAGGGAGATCTGTATAACCTGCTGCACTAATTCTACAGGGAGATTGCCATAACTTGCTACCCTAATTCTACAAGGAGATTTGCATAACTTGCTATTCTAGTGCTACAAGGAAAACAGCAATAATTGCTACCACATACTCTGAGAACTGTGTTGTCTGCTACCAATACTAGCAGGGAGGACTGCTATATCTGTTTCACAGTTAGCTAAGAGTACTGTCTTGAAGGGCTATCTGAATATGTAATATATGTAATGTGATCCTGAGATTGTAGTTGCATTTATGAATTCTGTTTTACTCTGAAATGCAGTTATAGCCAACAGTAATTCCAATACTGTATGTTGATTTGCATAACTGACCTTTTATTCACCAAAGTACCATGACACCGTGTTCCAGTTAAATAAAATTCATAGTCACTGTCCAAACGAGTAGTGATTTTGCTGGGGGGGTTCTCTGGTGGGTCCTTGTCTCTCTGCACAGCGACTAAGGGATTCCAGGAGTGGAGCGTGGTCCAAAAGCTGATGGAAGGTCGGGACCAATTACAAATACAGAAGGAAGTAGGTACGACACATACACCGCTCATCAATGCTCACCCCTTAGGCTGCTATTACAACTTGGCGTTCGCGAACAGGATCGAAGCAAACTACAATAGACAAGATGTCAGAACCCCAATCTCCTATATCAACGTCAGGCCGAAGATTGAAGCAAACTACACTCGACCAGATGTCAGGACCCCAATCTTCTATATCAACGTCAGGCCGAAGATTTTTACCTGCAATAATGCCTCACCCAACAGAAGGAGGTTACCAATGACAGAGACTTCACCTATTACCATGCCATATTATTTTGGGGCCCCATGGCTACCGATGTACTCAGGAGATGCACGTACACCAGGTACGAGTACTTTCAAAGAATTTAAAGACAAAATGCAGTCTATGTTTCGGCTATATCCACTGAGCGACATGCAAAAAGTAGAGGTCTTGCTTGGACAACTGAAAGGGCCTACACGACATGAGGTCAAAGCGTGGTCTGATGCACAACGTGAAACAGTGGAAGCCATATTTAAAAAATTAGCCAGCATCTTTGACTCATGCTCCCTTTCAGAACTTAAGGGCCGTCTTTATGCTAGAAAACAAAAACCTCAGGATTCATTAAGGGAGTTTGCCCTGGGCCTACAGGAAGCCATGCGTACTATTCAAGCCTTAGAACCACGAGAGGCAGAACAAGAAGATGAAACCCTCATCAACTTATTTATTGAAGGGTTGCAAGGAGAAGCGACACGTTACCAATTGAGAATGTGGAGACATCAGAATCCGGAATGCTCATTCTCTGAGTTTAAGGAGGAGGTGTTGCAGATCTTTGGTCTAAACCAGAATGCCGACCCTGAAGATCACAAATCTTTAGAACATTTAGAAAATGAGAACTTGGATGAGGTCAGTCAAATCCTGAGACCTGAGCTCCTAACGCCTAAGGGGACGGCCACACAACAAGTACAGTCCGGTCACGATCTGATCGGAGTACTTACAAGTAAAATCACAAAATATGTCAGAGCTGGGTCGAGAGGTGAAAGAGATCCAACAGGAACAAACTGGAGCCAGGCACAGAGAATGGCGCGAAGACCGTGGCGGGAGAAACCGATCAAACTGGCACATCCCACGAGATTCAGGTCGACGCTCAATGGATCAATTTGATTCCCAAGGAAGACCTATATGTAGGCGGTGTAAACAGAGCGGCCACATCGAAAGAAATTGCATCAGTGAAGCTTTAAACGACGAGATCCCAAGGCGAGGTACCGACCCTCGGGAGGAGTCACGTCAGTAGGTCCATCATCGCAGGAGTGGTGGCCTCGGTATGTTGGAGAGTGCCCCCACTTGAAGATCCTGATTAACGGCATAGAGGAGCCGGCTCTACTGGATACCGGCTCACAAGTTACCACTATCAGATTCACAGAGTTCCTACGGTATTGGGATGAACAAGAAATAGTGACCCCACCGACTACTTGGCTGCAGCTACTTGCTAGCAATGGGCAACAAATCAATTATCGTGGCTATTGGGAAGCTGACTTGAATATCGGCAAGGCTGAGCTCACGAGGCAAGGGTGTTTGGTCACTCAAAAATTGTCCCGACGAATTGGTGGAGGCTCTCAAGATGGAGATGCGTTCCGCCGCCTCAATGGAGCAAAAGACAATGCAGCAGATCGTGTGACTGCTTGAGGGGCAGAAGAAATTTGCTAATGCTCGTTGAGAAGTGGGAAAAGCCAGAATTGCTCACCGTTGGCCTATTCTGTTGAGACCCAATTTGGAACATGTTGTTTGGTGCAAGGCTAGGATTGGACCAGGTGATCAATATTACAAGGTCATACTCGAATCCTGCGACTCTGATGGACAATACCCCTTTGCCATAGCTAGGACCTTGGCGAAAGTAGAACGTGGAAGAGTACCAGTCCGGATAATGAATCCACACAGCTATCCAATAATGCTTTTTAAAAATTGCCCGGTGGCACGGCTTATCCAGGTTGACTTTCAAGATGTGTTTGGGGAGAGTGTGCCAGTGGCCCACCAAAGAATAGTGACTGGACAGCTGCTGACAGTGAGACTCCCTGGTGGAGTGAGATACAAATCGGGGATTCAGACACCCCAGAAAAGAGGCGTGAGGGAGTGCTCCAAGTGGTACAAGAAAACTTGGAGGCATTTAGTCAACATCTCTCCGAATTTGGGAAAGCAGAAGGTGTTCATCATCACATCCCCACAGGGACTAACCCACCGATCAAGGAAAGGCATAGGCCCCTACCACTGGCCATACATCAACCAGTGCAGAGTATGCTCGGCGAGATGAAAGAAGCTGGCATAATCCGGGAGAGCCACAGCCCATGGGCAGCACCACTTGTGATTTTGAGGAAGAAGGATGGCAGCTTTGATTCTGCGTAGATTATCGGAAGCTGAATGCAGTGACGCACAAGAATGCCTATCCGCTGCGTAGAATCGAGGAATCTTTAACAGCGCTGAAGACCGCAACATATTTCTCCACTGTAGACTTAACGAGTGGATATTGGCAGATCCCGATGGCCCCGGAGGACCGGGAGAAGACTGCCTTCACCACACCAATGGGTCTCTTCGAGTTCTAACGGATGCCGTTTGGACTCTGCAATGCCCCAGCCACCTTCCAAACAGTCATGGAACATTGCCTTGGACATTGCAATTTCGATATGATCCTTTTGTATTTAGACGACGTCATCATTTCTCCAAAACTTATGAAGAGCACCTGAAACACCTGGACGAGGTACTTAAACAGCTGATCAAGGGTGGTTTGAAGCTAAAGCCATCAAAGTGTCACTTGCTGAAACCGAAAGTACAGTACCTTGGACACATCGTCAGTGCTGAAGGGGTGAAGCCAGATCCTGAGAAGATTCAAGTGGTGCGAGACTGGCCTATACCCAGAACGGTGAACGATGTCCATAGCTTCCTAGGTTTTGTCGGCTACTACAGGCAATTTATTGAGAACTTTGCAAGGATGGCCGCACCATTACATGAGCTTCTGCGAGGCAAGTCTGGTCAAGAGAGGCAAAGCACTTCCCCGGTCGCATAGACCGAAGACCAACAAAACTCCTTTGAGCAACTAAAGTTGTCCCTGATCGAGGCCCCTCTACTGGCATACCCAGACTATGAGAAGCTCTTCTGAGTCTACACAGATGCTAGTCACTGCGGGTTGGGAGCCGTGTTGTCCCAGATGCAGGGTGGACGTGAAAGAGTCATCGTTTATGCCAGCCGAGGCCTGCGAAAGACCGAAAGAAACAGCGAGAATTATAGCACCTTCAAACTAGATCTTCTTGCCCTCATCTGGGCCATCACTGAAAAGTTTAAAAACTACCTGGCTGCCACACCATTTGTCATTGTGACTGACAACAACCCGCTAGCACACCTGTCTACCGCCCACCTGGGAGTCCTAGAGCAAAGGTGGATGTCACGCCTGGCCAACTTTCGTTATACCGTGACCTACCGAAGTGGGAAATCTAATGGCAACGCCGATGCTCTGTCCCACCTGCCTACTGCAGACGTCACAGAGGAAGATAGAGACTGGGCTGAAGATGTGGAGATGCCATTATTCAAGCCTCCAAAAACTAAGCAATGCATCGTAACCTCCGATCCTGTGTCTGCCACAACAGATCCGAGGCCAGATAACCCTCACACAGACACCCTTGGATTTGACTGGGAAAAGATTCAGAAAGAGAGCCCTATGCTATGAGAATTAATGGATATCATTTGTCGGAAGAGCCGTCTAACTAAGCTACAGAAGGCTGATGCTGACCCAGAGTTGATGAAACTGCTTAGACACAGAGATCGCATTAAGCCCAAACGGGCTAATCGTTCGAGCCAGCCTTGACCCCGGAACACATCAAAACATTGTTCAAATAGTTGTGCCCAGACAACAGGCAGAGTTCCTGCTCAAAGCTTATCATGACCAATCTGGACATTTTGGAACACAGAAGACAGAAGCTGTGCTAAGAAAGAGATTCTTTTGGGTAGGAATGAGAGAGGACGTTGAAAAGTGGTGTCGAAACTGCATAGCCTGTTGCCTCAAGAGGACCCCTGTGGCTAGTCAGAAAGACCCACTACATCCGATAAAGAGCCAGCATCTACTGGAAATCGTTGCCCTCGACCACGTTAAACTTGAGCCCAGTCCAAGCGGGTTTCAATATGCATTGACCATCACCGACCACTACAGCAAGTTCCTGGTAGTTGCCCCAGTACGTGATCTGACCACAAAGACTATCTCCGAACTCTTCCTCAAGAACTTTGCCCGGCCATATGGGTACCCCATCAGATCCTGACAGACCAAGGCCCGGCATTTGAATCACAGTTGTTTCAAGAGCTCTGTACCTTGTATGGATGTAAGAAGGTGCGGACAACTGCCTATCATCCTCAGTGTTAATGGTCTGTGTGAAAGGGCCACCCAGACTATCATTGGAATGTTAAGAAGTCTCTCTGCGGAAAAACGATCCCAGTGGCCTATCCTCTTGCCAGAGCTTGCATACTTGTATAATAACACTGAACACTGCTCCACAGGTTTCACACCTTTCTACCTGATGTTCGGAAGGCAGGGCAAGCTGCCCATTGACTTAGAGCTGACTCCTGAAGTGGCTGAACATGCGGCTACCAAACATGGTGTGGGTTCGCGAACACAAGCACCGGATAGAGACAGCCAGAGAAATTGTGATGAAGAAAATGGGGACTGCGCAACACCGTCAAGAGAGAAATTCTAATTCCGATGCCAGAGCCATGCCCTTACAAATAGGGGATAAAGTCTGGAAGAAGAAAAATCACCGTCCCAGCAAGTTGGATGCCATGTGGGAAAGTGTCCCCTACACAGTGGCTGGCATTCTGGGTGACGGCCTATATGCCTACCAGATCAGAAGGGAGAGAGATGGACAAGTCAGCACAGTGTCTAGAGAGCAGCTGAAGTTGTGCACTGTGGAAGTTCCAGCATTACCACCAGAGGATGTGTTCAGGGCAGAGAGACGGGGATCTCCTGGGGGCCCTCTTTTCAAAGATCCCATAGAATTGCTAATGTTTATGTGTGGCCCGGTTATGCTAAATACCGTAGGGGGTGTAACCCCAGAGCCATTGGCAATTCAGCCCATAGAAAGTGAAACTGATTCCTTTCCTGTCATTGACCAGGTTGAGAAGGATAGACCTGCCACAGAGGTCAGGAGGTCAGAGCATAGCACGGAAGGTGCTCGATCCATAGAAAGTGAAGCTGACCCCTTTCCTGCCACTGACCAGGTTGAGAATAATAGGCCTGCCACAGAGGTCAGGAGGTCAGAGCGTGGCATGAAAGGGGTTCGACCTTTGAGATACCGATTATAAGTGGTCAGAGGACATTTATATATATATATATATATACTTACTTTTTGTTGTAAAGTTAAATGACAAATTATTATCTGCCTGGAGTGTGAAGGAGTGTTGATAAGGACTTTTTGTGTTACTAATGAGATTGCGTGAGGGCACGCAAAGTTCTAGCAGGGGAGTATGTGATGCCCCAACACAGAGTGTCTGGCCCTAATGGACGGTCTTGTTTATGTGAAAGAACACTGGCATTGAGGGGTTAATCATTCCCCTCACATTGTGACATCAGTGGGTAGCAGGAGGGCTTTAGGACCCAGGGGACTCAAACAGAGTGAGTGAGGAGCAGGAAGAGCCCTGAGAGAAAAGAGCAGCCTGACCTGTGAACTGAGGAGGCGGAGCCTGTTAAGAGGGAAAACAGAGCTGTGAGGAGAGCTGGGCTGACAAGAGCAGGCACGGAGCTTGTCAGGATCCAGTGTAAGCTGCAAGAAACAGCAAAGAGCAGAGGCTGCAGGGGCTGCTGAGTGAGAGCCACGCTGCAGGTGTCAGTCGCTCAGATAAGGAGAGCGGGCAGCGAACGAACATACGACGGGCAGGAGCTGTGCCTGTGATACTGCCACGGGTCTGGGACTGACGGCAGGGGCCAGGACACCAGTTTTAACCAGGAGCCGCAGATATCCGAGACAGCTGATCCTCCAAGTAAGCCACAGGGGAGACCAGCTGAAACAGAGATAGCACAAATGGACAGGTCAAGAGCCCTCAGTGCTCATCACTAATTGTCAGCCCACTAGTTTGTTCCTCACTGAGGAGTGATCCAGCCAACCCTGCACCCAAGGAAAGGACTTTCAATAGCTAGGCAGCCAGTATTCAGCCTACCCACTATAAGGAAGTGAAAATTGAACTGATACTCACTACCATAATCTACAGGGAGATCTGTATAACCTGCTGCAGTAATTCTACAGGGAGATTGCCATAACTTGCTACCCTAATTCTACAAAGAGATTTGCATAACTTGCTATTCTAGTGCTACAAGGAAAACAGCAATAATTGCTACCACATACTTTGAGAACTGTGTTGTCTGCTACCAATACTAGCAGGGAGGACTGCTAATTTATAGTCACTGTCCAAACGAGTAGTGACTTTGCTGGGGGGTTCTCTGGTGGGTCCTTGTCTCTCTGCACACCGACTAAGGGATTCCAGTAGTGGAGCGTGGTCCAAAAGCTAATGGAAGGTCGGGACCAATTACAAATACAGAAGGAAGTAGGTACGACACATACATCGCTCATCAACGCTCACCCCTTAGGCTGCTATTACACATGGGCAGATTCAAAGGGGATAATTCAAATGTTTATTTGACAATGATATTTGCATATCGCCCGACACTTTAGACAGGGCAATATGCAAATGTTTGTTCCGGCGCCGGACTCTCATTTTTTGTGCTAATCAGTAAGGGGTGAGCAGAATTAATAGGCGTCCGTGGCATGCATGGCTGATTGGAGCAACAATTGCATTGCTGCGCAGGGCCTTCAAAAAACATTTGAATCATCCCAAACTCATTTACTGACTTTAGACTGTTATTTCAACAGCTTTGGTCTACCAGTGGGAACTCTGGCAACCCAAATAAGCATTACCCGAGAACATTAATTGACACAGAATACATTATTGTACACTATTGCTCTGTTCCTGGACATTGCACTCTACTCAGATACCAGTACTGCTAGCCTAACAACATCTCTGTAATACATATACTGCATATACAACCTAATATATATGTCACAGGAGCCCCATAAACACACAGACCTCTGATCTCCAAAACACAGTGAGACCATAAATGTATCCATGCAGTACATTGTGTCACGTAAAGTATAGACATTGCATTCATTTCCGCAAACGCCACACTAAAGGATCCCTCCCTTACCCACACAAACATATACATAACACACACATACATCACATACATAACACACACACACACATAACATATATACATAACACACACACCTATATACATAACATATATACATAACACACATATATATATATATTTATATACAAAACACACACATATACATAACACACACACATATATACATAACACACACATTTATACACAACACACACACATAACACATACTTACATAACACACACATACATAACATATATACATAACATACACACGTATATACATAACAAACATTTATACATAACACACACACACACATAACATATATACATAGCACATATACATAACACACACATAACACATACCTACATAACACACACATACATAACACACACACATAACATATATACATAACACATATATACATAACATATATATATATATATATATACACAAAACACACACATATATACACAACACGCACATTTATACATAACACACACACACCCATGCAAAAAAAACCTAAACTTATAGCAAAAACAGGAGCCTTTTATTTATTTTACCAACACCAATGGTATCTGAAATAAACATATTGAACTCCCCCTCCCTTGGATCAGCCACCGGATGGTCCTACCTGATGGCGGAGGGTCTGTAATGTGTACCACTCAGTCCCAGTCCTGTCAGCATGTCAGTTAAGTTTTTCTCCCTATCCACATGCTGGGTTGCTCCAGCGGCGGCCATCTTGGCAAAAGACGCAATGACTCATGGGATTTGTAGTTTATCTTTACTACTTAGAGTCTGAGCAGTACAAGAAAAAATTACAACTTCCATGTCACTCCACTTCTCTGGCTGGCTGGGTGCCGTCTCTCCACCCAATTGTATGTGCTCGGCATGTCCACTGTCCTTGCCCCGGCTGTCACTTGTAACTGGCCCCAGCCTCTGCTGCCTGCAGAATCAGTAGGTGGCTAGGGCTGTGTGTGGTGCGGGGGGCGATCGCCCTGATCGCCCCCCCCTTGGATCCGCCACTGCAAGGAGCCATGAGGAAGAAAAGACCACTTTTGCTGAAGAAACAGTGGTTTTTGCTCCAAGACAATGCCCGACCATATGCTTTTGCATTGGCAGCACTGACTGAAATTAATGGCACAGCACTGGAACACCCTCCATATAGCCCAGACTTAGCACCCTGTGATTTCTGGGCATTCCCAACCCTGAAAAAACAACTGCGCTGAAAGAAGTTTTCAACAGGTGATGGAGTGAAAAATGGCACAGCTGCAACACTAAAAATGATGTCACAAAACAGTCTACTGTATGCCTTTGAATCATTGTTGAAACACTGCAAAAAATTTATTGAATGTGAAGAACGCTACTTTGAAAAAGAAAAATGTTCAGATCCTGTGATGCCGTCTGATTCTGAATAAAAAAAATCAGTCTCATTACTTTTCAAGGACATGAATACATGCAAGTAACACAAAACTACCCTTGTTCAGTTGGTTGCTTGAGCTCTGGGGTACCCATAACCCCCCTTCTCTTTACCATCCTTTCTCCCCGTTCCAAAACTTGTTAAAAACCCAAGAACGCTGTCCCATGTCATTGTCCTCTATTGCCTAATTATTACTATTGTTGATCACTTTATGTATTTCTTTCGTGTTGTATATGTGCCTGCAATTTGTTATTCTTATTGCCTGTTTTCTCTGTTAGTGTTATAAATTAAGATCAGAGTACAAAAAAACCCAGGCCAAAATAACACACCACAAATCCAAGCAGCTTGATTATATCTAAACGGTAAAACAGATATCCTAGGATATTTTAAGCAATCATGAGAGTTTCCTAGAAATATATATAGTCATATAAAACTTGAAATTATGGGCCTGATTCAGACCCACTCGCGAGCGGCTGTCCGCTCGCAAGTGGGTCGATGTTATGCACTGAGCATGCGCACGACGGAGGGAGCTCCGTCGTGCGCATGCGCCAGACGCGACGAGCGAAGGAAAGTCCTTCGCTCGTTGTGTCCGATCAAAGGGGGCGTGCTGTCAATGTTGATTGACAGCACGCCCCCTTTGGTGGGCGTGCCGGGGGCGTGCCTCCCTGACGGGGGCGTTCCCACGGGAACGCCTCCCGTCAGAAGCCGGCCCACTGACATCACTAGTGATGTCAGTGGGAGTGATTTTGGCTCTGATAGAGCCAAAATCACTCCGGAGCTTGCGGTTGAAAACCTCAACCGCAGGCTCCGGCTCGCAATTTCGATGGTCGCGATGGTCTCGACCATCGCGGCCATCACAAAGCACGCTCGTATAGCCTGTGGGTGGTGACCCACAGCTATACGAGCGTCCAGGGGGACGCTCCATGAAAATGGAGCCCGGCCCTCATTCAGAGCGTGCGCTCTGCTCAGAGCGTACGGCTCTGAATGAGGGCCAATGTTTTAGTTAAACTACTGTAATTGGAATTTCAAGAAAATATGAAATTTTAAAATATTGATTGGATTGTGAATGACGTATGTTCACTTCTGCTGTCTGCCATGTACCACATAGGGCAATGTACTGCAGATGAGAGAGTTATATATACATATATAGCAGCCCTATTGAAAATAGAGGATAGTTTTCCTAATTAATAAACCACAACAGTTTAACATGAAATATAAATAGGGTTCGTATAAAAATGTGTTGTCGCTATCATAACAAATGGAATTAAAGATTTCCTGTTTACTACTATGGAGAACAGTGATCAAGTCAACATCATATAGAAAGGATTGCTCTTAGTCATTGCATGCGTGAGGCATCCATTCAGTGTAGAGAGAGAGCTGGGAATCAGCCCAGTTACTGATGTAGTGCTGGGCTTGCTCCCAGCCTGATGTTAAGTGGGAGGCGTGCCGTACGGACACACCCCCAGATAGCGTCATTTAGGGGGTAGGGCCTATGTTAATTAGGGCACGTCCCTTTCAGTCAAGTGCGGCTTTGCCACGCACAAGAGTTAGGGCGTAGGGGTCCCTCGCCGCACATGGCATGATGAGAGATGGAGCCGGCCCTGATATATACCAATTGATACAAATACACACGACACGGCCCTGATATATACCAATTGATACAAATACACACGACATCCAAGAAGAGCCAGAATCACCCATTTCTCCAATAAGTTGTCAACTGTCAAAGTCAGAAAACAATTAGGGGAAATTAGAAGTGAGTACTGGCCTTTGCATTCAGTGCACTATATATGTAGTGCTGGAAATGAAAACCTGACTAAGATGGTCCAATATGTTGTGTGATGGATGGAAGGAAGCATGTAAGCCAAGTGCAAGCAAACCTCTAAACAAGAAGGGTCATGAGAGTAGAGAAACAGAATGCCAGGTTGAGAGAGAGAATTTGAGACAAAATTATTTTTATCAGGTATTTGAGTAATTAAAGCATGTTTCCAAATTGATGGTAAGATATGAATATAGAGAAATACATGACAGATATGTGTTATGGCTGGGATGAGTGTAGGAGACAGCGAATTACTACTTTTGTAAGGCCACAGGGTCAAATGGTGTGGTGAGAGAAAAAAGGGGTAGATATTTTATATTCATTTGTAAATTCAAATGAAGAGAAGGTGACATCTAATTGTGGAAAGAATCTAAACAAGTTGTTCTACTTTGAGGAGCATTCTTTAAATTAAAGTTTTGCCTTGGTGTGCTACAGCTTTTGTAGTTGGCATTTTGGAAAAAAAATCTTGGAGCGATTGACCAGACGGTGTTACTAGGGTATATGATCAACAGAGGCCATAAGACCTCCATTGGTTTATTGCTGATTAATACCTTAAACATCCTTACTTGACTTAACACTTAACTTATCTAATAAATAAAGAGACAGACACAAATACAGCTTGTATAAAAGGTCACAGCTTTTACTTACCAATTAATTAATTCACCTAACCAAGGTGGCCAGGAGACGCGGCATACTCAGTTCTAGATTTGAAGTTGGAGACATACACGGGGAACGACTGAAATGCTCCCCCTAAAGACGCACTTACATTGCAAAGGACTCGCCTCCCTCCTGGGCATAGTCCGAGCGCTTCCGTACAAAAACGCTCGGGTCCCCTCTCACAGAGAAGGACAAACTTGCCATATACATCGAGGTCCAGCACCCTCACAACACTTTCTTGCACCACCATAAAGCCACTGAGATGAAACGTTCTCCCAACAAAGCCAGATTCAGAAGGAGACTGGCCCGCCACCAAGAGAAAAAATTAACTAATCTAAAGAGCAAGCAATTCCTTAAGAAAAAAACCTACACCTAAAGTGTTAAAATGCACCCCATCTGGACGAAAAATCTGTCCAAATCCGAGCCCCAAAAGCCATGCCTAACTACCAAGCCACCCAAAGACAAGACATGCTCATGCACAGCACTATTAACCTTGTGCCTCGTTCTATCCAAGGCCGAATGATCCCGTGCACCACGCCTCCTCCAGGCGTACAGCTGGAGGAGATTTAACAATCTGATTGCTAGTGGCACGCCAAGCCCAGGGAGTCACACCGGAAAACCCCCCCGCCGATTACTTAAACGACTGCTCCATAGGTCAAACATCACAAACAAACGAAACAATACCAACAACCAAAAAAGTTCCAATAAGGCATGTCGTTCCAGCGGCCAGGGTGCTACATATCAGAAACCATTGAAAAAGTCGCCAAATCCAACAAGCCTGCTGCCTTGTAAAAAGCTGTAACATAGTAATAGTGACCTTATATGAATGACAAGCGCGGTAGCTACTAAATTGAACTAGGGACCTGGACCAAGTGCGGAGGTCATCCTCAATCTCAGAAGACAAACCGCACGTGGTGATACGGCTTGCTCGCACCAAACGCAGCTCCTACCAACTGCATACCAACAACTTGCCCAGAGGGATGAAATGCCAAGCACAATAAATGAACCTAGTAACGACTGCACCATGCGCAGCTTAAACCTATACGCCTACAAACCACCGGCAAAAGATACAAAAAAATCAACCATATTTCCTGCGGCAAATGACAGCAACTAGCAATCACGTCTAACTAAGAGCCCAGATGTCTTATTATGCACTATTGGAACACCCGAAATCCGAAAAGAGTAGGTCAGCACAGACATAGCTCCCCCTGGCACTATAAAGAGAAATGTGGTATAAATAATGTGCAACACGGGCCGGGCAATGCCAGCGGAAATGCACAAGTGTAAAAGGGAGTGAATTTCTCAAAATAGGTGCAAGAGGCTGCAGAGCCCATGTATAAACAGTTAACAACAAATACACCACGTCCCAACGAACCCATAAAGTGCATGCCTACGGATGGAAAGGCAACAACCGGAAAATCGATACAATAACTAGGCTAGTAAAACAAAATACCTGAATCAAAACTACGAATCAGCCACAAGGCCTCAACAAACAGCTGATAAAAACCACTCTGCAGGCCGGCTCCGGTATAGCATCGTTGACAGAAAAACCGGTGGGACAAGCCAAATACTGAATAAGGTGATACCACCCCGGGGCCTAAAAAGGGAACCACCTACAAAGAAGAAATCACAGATCCTGCAGGGAGGGTCAAGGAAAACGGGCCCTGCAAACTACCCAACAAAACTCAGTGTCCACAGCAACCCTCAACAAACCCAGGGACCTGCCGACGGAACGTAAATTGCAGGGCATCCTAACATTAAGCAACCCAGAAAGGTAAGCCACAACCAACCAGGAAAACTTGCTAGAAAAAGGGAAGAATACACACACTTTTGGGGTACCAATACAATCATTTGGACAGCACATCTAAAGCCAATGTGTGACTAGCCTAACTAGCGCCATGGGACTATACCCATACCACACTTCTACGTAATGCACTCCTAGGGGCATAGTCAGCAATAAATACAAATTATACTCCCTACTTGCAAGCCCATTGTACCAGGTGAATATATCAGGAACCAAATATAAGTATATAAACAAGTTTGCATGTTCCTAAGTACGTCTCAAGATAGCAAGTCGCAAAGACAAAGATGCCATAAATTAAACTACATTATTCTTCCTCCCCTACCTCACCTGGTATCCTAGCTAGCACCAAACCCATGTAATTTAAACAGAAGGCAATAAAAAACCACATATATACCTATGCAAATATTCTCACGCACGCTCTTGCGCAACACCTAAAGGACCGCTGAATTGGAACAGTGTACAGAGTCCGCCCCCATCTCAGACTCCTCAGTCTGTGAAGCAGTTGCCCCACGACCCTAGCGCCTGACTTTCAGACAACCGTCGCGCAAACCACCTAATAAGCTTGCGCAGATGCTCGGGGGAACTAAACAAGTGAAAGCTGTAACAGAGACAGGGTAAAAAATAAATAAAAAATCAAGCAATCCATACTCACCACCACCAGCCGGCACAGGAACCGTGTCATCTGCAACTTCACGTGGAGGAGCCACCGGATCATAATCCACGGCCATCTCAACGCGCACTGGAACAGCAGCCGCACAAACCACTGCATCATCTTGAGGAACCACAGCTGAGTCCAGCAGACCTGTAACTAAAGGAGAAAGGTGAGCAGCCGAGACAGAAGCAAGAGTGCTAGGCAGAGGGGTGAGGAAAGGAACCAAAGGAAGGAGGAAGGGCTGCCAGAGAGTGGGGGGTGGGTGCTACAGAAAATTGGAGGTGGAGGGGGGGGGACATGACCTGACATGAGCCAAGGCTGGCACGGGGGGAGGGGGGGGAACCATGAAAAGGGGGTAAAAGTGAAAGAAGCACAGCGGGGGAAAGCAGGGGAAAGATCTGCCACAGGGGCAGGGGAAGGACATGGGGGGAAACACCAGGGCTGAAGGAAGCCTGGCCCGAGGGAGGGTATGTAAAAAGAGCCTGGCCAAGTGTGAAAAGTGATATGGGTGATGGCAAATGACCCCCAAGGGACTGGGTGCAGGGGGGCTAGGCCTAGCATAAGGGGGGGCTCTTAGTAATGCTAAAACACCGGATCCCACTATGGGAGTGGGATCCAAGTTGGCCACTGCAATCTGAAATGGACGCCGGACCTGCCGCGAGGCAGGGTCCAGCGTGCTAGTGGGGGTACCAAACGCTCCCTGCATGCAGAGAGACAAGGGGCCAAAAATACAGCCGGGTGGGGGACAGGCCACCCGCCGAGGACACGCGGCAGTGCCGGCAGAGTGTCCAGTTGGAGTCAGCCGCGACTGCTCCCACTGGTGCAGGGAAGGACATCGGGCTAGCAGGGCTCGGCATCAGCGCTGAGTCCTGCACAGGGGCAGGGCCATTGGGAGTGCTGGCAGGGTAGAGGGGAGCATGCTTACACGCCGCTGCGGCTCAGAGCGGGCGGGCAAAGTAAGCCAGCCTGCTGGGGGGGACCTGCGGGGATGGGGCATGCTGAAGGAGGAGGAGGAAAACAAAGGTGCAAAGAAAGGGAGAAAGAAAAGAGCAAGGGGGAGAGGAAGGAGGGAGGACAGGGAAAAGGAGAAAGATGAAGAGATAGAAAGTAATTAAGTTGCAAGCAGCAGGATACTCATCCAATCTTCCAGAAATGACAAAGAGGCTGATCACATGCACAACCACCTCTTTTATACATAATTCTCAAACACACTCGCAATTCATTTCATTGGTCAGATAACCAACCACCTGACCAATAACTCAGCTAATCTACCTAGTAACAAGGCTGTCAAGGCAGACAATCAGCAAAAAAACCAGGTCTCTTATCTATTCCCAAGCCTATACAGCTTTCGCCTACTATAATGGTAGAGACACATTTGTAAATTAAACAGATATCTCAGTCAGATGAGCTTGGGTTCTAGCAGTTAATGCATTAAATATCTGCAGAGACATACATTGAGATTGTGCAAAGTGAAGTTGTTAGATCTAATTGCAAGTAATATCTTAATATATATATATATATATATATATATATGTAAATGTATGTATTAAAGTTATAAAGTCATGATAAATGTAGTTCTGGCTATAACCTGAAGTCATAGAGATACTGTTTCAAGTCTGTTTGGTTATAATAAAAAATATACTTTTAGTAGGAAAGTTTTAATCCAAGTTTTTCAGCATCAAAAGGATATGTAAGACCTTTGACACTAAAAGACTGTCTAACTGTGAGTGACAAACATTTATGAAAGACTCATCACTCTCCAAAGTAAAAGCATCATCTGTATAGAGATAGGTCTGCACAGATATCCTCAATGGACTTTTTCACAGGCCCAAATATAAGTTGATAGCGTGGTGAAAACTGGTGCTCATGGTGGTTCCAAGAGTGTGTAAAACTGTATACAGTATATGTATATATTTTTATAGATTCATCAGTGTAGTAAGTACTGTAAGTAAATTGATTCATCAGTGTAGTAAGTATAGTAGTTCACTGCTCTATAGCCATTTGGCCCATATATTACTGTATATGTTCTCATGATCCAATATTACTGCCATTGTACATCTTTAAGTATGGTAAGCAAAACTGTATTGTCTTTAAATATGACGGCAGTATATTTTATATGCAAATGATTGAGTCAAAATATGCAGGAACATTTTTATTAAAGTCATAAAAGTTTTTATTATCTCTTTGACATATACATTTTCAATTGGATTAAACTGAATTGAGAAAGAACAAGAAACACAATCTATTAATGTCCATCTTTTTCTTTTAATATAGCAGAGTTCTGCAACTTACAGCATTCCAGCTGCTGTAGAACTACAACTGCCAGTATGCCCTGGCCCTAGCAGGATATCCTGGCACCTGTAAATTTACAGCTGGATATATTAAAATGTGTGTGATTTAAAATAATAGCAAAATTTCTGTTTATAGTGTGTGTTAACATTGATTTAGAATAATCCTTTCCTCATAATGTTAACAAAATAACATTTCTCAATAGTAGTAAACAGGACATCTGTGATTCCATTTGTGATAATAATCTATTGATGACTACACTCCTGTTTTAAAAATACTGCTTGGTGCAAAACCAGTCTTCTCCTGCAGGACCTTCCTGCGGATTTAGGTCCTGGAATTGATTAGACTTACTTGAACTATACATATCTGATTATTACTTTATGTCATATCCAGAATTGATTTCTACCTTTCATTTTGTCTAGGGCATTTTCTATGGGAGCAGAGTTGGGATATCAACCACACCAGAATTGGGAATGTGTCAAGTGGCATCTTTATCTAGATGTACTAAAGCCATTGATTCACAAAAGGGATACAGGGCCTAATTCAGCTTGGATCGCTGCCACTGGAGTCGCGAATACGAATGCAGCGGATGTGCAGTGGCACAGAGAAATGACTGACAGCAAATGCCGTTTGGGGGTGGAGAGGGGGCTGTCGAAGGAACGTTGGCGTGCCTGTGCGTTTGAACCCTGTTACAGGGGCGTGCATAATTAAGCCCTAGCGATGGCATACGCAGCTACATGGCGACAGGAAGCTTCGCAGGTAGCGAGTATTGTCATGCAACACACAACTCTGCGTATGGGTCCGATGTTACCGATGTTTTCGCTGACTTGCGAATGGTTGTATTGGGAAGTGGGCGGCTTTATAAGCTGGTGGGCGTCTTGGTATAGTACTGCGATCGCAAAGCGATCACATTCATTTGCATATTTTTGCAAGGTGCGGGTGTGTGCGATTGCAGACTTGCGATCCAAGCTGAATGATGCCCACAGTTCATCAGGGGAATAGGCACAGATAATTAATGGTAACAACTTTCATCTTCAGTGTTTCTAGTATTACAGACCACATGCAGCCATATTACTATATTGTAAATGTCACAGTTATGTTCCACAATGTAAAAATAAAATAATTTCAGTGCGTAATTTGTCTGCAATGTTCTGATAGGGGACGGTGTAGTTATTGCTGTTATTTTCTTACACAAAAGATATTAAAACATGCATAAACATTTATAAATAATATCGGCATTTTTGATAAGTACTGAAGTCTTCCTTCATCAGCAACATTTTGCACTTGCAGCAAAATTAAACCCACATGTTGTCAATAATATAGATAATAAATAAAAATAAAAAAATTGGCAAACCTTATTTAAAAAATGTACTAAGGGCCTGATGCACTACCAATCGCAACACCGATTGTTGCGTTCTGCGCATGCGTATGTATCGCAGTGCATGTGCATAAACTAGCAACTGCGATAGGGACTGCGATCCCAGTGACCATACAGACCCATCGCAGAGCAATTGATAGGAAGTGCCATTTGTTGGTGGTGATGGGTGGGTGGTCAGTGAAACAAAGGTGTGCCAGTGCGTTCGAACGTCGTTGCATGAGCGTCCATAAATGATCCATAAGAAGCTTGAGTACTCATAGCATGGGATGAGGTTAGCAATTTCTGAATAAGATCTGACCTTGTGCAAGTGTGCGTGAGGCTGCGATTATACTCAATGTTACCGATGGTTTTGCAGTTTTGCTAAACCTTATGGAAGTGTGTAAGGTAAGGTGGGCGTCCCTGTGTAGTGCTGCGATGGCATAGCGATCGCAATGGATTAGCAAACCTTCGCAGTCAGACTGCGTGCATAATCGCAGCTACGATCGCAGTTGCAATCTTTAATGAATCAGGACCTAAATCCCTTCTCAATAATTGTACTTTGATGGAGTTCACTCCCCGTTATGAAATACTTTCACATTGTTGGATCTCACCTGCTTTGGACAGAGCAAGGATGGGTTGGGTATGAGATCCCGGGTGTCAGAATACCGACAGCGGCAACCTAACAGTCAGAATCCCGATACCAATAAAGAAAGCAGGTAAGACTAACCCTTACCCCTAACCCTACCTATCCTTCCCCCGTGACTAACCCTAACCTTCCCCTCCCTGCACCCTAAACCTAACACTCCTTCCCTGGTGCCTAAACCTAACCTCCCCCTCCCCGCACCCTATACCTAACCCTCCCCTATTGCCTAACCCTAACCCCGCACCCTAACCCTCCCCCTAATGCCCGATACTTATCTTCGGGATGCCGGTGGTCTGCATTCTGTTGCTTGGATCCCGATGTTGTCGGGATTTCGGCAAGGGTATTTCACGCTTCGGAATCCCACACACCGGGATGCTGACTACATCCCAGCAAGGAAGAGTTGGAAATAATCAGTACAGGTCCCAGCTACTTTGAACACTGCAATACAGTATATGATGAAGGTTGGAGTCCCAGGGAAAGGACTCACACCAACAGTGGCGTATCTATAATGGGTGCAGTGTGTGCGGGGCACATGGGCCCCAGGTCCAGGGGGGCCCCGCACCACACACCCTGCACCCATATTATTTTAAACTTACCTGTCCGTGGTCCCGCGGTGGCTTTTAACGCTGCTTAGAACACTGGAAAAATGGCCGCCGCTGCCATTTTTCTGGTGTTCTGCGCATGCGCAGTAGACTCCGGGAACACTCTAGTGCCCAGAGTCTACTAATTGCTCCGGTGGCTGGCCAGCTGCATCAGTCGGCTTCCGGCCACTGGAGGGAGAGGAGGGGGCCCCGCACGGGGAGTGCACACGGGCCCCCTCCTCTCTTAGGACGCCCCTGCACACCAATGTATTATTATTGGGAAAGGCAGGGATATAAGAAAGTGAAATCTGCTTAAATATTTTGTCAAAAGAAGAAAAACACAGAATACATTTGCTACAATACAAACATTAATGTTTTGTACTTTGTTTAAATTTTCATAAAATTGCAAAAAAAGTGGCAACAACATTCAGTCATAGTTGCCTACCTTTCAGTAGCTCTTCGCGTGAGAAGCCCGGGTAAGAGAAGCAGCAGGGGGGTGACGGGGGCGGGGCCTGATGGTTCACATCATTAAGCCCTGCCCCCTCGAGGTAAAATTGCCGCGATTGGTTAGAATTTATATAGGGGGCGGGGCCAAATAATGTGATTCATTTAGAATCACGTCTTAAGCCCCGCCCCCTACACGGAGACCGGCGATCGCTGCTGGAATTCTCCTCATTCTGCCCACTTCACTAGGAAGTGGGCAATATGCGGGAGAAATGCCTACCCTTCCGGGGGTGCGGGGGGTTACCCGAAAAATCGGGAGCCTCCCGCGAAAACGGGAGGGTAGGCATGTATGCATTCAGTATAGATCAGTGGCTCCTAAAATCCGTAACAGTCCAGTTTCAATTATATCCATGCAAGAGTACAGATGGTTAAATCTAATTAAGCCACCTGTGCTTAAGCATGGATATCCTGAAAACCTGGACTGTTCAGGAGTCTTGAGGAACCACTAGTATAGATGCATGAACCAGCCTCTGCAATCGCAGTGGCTACACAGACCCATCGCAGAGTGATTGACAGGAAGTGCCCTTTGTGGGTGGTGACGGGGGGGTGGTCGGCGAAACACAGGCGGACCAGTGCATTTGACCGCCGCTGTGTGGGCGTGCATAAATTATCCACTACGATGCCCTACGCAGTCTGAGGCCTGATAGCGTTTGATGAAGTTAGTAATTTCTGAGTAAGGTCAGAGGTTGTGCAAGTGTGTATGAGGCTGCGATGGTACTCGATTGTACCAATGTTTTTGCAGTCTTGCTAAACATTATGGATGAGTGTAAGGTAAAGTGGGCGTCCTTTTGTAGTGCTGCAGCGTCACTGCAATCGCAATGAATTAGCATACTATCACAGTTGAACTGCATGCGTAATCGCTATTGCATTCGCAGTTGCAATCCATAATGAATCAGGCCCAATGTCATGAAAACATTTTGTGGGTGTACTTAAGGTTTATTTATGATCTTAAAATATTTAAAACATTTTTAGAATTTGATTTCAATAGAATTTTTGTTGTTTTCATTTTTGTTTTCATTCTAAAACTTGCCTACTTTTGAAAAAGCATTTCAGGGAGATTGTAAAAGCAACACCTCTGAGCGCGGCGGTAAAGTGGGCGTGTACTGCTCTGTCACACCCAGCTGAGGATGTACGGTACTAAGAGTGATGTGTTCTTCCCAAGTTTACCAATTTTATTGCTCTTTCGGCTGCTTCGGTTCAAGTACAGTAAGAATCAGACACTTAGGTTACCGACTAATGTTTGAAGAACATTGTGAACTTATTCATAATTTTTTTTCAAAAAAGAGTAATATTACACATTAAGTAACACATTAACAAAATACATTACAGTACATTACATACATGAGAATACAATAAATACACTCTGTTCCTAGCAAGATTTTATTAATCTGGAACACTTCTGTCTTTAGGCTAAAAAGAAGGTTATTAGATCATACATGTAATGCTGGTAATTATGGGGAGAACGTTTTTGATGTGAACGATGCCAATAATGCTTGCGATCCGCTGCATATCTACGGCCTTGAACTGGGACACCACCAGGGCCGGTCACATTGACGGCTTGCAGACCATTCGCTCCTTGGACCACATCAAACTCTGCATTCTCTCTATCTCCCAAACTGCGGAGGTACTTCCTGGGATTGTTCTTTTTGATGGCGGTGTAGTGGACGAACACGTCTTCCTTGGTGTGATCCCGGTTGATGAATCCATACCCGCGTTTCACATGGAACCAGATGACTTTTCCAGAAATTCTTCCTGCAGGTGGAGTGTTCACAAATTTTATTTGGTTCTGTGATATTGGGCCTTGATTCACATCTCCGGGTTGCCTATCTTCCAGCATTGGGCCTATTCCATCTGTCCCTCCTGAGGGCTGGCCCTCAACCTCAGGATTTCCATGTTTAATGACTCTCTCTGATCGCAATATCGTTCAATGTGGCCACTCTGGTTGCATCGTCGACAGATGGGTCGT
This sequence comes from Taudactylus pleione, assembly GCA_031769625.1. Classification (NCBI taxonomy): domain Eukaryota; kingdom Metazoa; phylum Chordata; class Amphibia; order Anura; family Myobatrachidae; genus Taudactylus; species Taudactylus pleione. The sequence goes on along the minus strand of JAUIMM010000706.1, from coordinate 5,139,057 downwards.
CCTTGGGCATCATATCTATACGTGGCTCTTCTCTGATCCAGACCCCACCGCGTTCCTGATGAAGTGGCAGGCTTTTGCCGTGTTAGTTGACGCATTTCTTCACGCATTTCCATCAGCTCTGCTGTTAAGTCAGATAATTGTTCCTTTAATGTTTGAATTGGGTCTCTCGCTGGTACCTGGACACTCTGTCCAGCTGTCTCGTTCCCCTTATTGCCTTCATTTTCTGGTGATACAACTTCTTGGCTTGCATTACGGCCAATCACTTTAATGGCTGCCTCCTTGAAGTCGAGAAATGTGTAATCTTCTAATTGCATCCTTAGCATCCTCAACTGACTTCGGACACTTTCCCTGTTGGCCCCTTCAATGAACTGAGAAATAAGAGTCTCATTAGTCCTTCGAATTTCCTGATTATCCACAGCTTGTATAGCTTTCAATGCCTCTTGTAAACTCAAGGCGTAGTTTCTCAGCGTCTCTCCGGTCCGTTGTTGTCGGCCATAGAATTTCATCTTTAATTCAGAGACTGTTCTGATCTCGAAGATAGTGGTCAATCTTTGTAGGATTTGTTCTGCTTTTTGTCGTTCTTCTCGTGGCCATGACGAGACTTCTCTAAGAGCAGCTCCCTTGAGTTGACCTATGAGTATCTCAACTTGCTGCTGCTTACTCAGTGGATAGAGGCGGAACATCGATTTTATCCTCTTCTTAAATTCAGTTAATGTGTTTCCCTCTTCACCTTTACCGTCTCCGTTATAGGTTGGGAGCCAAGGGGCCCCGAAATAGTACGGCATCGTGATGGGCGACACTAGTGTAGATGGCATTGCTCCACTAGGTGATGCATTGGATGACGGTGAATATTTCTGACTTGGTGAGGCGGGTAATAGTCTCCTGCCTGGGGTGGATGTAGCATTCTGGGGTTCCGACATTTTTTCTTTGTTCGTCCTGTTCGTGTGCCGCCAAATGTGACACCCAGCTGAGGGTGTACGGTACTAAGAGTGATGTGTTCTTCCCAAGTTTACCAATTTTATTACTCTTTCGACTGCTTCGGTTCAAGTACAGTAAGAATCAGACACTTAGGTTACCGACTAGTGTTTGAAGAACATTGTGAATTTATTCACAATTTTTTTAAAAAAAAGAGTAATATTACACATTAAGTAACACATCAACAAAATACATTACAGTACATTACATACATGAGAATACAATAAATACACTCTGTTCCTAGCAAGATTTTATTAATCTGGAACACTTCTGTCTTTAGGCTGAAAAGAAGGTTATTAGATCATACATGTAGAATATCAACTAACAATCTACAAAACATCGGTGGCCAATGAAAATAATTATCTCAATCACTGACTCAGTTTCCCTTAAGGTCTGGACAATACCCCTTGCGTTGGTGCACGTTAGTGTAGTAGCTACTTTGTCACTTTTTCTCCCTGATTCCTGAAGGTAAGTATGTAGATTACACTAGCTCAGGTGCTGTTACTGATGTTGACGCTTGTACGTGGCAAGCCCGGGCCTGTTAATTCCTTTGGATACTGTAGGTGGTTGCGGTCACTGAGGCTGTCTGTCATTTACTATTAAGAATAGACTCCTGCAGTTAACACTAGAGATGGCTGACTCAGCCTAGCTTTGGTGTAAAATCCTGACCTGTCTCCCAGCTCTTGTCTTAGTACGTTGAAGCCTATCTGAACCTCAATTATTTATTTGCAACTTTAAATAATTCCATCCCTTTCAATAGCTGCATGAGGTGTTTAGTCTCACTAAGTCGGCTGGGTTTCCTCCCTGTACTGTCCTTAACTCCAAGCCCTGTTCAGTTAATGTCTATCCTCTGCTCTCTATTATTCCAGTTAACAATATCTCTGAGAAAGTTGCAACTTGGCTTGGTTGTCAGATATCTAGGTTAATTGTACATGCACTAAGTCTTTATTGGGTTCCTTGCAATGCGTAGATCAAGCTGTTCTATATGAAGGACACATTTGTTTTGTGCTTCCTTATTTATACTGCAGCTCCTAATATACAGTATGTTGTGCCCAACAGATTCAAGCATGCAAGTTGTGTACCTTACTAGCGGTTCCAAAGCCTGCTTTAGAAGTTTTCTCAAGGCATGCTGGGCCCTGGTGGAGCTGGGCTGGATATGCAGATGAGCAGCATCAGGGGTACCAAGCAGGTGTCTCTTGAGCAGTCAGTAGTAGTGGGCGGAGTCTCACAACTGAGCTGCCAGGGCTTCCTAACTGTGGCTGAGCTGGATCCTCTGACTGACAGGCAGCAATGATTACGTAGTGGCAGGGATGCAATTGGGGGAATAGTAGTCTTATAAAGTATAGAACCACTTAGGAAAACAAGAGGGAGTGGGCTGCTTTTACCTTTCAGCATTCACTACAAAGACTGCAGGGCAGACTGGGCTTTATTACTTTTATTAGCCAGTAACAGAAGGCTATACCTAGGGGCAAGACTTGTGGAGCAGTCACTTAACCAACAAGGACTTTGGGGCTGGGCTGACTGATAGGTGGGCAGAAGGGCAATGCGCGGTATTGGGAATCTTTCCTTACGCAGCTGTTGTCACTGAGATGCAGCTTCTCATACACAGGCACAGTCGCCAGCAGCACCGCAGCCAGTCCATTCAACGGGCACCTCAGAACTTCCTGGTGCTTCAGCTCTAGCAGCCGACAAGTCACTGCCCGCACTGCCACCTGACAGGCGGCACTCTGGTAGTGCAGCTCCTGCTGCTCAGGAGGTCACCTCAGCTCTTCTCTCAGGGTCAGTGAGAGCTGCCTATATCACCTCTGGCTAGGTGCCAGGATGTTTCCCGCCCACAGCACAAGCAGGTTCAAATTCTCTCTCAGCCCAACTGTCAATGGCTCCCTCTGCTGCAGTGTATCAGGGGAGAGGGGTGGGTGGGTACCACAGCTACATCTGAGGGACGTGTCATAAAATTGATATACATCCAAATGTAAATGAGTCCCAAAGGCAGTTAGTAAGATCTACTTGTTGATAATAACACACTGATACTTCCCAGAAAATTCATGTAGGGAGCTTGCTAGACTCTTCAGGGAGTCAGGGAGATTGCTACTATTTCAGGGAGTCAATCAGGAAGAGTTGGCAAGTATGATTATAAATATTTATTTTAATAGAAAGGAACAAGGTATTATGATATTTTTTACATCATCTTTATTTACCTGTTTAGGGAATGGTTCAATTTTCTTGAGTCATACTCATCTCAGTCAGTGGATGAAAGGGAGCAACTGGGTGGCAATGGGGAGTTTGCACTTAGACTAAGGTTATTGAATGCAATCCGTGAGCATGTTATTGGAGGATGAGTGATATGCAGGAGTGTACATATGCAGAGATCCATCTGATTTTTACACAAGGATAGGCGAGGTGCAACTGAATAAACATTTATTTATTTCCATGCGTGCAAATGTGGCCTCGCATGTTACTATGACTCAGGCCCAGTCTGAACATTTCATGAGTTTGTTTTTTTAATATGTTTACAGACATTCTAAAATTACCTAGTTTGGGATTTGAAATAAACCAAGATTATTAATCAATTAAATAAGTCACTAGTATAGTGCCATTGAGATTACAGTGGTATTACTTTCCCTATATTGCTAACAGAACAAGAAAGTCTGACGAGACATGTATATATAATTATAAACATATATAAAAGTATCAACAAATCAGCAAATTGCCTGACCTTTACATACACTGATTCAGTCTTGCTTTCTATTTTGGAAATACGCCTGAAGATGGTAGGAGGAATGTTAGTTTTAGAAGTTGATACAGTATATATAGAAATTGGAATAAACAACTGTATAATGAGCATAGGACGGAATTTATACAACAGTATATGACAATGTACAGTATATGACAAGGCAACAAGGTGGATATCAACATTATCAGAGAGGAAGACATGCAGACAATGCTAAAACCATTCTTATTAGAGATGTGCGGTTCGGTTCTCCAGAAATCCGAAACCACATGAATTTCGTGAATCCGAGTAAATCTGAGTCACGGTTCTGATCTCCTGAGAAGATCCGAGTAAATCCGGGACGCGGTTCTGATCTTTTTGCGGTTCGGAATTAGGATTTTAAATCCGAATTTCGGCTTTTGGATTGCATAAATTACATGATTTTAGCTGTTTTTAAAACTTTTTATCTATTTTTTTTAAAATCCAGATCCAAAACCAGAACGAAAACACTTGAGGGTGGTTTTGCAAAACCAAATCCATATCCAAAACCTTGAAGGAGATACAGATCCAAAACCAAAACACGGGGGTCGGCGCACATTCCTAATTGTTATGTAAAAATATTCCCAGGCTGACAGTCACAGAGTATCTGTGATCACCTCCACCAGGTGGAGAGGGCCTGAGTAATAAGCAAGCACAATACAAGTGGAGACTTTCTTGGGAATACGTACAGGATCCCGGTGGTCAGAATCCCGATGCCAGCATCCCAACAGGGTAAGAATCCCAACACTTTGTTGGTCGGTATCCTAACCCTACCATCTCCCTACCCTAGCCCTCACCCTCCCTCAACGGTGCATAAACCTAACCCCTCCCCTAGTACCTAAACCTAACCTCCCCCTAAAGTTAACCCTCCCCCCTTAGTGTCTAACTCTAACCATCCCCCCTTAGTACCTAACCCTCCCCTTAGTGCCTAATTCTACCCCTCCTCCTCATGCTGGAACTTACTTTTGGGATCCCGGCGGTCGGGATGCCGGTGCCTGTATTCTAATTAGTGTCTGGATTCCAGCATAACCATTCTGACCGCCGGAATCTCTACAGTCGGGATATTGACTGCAATCAACATTTACATTTTTCTTAAAGTATGTAGGTAAAGACACACTGAAACAAAAACATATTAACAAACATCTGTTCATCACCAGATGCACACAGCTTAATTAAGATTGTGCTATTTTTGTTGCACGTCATTCACATTTCATGGTCACATTAATCTCAGACACTTTATTCTTGGCAAAGGAATTCTGTCCATTACCCTTATGTATAAGGTTATGGGGCTTTAGATTATGGGCCATTTAAAAATATGCTAATTTACTTTTTTTTTTCCTGTTGTGTATGAAGGTCATCACTAGTAATATACGGGGAGCCGGCCAAGGGCTTTATTGGGTCAATCACTGTTAGACCTTGACTAGATCTGTAACCCTGAATAATGAACAGGACTCAGGTGGAGACACAGCACTTGTGAATTTTAGAAAATGTCAGATTACCCTAACTATAAAATTTATCACTCCTTCCCCACCAGGTAAACTGAAGTACCCGACTATGCAGGGTCTACATTTATAACATTTAATCTAATATGTATTAGTATGGACCAATCCCAGCAAAATGGTTGATGAACTTTCAATCATTTCTTGCACTTTATAGTTTTCAAACATAATTTCTACAATCCCATTAAATGGTGATTATATTTGTTGTTCTATGGGTCACTTAATGGCATATGTCACCAGCTGGTGGGGGCATGCTTTTCTAGCAAAGTGGGTCAGTTCTACAGTAGTTTCTATTTGTTATGCTTTTTTGTTTGGTTGTTTTTTTGACTGAGTAAGAGTTTGTAATAATAAATATAGAAAGCGCTTGTTCTTAAATATAGTGGTCTGTTCAAAGAAAAAATTCTAACAATAAATAATCATATAGAAAAGTAAACCAGACTGGACTGATAGTGTCCTTCATACAAAGTATTCAATAAATAGATCATAACAAAATGTTTATAGCCCCTTCTGTGAATGGTAGTGTTGGTTGATGTATTCACATTACTGAAAGCAATAGAAGACAGGCGCTGTAGCTTTCCCTACCCTTCTCTAGCAGCAGTCTCAGGCTTCTTCTCCCATTGTGTGGCTGCCCTGGGTTGCTGATCACTTTATAGGAGGCACTGGCTGTGCACCGCTTTAGCCGGTTTCTGTAATACACAGCTCATGTGACAGGCGCTGTAGGCGAGTCTCCTGACAAGTCTGTGCTGATGAGTGGTAATCACTAGCCACGCGTCCCTCTCACAGGTCTCTTCCTGGGTAGGATGTTCCTGTGCTTTGTGCTGTGACATCAGTAGTGGAGTGAATGACTAAAAGGACAGGTTCAGAACCAACGCGTTTCATCACTAGTACGTGACTTTTTTGAGGAAGAATTACCCAGATCCATCAATTTGTCTATCTGCATAATTTTCAGTATGGGCACCCTTTTGTAGTCCGCCTAAGTGCCCATTGAGCCTGATTCTGTGTTGGACAGATATCTTAGCATGTACGCAAATGGCGAGTTTTTGCAATAGCAAGTGCGCAATAGTGAATTTACGCACTTTTGCATACCTCCATCCTATTCTCATTTGGACTTGAAATAGGGCATTTCAGGGTGGGAACTAGGCGGTGACAATGCGAGCACACGTAACTGCCCTGAGTTGCGGGTAAATCATAGGCGTGTCTTTGGCATGTATGTAAAGCTCCATGTGATGAGCCATGTATACAGGAAAGGGAAGCCTGTTTCTGACAGATCTGTTGCACCTAGCATGGGACTGGTGCAAGTGCAGATACTAACGATAACGATTGCGGCCGGTGTAAAATCAATGGACGGCATATATGTGCGAACCATCGTATTAGTTGAGGGACACTTGCATTAGCATTAGGTAGTAAATCAGATTTGCAACTACAACCTCAAACAGCTATGGATCCATGACAGTGCCAGGACCTGTAATCTGAACTTTCCTCAAACCAATCTACTATGTGTGACATCCTTATTGTACAATTTGTATCAGAATAACACCAATTTTGCCAACCACATCTTGTTCATTCACTTACAGTAATCAGGATCTGCCATAACATTGGCTGTTAGTCTCCCAAAGCCCCAGATTCTGGTTGGTCTTTATGTGAGAATATCTCAGCAAATAGAAAAAGGTTTGGATGCTTTAATAGAACCAAGTACGCAATCCCTGACCATAGACACTTACAATAAAACATTTTCTTAATGCGCTTTTTATAGTCAGGGAGATGCTTACCGATGTACCGTAAACAACTTTTAAAAAGTCACGCAAAGTTGCTCATAGTAGTCTAATGAAGTCTCTGTCAGGACAACTGACAAAGTACTAGGAAACAACACAAATTTGACTTTGGGCCCAGAATGCTCCCTACGCGCAAATAATACTCATTTCGCACATTTATCAATTAGCATTGGAGAGCCTTGGGATCTGCACCTTTGTGTACTCAGAATTGTAAATTGCTAATCCAGGTACGTCAGTAATTGGAGCCTGCCTTGGTGTGAAACGCTGGTGTCATCACTTCAGTCTCCCACTACCTGTAAATCTGAGTTGGAATCGCACATCTCCTGACTGAAGTGACAGGCTTGACAAATCAATCCTCACGGGCTCTGTCTTCACACCAAACGAGTGTTGCAATATACGTCAATTAATATTGCTTCTTTATTTTCAGCATGGCGACAGCCCAGGCACAGTAGGAGAATGGCTGTCATGCAGGAAACCAGAGGAAGGGACAAAGACATTAATTGTTTTTTTATTTAAAATATTCCTGGAGTATATTCAGAGGTTGTGTGTCACAAAGATGTATTTTGGGAAAAGTAGTGAATGAGTTCCGAATGATAGCGTTACACTTGTAATACAGTTCCTTAATGTTTTCACTACAGGATGCATGTCATAATCCTTAGCATCAAAAGGAAAAAAAAATAATAAAAACTTTATTGGATGATGACCACAATCAATTGCATAAACCTTTGTCCTTTCATTTACCTGTAATCATTATATTTCTTGGTGTTTATTGCTTTTTTATGGAATGAAGAAGTGTAAATGAGCACATTTCCACATGAGATCCCTGATATTCTTTTTAGAAAAAATAAAGATAATTACATTTCCTATGGTTTGCTTTCTGGAAATTGAACCAATAGTTAAATTTCTGTCAAATTGATTTCCTCTTTTTATTTTTTTTATTTTTTAATAGACTGAAAATATAAAAAAAAATAAGGTTTTTAGAAAAATAAATCATAATGTCAATATGCTGTTTGTATTTTATAGAATATTTTATTCAAAATATAATTTCAAAATGAAATTTGTAAGTGAGTTCCTAAACCTATTTCTCCAGAAAAATATCCCTAAATATATGTATATCCAACCAACTTCCTTTTGTTCATATAATACAAAATGCAACTACACACGTAAATACTGCAACAACTCCCAGTGCTATACACACTAAAATGAGACAGCATGGCACACAGTACAGTAAAAAAATTATATGTAACACTCAAATAACACCTACATTAAAAAAATACATAGGTTATTGATGTAAATAGCTTTACTGAGCTTCACAATTTTTAAAAAAATTTTTGCAATAGTATAATTCAGTATGTTAGTATGTCTATATACACAAAAAAAATTTGGAAATTATTATCAACATTTATTGTACTTGCAATATATTTTCAATAAAAACATTTAAAAAAAAAGAATAACCTCCTCTTCCCACTGTAGAGCTACTGGGTGCCAAGGGATTTCTGTTAACTGAACTTGTGCCTCTCATGCCTCTCAGAATGTTTTTTGAAATGACAAAGTTTAAACTTGTAGGGTAAATCAATGCCAAAGTCTACCTAGATATCAATCTACAATTATACTACAAACACTAAATATACACATTAGCATAAATATTACGGCATGTGTAAAATAATTGTATGCAATTTCCTTGTTAATTCCATTGAAACCAATGCAAGCTCATCGTTGTTAAGTGGCGGCAAATTTGCAGCAAGTGGTACCTAAAGAATATATCACAGATACAGGTGTGAACTACTTTACTTTACACATTAACTAAACATTATCTGTTTTACTAACATAATTACACAAGGTGGACTTCAATCTGTACAGTATGAGGAATGCAATTCCTGTTTAAAATTAAAGCAATGTTTAGTTTGTTTGTTGTTTTATTTTGCCACAGGGGTTTCACACAGCATCATACAAACTACCATAGCACAATTTAGCAAGAAATATTATTATTCTTTTTAAGAATAATGTCCATTCACATGCAGTTCTCTTTAATTACCTTGGAAAATAATAAAACTAATCTTAACATTCCATTTAAAAGGCATCTGTAAATAAATGTGCAGGGAAGAATTCTGTGATGATGACCCCACCCATTCTACAATGGTCGCATTGTCCACTATCACTGTGTATATATTTTGCCTCTCCTCTGTGCCCGTCAGATCAGAGTTAGGGGGAGAATAATCAAAACTTGACGGATATGAGAAGGCAGCAGCGGGCGTCCCTATGCTCGGCTATGCTTTGGAAGACGTTAGCATATTTTAGCAACTGCGATCCGTGAGAGAATGCAGCTGCGATTACATTAGTGTAATATCTGAATGACGCCCTGTGTGTATACCCTTGTAACATTATGAATAAAACTATACTCTTTGGTGACTTCCTGTAACAAAGCAACTGATGGTAGCCTGGCGTTCTCAGGAGGGTTACATTGTCGGTGCAGGACTTTCCATACAGTCTACAAGGGCCCATGTCTGGGCTCCCAGACATAGAGATGGTGAGATAAGAGCAGGGGCATAGTAAGACAGGAGGGGGCCCGTCTGCAGACACCATCCAGACCCACCCTCCTCTCTAGCCGGCAGAGCATTAGTGAGCACTAGTAGACTCTGGCAATGTGCCAAAGTCTTCTGTGTATGCGCAGGTCTCCAGATAAATGGCGCAGTGGCCATTTTCCTGTGATTTTTCTCTACTGCGCATGTGCAAAATGCAGGGAATATGGCCGCCGCACCATGATGCTGGTGATTTGTACAGCACTGCCACTGCCAACGTGGGACTCCGGAGAGGGAAATATTGAAGAAATGGGTGCAGGGTGTGCAGTTTGGGCCACCCAACCCAGGGGCCCGTGTGCACCCAGGACCCATTATAGATATGCCACTGGATAAGATCTGTCACATCCTAGCTACCCTAACACCTATATTACAAGTAGTCTGTAAACAGAGACATCATTGTATGAGCAGAACCCTTGTCATGCATAACCCAGAAAAACTCCAAATCACATGTAGATTTTACTTACTGGGGGAAATATATAATAGAATACAGGACCCCTAGATTTGTGGACTACACATGTGGTACTGATAAATTATGACCAGCAGTGTCATAATAGGGCTGCACTGCACACTTTTCCAGCCAACCTCCTAAGTACATAACATGATGACATTGTGCTGAGGGGGTGGGGCCACCAGCACTGGGAAGTATGGCACTGCCTGGAGCATCCTGTACAGCAGGGATGGGGAACCTCAGGCCCGGCGGCCGTATAAGGCCCCCGGAATCATTTGGTCTGGCCCTCTGAGCTTTTTTCTGCTAGCCTCATCTGGCTAGCAGGGTGCCTAGAATGGCACCCTGCAGCCAGTAACTATGCAGCAGTGCCACCTGGAGCCTCCTTAGGTGCTTGAGACAGTCACACCACTGCCCTTCCAGCTCCCCGGAGCATCCTCAGGATGCTCCGGGTATTGCTGTAATCACCGACTATTGTGGCCCCGTCCCATGTGATGTCACACAGAGGGGTGTGGTCTGCACCGTGCCCGCGAATAATGTTATATATATCAAAATGGCCCTCGGCAGAAAAAGGTTCCCCACCCCTGCTGTACAGGCTGCAGGGTGTGTGCCCGGAGCATCCGCAGCAGTGATACTGGCTACAGGGTGTTGTTCCAGTCACCATGCTAGCCAAATGCAGGGGCTTTGGGGCAAATATAGTGCCGCCCCCAAGGCCTGCGCCCTGGGTGATGGCATTGCTTGCACACCTCTAATTACGGCCCTGATCTCGAGTTATACTATTTTCTATTATCAACAGAAACCACTAATTTAAAAAAGCATAAATTAAAAGATGAAAACGATGTACAGTCTTGTGAAACAGAAATGACACCCTCATTTACACCAAAACTTATCATTCACGCAGAACTGTGTGGTCAAAGCAAGTTCTCTAATAGGGTGAACAGCACAAGAAGTGAAATTCAGTAAATTTATTATGTTATACATCAAACAGTAATATAAGCATACATATAAAATAACAACATTTTATAAAATATACATATATTTCTTATAAACACATGAGTGAGAGCAGACTTTAATCTCAATATCTCTTTTGATAAATAAATTAATAAATAATATAAAATTAATATTAATAAATGTCCTTTAGACGGTTCTTGTATCCACAAGGACAGTTCAAACTGGCCAGTCATTCTTTAATATATAGGGCAAGCTCCAGGAAAAATATGTGCTACACAATGGGCTCAATCTAATTAGGTGCGAAGGGGGCAAGTTGCAGTTTCTTCAAAGTCTCTTCATAATGTAGGTACTTGCAATTGTGTAGCCAGGAGACCCAGTATCACAGGCCCCTATTCACCACTGTGGACAAGCCTGCCCAACGATCGAGGATCCCTGGGAGCAATCTCCTCCCCTAGCAGGGGTAGAAGTGTATTGCAGCCGAGAATCATGCAGAAAAAGCTCTGATTGTGATTTGAGTACATCAGAACAGACAGTCACCATCCTCTGGCTGCCCCTAATTAGCCCCTATGCTAATGTCTCGCCAGTATAGGGGTCTATGTACTAAGCCTGGGAGAGAAAGTGGACAAAGATAAAGGCCCTGATTCAGAGCCGCTTGCAAGCGCTGTGCACTCGCAAGCGGCCCTATGTTTATGATCTGCGCATGCGCCATGCCCGGCGTGCGCCAGCCTCGCCAAGCGACTGAAGTTCAGTTGCTACATGGCTCGCAACAAGACGGGGCGGGTGTCGATGGTGAGTGACAGCTTGCCCCGTTTTCTGGGCGGGTAGGGGCGGTGGCTGGACAAATGCAGGCGTTCCCTTAGGAACGCCTGGCGTTTGAAGGGAGGTCTTACTGACATCACTACTGAACCTCGCACATGGCCTGGTCTCCTGGCCACTCGCACATGCTGTGGGTGGTCTCCCACAGCTTTGCGAGTGGCCGGAGATAAAAAAAAAAAACGCCCATAATAACAGCGAGCGGCCGCGAGCGGGTCTGAATCAGGGCCAAAGTACCAACCAATCAGCTCCTGTCACTTTACAGACTGTGTTTAAAAAATGACAGGAGCTGATTGGTTGGTACTTTAGCTCCATGAAATCTCTCTCCAAGGATTAGTACATAGACCTAAGTCACAGAAGTACAGATTAATCCTAATCTTGTGATTCGCCCAATGTTGCATATTCCTGTAGTCATGCTTTTCTTGTGAATGCATTTAGAAATTATTTTTAAGGCAAATGCGATCAATGCTGCTTGAGACCCTATATCTATATCCTCTATATCTATATAGAAGATAGTATAAAGACACTACTATATTGCTGTAGTACACTAGCTTCATGCATACGTTTGACTATTTGATGGTACCATTCTGGTTTTATTGTTTGTTTGTTTGTCTGTTGTAATTAAAAAGGTGCCATCAACAGAAATGAAAGCAAACTAACAGCCGATATAGACGCTTCCCTCTCTATGCTGTGATTTAACTCACTCCACTCTTTCCCTTTTCTCACACTTTAGTAACGCAGGTTTCCATCAATCCTACATTTATTGTGTTGTGATTTATCTGACGGAACTTACAAAAACCAATGTATACTTCTGTCTACAGAGCACTGATATATCCAATTTTAGTCTTGTAGTGAAGAGGCTGCTATCACCACAGGTGTGAAGTAGGACACTGTCACCAACTTTCTTCAGATGACCCATCGAAAAGGAAGAGGAAAGACAAGCAGTAAGGTCTTTATAACTGCAGATTTAACCTCACTATGGAAAAATATAAATGTACAGTGTGAATTCCTGTAAAACATTTGTGAACAATGACCTTAACTTTGCCAACTTCGGCGCATTACTAATCATCCAGAGTAATAACACTTCCTAGACTACCCATGTCAGCCCTTACCACTGGGCACAGCTCCCATTTCCTCTGGTAGGACAGAAAAACCCTCCTGGATTAAATAATAAGCACATAATATTAATAAGCCCCCCTAGCCCTAGTCTTTTTCTGTGTTCTTTAGGGTATGATAGTTTTGCATTCATATATAGATTATAATTAATTGTTCCTGCCTATTTTAGTTTTAAAGGGAAGGATAGCATGGTAACATAGTGGTAAGCATTGTTGCTTTACAGGAATAGATTTGGAACAGGTCAAGTGCTCTGAGCACACTATGGAATTGTATGTGCTACCTTATGTAAATACTTCAATTTGGGGGAGCTGATAATTTCACATGCATAATTGATCATATAGATATAAATACTATAAATATAATATGAGGGTGGTTCAATAAATAAATAACAAGTCCTCTCATTGCGTACATGTATTCAATTCTTACATATATGTATACTCAAAAGTATGGCTTTGATAGAGATTATTCCTCCACATAGTCCCCATATTTGTCTAAGCATTTGTTCCAACGTTACACCAAGGCATCTATCATAGCATAAAAGAAATCAGTGCCTAAAGCGAGAAAATGACGGCTTGCTGAACTTCACCGTCATTTGCAAATCGCCTTCCACCTAGGTCAGGGGTGGGGAACCTTTTTTCTGCTGAGGGCCATTTTGATATATATTACATTATTTGCGGGTCCAGTGCAGGCCACGCCCCCTCCATGTGACGTCACCCAGGGCTGGGCCACATATGCCGGTGATTACAGCAGTGCCCGCAGCCAGAGCCGGCCCTAGCCAATTTGGTGTGTGTGCGTGTGGCCTGGCGATGGTCGCGATTATCGCGACCATCGGGCTTGTGAGGAGACCCTGTGGTAGGGTCTCAGGTCTCGCAAACCCAAGTGGACTTCCTGCTCTAATACAGCAGGAAGTCCACTACTGACATCACTAGTGATGTCAGTAGACCGCCCACAAATGGCTGGTGTTCCTTCGGGAACGCCTCCGTTTGTGCAGCCACCCCCCCTCACCACCTACAAAACGGGACGAGCTGTCGATCAACATCGACAGCCGCCCCATCTTGTAGCGAGCCCCGGAGCAAGTGGGTTCGTGCTTGCGCAATTGCCCATCATCAACCCGCTTGCGAGCGCTATGCGCTCGCGAGCAGGTCTAAATCAGGCCCATAGTAATGACCCGTAGTGCCCATATACAATAGTAATGCCCCCATAGTAATGCCCCTGTAGTGCCCATATACAGTAGTAATACCCATATAGTAATGCCCCTATAGTAGTGCCCATATACAGTAGTAATATCCCCATAGTAATGCCCCTGTAGTGCCCAAATAGTAATGCCCCTGTACTAGTGCACCCATAGTAATGCCCCTGTAGCAGTGCCCATATAACCACATAGTAATACCCCTGTAGTAGTGCCCATATACCCCCATAGTAATGCCCCTGTAGTAGTGCCCATATAACCCCATAGTAATGCCTCTGTAGTAGTTCCCATATACCCCCATAGTAATGCCCCTGTAGTAGTGCCCATATCCCCCCATAGTATTGCCCAGAGCCGTAGCTAGACATTTTGGTGCCCTGTGCGAGAAAGTTCATCGGTGCACCCCCCTCCAGATATATATATATATATTTTATACACACACACACCCTGGGAGGAAACCCACGCAAGAACTATTGTTAGTCAGCCGTGGGGTCTCACCCGCAGACCCCGGCTGGCTACAGCCCCCAGCTGGCTCCGGAACCTGACGCTGTGCGCATGCACAGTTACAGCCTCCCCTGGAGAAGACTTCTCCTAAATGCCGGGGATATAACTCGCGGGGCCATCTATGGAGAAACAAAGGAACCTGATCTATTCTGCCAGCATACAAAGGCAGACTTACCATAGCCAGCAATGCCCCCATGCCCTCCTGTGACTCTTGCACGTAATCTTATCCAGAACACAGAGAGGCAGAGATGGCCACAGCCGCCATTACTGCACCACATTACAGCAGGTACTTTGCTTACATGTGCTCATTATATACAGTATTTACATCACCACCCGATGTGTACCACCTACATCCATGTGTGCAGCAGTGCTCATGTGTCCTGTCTACACGTGGAGTACAATGGGGCAATCGCATCACATTCCCCCAACACACCGTGCTCGGAGCTCACCTTTGCCTTGCTCGTCCCTCTCTGCCTTCATTCTGCTGCTGGATCTCCTCCTCCGAGCTCTGATGGCCCAAGTACCATTTCAAATATGGCGCCCGCGGCGAGCCAATCACAGCTCGCGAGACAGCAGCCAATCAGAAGCGGATGCACCTGATTGGCTGCTGTTTTGCGAGCTGTGATTGGCTCGCACTCAGCATCAATCAAGGGATGCCACTGGCGCTGTTTCACAGTGCCCAGCGGCAGGCGGCCCAGCTAAAAATAGGATGGCACTGTCTGCTGCCTTCTTGTATATGACTGCTGTGCTGTGACTCTGTGCTGGGCGCCACGGACAAGCAGCAGCGGCCGCCCGGCGCTGGATTAAGAGTGAGAGAACACTTTTATAAGAGATGGTGGGCGGTCGGTGTTCCGCCCTCAGCAATGTTGCACTCTGTGTATTGCCCTTGTAGTAGTGCCCATATACCCCCATAGTAATGTCCCTGTAGTAGTGCCCATATACCCCCATAGTATTACTCCTGTAGTAGTGCCCATATAGCCCCATAGTAATGCCCCTGTAGTGTCGCTTATAAAAAATTTTTAAAAAACACTTACCTTAATCCCCGCTCCTGCATCCGCTGCCATCCTGTCCGCCCAGCAGCTCCTCGGAACTATGGGAGAGACGTTATGACGTCTCTCCCATAGTGCGCATGGGGAGAGCCGGAAGCTGGAGTTCAGGAGAGAACTCCAGCCTCCGGCTAATGCGGTGCTGCAGGGAAGGAGCCAGGCGTCTGCAGCTAATAACATCTCAGCGGGCGTCCGTCTTGGAGCCTCCCTGTGGCGCCAGGCTGGAGGACACTGGCGCCGGGTGCAGCGGCGCACCCGGTGCACGTGCACCTCTAGCCCTGCCAGAATGAGCTTCTGTACAGAAACTCTTTCAGACCTGGGTCCTGGCTAACATTGAGCTGCCGATCGGACCTGAGCTCCGATAGCAGCGCCGGGCATCTCCGATCGCGGCAACGTCGGAGGCAGCGGCAGGCTGGGGGAGCTGCACCTTGGGGAAACAGCAGAGCCGTCGGGTACCCCTGGGCATTCCATTCGCCCCTAGGCATTTGCTTATAATGCCTATGCCTTGGGCCGGCTCTGCCCGAAGCATCCTCAGGATGCTCTGGGGAGCTGTAAGGGCAGCAGTGTGACCATTTGAAGCGTCCTAAGGACGCTCCTGGCGGCACTGCTGCATAGATTCTGGCTGCAGGGTGCCATTCTAGGCACCCTGATAGCCAGATGAAGCTAGCATAAAAAAAGCTCAGAGAACAGACCAAATGATTCCGAGGGCGTTATATGGCCCCCGGGACTGAGGTTCCCCATCCCTGACCTAGGTGCTTCTTTTCAATGGTCCCAACAGATGGAAATTACTCGGTGCCAGGTCAGGGGTGTAGTCTATTACATCCCAATGGTAATCCTGTAACAATTTGCGTGTGCGGTTGGCTGAGTGTGGCCTGGTTTTATTGTGCAGCTCAATGATGTCTGTTCACAGCAACCAAGGACGTTTTAGTTGAATTGCCCTCTGCAACCTGCTCAATGTGTCACAATAGTAGGCAGCATTCACAATATCTCCCTTGGTGAGGAAATCAACATGAAGCATGCCCTTGTGGTTCCAAAACATGGTCACCATGACCATCTTTGAAGATAGAGTTGTTTTTATAATTTCTTTTAAGGTGAGTACAATGTGTCTTCCCATGTCATGGATGCTTGCTTTGTCTTTAGTGTCACATGATGCACCCACGTTTCATCGCCTGTAAGAATACGCTGCAGGAACTGCTCTCCCTCCTTCTGGTACCGTGGCAAGTGCACGAGAGACAATCCCATCCTATTGGTTTTGTGAACTTTTGTGAGCTGCTTCGGTAACCAGCGTGAACACTTTTTCCTGTACCCCAGTAGCTCATGAACAATGTTGTGCACAGTACCCACTGAGATGTTTAGTTTGTCAGTAATATCACTGACTCAAATACATCTCTCCTCCTGAGTCTGACCTTCAATGCAGCACAAAAATTAATTTGAGGTGGACATGCTTGGACGGCCGGATCACTGTTAGCAAAGGCAGGACACCAAACCCAAACCTGTTCCCAGATATGATATCACCATACACCTTGATAAGTAGGTAATGAATTTCAGTTGCTGATGTGCCCTTTAGATGCAGAAATCAGATCACACTACGAACCTCAATGTTTGTCCATGTTTCCCCCAGCCCCGCCATCTTACACCTGATGTTGGGACAGTATTACTGATATGAGTCTAATGGCCGTGAGGGAAAGCAGTGGTCTACCTGCCCTGGGCTGATGGGAAATCAGAATCAAATAGAGAACATTACACACGTGAGAGGTCTTCTTACCTTACTTATTGAACCACCCTCATATAAATATCATAGTCTTTTGATTTGTGAAAAAGAAAATTTCCACGGTATCCAACACAAGTAATATTATAAAAACAACCAGGGAAAGCACTCTCCCAAAAGTTAATCCGTATGTCCATTTGTCCATATTGTTCTGGGATGGAAGATGATTTTGATGAGCTATTAATGTCCAAAGTCCATACTTAAGAGAAGGGTAGCACAGTAACACAGTGGTAAGCACTATTGCTTCACAGGACTGGGATCATCATGAGTTTGATTCCAGACCATGGAGGTTTTTATGGACTCCCTGGCTTTGCATGAGGCTTCCTCCAGGCACTTCAGGTTTCTGCCACACTCCAAAAACGTACCTTTAGGTTAAGTGGTTGCCTACTATAATCTGCCGTAGTCTGTGTGTTAGGGAATTTAGGACGCAAGCTTGAATGGGGCAGGGACTGATGTAAATGACTGTACAGTGATACATTCACTATACAGCAAAGCGTAATTAATGGCGCTATATAAATAAATGATAGTAATAATCAAAAGGTCTGTTGTGAGCAGGTCTAAATAATAAAAATAACCTCATTGAAGATGTTCCAAAAGGGCAAAGGGGTGCAGTATTGTATTTCTTTTAAATTGTCCAAAGGCCAGCAGTTGGCAGAGGCATGTTGTGGAAGTGGCTGATAGGGTTACCAGCAACACAGAGTTTTTGTAACTGAAGTTAATTTCCCATGGTTATGCCACTCTCCAGGGTGGCAGTTGTAGCTCACATTCCCCCAGTGAGCATGTGCAGGGTGGCTCATGACATTCTGGAAGGCCACTGATTGACTGGGGAAGGTGCTTGGGGCTGCAAGCATTTCAAATCTTCAACTGAAATAAGTAATTCTGCTATACTGTTATGCAGCAGCATTTTCATGCTGTTGCATTATTATACTGATGCACTGTTGGTTTTCTTTGGTTGACATGAGATTATTCAGCAGATAGATAGTATATAAGCAATCCAAAAAGCAGACTTTTTAATGGTCAAACATTCAAGGGATTATAGGCACATTCTGCAAAGTAGGTGGTCACATTCTTGGCTGTGGAAGCTGGTGTTTCATCAGAGGTGATCTGGAAGATAGCAGCGTGGTCCTCAGCACAGGCTTCTTAAACATTATCTAATAAATGCATAGCTTCCTACCCTCCCGATTCCTGCGGGAGACTACCGGATCAGTGAGGAGTCTCCCGCTGATCCGGATAGTTAAATAAACCCCCCGGATTCTGCTTTGCCCTGTCAGGTGTCTAGACTGCGCATGCGCAAGTCCGGACGGGATGGGCGGGGCTTGGATGTAAAGACGTCACCACATGTGACATTGGGATTGTTTACTTTAGATAGAGTCCTCATCCTCCGGCCACCGCGCTACCCAATGCCGCCGCTGGACATTCTCTCCCAGCTCCTGCACTCACTAGCTACGGGATCTGTACTGTGCAGCGAGGGGAGCAGCAGAGACTGCTAGACTCTCGCAGCTGTTTGCCAGGAGGTACTGAATGGGCTGATGAGGACACATTGCAGTCCTGCTGGGGTAATAAGTAGGCAGCAGCTTGCGCTGACCTTAGCTACTAAGTGAATCAGCGTTTTTGCATAATGTACTGTTATATTAATGTCACATGGAATGTATAGATTGTTTCACACATTAGTACTATGCTCCAAGATTGCTATACAATCACATACTTCCTTCTCTCTACCCAGACCTACACACATCCCCTAAGACAACTTATCTCTCCTCTTCCAAGTCTCCTTTTGGACAGGCTCAATATAGTGCTGTTCCCATTTGGAGCTCATGTAACCCCAGTCCTACTGCTGCTATCACGCAGACTTCTCTCAGTATGGTTGTGTTGGGGCAGGTCAGCATTCACTGCACTGACCTACATACCCTGGGGACATCTGAGATTGTTCTTATGTTCTGTCACTTAACCAAGCACATGAACAAAAGCATCAAGCACAAGCTTAACCTGTACATTGGAGGCCATACTCTGACATACTCAGATTCTGCACCTAGCATAGGACCACTGCAGAACACACCCCTGAGTTTATATAGATACACCCATGGGTGAAGCTAGACATGCCCTTTGGGTGGAGCATAACACCCCTCAACAGCGTACTGCACTTCGCATGGCATATACCACGACCGACTATAATCTCCCTGAAACTAGTTTTGAAAAGTAGGCAAGTATGAATAAATGTCAAGGCATGTGAGTATGGGCAAGTTTGGACACATGGGCTGCTGTAACAAAAACAACAGTTCAGACATCTATTGTATATGGGCCTATTTATCATTAAATATGCAGCATAATGGGTGTTTTCAGGGATATCCAGAAATATTAATTATCCCTCAGATGTATTAAGGAGGGATCGCAACAGATACTTTTATTATCTGCTGCGGCCCCTCCATTTCCAGCTGCAGTTACAACTCCCATAGGTTTCTCTTGGGGTAGCAAAGCTGTCAGATTTACTAAACTCCGGAATGTTGTTTTGCTTTGACAAAGGGATATCTTTAACCTCCTCGCTGATTCTGCACTCATCCACCTGCACCCTGCTTTAGTGCAACCATCCCAAAGATGAGTTAGGCCACATTTCTATATCGGCGCAGGCTGCTATAGCTCAACGTTGTAAGTAACTGATTCCTCCCCCATTTCTCAAGGGGTTTCATAAAGTTAATTTCCACTTTGAGATGGATAGCCCTGGGCTATCAGACTAGGCCTGGGGAGCCCTGAAGAGGGGGACCCCTTTATTGGGGGTGGTCCACACCTCCCCAGGGATCCCCGGCCTGGGCTGCCTAGTGGTCAGGGGTAATGCACCCACCCTATTTTTAGAGTGGCACCATGGCATCCTCTTCACCACAGCTACAGTCAGAAACCCTCCTATCAAAACATACTTTTTTTGCTATTAGCTTGCCCCATATTCGGATCATTATCCTTGTGATCTCATGCTTGGATGACAGGGCAAGTAGTGAAGACAGACTCGAACGGCTACTTAGACAAAGATATGGATGGCTATTAATGAAGCTGTTTCCTCACCAGAGATTTAATTTGAGACTCGGCAAAGTGGGCAGGGAAGCATTATTTTACAAAGGAGGATTTAAGTGAAAATGTTTACGATTGTTATTATAATTATTATGTTTAGTCATCTTTGACAAAACTTTATCAAATTTGAAGTGGAAAGTCAGGATAGGACTGAGCAATGTATTGTAAGTTTGTGAATCAGACACACAAACTCACATTTTTGGGTTTGGTTGTCCATGAATGAAGTGAACATAATAATAATAATAATAATAATAATAATAATAATACCTAAACAACAAAAACAGCAGAAGACAATTCTATTAAAAAACTATATTACAGCATGATAAACTGTATGATAGAATATTATCTTAACACTCTCCAGGAACTACTGTATACAAAGAACAAAATCTTAAGACTGTTTATTTTCAACCTCAGCAAATATTCCCATTGCAGTGTTATTTATGTAGCTACACCAGTGAGTCAAAGGACAAAAGGAAGCATGCACCAATATTCTAAGGATCTTGTCATATTTAGCTGACTTTTTTTTAAATTTACAACTACTGTTTTATAACACAGACTGTATCCTGTTCATTTGAATTCAACTCATTTTACATTTACACATAAATGTATGTTTAGCCCACATTTATCTCACATATATATATATATATATATTTATATATATATATATATATATACATACATCTGTCCTTGTAGAAGCTCATTAAAACCGAAACATCGGACGCATCTACCTGTGACTGTGTGCTATGTTATACATATAGTGCCGCCTGTTTTTCCATTGCTGTGCATTACCTTTTATATATATATATATATATATATATATATATATTTATATGTGTTTTTAGTATGAATGGATACATCTCTACCTTTTTTTACATACAGTATGGTATATTTAATCGGTTTACAAAGGTCCCTATTTTCATATTTATATTGTTTATTCACAAAGTGTTTACTGTTTACAGAAGGAACTTTAACTCTGCGGCCCATGACAAAATAATGTATGCGGTCCAACAATAGGTAGAACCACATCGGAGCATTGATAGCGCAAGGACATGCGTCCCACACCAGGAACATGGTTGCGCTCCACCAGCAGGAACAGGAAGCCGCATCTCACGTGGCCCAGACATCGGTTGAAGGAAGACTGCTGTGTAAAACCGAGAATCAAAGGAACTCCAGTGCAGCGTTCCTGTGATCAATGCGGGACACTTGCGTTCCACTTCTAGGAAGTGAACGCCTTACTAGTAGAGAACATTGTAGATTACCCGATGTTTGGACATTGCCTCTATGGATAGTTAAGAAAAGGTTATTTATTATTTGAGATAAGAGGTCACTTTTTAATTAGATTTATAGTGTTAATATTGTTGATAGTGTTAATTTTAATGTAATGCACATTTACACTTTGACCTGGAAGGAATCGGCGGCCATACTATTTAAAGGACATCCTGGTTCTTTATGTCACATGCCCTGAGATAGAGTGTTTCTTGATGCGTCGGCTTGTGACAGAAGGACAGCCGTGACGGTGAGACAGTCGAGTCTGAGGTTCCGGAGCTTCCAACTCTAAAACCATCTACATGCTCCATTATCATGACTCTCTGGTAACATCCTCACCTATCACCTGCGTTTTGGTGTTTTAATAGAGTGTGATAGTTTTACATATACTGCAAACTTTGTTTTACCATAAAATTGTGTTTTATTACACAGTGTGGTGGTTTTACGGTTTATATCTTTCATGTATGGAATCCCATTTTTCATTATTGAGTATTTCCCAACATGTCAAGCAAAATATCACCATATGAAGGGAAGTGTTAACTCATTTCTTTCTTTACGCTTAAAGGTATATAGTGATATGTGCTGTAAATTGGATTAGCGCCAGAAATCTAGTCACCTTATATTTTTGCTATTTTGATTGACAGGGAGTACTGTTTGGGGATGGTGATGGGGGGGGTGGTCGATGAAACTAAGGCGTGCCAGTGTGTTTGAACGCTGTTACAGGGGCATGCATAAATTAGCAACTGCAATGCCATACGCAGCTTGGGCTTCCACTGCGTGCAATAAGGTTAGCAATTCCTGAGCAAGTGTGTGTGGGGCTGCGATGGTACTCGATGTTACCGATGTTTCGCAGCCAGTCTTGCTGAGTATTATGGATGTGTGTAAGGTAACGTGGGCGTCCTTATGTTAGGCTTCATATGGCATTGCGATTGCAATCATTAGCATATCTTTGCAGTGAGACTGTGTGGGTAATCGCTATTGCGATTGCAATAGTGATCCTTGCTGAATCAGGCTCTATGTACAGTATCTACTCCTTTCCCACCAGTAGTTGCAATTATTATACTGCTACTGTATGTGTTGCATGTTCCCGACGGCTATTAGACTGTAAGCTCCTTAGGAAAGTACTATCATTTATTTGTGTCATAATCCCAAAATGTACAACTCTGTGTAATATGACAGTGCTTTACAAATAAAGGATAATAATAATATTAATAATAATAATAATACCAATTTTCTGCAATAGATCACATTTAATTTTATACATGGACTCACCAGACACACAAAACAGCATGATAGATTCCCTGTAAGATGGTTATATATTTGCATTTAATATGCAGCTGAGAAAAAGCTATTGTTCTCATTCCAAACTCGGATCGACTCCTTACAAATGTGTCTTCAATACTCTTACAGTAAGAAGACGAAAAGATCATTGCATTATCTCAAATAACTTCAGGTCACATAATACCCTTCCATTTTTTCAATGTATTATTATTAGTAGTATTATCTCTCATTTATAGAGAGCTTACATATTACACGGCGCTTCATTGAGGGGATCATGACACAAACAGATGACATGAAACAGAAGGTAGAATGGCCCTGCCTTAATAAGGTTACAATCTCTGCTTATTCCACTACCTTATGTATTAGGGAAACACCTCATACACAAGATAGTGAAATAACCAGACATGGGAAGTTATTTAAAACATATTGCCCAAAACAAACCATGCAATGTACAGCCAAAACTGTAAAAATACGCAAAGGAAATGCCCAAAATCTGCAAAAATATAAGCCAAAAAATTGAAGCCAATTATTTACTACCGCTATTATTTTACCTTTTTTCTTATATTTACCGATATTTAAGGATCTCTTATTTCACTAACTGATTCAAACATATATTAATATCTATTAAACCGCTAACTATAATTTAATCAACACGTTTTAAAGTACTTAATTATACATAGACATTGGTTTCAGTTCATACATGCCGATTTTTTGTCTGCCAAGTGGGCGGAGCAGGGCCTCGTGGTGCTGTGATAACTTCATCGTGGCCCTGACCCCGTTATACAAAGCCATGGAACCCCCTCAGCATTGTAAAGCAGAAGGTTGGGCCACGATGATGCAATTCAGCACGGATAGCATCAAGTGGCCTGGACTGCTCTCTGCACTTGGGAAGTGGGCAGGGGTGGCCAGCAGGATTATGATTCCAGGAGAGGTATAAGCGATTCAAGAGCCTCCCAGATGTCCCGAGTGTAGGCAAGTATGTCAGACCCTCCAACATGACCCGTTCCATTAGGTACACAATACTCTGCTCCTGGACTTCCCTCTTAATTTATGATTGCAGCCACCTGTGGTGAAACAACTGACTCATCTATTACCTAGTTCAACACAGGTGATTGCAATCATACATTAGGTGAGAAGTCCAGGAACAGAGCATTTTGTACCTAATGGAACGGGTCATGTTGGAGGGTAGGGTATGTTTGTGTTTCAGGTGAAAGAGGAGGCTAAAGGGAAGAAAATAAAAAGTAAACATAATTAATGATGCAATTCCTCACACCTAGGTAAAAGCAGGGGCGTTACATTTCCAGGGTTATCCCTTAATTTTGTTTAACTTGCCCCTACGAGACGCAGCAGAGGAGTAGGCTGACTGATTCAATACCGTTTATTTAGCATGGAGTTCCACATAGATACCCAATCATAGAGTCTTGCAAAACGAACTTGTATCAGTACTTAGCTAAATGCCATCTACAGTCACACACTGATAATACACCACACTTACTGAAAATGACTTCAAAATTGCCACAAGGCTTGCATGCTTTCTCTGGGAAAACAGTCAGTGAAAGATAAAAATGGTGGCTTTTTTATTACATACATTTCTTTAACATGCAAAAACAAGTGAAAATAAGCAAAAATAAGAATGAATATGCAAAATATGCCATGGCATGTCAAAATCATCTGAAATATGGCTAATATGCAAATTGATCAAAAAGTATAGCACAAGTGGCTACATTAAGGTTATTTTAAGATGGCAATAACAAAGCATGTGTAAGAGGGGTGCAGTGCGGTGCCGGCTGCACCTGCCTCCTGCAGGTGTACTCCCGTATCTTACCACGTGTCGCACCCTCTCACCTTCAGGCCGTATGTTGAACAAATGGTCCTGGAACTCCAAGCTGGACACGCACACGATACCTAGGAGGAACGAGATGACGTGAGAACCATCCTTCCTCACGTCGACCGACATGCCCTACCGAACCGAGGAATAGATTTAGGTTTTAAGTGAAGATCTGAAGGAAGGAGGATAGGTAGCGACAAACAGACAGTGGGAGACAGTATGTACAGATATTGGTCACCATGTTCACTCTTGCTCTCTGTCTGCTCACTCGCCTACAGGTCCCTGTAAGAAGATAACAAAACACCACAGCCGTGCAGGGCCTAAACCTGTGTCCCGTTACTACACATGCTATGACAACATTGCCCTCAACCTACAGTGTGTGTAGTGCGGAAAGTCCAACGATAAACCACTAAACTTTTGCCCTGCACAGAACAACAATCACAGACGGTAATCACACGAAAACAAAACACGGTGCTGTCCCTTTAAAGGTTTGTTGCCTGCCTAACTAGAGCTGGCCAGCTCCTTTTCTTGGTGACTGGAAAATTACATTTTGGTGGGAGCCTGATAGCTCTCCACGGAGTACTTGGAGGGTGAGAATCGCACACCTGTTCACACCTTTATACATTTACACAGGGGTTACCTTCTTACTATACCAGTGGTCTGGGCCTCTTGCCCAGGGCTCAGGGTCCTGGGCCTAGCACCCAGGGTCTTACCAGCGGCTCAGGCTTTTAAGCCTGCCTAATGCAGGGCATAGGAGGGACTTGGGCCTACTGTCCAGAGTCCCCTTTCTATAATGATTTTGCAGGCCTATGGGCCTGCTTAATGGTGGTGCTCAGGTAGTGGCCTTGGCCTAATGGCCAGGGCCACTTTATACAGGACTCCTTCCTAAGGGCCTGCCTAACCAAGGGGCTTAATGATTTGGAACTTGTGCCCTCCTGTAGGTGTACAGGCCTAGGGCCTAGCTGATGGCCATGGTCCTAGTGCCCGCCTACTTATTCAGTTAGTGACCTGGGCCTAATACCCAGGTCACTCAATCCTAATAAGGACAGCTACCTTTTATTGGGCCTAATGCCCCCTATGTAGCCCGGGCCTTGTGCCCGCCTAAATGCTCACAGGCCTAATGCCTGACTGTGCTCCACGGGCCTAATGCCCGACAGCCTTGGTGGTCTAGGGAGGGGATATATGGTAGGCCTCATGGAGGGCCTACCTGCTACATTGGAAGAGGCTGCAGGGGGAAGCTGCGTTAGCTCTTTTACTTTCCACCCCCGCAGTCCTCTTCAGTCCTCAGCCGCATTCTTCTGCCGCTGTCCCGTCTTGGCCAGCAGCACCGCCTCTTTTCTTTCAGCCAGTGCCGCCTGTCTTCTTTCTTGATAGCGGCATCTTCTGGCCTCTTCCGTGGCCGCCGGAACTCTTGCCGCGCCTTCGGTCTTCTTTTCTTCGGGAGGTCTTCTCTCCTCCCACTCCTACGCTGGACTGAACTTTCCCGCTCAGCGGCGTCTAATTCAAGACACCGCGAGTGGGTCTGGGGCTATAATGCGATGAGCCATGATTGGCTAGTCGCATCTCTCTCCTGTTGGCTGTTGGACCGCGAGCCGCGTTTGGCTCGCAGCCAAAGCCAAACACCCGCCTCTGTAACCAGGCTACCGGGAGGCGTGCTTCAGTAAGCCCGCACCCAAGTACGGACCGCAGCGCCCAATGCTTGACTGGCGCTGGGAACAGATACTCTGTCCCAGCGCCGGCTACCCGCCGC
The DNA here is from genome assembly GCA_031769625.1 of Taudactylus pleione. Lineage (NCBI taxonomy): Eukaryota > Metazoa > Chordata > Amphibia > Anura > Myobatrachidae > Taudactylus > Taudactylus pleione. The sequence continues at coordinate 5,112,472 of JAUIMM010000706.1, read as the reverse complement.
CTCTGCTTAGCTGGCACTGGGAACAAACACACTGTCCCAGCGCTGGCTGCCGATGTGTGCCGCATACTTGATCCCAGCTTGGCTTTCCACACAGGCATAAGTGACTGGTATTTTTGTACAGCTACAGTTGGTGTGGTATGGTTGTCATGAGAAGTGACAGTGGGGGAGAATGATCAAATCTTGGAGGGATAAAGTGGAGCAGTTGCTCTTAGCAACCAATCAGCTTCTGTCATATTTGTAGCACATATATACACATAGAGAAGAGAGTATATATTGTCTTCTTTGGGCTATGGGAGCACCACCAACGAATTTTGAATGACACTATTGGAGTAATGATTACCTATGGTTGGTTCTTATTTATATCATTGAATTGAAAAAAACAAAGCTCTGTGCTGAATCTTTTCTCGTCCTTTGTATATTTGTAGCACAGCCTGTAAAATGACAGTTAGAAGCTGATTGGTTGGTACAGAAGTGTCCTTACACACTATTGCTGCAGTCGCACCAGTTCTTTTTGGAGCACCAGGTGCTACACCACTCGGCTTGAGCAAAGCCTCTTTTTTTGTGGCTTTTTCACCCAAATATGCCTCTGATTGACTTAATATGTGACACTACACCTAACAGTATGACCTGACCACTGTACATTACAAATTAATTAAATGCCCTAATGAAAGTTTTTGAGTGTGAAGTTTTGTGAACCTTGTACTCAAAACCTCCTACCTTCCTTAACCTTAAGCTATAAACATTTTTTTTTAAATATGTAAAATATCTTAAATAAAGAGCCAGGTGATTTGCCTTGAAATAAAAAGTCAAATTTATTTTGACAGAACAAAAATCAGGAAACGTTATGGGGAGGGAAAGAGAAGGTATGGTGGAAACTGGTGAGAAATGGCACTAAGCACACACACATTCAATCACCCAACATTCATTGGTGAACCACCCTCCCTTAGAAGCATCTAATGGTGCCGTGCTTGTCCAGGGTCATCAACATCACCAAACTAAGTTAGGGAGCACCCAACAAACCTTATAGCACTACTAAACTTAACATGATCTGTCCCACTCTGCAAAACCTAGACCACACCAGGACACATCCACCACCAAAGCCAGACAAACCGAAGCAGTCTAGGGAGGGAGAGATGGAAAACTTCAGGATGCAAAGATGCAGATACTGTACCAGGCAGGGCTGTACTTTATAAAGGCAAAACTCTCAAACTCCTCCTCAACCAAAACAGAACCAATCAACCTCATTACTAATAAAATGAACATGAAACTTTATTAACAATACAAATATTTTAACCCATTGTATCCCCAGGTTACACAGACAAGAAACGGCCTTGGGGTTTAATCTGCCTCATTCTTAATTATTGAGCTGTTCTTACACTCTAAGGGCTCTATTTATTAACATAATTTTTTCTAAAATAAAGTGAAAAAAGGTGTTTTCACACCCTTTTCACATTATTTTAGTTTCACCTAAATTTACTAAACGGCAATTGGAGTAGAATTCATAAAATGTTACTCCAAGCCCTAATTATCACATATTTTTAGTAAGCAGATCGCATTTCCCATAATTGTAATAGGAAATGCGATCTGCCTGAGACTTACTAAAAATAAAATGTGAAAAAATACCGGGGGAAGTCCTGTGATAATAACGCCACCTGGAGATGGCGCTATCCACGGTCTCCCCCGGTTCCCCAACTCTTTTTCTGCTCTAACAGGCAGAGCAGAGCCGGGAGCTGGGCTCCAGTGATCAGCTGTGTGGTCTAAACAGACCACAAGCTGATCACTGCTAAGAAAAACCTAACACTTACCTGCATCCAGGGTGATCGGTGTTCCGTGGCTGCAGTCAGCTGGACTCCCGACTACTGCACTCCTGTGTCAGCTGCTGCATAGAACAGCTGACCGGGTCACAGTGCAGGATGGGAGATCAGCTGACCGGAACCCCGGGGGAGGACATCACCGGAGCAGCGTTCACCGGAGGTAAATAAAATTAAGAGGGGAGGCCACGTGGGGATGGGGTGAGATCATGGAGGGGGTGTAGCAGCGGCCGATCGGCGCATGCGCAGCACCTTTTCACTGTATTTTTTCAGAAAAACACAGTGATAAGGCTGCAGAGACGATACGCAGGGACAGAGCTTTATAGCAGGCTCTGTCCATGCAAGGGATTTTTAACAAATCCTTGTGATATTTCCTAAATTCGCAATGCGAATTAGGTCGGAAATATAACACTACAATCTGCATTTTAATGCGGATTGTAGTAAATAGAGCCCTAAGTGTATAGAACAACATGAGCACTAGGAATGTCATGTTAGGTGTATTGTTGTATACTGTATAAAGTATAACTAAATTATAACACAATATTATTTTACTCTAAATAGAACAAAGACACCATATCTCCGAACAAGACACGGCCATTGTAACATTTACAAATAGTTGCAGTCTATATAGACGACTCTACGCCTACCCAACATGACCTGACCGCTGGATGTGATCTAAGGAGCTCATTCAGACCCGCTCGCTAGATGCGATCGCTCGGTCCGAGCATATGGAAATTCGGCTAAGTGGTGTCAAGGCAGCCACTCGCAGGGCAAGTCATAAGCACTCCCACTTTGTTTTGGCGAGCGATCACTTTTTCTTTGAAGACGCCCACCAGCCTGTCTAAAGATGCCCACTTGTGTACGTCATCTCCTGGAAGTGTATGAAACCATTGGTACATTGAGCACCATCGGTTGTGATCACAGCGCTTGAGGTTGACTATACCCTGTCGCAAGCACTGCGAGCACTTCAGTGTATATTTCTAGCAAGTGACGTGTCCTATGAAGCTGGCTGTTAATTATGCGCCTCTGAAACGGCGTTTAAAAACTTAAGCACGCCTGCGTCCGCAACTCCACTCCCCCATTACTACTGCCCTGCCCCTGTTGCCACCCACAAATGGCCTCTCCTGTCACTCATTCCTCTGGGCTGTCTTTGCAGGGCGAGCGAGCGTATCCCGATTGCTCGTACTAGTTTGCGCACGCACACTGCAAACTATATGCATGCGCACATTTGCAAACATCACCAGCAACGAGCGATCGCTTGCTAGCAAGCAGGTCTGAATCAGGTCCTAAATACTATTGTATTTTATTCACTCATCCTAAATAAACTATATAATATATTGAATAAGAACCATATTAAGCAAATAGGAAACAATCTAGGAACAACTATCCTAACACATTTCCATAATATTTTGTTAACATTCTAATGAGCATTCCTATGCAACAGATATGCAACAGAAATACTCATATATCTGATTGTTAAATATGTATCTGCAACATTTCCCAATTCAGTAAAAATGTAGTAGGATTATCAGACTGCTTATCTTTTTTATTTACCAAGATGATTTTCTTTTTTTTTTGCTACGAGACAATATTATCATTCCAATCTCTTGTTTATTCTGTTAAGTGGTAATCTAAATAACAGATTTTGTTGAACTTCTTTTCGCTGACTGTTTTTACACTTTTTTTTACCTCTACCCTCCAACATATTTGAGACTATCTTGTAAAAAAAGTCACTTCTGAAGTCTGAATTTTAAATGCAGCTCGACGATTGCTAGAACTACATTATACTGAGCACTAAATATATTATTTGCGAAGTAAAAAATTGCATCATAAGCCTTGTGCTTTTTCTAGGAGATATTAAAACAGGGATTACTTTTCTTTTACTATGTAATGCATCTACTCTGAAATGAAACAAATTGACCAGTTTACCATATGGAAAGAAAGAGAATGAAAATAGGAGCAAGCAATATGCAGTTATAGAGGCTAATGCAGATTTGGTATAAAATGGGTATAAATTAATTCAAATGTATCCGCTCATATGCAGCGCTGCGCCAATCTCAAGATGCGTATAAGTCTTCTGCAGCATATGCACCTAGGGCCTGATTCAGAGATGGTTATGGTAATGCAGCCGAGGTCTCAGGCGGTCTCATAGTAGTGGTTGCGGGAATATGCAAATGCTAATCTCATTTTTGCTTTTGTGCAGGTGGTGCGATGGAGTGTATGAGCAGTGGGACGCCCACTTTCAGGCTGCATGGTGTGTGCATTTGTGATGGAGATTGTAAACACACTAACATCAACGCAACATCGGTCACACCATCAACATTTGTGGTAGCTCAGGTTCTACTCTAGCTACCCTCCTCTAATACAACCAAACATGGGCTCTGACACTCCCATAACACGCCCATGAAATGAACCCTTTTTGTGATCACTTTAGGTCACCTCCGAGTCTCCACCCTGAAACACCCAGGGATCGCAAAACCGTTCTCAAGTGTTACTGATTCCATATGCAACAGCATCACTCACATTGGTTCACGCGTGTGCAGTAAGGGTATCCGAAACTTTTCACACATGCGCGATAATGTAAATATCGGCACTAAGTCCATCTCTTAATTAAGGGGCTGATTCACGATTGCAATAGCGATTACGCATGTAGTTCAACTGCGATAGTATGCTAAATCATTGCGATTGCTATGCCGTTGCAGCACTATACAAGGATGCCCACTTTACTTAGCACACATCTGTAATGTTTAGCAAGACTGCAAAACCATCGGTACAATCAAGTACAATCGCAGCCCCAAGCACACTTGCACAAGGTCAGACCTTACTCAGAAATTGCTAACTTCAGCGCACGCTATGAGACCTCACACTGCGTAGAGTATCACAGTGGATAATTTATGCACGCCCCTGCAACAGCGTTGAATCGCACTGGTACGCCTGCGTTTCGCTGACGCTCCTTTCATCACCATCCACAATGGCACTTCCTGGCAATCACTCTGCAAAGGGTCTGTGTAGTCACTGCAATTGCAGTCCCGATCGCAGTGGCCGGTTCGCGCAGACGTACGGTGGTGCATATGCATGCGCAGAAAGCAACAATCGGCCAATTGCATTCATATTAGCAACTGCGTTTCTTGCTGAATCAAGCCCTAAGTCCCTAGTTTGCAACAAGTCATCATCATTATCAATGTGTAGACATGCCCTATAGTAGGTGCAATAAATATAATTCCTAACAGACATATACACGCTTACTTGTTGCGCTATATCAGGCTCACTGAATTTTGTTTACATGAAATCATCTTTTTCCAACCCATTTCCGCCTTTTATTTTGTAAGGGTTTATTCATCCAAATTATGTACCAAACTGTGTAAGGACATTTGTGCGTGCTCTTTTTCTGAGACTGCGCAGTGAAACAACGCTATGTAAACCCGCGCACATTTATTTCTACATCAGCTTTATTGACTTCTCCATCAGCTCTCATATCAGCATTTTTCAGATGCGATAATCCTTGTAGTGCTCCATCAATACAATAAAGTGTGTTTGTGGCCTAACAGCAAAGAGTATACTGTATGTGACATTGGTATGGTCCAAAAATGAAAGGATTCATCATCGATGGTCTCCTTAATGGTGCCATCTGTAATTTCCATTGATGGCATGAAAACATTGAAGGAGCATCATTGATGGCATCCCTGCTGTTGGACAAGTGACAATGGTGTGTGAATCAGGGAAGAGAGAGTGACTAAGCAGCATGAAGTGGGTGAAGCTATGTGCCATAAGCAGTGCACCTTGGGGCAGGGGACACACAGCATCTCTGCCATCGATGACGGAGCACAATCAGACCTCATCCATTGATACCAAAACCACCGACCATTGGTGGCCATGTTCAGTCAGACATTCTGCTCCAGCCACAGGGCAGGTGCCATATCGGATGGTGTGACCAATGATGCGTCAATAGTGCGTCTTTGTATGCACATCGGCAGATTTGCATTAAATTAAAGATGCTGTAGGGGCTGCGACAATAGACGCAGCCATTACTGCAATAGCGTCCACCTCTGATCACTCCATTAATCCTCATTTTCGGAGGAATGTTAGGAAAGTAATGGAAGTGATTGTGCACATTGACCAGTGTCCATGCTCTCACAGCAGCAATAAAATGCAGTGTATTTGCCCTCTGATAAAACTTTCCCTTATGTCAAAATAATCCAATCAAGAAAACTCAATTTATACTGATTAACATTGTTCCATTGGCTGTAAATAATCGCTGATGGATGTGAGATGAATCACACAATCTGTAATTAACCTACAGCCAATGCCACTATATCCTGTGCATTACCAATTTGTGTACATATCACTGTTGCCCTGTCATTACCAGATTCACAACATTTCAATATATGGCTGACTATGAGAACAGAAAATGTGATACATTTCTCACAGCTATGTACTAATAATAAAGTGCAAGCATATGTTAAGAAATTAATATTGCATTATGCTGCAAAGAGTGTCGGCTCAGCCGCTTATTACAAAATACGGTGGAAAGTATGATAAGGGGACAGTACAAATTCTATGCCCTGTCATTTCTTCAATGGTACAGTAAAAATACATAATAGATATTAAATGCTTTACCGCTTTTGCTTGCAATTCAACACAGTTTGGAGATTGTACAACATGATCTGCTAAACACGTGTGTCCAAATTCTCATGTGGGAGACCCTGATAAGAATTGCATCAGTATCCATGTTGAAAGTACTGTATGATGTACATGACTGTTACTGGTCTTCAATTAAATATGGAGCTGATAAGATTATTCCATAATTAAAAAAAAAATGCACAAATCCAGTAATGTTCTAATAAAAATAGGATAAACTTAGTTTCAGCTCCTCCATAATGGGCTAAGCTACATGAAAGTAAAACTGAACTTTCTAGGAAGAGCTCATTGCACAGGCTTGCACTGTACAGGTGATTCTTAATGTCGACACAAACGGTTAAGAAAACGGGGCATTCACACATAAGAGAAGCCTCCCATGTGCGTGTTGTGGGTGCATAGCCACAGTTGCGAACCTTCCTGAGTTGTGTGTATGGAATGTGCACGCCATTTTCAGTTGCGTTTTCTTCACCAAGCATGGGCTAGGTGTAAGTGTGATTATTAGTGAAGACGGCCGATGTTTACAATTCAGAAAACGGGCGGAGAGTCACACAGGACTTATGATCACCGTGGGTGACCGCATTATGAGCCTGCTTCAGAGGTGTATGCACTGTTGATGCCGCACGCAAGCGGTCATTGTTTTCAGTCTGCGAATGCTTCTGCGTCGCACTGCACATGGTTACCGCTCTGTTCTGCAGAATGAATTTGGATGAGAGAGAGGCAATTTTGTTGGGCATTTCTTGGTGGTGATAGTGGAGCGGCTAGCCAGATGCAGGCATGTCGTGGTCAGCGACTGAGTCTTGAGACCCAATTGCACTGACACAGGCAGCCAAGTTCAGACAGATAATTTGCGCCTCCATATAGCTGGTGTATTGTTCAATGGTGGGACCGATGCATCCGATGGTGCACCTCAAAAGGCACAGCGACAAATTAGCGCCGCAGCCGGTGGATGCCTCTGTATGAATACCATCGCCTGGTCATTAGCATAAAGACGCAGTTGCACTGTAGGAAAAGACACAGTTACAGCTGCAATAGTGTGCAGCTCTGAATCAGGGCCTACGAGCAACTCAGAAGTTTAGTTTAGCCCATAGTTTGAAAGAGTGAGTTTGCTTGTATAAGTGTGTATTCAATTTAGAGTGATGTGCACAGCGGTGTCTGGCTGTGCACATTACCCTTTATTACTGTAAGCTATTTTTTTTCATTTTCCTGCGCACCGCTATGGGGTGACATGAAAAATAAGCGAAGATATTCGCCTGACCCTGCCAGAGGCATTGAGCTGAATGGAATTCCCCCTAAGAGTCCCTCTTTGTCTGTTTAAAATATTCAGAGATAAATGACATATATTTAATCTTTTATAGCATTACATAATTGTACTCATATTGCACTCCTTTTGTGTTTTTTTAATTGTACGAGTTTCTAAGCCATACTCTGCAGTGATTTGTCATTTTCCCATCAGAAAATCTGTATAGGAAAAGGTTAAGTGTTAGATATTAAACAAGACGCACTCACACATAAAAGCCACCTGAAGATGATGAAGCCCATTTTGAAAAGCACAAGGAGCAAGCTTTCGTGGGGCTTGTTTTTGCATATTGTCACATAAAATGTGTTATCTTGCTAGCTTCAAAACCTTTTTTTCCTCTTTACATTACCATCTGTTGCAGGAATCTAAACTTTGAAAACAAATTTAATTGATGGAGCAGTGGATTGTGGGTAAGCCTTGGCTGTGTGCCGAAAACTAGAATGGCATCAGCAAAGATATGGCTCAAGTGATAAATCCAAATATTTGCAAAGACAGCCATTTTGAACATTTTTTAATTAATACTATATGTAACTGAGCACAGTAGGACAGAACACAAAGTAATCCACACTGTGCACTAAATCTGTCTAAGATGACATAAAAAGGTTGTGAAAAGACACATATCCATCAAGTTCCCCATTTCAGAAAAACTACTGTAATTGTGCTATAGATATTACTATCATTTTTTTACAGATTTCCATGGTTAATGTGAGTTCACAATGTAAAGCCCAGATATCTTGAGACATCTGTGTGACATCACTGTGTATGTATAGTATATGCAGTGAATTTGAGTGACTGGAAGTGAAGGAGAAGTACACATTCAGTTAACAATTTAATTAGCCCACTGCTACCCCAAAGGAATAATGGCTGCCAGGACCACTAACCAGAATGGAATATCTGCCCCTCTAATAATTTTTCATTCTTTATTTTAAACGGTCAGTCATAGAAAAAAAACATTGATACACGCAATCAAATCCAATAAAAAAAGGGAACAGAAAATAAAAATAACATAAAAAATAGTAACATCGAACACATATAGGTGACCAAATTATCAATACAGATAAAAACTTAGAAGACAACAGTCGTAACACAGATTGTTATGAGGGGAATGAATGGAGGGAGGGAGAGGTGAATGGGAAAGGAAGTGGAAAATGACCACAGCAAGAAATGGAATAAGTACTTACAGACCAGTCTGTAACGATGTTGATAGTGTTGGAAGGAGTAGTTTGAGGCGAGGGAGGCAGCACATACCACCCATGGGTCTCCGCAGGTGTTCAGCACTCAGGGTTAGTGGGAGATGGAGGTCTATGTTCAGCAGAGAGCCAGGGAGCCCATACTTGGGCAAATATATAGCCTCTATCATGAAGATAAGAAGTTATCTCCTCCATGACGGCCACATGCCAGATCTGGCATTTAAGCACAGAAAGCAACGGAGGAATAGTTTTCAAATTGAGGGCTACCAGGGATTTGGCTGCCGACAGGATATGCAGTAATTTTTTTTTTTAATTTATCAAGATTTGGGGGTGGGCAGCAGATTTGGGATTCCAAAAGGGAGTTCAAAAGACAATGAGCCGAGTCCCAGAAGGGGTAATATTTGGGCATGTCCACCAGATGTATAGCATAGTACCCCTATGGCTGCAGCTCCGCCAACAGTCAGGCGATGAGGAGGGGAACATTTTATGGAGTCTCATGGGGGTATAGTACCATCGATAATACATTTTATATGAGGTTTCTTTAATTTTAGTAGAGATGGAACATTTAGCAATCCCTAGTCACACTTCCTCCAACGTCTCCTCATCTGGAGGGGGTGCAAGATCTTTCTCCCATTCAGCCTCATGAAATCTCGGGGAGGGTAGGGTTATATCAAGGAAAGTAGAATAAAGTTGGGAGATCAGGCCTTTAGTTAGGGGGCGATTTTTACAGAGGTATTCAATAGCCGTAAGGTCCCTAAGTACCGATGCAGAAGGTAGGGAGCTCAAAAAATGACTGATTTGAAAAAAATTTGAAAGGACTTAGTATTTGAGACGGGCATTCTTGTTGAAGTTTCCGACAAGGATAACCATTGGCCCTAAAAATCTAAAGGGAACTTAAGGCCTGCCTTAGACCACGAATATGCTCTCTTAGTGGAGGACCCAGGGGGAAACAATGGATTAAACCAAATAGGTTCGAGGGGAAATTAGGGAGGTAAGGTTCAATTTAAATGAATGCCGATCCCAAAGATAGATAGTCAATTTAAGGGAAGAAAGCTGTTTAGAGGTGGCAGGGCATTTTGCAGGGGATAAGCCCCATATGGGGGATAGGTCAGGAAGGGTAACGTAGACAACTTCTAGATCTAGCCAAGAAATGGACCCTGGGGGCGAAAAAGAGGTAACAATTTGTGAGAAGTGGGAAGCCAGGTAATAGAGTTTAATGTCCAGGAGACCCCTGCCACCAGCATCTACTGGTATTTTCAAAACAGTGGCCGAGATCCAGGGGGGTCTGTGGTTCCAAATAAAATGGACTAGAGCTTTTAGGCATGAAAGAAGATGGCGGGAACAGCCACAGGAAGTGTTTGAAACACTTGGCGATAATGTTCATTTTAACCAATATGATCCTGCCCAGCAAGGAAATAATGAGAAGTCAGGTCAGCCTGCATATTGGAAAAAAGAGGTGGTAAGTTCTCGCGATAAAGGAGGTCATAGCAAGAAGTGAGATAGATCCCCAAATATCGAATCCGTTTGGGTTGCCATTTAAAATCGGCCTTTAGAGTTTCAGTAATTTGAGGGGGCACATGGAGCAGCATGGCTTCTGATTTTGAATAGTTAATCTTAAAATTAGAGATGACACTGTAGGACCGCAGAACAGTGAAAAGGTTGGGAAGGGAAATCAGCAGCTGACTTAGGGAGAGCAGGATATCATCTGCAAAGAGAGAGATCCTGGAGTGAGTGCACCTCATCTGCACCCCCCATATATCCGGGTTGGATCTGATCTGAGAGGCAAGCGATTCTATCACAAGACCAAAAATCAGAGAGGACAGGGGGCAACCTTGCCGGGTACCATTGCTATTCAAAAATGGGTCAGACAGGGTACCATTTATAAGAACCTTAGCAGAAGGAGCAGAATACAATGCTAGGACCCTTGTGAGGAAGTCACCCATGAAGCCAAACGCTTCGAGTGCGACCTTCATGAAATCCCAGAAGATCCTATCAAATGCTTTTTCGGCATCGGGGGAGAGATACTGATAGTGTTGTCCCTAGCTTGATGAGCAGGGACAAAAATGACCTGGTTGTAGTGGATCAGGGAGGGAAGGAGGGTGTTCAGTCGGTTCTCCAGAATCTTAGCATAGATCTTTAATTCTAGGTTGAGGAGGGAATGGGTCTATAGCTTGCGCAATTAAGAGGGTCATTACCCTCCTTAGGGATCACAACGATTCTGGCTTCCAACATTTCAAGAGGGAAACGGGTACCTTGGAAAGCTTTATTAAAGAGGGTATGCAGGTAGAGGGCAAGCTGATCCAAGAATTTCTTATAATATGCAGCCGTAAACACATCCAAGCCGGGGGACTTTCTGGGTTCGAATAGCTTGTTCAAATTCATTGAGGTGCTTCAGAACACTATTGGATAAACGTGGGAGTTGGGACTTAGCAAGAAAGTCAGAAATCAGCAGGGAAGTTGCCATGGATAATGGCGTATCGGAGGGAGCTGTGAGGTTGTAGAGATTAGAATAGTAGGATTGAAAGACAGTCCTAATAGCTGCTGGGTTGTGAATCAGTTGGCCATAGGAATTACACATAGAAATAATATTTTTGTGGGTGCTAGCTGAATGATGGCGAGCTGCAAGAATTTTGTCTGCTTTGTCTCCCATCTCATAAAAGATTTGGCGAAGCCATCTACGGCACTTGGCCACTTGTTTAGCGAGAAGGAGATCAAGTTAGGATTTGGTCTCCTGGAGGCAGTCAAATTAACAGGAGTGGGAGCGGATTTGTGTATGGTTTCTAAGGTGTGAAGTTCAATAGAGAGTTCATTGATCTGAGTGAGGGATTCTTTTTTGTTTCCGGAAGCCATACTGATCAGGTGCCTCCGCATTACTGCTTTTTGTGCCATCCAAAGTATTGATACCTGATTTAAACCTCTATGCAATCCTACCTATACCTTCTAAAGTCCTGCCTATACCTTCTAAAATTGCCGCAATTTAGCGTATTGAGTCGCACTGTAAATAAATGCCTTCAGACTTTGAATGTGATTCCAAAGCACAAAAAGTTATTATTCAGTATAAAAAAAACAGATGGTTACATGCTGTGATCTAAAGATAATTAGCGCAAATAAATCATACAGACCCAAGGTACAGTTGTTATATACGCACGCGCTCCGGGCCCAGATACCGGCATCAGCATTAGTAACCTCCGTCAACAGCACAGCAAGAAGACTCAAGACTGGGGTCAGAGAGCGCACATGTATACTCTTTCAGGAATTGGCAATACAATAGGCAAGTTTGGCATGATTCCATTGGTTCTTCTTAAAGGTGTTTCTGTTACAGGATAGTTTATTGGACAATTTCAAATGGACACAAACACCCTCCAACTGCCCTTTGTGTCCTTCTTCCCGCTGCATGCTAATCTAAGCTGCAAACATTACAGAGTACATTTTAATGTTTTAACTCTCTATAGTCCATAGTTTGCAGACGCATGTTCCGATCTTCTCACAGATGATACCGGAAATCTGTGGAGACACAGTGGATCAGTACAACACCAGACACGGTCCGCTTACCATGTACTAAACCTTAGATATCAAATAACCTTTATTACACAACATTAATAATCACTGAATAAACCTTGAATATTACACTTTAATACTAGGGAACCTTTCATGTAAGTGTGCAGTGTGTAAGTATTGGGGAATTGGGAAAAGACACTAGTTAGCGTTGTGCGACTATGTGTTTTGTGGAGTATACTATGGTGCGTGTCTTGCAGGGATAATAAGTTTATATGTTTTAGCGACTGTCTGTATTTACTTATAGTGGCGAGTTTTACTAAAATGGCGCTGGGCGGCCAGTTGCAAAATGGTGTCTCATTGCCAATCGCAAAATGGCATTGCACAGTTCTGATTTTAAACCGATCCTGTCTCAGCCAATTATCCAGCTTTGACAGTCCACCCTTTGATAGCAAACAACATGCTATCATACTCTAACTTTTAAAATTAATTTTAGGCTTACATTATGACATATTATTTAATGTTATATTATGGGATGGCACAAGGTGGTTCTTAATCCATCAATAATGTGTCTCTAGGAGGGGACATAAAACTACCCTTATACGCACACCGCATATCTTGGGAGATCATGGGAAAGATGTGGGGATGCACCAATCCTATAAAGGAAGTCTTGAGGGGGAAGAGGGACTAACATTATTTGAAATGTTTTAAAATAACATTTTAATAATACATTTTATGCATGTCTAAATATAATACATTATACGATAGTATTTCCTAGTTCAGGGTTGTAATGCAGTTCAAGACCATCGCGACCATCTGGGCTTATGACCAGACCCTAGGGTTGGGTCTGTGCACTCGTAAGCCCCAGGGAGCTTCCTGCTCTGTTTGAGCAAGAAGTTCCCCACTGACATCAGCAATGATGTCAGTGGGGCTGCCCCCAAACAGCAAGCGTTCTGACTGGAACGCCTCCATTTGGCTGAGCACGCCCCCGGCCAGCCCAGCAAACGGGGCGAGCTGTCACTCCACATCGACAGCTTGCCCCGTCTGCTACGAGACCCCTAACGACGGAGCGCCCGTCATTAGCCGGGTCTTGCGCATGCGCACGACGGAGCCGGCTCCGTCGTGCACATGCGTTGTGGGGCAACATCGAGTTGGTTGTGAGCGCTCACGACCGACTCTGAATGAGCTCCTAAGTCCTGTAATGGCAAGGCCAAAATAGAAAAACCTGGGATCCACATTCTGCAGTATCCACACATTCCCAAGAAGGTACGAATTTGCTGTTGGTTCTGCAGCAGTGTCATGTTCTGTATGGCCTGGATTCTGTCGTTTGTGAGATGTCGTAACCCCTGAGTTAGGCAGTGTCCCAAATATTTAACTCTGCACTGGCATGGCTGTAGTTTGTCCTTGGCAACCTTGTGTCCTGTTTGCGAGAGATGAAGCAACAAAAGTTTAGTATCATTTAAACATGACATAAACGAATCAGAACATAACAATAAATCATCCACATATTGTATTAGACCAGATCCACTGGCAGTTTGAAAAGATAAGTAAACAGTCGTGTAAGGCCTGGGAAAAAATACTGGGGCTGTCTATGAAACCTTGGGGCAATTGTGTCCATGTGTATTGTACACCCCTCTATGTAAAGGCGAATAGGTACTGACAGTCAGGATGAAGAGGCACAGAGAAGAAAGCAGAATAGAGGTCAATGACAGTGAAATGGGTTGCATTTGGTGGGATCTGCATAAGAATGACAGCTGGATTTGGCACTACGGGATATTGGCTCTCTACCACCTTATTAACCCCTCTAAGGTCTTCTACCAGCCTATAACCCCTCCTGCCACTCTTCTTTACAGGAAAGATGGGACTGTTGGCTACACTAGCTGTACAAACTAAAATTCCCTGCTGTAACAATCGCTCAATTATGGGATAAACCCCTAATTCTACCTCCTGTTTTAATGGGTACTGGGGAATTTTTGTAGCTTGCCTAACGCTTTTTAAATTTACCATTATGGGACTTACGTTTGCCATTATTCCAGTGTCCTGTCCATCCTTGGTCCAAAGTGAATCTGGAATTTGGGATAACATTTGATCTACCTGAGATGGATTTTCACTTAAACCGGTACAGTGATACATTATCCTTTGGGGAGTGTCCAACATATCCCTCACCTCGTGCGCAACTCTCTCTGGGATATCTAAAAATACACCATCAGGGGTACAATATATGACACATCCCATCTTACATAACAAATCCCTTCCCAGTAGGTTAGTAGGAGCCGCTGCTGCCAGGAGGAAAGAATGCCTGGTATGCAATGGCCCGATAGTGACCTCTGTGGATTTTGTTAAAGGATAATGTTGCACTTTACCCGTTACACCCATTGGTGGTACTGTCTCGTTGGTTGCCTGTAAGTTAACGGGAGATTTTATCATTGACCTGGTCGCTCCTGTGTCTACAAAAAAAAGGATATTTAGTACCAGCTACATCAACCATCATTACCGGTTTTTCCCTAGTGCTTCCTTATAACCTGACTATCTGTAGACTACAGGTATGACCTGACCCCTAGCGTTGACTCCCACTCTCCAATACAGCATTTACGGCCACAATTGGAGCTGGTGTCTGTTGGACATTTACTGTTCTCTGTGTATATTCCTTATGAGGATATCCAGGTACTCCCTGGTTAGGGGGTCCTACCCTCTTCACCATACAGTTCCTACTTACATGTCCCAGTTGATTGCAATTAAAGCACTTTCGTGAGTGGGGTGGATGAAAGGATTGCTGTGTGGGTTGAGCGGGAGGGAAAGGTGGTGGGTATGGGTAAGGATATTGAGGGAAATATGGTGGTTGTGGATAGTATGGGTGTTGTGGTTGTGTGTGATAAGTGGGGTAGGGCTGTGTTTGAGGTGGTGCAGGATTGGTGAGGACGTGTAGCTGTGATGTTACAGTCATTCCTTCTAGAGCTTGAATACTAACAGACATTAGTTTCTAGCTCTGGGCCTCTCTCTTTTTAGAGATGTTCTTATCATGTTCAATAGCGGATTCTACAGTGACTCCCCTCCAGCCAGGCTGTGAGGTCTGAACTTGGGTCTTTAGGTTCTCTTTTAGACCATCCATAAGTACAGTGACAATCATTCCCCTGTGATGAGTGCTATCTTTAATATCTTCTAACCCAGTGTACTGGGTGATAGCCTGCAGAGCTCGGTTACAATAATCCTCTGCAGATTCACTTTCTTTTTGTTTTATGGTGAAAATTTTGCTCCAGTTAACTACTACTGGAAAATATACACCCAACTGAGTTACAATGCGGGAAATGTTACATTGGTTAACTTCGTCTGTTAAGGGAACATCTCCCTCCAATACACAATCCGAGATAAATTTTGTCACGTCGGTATTGCGTGGAAGACAAGCCCTTAACACCACTCGCCAATCTTTATTGGTTGGCTCGTGAGAACTACCCAAATTTTTCAAAAATCTTTGGCATTTGGCTAATTCTTTTTTAGGATCAGGGAAATCATTCAATATGGAATTTAGCTCCGCTCTTGTCCAAGGACAGTGCATTGCTACCTCCCTTGTGGGCACTACACTGTTCGTATCTGCATTCCCATTCGGAACAGTTATTGTCCGGATGGGATGCAGACCAACCGCACTGCTACTTTTGACCTTATTACCTGGCTGGGGATTTAGTCTATTACTGCTACGTATAGGGTTAACAACTTCCTCTATGGGTGCAGTGGAAGTTAACACTTCCTGTACTATCACTGATGAAGATGGCGGCACCACTTGTGCTTGTTGTGGTGGAGCATCTAACGTGTACAGCATGGGAAATGGCAGACATAACAATAGGCTCATCATCTGCATCATAAACATTTTCGTTATGATTAATTAAGAGAGGGTACAAATTACTTGTTACATTTTTATGGGTCTTTGCAACAACTGTACCTGCACCCCCATCCGCATAAGCAATACCTTCCACTGGCAATACCTTCCACAACGCTACCTTGCTGCACGTGCTCTCTATCTCGCGGCACGCACCGCCGTGTAGCGCTGCAGGTGCACTCTCCGGTAACGTGCTCGCAACGCTAGTTTGTGTCGCTTTAAGCCACGCAACTCCTTCATGCTGCCATAATTTTAAACACTCGTTATATTTTACCTTTTTCACTCGACAATGCACCATACTGATGCTATCTCGGACATTGTTCAATACATCCTTATCAAAGCTACCAATTCTAGGAAACGGTCTAACACTCTTCATCATCATCTTAAACCATACATCACAGTACCCAATTGCATAAGCACCGTACTTAGTATGCATAATACGGCGTGCCAACCCAAGCGGCGCCTCCCACAGCAGCACATCATCGTCTAACATCTCTACTGTTTGCGTGGCTCCCATCTTTGGAAAACCCCTATGTTTTTCAATAAAGATTTAAACCAGTGAAAGACACTCAAGACACTTTCACTTACCTGTGGACGTCTTGGAAACAGGGCGTATCCATAAACCCTATGGAAGAATATCTAGATGCTTCCACGCACCTATGGAAGAAGCTGCTTCCACACAGAATCCCTTTTTGACTACCTTTCAACTGCTAGGGGGTAATACTTACCCTTTTTTTTCCAGTTGATTTCGTCCACCCTCTCTTCAGTTCACAATCACAGTTTAGCCAAAACTATGCGGTTCAATTACAGTGCTCAAATAAGCCTAACTGATTACTGAATACTGTAATCACACTGAGAGCCGAGCCCTAACAAAAATAACAACCCATACACCTGCTATGTGTATAGTAAACGGTAAGCTGCTACCGAGTTACTAGGCCATCTCCTACGCCTAGCACATAAAGGTCCTACGATACCCTTAACATTTTAGGAACCATGTTACACCCTAAACCAACAAATGCTCACTGTTACACACTTTTTTCCTGCGCAGAAAAAGAATACACGTTCACCCAGCTATTGGCAACACTGATAATGCAATCTCAACGGCTTTGTTTAAAACACGTGGCAGCAATACAGGAAATACGTATACGCTATTGTGCAACTAGTCGCATACACAATGATGCGACTACTACACAACGCGTATTATGACTTTTACACTATAGTGCGACTTAGTCGCATACACAATGATGCGACTTCCCCTTTTTAACACACAAAACAAAACAAAAACTATCAATGAAGGAAAACAAACTTTTTCCTCCCTCGTCCCTGGATTCTCAATCAGCGCTCCTGAAGTCACAATAACAGGTAGCGCACTCTCAGCAACAACAGTGGTAACAGATTTCAAAGGCACAATGCGTTCTCCTGTTAGGCGCCTCCACCCTTTTGCTGAGAGATCGCTACCGAGTGTTACCGAGTGACCGGTGGCGTGATTAACACTGCGAGCCCCCAACTATTGATACCTGATTTAAACCTCTATGCAATCCTACCTATATCTTCTAAAATCCTGCCTATACCTTCTAAAATTGTCGCAATTTAGCGTATTGAGTCGCGTAGTAAATAAATGCCTTCAGACTTTGAATGTGGTTCCAAAGCACAAAAAGTTATTATTCAGTATAAAAAAACAGATGGTTACACGCTGTGATCTAAAGATAATTAGCGCAAATAAATCATACAGACCCAAGGTACAGTTGTTATATATGAACGCGCTCCGGGCCCAGATACCGACATCAGCATTAGAAACCTCCGTCAACAACACAGCAAGAAGACTCAAGACTGGGGTCAGAGAGCGCACATATATACTCTTTCAGGAATTGGCAATACAATAGGCAAGTTTGGCATGATTCCATTGGTTATTCTTAAAGGTGTTTCTGTTACAGGATAGTTTATTGGACAATTTCAAATGGACACAAACAGCCTCCAACCGCCCTTTGTGTCCTTCTTCCCGTTGCATGCTAATCTAAGATGCAAACATTACAGAGTACATTTTAATGTTTTAACTCTCTATAGTCCATAGTTTGCAGACGCATGTTCTGATCTTCTCACCGATGATACCGGAAATCTGTGGAGACACAGTGGATCAGTACAACACCAGACACGGTCTGCTTACCATGTACTAAACCTTAGATACCAAATAACCTTTATTACACAACATTAATAATCACTGAATAAACCTTGAATATTACACTTTAATACTAGGGAACCTTTCATGTAAGTGTGCAGTGTGTAAGTATTGGGGAATTGGGAAAAGACACTAGTTAGCATTGTGCGACTATGTGTTTTGTGGAGCATACTATGGTGCGTGTCTTGCAGGGATAATAAGTTTATATGTTTTAGCGACTGTCTGTATTTATGTGGTGAGGACTTTTAACTTCTTTCTATTGTGTGGGAATCGCACAACACTAAATAATAACATCGCCTTATGTACTTATAGTGGCGAGTTTCACTAAAATGGCGCTGGGCGGCCAGTCGAAAAATGGTGTCTCATTGTCATTCGCAAAATGGCGTTGAGCAGATCTGATTTTAAACCGATCCTGTCTCAGCCAATTATCCGGCTTCGACACAAAGAGTAGCTCTAGAAATATCCGGGTGATCATTAAGGTCAAAATAATCTTTCAGATTTTATGAGGAGAGTACTTCTGGGTTATGGAGTAGAGAGTCATTAAGACGTCAAGTCATGGGAAGACGGCGGGTAAGTAAGCTAGAGATATCAATAGAGATGGGAACGTGGTCAGACCAAATGAGAGGGTGAACTTGGGCTGAATGAAGATGTAGAGTAGGGTTGAGACTGAGCAGGATCCTATCAATGCAAGAATAGGAATTGTGTGGGTGGTAGTAGAATGTATACTCACGAGCGGATGGTTCCTTGATCCTCCAGGAATCATAAAGGAGCTGGGATTTCATGTATCGTGACCAGGGCTGTGATGGGTCGGTGTCAGCGGCACTTACCTGTCCGGACGCTCTAGCGGGGTCCTTCTGGCGGGGGTGCAGGCACATGGAGGTCCATGCTGCATGTTACAGGGGTCTGGAAGCATAGTGTCATGGCTGCTAGTGTGAGTATTGCACACTTTGGCAGCACTGCAGCACGACATGGGCGCCGCCATCTTGGATGTGGTCAGGTGACTCCTTTCAACCAATCCAGGCAGAGCATTCCCTTCACATTAAAAGATAAGTCGCGAAGACTCATGGGCAGCAAACTGGAGTGTGAAAGCTAGTAAAAATGCAGGGAAGAATGCAGAAAAGGTTAAAAGGTGTAACGAGAGGTCATCAAAATAATGGGAGAGAAGGCGGGTGAAAGATATATTTTGAGTATGTAGAGGAGCGCTTGTAGAAAATGCTGTAGTAAGTGTGATGAAGTGGAAATAAAATGTGAGTAATGGTATATAAAATGAAAAATACATTTAAAGGTAAAATAAAATAAAATGGGTAAAATAAAATTAAAAGGGTAAAATAAATTTAAATGGTATGGCAATGCTGCAAGAAAAAAGGTTAGTAGTTGTGGTAATACCACTAGATGTTTATAGCTCTTAATTGCATATTTGTGGAGCCGAGGATTGGGGGTTGGAGATGGAAAGTGTTCTGCGGGCAGTCTGGCTTGCTCGATGTAGGGAGACACTCTGATAGTCTAACTGCCTTGCCCTAATTCTACCTCTGTTTCCTGGCAGCAGTTACCTCTTCCTCGCACTGATACGGTTATATCCCACATCCCTGTCAACGTTCTACGCTCACCAGAAGTGGCCAAAATCTCACTTCTGGTTCGGCATCTGTCGGCGTTCCTGCTGTCCAATGCGTTTCATGTGATAACGCACTTTGTCAAGGATAATTCAACTTTGTAGTTATATATGAGAGAGAACACACCGTGGTCAGTGGAGGAGAGGGATGGGGATGGAGGGAAGACCAGGAGGGGGGGACAGGGTAAATGGTCACTCGGCAAGGTATGCCGAGACCAACAGTGCTGACAATGGGAATGGATACTATGTGACAACAAAGCACATAGGTCAGCTGAAGGGCTAAGAATCCTAAGGCAGCAGGAAAGTGCAAGATGTGGATGGTATGTGTGTAGGAGGGAGAGGGGTCCCTCTTGAGGGACCTGAGAAAACAAACTGGAAACAGAGATAAGAACATGAGATGTACGGAACAGGTGGAGAGGGGAAGGGGGGGTAATAAGAAAAAAAAGGGGTAAGGTGAGAAGGTACATAAATGTCAGGTAGAAACATAGGGGGCAATACTAAGAGACTGAAATAAATGGCAAGACAATACAATTATACAGTAACATAATTAACACAATGATAATACAAAGAAAGAAAGAAAAAAAGGTGGATAATACAGTGGGTTTCTCACATAGAACATATTCAGAAAAATACTAGGAGAGGTCAGGAAATGTAGGGAGGCCGGGGGAAGCCGGGAAGACAAATCAAGGGTCCATTATAACAATAAAATAACATATCAAACCACCTAAAATATCAAAAAGGCTACAGTGTAATGAATTAAAGAACCAAAAGTGATTCCTCAGTAGAGGGAGGAAGACCTCAGTGGGTCAATTGCAAAAAGGTGAAGAAACAGTAAGCAAACCTGGTGCAGAGAGTCAAGTCCCAGAAGGTGGAGCCAGAGGTGAGGATGAGATGGGGATGGTCGACCATTCAGAATGTGGGGTCTCGGTCCGAGGTGAGACCCAAAGTAGAGAGTAGAGATTGAGCTTCAGGAAGCGACTTGGCTGTGAGCAGTTTTCCCTGGTGCCAGGCCATTAAACGAAAGGGAAATCCCCAGCAATATTTAATATCCTTTTGACGAAGCATAGTAGTGATAGATTTGAAGTCCCTGCATTTAGCCAGGTTGATCAGGGAAAGGTCATGGAAAAGCTGTAGGGAAGAATTATCGTAGGGTATCGTATGAAGTTTACAGACTTCTTTCATGATGGCTTCCTCAGTGGTGAAATAATGCATTCTGAGGATGACGTCCCTAGGTTGGGATTGGTCTTGTGAGCGAGGATGTAGTGCACGGTGAGCCTGGTCAAGAAGAAGATGGTCTTCAGGGGTACCAGGGGAGAGCTGGGTGAAGAGATTTTTGAGATGAAGTTCAAGATGACTAGGCTCAATCTCTTCAGGGATTCCCCAAATGCTCAGGTTGTTTCTCCATGCTCTATTATCCTAATCCTCTTGAACGTCTTGTAATTGAGTAATATCCTGACATATATGACGAAAGTCAGTTTTTCATGGATTGTTGGAACGACACCACTTCTTCCATGCGATGTTCCAGCTGATCAGACTTCTTCCCACCTTTAGGCATGTTAGGTAGAAAATGTGGAAGGAGTAGGGGAAACACAGAAGAGAGGGATCAATGTTCCACAGGCTTATCTCAGGGTCAAGAGGGGTAGGTATGCAGAATTAGAGGAGAGACATCGGAGCAATGATGTCAGCTGTCAGGGAGACCAAGAACACTGAAATTAGGTATCTTCAGCAGGGGGAGCACCAAACACACCAGTCCAGAGGTGCAGGGGGGGAGTAGAGGGGGTCCAGGGACACAGGCAGAGCTGGGGTGTATTCAGTCTAAGCTGTCACATGAACTGCTGCTCCACAGCAGGGCAAGTGTGGAGGAGAGGACAGCTTGAGAAGGTAGGCATGTATGGTATGTGTTCAGCTTTGGAGAGCACAGCAGGTAGCCAGGGGAAGAACAGCTGGAGGATACCTCTAATGTCCAGGGAGAGCAGCTAGTGGGGAGCCTGAAGAGATCCCAAGATGACAGCCACCTTGGACAGATACAACAGCAAGAGGCCCCATGTCAGGGAGTTGCAGCAGTGCTCAGAGGAGGCTGTGGGGGCAAGGCAGAGCTGTGGCTGGCTCACCTGGATTACTGTGGAGTGTCTAGGTCATGGCCAGCGGTGGATGAGGAGGCGCTGGGCACTTGCGAGTGGCGCTCTGGACAGAAATTTAGTACGCGGCTGCAGAACAGGAAGTAGCGGCGCCATGGCCACTGCAGACCAGGCTCCAGGGGTAGGGAAGAGGCTAAAGGGGTAGTTGGGGAACTAAAAGGTCAGGGATGGGTGCTCCTAATGTCTCAAATTCAGCACTGGAAGAGATAACCCAGAGAGATACGTCTCATCTGGAGCTCAGTCAGGCCACGCCCCCTCTAATCATTTTAATACTACATAGAGGGGTGAGAGGACTATGCCATAGAACTTCTTTGAGTCCTGCAGCATATAATAACAGAACTGAATAACAGTGTGAATTCAGCCTTGCAGATGTGAGGGATACAGGCATATTATAATTAGAGATTAGCGGTTCGGTTTTGCTGAAACCGAACACACCTGAACTTTGGGGTTCCCAGTCAAACCGACCTCCGTCTCGAATCTCTTTGGCTCTTTGGGGTTCCGAGTAGAATTGGGTCTTCTCGCCAAGCTTGGAACTCGGATGTAAAAAACGGATCTTGCGTATTTTGGGTTGCATTTAAATCCCTCCCTTGCAATTTCTGGTGCTGTGAGGTGGTCAAAATTGACAGGAAATGACTGGAAATTAATGCTATGAATGTTAATAATACTATAGGAACAAAAACAGGTCCAAGTTAGGGGCGGTTTAAAAGAAGTGGGGGCCCATGTGCAGACTACTCTGTATGGGCCCCCTCCTCTCTGTGGTGCAGTAGGCTCTGCACATGCACGTGCACAGACGCCATTGTCAGAGAGGGTTCCAGAGGAACCCTCCGCCGGCTAACTATGTGCGGTGTAGCCCATAGGCTACAGCGGCTAACAGCATCTTTAGATGGCGTTAGCTGCGGGGGCCAATATCCGGAATGCATCGAATTCCGGATGTTGGTAAATCTGGCGGCATCGCATCCAACATAGAAACCTATGGGGGATGCGGCTGCCTCCGGGAATGGAGGGATCGCTGCAGTTATCATAGATACCTGCTGTGGTCCCTCCTTGATACATCTGGGGGAAACGTAATATTTGAGGTAAACCTCAAACGGGTGTTCATTGATAAATGGGCCCCTCGGAGAGAGATAAAGTGCCAACTAATCAGCTCCTGTCATTTTTCAAACACAGCCTTTAAAATAGTGGTGGGCAATAAGCGGCCTTCCAGATGTTGTTGAACTACAAATCCCAGCATGTATTGCAACATTTTTAGCATGGCCAACTAGCAAAATGGTGGCAGGGTATGCTGGGATGTGTAGTTTTACGACATTTGGTGGCTGCTTATTGCCCACCCCTATTCTAAAGTGAGTTAGATGCTGATTGGTTGGTACTGTGACTAGAGGGAGCAGTACAGGTTGGGGCACAATAGACTCTAGTAAAGAGGTTGGGGAGAGTCTGATAAATAGAAGTTTAGTTACTGCTGGCCTGTCAGCCACAGACTCGGATCAGTGATAAATTCATTATGGAAAATGGTCAAATTCTTAATAGTCTTTGCCTTGCAGAAACCCTTGAAGGTGTGGAAGTATCACAGCTTTAAACATTCAGAAAAGGGGATCTTTATATAAATAAATAAATGCAGCAATGGGAAAATGTGCTATTGCCCATAGCAACCAATTACATTCTGATGGGCATTTTCAAGTGTACATTACATAGTAAAAGCAAATGTGTGATTGCTGGTTGCTATGGTCAACACCAATTTTTACATTACTACCAGATTTCATAAATATCACCATTAGGGCGGGATGTACTACAGGGGAAAATGCGGTAAAACCTCAGAAAAATTACCCCGAATGTACTAAGCACCAGAATGGGATGCAGCATCGCAAAGGACAGCTCTTATCGGGAGAGCTGTACTTTATTAAAGTCTTGGTACATACCGCGGTAATGAACTGCGGTATGTACCCGAAGTCAGGGGGGATGTAATGTTTTAGTATAGTGTTCTTACCATCTTTGTGTTCATTTCCGTGCATATGTACAGTATGACTGTCACACAAAAATGCAGAAAAACCACCTTACACGTACAGCATAGAAGCTGTGACTGGCACTGCCATTTAGTTACACTTAAAGAGTTCAGGCCCCCAGAGGAATCTACCTCTGCAAAAATCCTTACACACTTGTTTTAGTAGCCCCAAGCAGTGATTGAAATGGAAAGACCTACAGAGGGGGAAGCAGAAGGAGCAGCTTTTAATCTCTAAATGTAATCGTCCTCAAGGTGTTGATTCTCAAGTGCTTTTTGCTATCACATACTTAATCTGAGTGCCTTCTTCACACCTGTGGAGGAAAAGAATCATTTTACCTAGTGACTTTACAGGAGGTTTGTTTGTGCTAAGAGATAAGGAGTTAACCCTCTGACAGCAAAGGAAGAGTTATTTTGAGATAGGGATCAATTTTAGGTCCTAACAAGAATTGCAGGTACCTTCCCATATGCTCAATAGGGTTATTCCAGGTGACAGGTCTGCTAGGTACCTCCCCTCACTCACATGTTCAGTTCTGGGAGAGACAAATATAAAGAGAACTGTCATTTATCACAGACCACTGGGGCATTAGAGCAAAAAGCAGGACCGGCGACACAAACAGTTAAAAACGATCATTTAGCAAATGGAAAACACAGAGTATTGGTTACATTTCATAATATTTATTTTATAACAGTTTCTCAAACCATTTAATTTAAAAACACAAAATATTGCCTGTATGTCCTAATAGGTAATATAAAATATTTAATTATTATATACATTTGGATTTGCTGCACTGTAGAAAGGAAAGAAAATAATGATATTGAGATCTCCATGCACTAAGGGCTTTGCTATATAACAGTGAATACGTCTAAAAATGTGCTTTCTCCTCCCCCTTTGTCTCATTGCAGTAATCTCACTCCGGAAAATGAAAAGGGCATTTTTGGAATAGTAGCAGCAGCTGTGAATAGACTCCGTACTTTGTAAGGTACAGTAATTCCGCACTCTAAACAAATGCTCCCAATGGCAACTGCAAACATAGCCATCTTTCTCTATATAACCATGCCCTTTGGCAGACATCCAGTCACACAGCACAACCAAAGAGGATTTTTCATTGCCCTCTGGCCATTGTGCACTTTATATATAGACTTACCATGCTCTCTCTTTAAACCAGGACACTCATGAATTACACAGGTTCTGAGGATGGCTGACTTCAAGTCTCCATTTCACCTGCTTTTAATCAACCACAGAACCTGTGTAATTCATGTGTCCGAGTTTAAATGGATAGTATGGTAAGCCTCTATATACAGTAAATAATGCTCCTTATGGTTATAAACGCATTGACACTTATTTAGCTACAGTATTTAATGAGTAAGTGTATATAAACCCAATTGCAAAGCGCATCGGAATATGCTGGCGAAATAATAATAATAATAGTCTAAGGTTGTTGTTCAAATGATAGTAAAATCCTGCAATAATACAAGGAATACATTTTTCTACATGAGTGTTCTCCCCAGGCTGTTTTCTGCGGGCGCCCTGCAGAAACAGCCTGCCGCTTGGCACTTTTCCCCACCGACCCCCACTGTGGAACACTGGCCTCTGAAGTGGATCACTTCAGAGGCCAGCGTTCCCAGTGATGCACTGCGCGGGTGACGTCATGACGTGAGGAGCCTTCCCCGCGCGTCTGCTGGATCTAGTCAGATCCAGTCAGCGCGGCAGCAGCAGCAGCGGCGAGCGGGAGACCGGCCAGCAAGTAAAGGTAAGTGCTGGGGCCGGGACCAGGACCAGTCTGGGGGCACTGCATAAAGGGGCCAGCCTGGGGGCACTGCATAAAGGAGCCAGCCTGGGGGCACTGCATAAAGGAGCCAGCCTGGGGGCATTTCATAATGGAGCCAGCCTGGGGGCACTGCATAAAGGAGCCAGACTGGGGGCACTGCAAAAAGGGGCCAGCCTGGTGACAATGCATAAAGGGGCCAGCCTGGGGGCACTGCATAAAGGGGCCAGCCTGGGGGCACTGCATAAAGGGGCCAGCCTGGGGGCACTGCATAAAGGTGCCAGCCTGGGGGCACTGCATAAAGGGGCCAGCCTGGGGGCACTATTTAAGCCTGGGAGCACTACATAAGGGACCAGTCTACGGCACTACATATGGGCACTACACACACACACACACACTGAAAAATGACATTTCTGCGCTGATTGGTTGGGACTTTGGGTCCCATTTATCAAAGTATATTTGAGGTATAATGTAATAAACGGGTGTTTTCGGGGGTTTACCTCAAATATTAAGTATTACGTATTAAGGAGGGACCACAGCAGGATTCCCTGATACCTGCTGTGATCCCTCCATTACCGCTGGCAGCCGCATCCCCCATACCAATATCCGGAATGCGATGCATTCTGAAGATGGCATTAGATGGCATTAGCCGCAGTAGCCTATGGGCTAGACCGCCTTCCCCGCGCGTCTGCTGGATCTAGTCAGATCCAGTCAGCGCGGCAGCAGCAGCAGCGGCGAGCGGGAGACCGGCCAGCAAGTAAAGGTAAGTGCTGGGGCCGGGACCAGGACCAGTCTGGGGGCACTGCATAAAGGTGCCAGCCTGGGGGCACTGCATAAAGGAGCCAACCTGGGAGCACTGCATAAAGGAGCCAGCCTGGGGGCATTTCATAATGGAGCCAGCCTGGGGGCACTGCATAAAGGAGCCAGACTGGGGGCACTGCAAAAAGGGGCCAGCCTGGTGACAATGCATAAAGGGGCCAGCCTGGGGGCACTGCATAAAGGGGCCAGCCTGGGGGCACTGCACAAAGGGGCCAGCCTGGGGGCACTGCATAAAGGGGCCAGCCTGGGGGCACTGCATAAAGGTGCCAGCCTGGGGGCACTGCATAAAGGGGCCAGCCTGGGGGCACTATTTAAGCCTGGGAGCACTACATAAGGGACCAGTCTACGGCACTACATATGGGCACTACACACTCACACACACACACACTGAAAAATGACATTTCTGCGCTGATTGGTTGGGACTTTGGGTCCCATTTATCAAAGTATATTTGAGGTATAATGTAATAAACGGGTGTTTTCGGGGGTTTACCTCAAATATTAAGTATTACGTATTAAGGAGGGACCACAGCAGGATTCCCTGATACCTGCTGTGATCCCTCCATTACCGCTGGCAGTCGCATCCCCCATACCAATATCCGGAATGCGATGCATTCTGAAGATGGCATTAGATGGCATTAGCCGCAGTAGCCTATGGGCTAGACCGCGCATAATTAGCTGGCGGAGGGTTCCTCCAGAACCCTTTCTGGCAATGGCGTCCGTGCATGTGCAGTCAGCGTGACTGAGCATTAGGGGTGAGCGGGTTCGGATTTCTGAAATCTGAACCCCCCCGAGCCCCCACAATCAGAGGCAGATCCGAGTCAGGCTCGACATTTCCCGCCTGACTCGGATCTGAAATCGAGGCAAAACGTAATCATCCCGCCTTCTGGGTCTCGCGGGTTTTGGATTCTATATAAGGTACCCGCGTCGGCGCCAATTTCTCACTCGGCTGTGGACAGTGAAGAGGGAGGGTGGGAGTTAGGGCTGGCTGGGCTGTGTAGTGTAGTGTAGTGTAGTGCAGTGTAGTGTTGTGCTGTGCTGCGCTGTGCTGCTGTTGTCCATAGGGGCTGTGTCCACTCCTCCAAAGTCCATAGGGGCTGGCTGTGTTGTGCTGTGCTGCTGTTGTCCATAGGGGCTGTGTCCACTCCACCAAAGTCCATAGGGGCTGGCTGTGTTGTGCTGTGCTACTATTGTCCATAGGGGCTGTGTCCACTCCTCCAAAGTCCATAGGGGCTGGCTGGGCTGTGTTGTGCAGTCAGTTGTCCATAGGGGCTGTGTCTACTCCAAAGTCCTGTGCAGTGTCCCAGTCCTCAAGGGGTGCTGTAGTGTTGTCCAGGGGGTGCTCTGTCCATCAGTGGTGCTCCCCCCAAGTGCAAAAAAAAAATTTTTTTTTTCTGTGTTTGTGAATTGTGTGCGCAGTAGCCGCACGTGCATCAACAAAGTAGAGCCAAGCGTGCGCCTGTGTCATGAGTAAAGGGCCAGCTGGTTCATCCGTTAAAGGGTGCTGTAACCCCCAAAGTGCACTCCAAATACAATATTTTTTTTTCTGTGTTTGTGAATTGTGTGCGCAGTAGCCACACATGCATCAACAAAGTAGCGCCAAGCGTGCGCCTGTGTCATAAGTAAAGGGCCGGCTGGTTTCACCATTAAAGGGTGCTGTAACCCCCAAAGTGCACTCCAAACAAAATAAAAAATAATTTTCTGTGTTTGTAAATTGTGTGCACTGTGGCCGCACGGCTATCAACAAAGTAGTACCAAGCATGCGCCTATGTCATACGTAAAGGGCCGGCTGGCTTGACCGGTAAAGGGTGCTGTAACCCCCAAAGTGCACTCCAAACAAAATAAAAAATTATTTTCTGTGTTTGTGAATTGTGTGCACTGTGGCTGCACGTGCATCAACAAAGGAGCAGCGCCAAGCGTGCACCTGTGTCCCATAAGTAAAGGGCCAGCTGGCTCGTCTGTTAAAGGGTGCTGTAACCCCCAAAGTGCACTCCAAATACTATATAGTTTTTTCTGTGTTTGTGAATTGTGTGCGCAGTAGCCACACATGCATCAACAAAGTAGCGCCAAGCGTGCGCCTATGTCATAAGTAAAGGGCCGGCTGGTTTGACCATTAAAGGGTGCTGTAACCCCCAAAGTGCACTCCAAATACAATATTTTTTTTTCTGTGTTTGTGAATTGTGTGCGCAGTAGCCACACATGCATCAACAAAGTAGCGCCAAGCGTGCGCCTGTGTCATAAGTAAAGGGCCGGCTGGTTTCACCATTAAAGGGTGCTGTAACCCCCAAAGTGCACTCCAAACAAAATAAAAAATAATTTTCTGTGTTTGTAAATTGTGTGCACTGTGGCCGCACGGCTATCAACAAAGTAGTACCAAGCATGCGCCTATGTCATACGTAAAGGGCCGGCTGGCTTGACCGGTAAAGGGTGCTGTAACCCCCAAAGTGCACTCCAAACAAAATAAAAAATTATTTTCTGTGTTTGTGAATTGTGTGCACTGTGGCTGCACGTGCATCAACAAAGGAGCAGCGCCAAGCGTGCACCTGTGTCCCATAAGTAAAGGGCCAGCTGGCTCGTCTGTTAAAGGGTGCTGTAACCCCCAAAGTGCACTCCAAATACTATATAGTTTTTTCTGTGTTTGTGAATTGTGTGCGCAGTAGCCACACATGCATCAACAAAGTAGCGCCAAGCGTGCGCCTATGTCATAAGTAAAGGGCCGGCTGGTTTGACCATTAAAGGGTGCTGTAACCCCCAAAGTGCACTCCAAACAAAATAAAAAATAATTTTCTGTGTTTGTGAATTGTGTGCACTGTGGCCGCACGGTTATCAACAAAGTAGTACCAAGCATGCACCTGTGTCATAAGTGAAGGGCCGGCTGTCTTGACCGTTAAAGGGTGCTGTAACCCCCAAAGTGCACTCCAAACAAAATAAAAAATTATTTTCTGTGTTTGTGAATTGTGTGCACTGTGGCTGCATGTGCATCAACAAAGGAGCAGCGCCAAGCGTGTGCCTGTGTCCCATAAGTAAAGGGTCAGCTGGCTTGTCCGTTAAAGGGTGCTGTAACCCCCAAAGTGCACTCCAAAAAAAATTAAAAAATATATTTTTTTGTGTTTGTGAAATGTATGCGCAGTAGCCGCACGTGCATCAACAAAGTAGCGCCAAGCGTGCGTCTGTGTCATAAGTGATGGGCTGGTTGGCTTGACTGTTAAAGGGTGCTGTAACCCCCAAAGTGCACTCCAAACAAAATAAAAAATATTTTTTTTTGTTTGTGAATTGTGTGCGCAGTAGCCGCACGTGCATCAACAAAGTAGCATGCGCCTGTGTCATAAGTGAAGGGCCGGCTGGCTTGTCCGTTAAAGGGTGCTGTAACCCCCAAAGTGCACTCCAAAAAAATGTAAAAAATATTTTTTTGTATTTGTGAATTGTGTGCGCAGTAGCCGCACGTGAATCAACAAAGTAGCGCCAAGCGTGCGCCTGTGTCATAAGTAAAGGGCCAGTTGGCTCGTCCATTAAAGGGTGCTGTAACCCCCAAAGTGCACTCCAAAAAATATATTTCTTTTTCTGTGTTTGTGAATTGTGTGCACTGTACGTGCATCCTCAAAGCAGCAGCGCCAAGCTTGCGTCTGTCTGTTTAAGGGTGGTGTAACCCTAAAAGTGCACTCCAACAAAAATAAAATATTTTCTTCTGTGTTTGTGAATTGTCTGCACTGTACGTGCATCCTCAAAGCAGCAGCGCCGAGTGCGCGTCTGTCTGTTAAAGGGTGGTGTAACCCTCAAAGTGCGCTCCACAAAAAATAAAAAATTCTTCTTTTTTTTTCTGTCTTTGTGAATTGTGTGCACTGTAGCTGCACGTGCATTAACAAAGGAGCAGCGCCAAGCGTGCACCTGTGTCCCATAAGTAAAGAGCCGGCTGGCTCATTTCTTAAAGGGTGGTGTAACCCACAAAGTGCACTCCAACAATAAAAAAAATATATTTTCTGTGTTTGTGTGCGCCTTAGCCGCACGTATATATCAAAATATCATAAATGGAGGACCAAACTTTCTCCGATAAAAATAAAATAGGGAAAGATCAAGAACCACTTCCTCCTAATGCTGAAGCTGCTGCCACTAGTCATGACATAGACGATAATATGCCATCAACATCGTCTGCCAAGGCCGATGCCCAATGTCATAGTAGAGGGCATATACAATCCCAAATGACAAAGTTCAGGAAAATGACCTTAAAAAAAACATTTAAATCATCTGAGGAGAAACGTAAACTTGCCAATATGTCATTTACGACACGGAGTGGCAAGGAACGGCTAAGGTCTATCCCTATGTTCACGACTAGTGGTTCAGCTTCACATGACGATTGAAGCCCTCCTCCCACTTAAAAAATCAAACGAGTTAAGCTGGCAAAAGCACAGCGAAGAACTGTGCGTTCTAAGAAGATATCACAAATCCCCAAGGAGAGTCCAAGTGTGGTGGCGGTTGTGATGCCTGACCTTCCCAGCACTGGACAGGAAGAGGTGGCTCTTTCCACCATTTGCACGCCCTCTGCAAGTGCTGAAAGGAGCACCCACAGTCCACTTGCTGATATGCAAATTGAAGATGTCACTGTTGAAGTACAACAGGATGAGGATACTGGTGTAGCTGGCACAGAGGAGGAAGTTGGCGAAGAGGATTCTGATGGTGATGTGGTTTGTTTAAATCAGGCTCTGGGGGAGACAGTTGTTGTCCGTGGGATGAAAAAGCCCATAACGGTCATGCCTGGGCAGATGACCAAACATTCCACCTCTTTGGTCTGGCAATATTTCTATCCAAATCTGGACAACAACTGTCTTGCCATATGTACCATATGTAAAGGTGAAATAAGTAGGGGTAGGGACGTTCACTACCTAGGAACATCCTCCCTTATACGTCACCTGCAGCGTGTTCATAAAAAGTTACTGTCCAGCTCAGAAACTTTGGTTAAGACCGTAAGCAGTCCAGGGACACCTAAATCCCGTTGTCCTGTTGTATCCAAGTGCCTGCAAACCACACCGTCAACTCCATCCTCGTCAATTTCCTCCTTAGCCAGGATCGGAAGTAGTCCTGCAGGCCATGTCACTGGCATGACTGACTCTCCTATCCGGGATTCCTCCGGAGGATCCTGCATTGCTACGCCTACTGCTGCTGCTGTTGTTGCTGGGAGTCATTCATCATCCCATAGAGGAAGTAGGAACACCACTACTTTTACTAAACAATTGACCCTCCAACAGTCCTTAGCAAGGAGGATGAAGTACGACAGCAGTCATCCTGAAGCAAAACGTATAACTGAGGCCTTGACTGCTACGTTGGTGTTAGACGTGCGTCCGGTATCCGCCATTAGTGCAGTGGGATTTAGACAATTGATGGAGGTAGTGTGTCCCCTGTTCCAAATCCTGTCTAGATTCCACTTCACTAGGCAGGTGAAACCGAGACTGTACAGAAACGTCAGAAAAACTGTCCTCAGTGTCCTGAAAAATGCAGTTGTACCCAATGTCCACTTAACCAAGGATATGTGGACAAGTGGAACAGCGCAGACTAAGGACTATATGACTGTGACAGCCCACTGGGTAGATGTATAACCTTACGCAGCAACAACAGCAGCGTCACCAGTAGCAGCATCTCAGAAACGCCAGCTCGTTCCAAGGCAGGCTACGCTGTGGATCACCGGTTTCAGTAAGAGGCACACCGCCGACAACCTCTTAGAGAAACTGAGGGAAATCATTGCCCAGTGGCTTACCCCACTTAGACTCTCCTGGGGATTTGTGATATCTGACAATGCCACCAATATTGTGCGGGCATTACATCTGGGCAAATTCCAGCACGTCCCATTTTTTGATCACACCATAAACTTGGTGGTGCAGAATTTTCTGAAAAGCGACAGGGGCGTGCAGGAGTGGCCCGAAAAATTTCTGGCCACTTTCGCCATTCAGCGACTGCGTGCCGATGACTGGAGCGCCAGCAAACACTCTTGACCCTGCCCCGCCATCACCTGAAGCAAGAGGTTGTGACGCGGTGGAACTCAACCCTCTATATGCTTCAGAGGATGGAGGAGCAGCAAAAGGCCATTCAAGCCTATACATCCACCTATGACATATGCAAAAGAGGGGGTATGCACCTGACTCAAGCGCGGTAGGAGAATGATTTCCATGTTGTGCAAGGTTCTCCAGCCCTTCGAACTTGCCACACGTGAAGTCAGTTCAGACAATGACAGCTTGAGTCAGGTCATTCCCCTCATCAGGCTTTTGCAGCAGCAACTGGAGAAAGTGAAGGAGGAGCTAAGTTGGAGCGATTCCACTCGGCATGTGGGACTTGTGGATGAAGCCCTTCATTCGCTTTGCCAGGATTCCAGGGTGGTCAATCTGTTGAAATCAGACCACTACATTTTGGCCACCGTGCTCGATCCTAGGTTTAAAGCCTATATGGTGTCTCTCTTTCCGGCCGACACAAGCCTGCAGAGGTGCAAAGACCTGCTGGTGAAAACACTGTAGCTGAAGCGGAACGTGACACATCAACAGCTCCTTCTTCATTTTCTCCCGCAACTGGGACTGCCAGGAAAAAACTTAGGTATCCTAAGTAACCTGCTGGCAGTGATGCAGGGCAGGCAGGACCAAGTTTGGACATCTGGTCCGGACTGAAGGACCTGGCAACAATTTCTGACATGTCTACTGTCACTGCATATGATACTGTCACCATTGACAGAATGGTGGAGGATTACATCGGTGACAGCATCCAAGTAGGCATGTCAGACAGTCCGTACCTGTACTGACAGGAAAAATAGGCAATTTGGCAGCCCTTGTACAAACTGGCTCTATTTTACCTGAGTTGCCCCCCCTCCACTGTGTACTCCGAAAGAGTGTTTGGTGCAGCCGGGAACCTTGTCAGCGAAAGGCGTAGGAGGTTGCTTCCACAAAATGTGGAGAAGATGATGTTCATCAAAATGAATTATCAACTCTTCCAGGGAGACCAGCCTCCAGAACGTACAGAGGGACCTGTGGTGGTGGATTCCAGTGGGGACCAATTAATACTCTGTGAGGATGAGGATGTACACAACACTGAAGAGGGTGAGGAATCGGTGGATGAGGAGGATGAGGACGACATCTTGCCTCCGTAGAGCCAGTTTGTGCAGGGACAGATTCATTGCCTGCTTGTTTTGTGGGGGCCCAAACGAACCAATCATTTCAGCCACAGTCGTGTGGCAGACCCTGGCACTGATATGATTGGTTTATTAAAGTGTACATGTCCTGTTTATACAACATAAGGGTGGGTGGGAGGGTCAAAGGACAATTCCATCTTGCACCTCTTTTTTTTAATTTGCATTATGTACTGTTTGGGGCCTAGTTTTTCAAACTGCCATCCTGTCTGCCACTGCAGTGTCACTCCTAGATGGGCCACGTGTTTGTGCCGCCCACTCGTGTCACTTAGCATAGTCATCCAGCTACCTCAGTGCAACCTTTTGGACATAAAAACACTATTGTGAGGTGTGAGGTGTTAGGAGCAGAAAAACCCACAAATTCTGTGATTTTAGCTGTTTTTATGCTTTTTTTTCTTCCAAAAAATACAGATCCAAAACACAAAACCCAGAACCCAAAACACGGAAAGTGGCCGGTGCACACCCCTACTGCGCATGCACAGCAGCCCCAGCACTGGCCAGCAGCTCTCCGGGGACATTGCATTCTCTGATACCTGCTGTGATCCCTCCATTACTGCTGGCAGCCGCATCACTCATAAATATCTATGGGAGATGCGATACCACCAAATTTACCAATATCCAAATGCGATGCATTCCAGATATTGGCCCCTGCAGCTAACGCCATCTGAAGATGTTATTAGCCGCTGTAGCCGCTAATATGTATGCGTGGTATGTATGCGTGGTATGTATGCGTGGTATGTATGCGTGTACGCTGGGCGGCACCACGCATAATTAGCCGGCGGAGGGATCCTCCAGAATACTCCCCGGCTATGGCAGCAGTGCATGTGCAGTCTCCCTAAAACTTCTCACTTTAGTAAATTGACCCCTAAGTGTGTCTTCATAGAGGAACTAATTGATTAGAAAGGGAAAGAAAAAGAGGGGTAACCTACTCAGTGCACATGAACCCCATAGAAAAGGTCACTTTTCTTATTTTTTTTTATTGTTTAACTCGTACAGAGTTTTAATTTTAAGTTGAGAGAAATTTACCCTTATTGTTCTTCTTAAAACATAACATTACTTATTTTTCAGTAAAATATTCAAATAACATTAAGCAATTGCAGCAAAATATAAAAAAATAGAGTGTGAAATTAGTTAGAAATATGTGAGCCTAAAATTAAATTAAATAGGTTGTCTGTCTATGACACATTATTATTTATTCCTACAATAGATAATTATCTATTTAAATATTTATGTCTCCATGTGGACATGTAGTTACCTTAAATATAATAGATTTAGCAAGATTACAGTTTGAATATTTCTTGTCCTGTGAATATATATAACTGCCTGTGTTAATTGTATGATGTTGCATTATCTTGTTGTGTCTGTCTTATGTTTTGTTACATTGCTCATTTCTTAGTTTTCATTTGTTACAATGTTGTACAGATGTTTCTTTCTTATAGATGTGTAAATAAATGAATATACAGTATATGTTGTGTAGGGTGTGTATGTGTATAGTATGTATTTTGTGTATGGTATATGTATGTGTATAGCATGTATGTATGTATATATGTATGTATGTGTGAATGTTGTGTATGTGTATAGTGTGTATGGCATGTATGTTGTGTTTTTTATGCATAGGCGGATTCAGGGGGTGGGGGGGCACCCAGGCACATGCCCTTCCTGTCATTTTCGGGATTATTTTTATTTTTAATCTCAATTGCTGCGCCCGCTGTGGCTCTTTAAGTGAGCACAGCGCTGGGAGGAACGAGAGTCGAGATTGATCTGCTGTAGACAGGAATTGATTTTCCTGCTACAGCAACATGCCAGCAGTGAGTGGCCATTTGATGCTCTGCCCCCTGTCCAAGGCTCCACCCCCCGACCGCCAGCCACGACCCCTGCTAGTGACTTAATGAAAGGTGGTTTGTCAATTTGTGACTGTTCCAATAATGGTTTACTTCCTGGGACCATTCACAGCAGTGCCAGCACGCCTCAGCTTCCTGGAGCTCCTGCTGCTCCTCTATTCCATCTTGTCCCGCCCTCGGGATGACTGTACTTGCAGTTATGGTCACTGCTGTGTAACTACTGATGAATGGATGTGGGCAATGCGGGAGCTTTTCAACTCCCCCATAATGTGTGCACCACACACACATTGACACAGCTGCCAGGTGTGCCAGCTTCAGCCTTCAACAATCCTGACTCCAGAACCTATGAAATCAGGTGCAAGATGTAAACTTAACAACACAGCTTCATATCATGTACATGTGTGTGTATTCATGTATTGTGACACAGTTAGGTTAGGGGGACCCTCTCCTGGGTAGAGGACTCCTTCCTTACACACACACACAGCAGCAGGGAAGCAGCACACCAGTCTGGATGCAAGTACAAGCTGGTCGGCGCCAGTCTTTATTGTACAATGTCAGAAATAACATAAAGAACATAAACATAAATCCTAGCCCTGTCGGGGCACTAGCTTCACAGGTAGTTCCCTCACTACCAGAACCTGGCAGGGCCTAATGCCCTCACCAGCAACAAAGGCACAACACTCACAGTTAGGTTTTCAAGTGTCTCTGAGCAAACTCCCTGTCTGCTCTCCCAGGTGAGACAATCAGCCCTCAACACACTAGGCTTATATTGGCCACTCTCAGGTGGAAACCCTAACAAGCCTGTTACCAGGCTAAGAGAACCAAAACCTGGAGTGGCCGTGGGTGGAGCCCTCCCTCTCCTCTCACCCACAACCCCCAGGTCCCAAACCGGCTTTTCAAAAAGCAGAGACTCAAGCCTGCTACACTGCAGACTTTCTCCTGGGGATTTAAAACACATAAGACAGGAATCTGGGATAAATGTCCCTGTCACAGACCACTTTACCAGTGATCCTATCACAGTGTATATATATATATATATCATTTTCTAAAGAGCCAGCACTCGGTTGTTATGATGCAGCTTAGTGTACTCGTGTTGTATTTAAACGTGTAGTTTGATAGCAAATAACATTATTATTGACACAGCAGCCTGAAGACGGTGTCCGAAGGGATCCTGAAACGTTGCTGACTTTGCTGTGTACTGAAAATATGTACTAAACTGTACCAAATACAGTAATTTGCATTAATAGTGCCGTTTGTGGACTTGATTTATTTGGGACCAGCAAATTATATATATATATTTTCCCCCCATCTTCCCATTTTGTTCTTCCATCTTCCTTCT
Organism: Taudactylus pleione; assembly: GCA_031769625.1. NCBI lineage: Eukaryota > Metazoa > Chordata > Amphibia > Anura > Myobatrachidae > Taudactylus > Taudactylus pleione. The sequence goes on along the minus strand of JAUIMM010000706.1, from coordinate 5,075,330 downwards.
GTCTCACCCTGTTTTCCTCCCATCTTCCCCTGTTCTTCCTCCCATATACCTCTGTTCTTCCCGTCTCCCCCTGTTCTCCCCCCACCCCCCAATGTTCTTCCCATTCCTCCATGTTCTTCCCATCCCCTCCTGTTTTTTCCCATTCCTTCCGTCTCTTCTGGTCACCTGATCAGAGATTCCATGTGGGTTCCGATGTGCGATCGCAGCTGTCTTTTTTTATGTGACAGTCACCAGCTGGTGTCATGGAAAACCCAGATGTATGAAGGTCTGGAAAGTAATAAAGTGGAGAGTGGCTGGTAGTTTATCGCTCACCACTTTATCACTTTTCTGAGCTTAATGCCCCTAGTGAGAGAATTAGGGCTCTAATTGCTACAATCCGCATTTAGAATGCAGATTGTAGTGTGATATTACCGACTGAATTCGTATTGCGAATTCAGCCAATATCACAGGGATTTACTACAAATCCTTTGCAGGGACAGAGCTTGCGATAAAGCTCTGTCCCTGCGAATCCCCCCCGCACACTTATTACATCTTTTTCGCAAAAAATATCATGACAAGTGCCCACGCATGCGCCGACCAGCTGCCAATAAGCCCCACCCTCCCGCGTTCGCAACACCCACCATGTGGGATTTGCAACTTGTGGGATTTTGAGTCTGCCATCCCAGTCTTTGTGTGCTCTAAAGTATTCCTTATACCCATATTCCATTTGAAGGGGCCCTGGACTCTGATTAATCTCCACATGGCTGCACCTTACCAAGAACCTCTAGTAGTGGAGTGCAGCAGATCTTTCCCTATACGTCTGCTAACTCAGTATGTTACGCTTAGGGGGAGATTTAATAAAGCTTGGAAAGAGATAAAGTGGATGGAGATAAAGCACCAACCAATCAGCTCCTGTCAATTTACAGTCTGTGTTTGAAAAATGACAGTTAGGAGATGATTGACTGGTGCTTTATCTCTCACAATTTTATCTCTATCCAAGCTTTATTAAATCTCCCCCTACCACTGCAGAAAACACCCGAGTGGCAATAAATATACCCATAGGTGGAGCTAGATACGCCCTTTGGGCGGAGCACCACACGTCCCCTCAACGGCGCTTTTTCCTACCAACTACAATCTCCCTGAAACTAGTTTTCAAAAGTAGGCAAGTACAGTATACTACATTGTATATTAAGTAATTGCCTGGCAAAGTACTGTAGCTACTACAATTTGCTCTGCTTTTAAATATGAACTATTACAGGAGTGACATTCTTCATTTAATAAACTATTACTTCTTCTTCTACAATGGAAATGGTATGTCTCAGCTCAGGTGGCTCTGTGATGTGTGTTATACTATCGAAATTCAACATGAAATGCAATGTTTGAACTTTACTTCCCTTGTCTGTTTGGTCAGAGTTTCCTATTTGCTCTGCAGCGGGCAGAATAACTTATCCTGATGTACAGTATTAGCCACAAACAGTTGTGATCAATAAGTTGACACTAAAATGTCATATATAAGTCCTGGGTAAGATCAGCACACTTTGAGCCTGATTCAGACCCGCTTGCAAGCGGGTCGATGGCCGGGCAGTGCACAAGCGCGAGCCCCAGAGAGAGCGAGAAATCACTCGCTCCGGGGCTCGCAGTAAAACGGGGCGGCTGTCGATGTTGATCGACAGCTCGCCCCGTTTTGTAGGCGGGGTGGGGGGGGTGGCTGGACAAACGGAGGCGTTCCCAAAGGAACACCTGCCGTTTGAGGGCGGCCCTACTGACATCACCAGTGATGTCAGTAGGGAGCTTCCTGCTCTATTAGAGCAGGAAGCTCACTGGGGTTGCGGCAGACGAGACCCTACCACAAGGGTCTCGTCGCAAGCCCGATGGCCGCGACTATCGCGACTATCACCTGGCCGCTCACTAAAGCTGTGGGTGGTCACCCACTGCTTAGCGAGCAGCCAGGAGGCCAACTCCAAAAAAAATATAAACCGCCCTGATTCAGAGCGAGCGCTCTGACAGAGTGTCCGGCTATGAATCAGGGCCTTTGTCCATTGAAGAGTGTTACAAACTAATAAAAATGAAGTGGCCCAACATTTGAGCCTCAGTTGGTGACAGAAGTGCAGAAAATGCATCTAAAATTAATTTCACACTATCAAAATCCATAAAGCGTCTGGGGGCCTTGGCGGCCCCCGAACCCCCGGCCATCTACTCTAAATTGCAGTGTTTCATCTGCTATAACATTTGGCACAACAACTGTTATGTTAGAGAGCATGTTTGGATATATGCCGACTGTGGGACTCATTCTGAATCAGGTGGATTAATTTTGAAGTCAAACGCAACTCGTGCACAGACGTGAATTTATGCATTTCTCTGTATGTCCATACTATTTTAACTGGCCGGATCTGTATTAGGTGAATTAGGGCGGAACCCAGCATTAGTCCTTCAGATTCTCTCATTGACATTAGGTAGTACATGAGGCTTCTGCGGCTGACCGCAGCTACATCCACTTTGCTTGTGACCCAGACTCAGCCCTTCAGTGCTCTAATATCAGTGGGCAGCAATTGCAAAACCCTAGTTGCAGAATCCTGGCATGTCCTGTATAATGACTCCAAATAAGATAGAGATTTGTGTGGCAGGATTAGCTTTAGCTTTATTCCATTATTGATTTTCCCAGCATATATCAGAAGATCACAGCTGCATACCTCACTGAAAAAGAGGGACCAGGGACACAACATAATATAAATATGATCATCATGTATTATTTGGGGAACTTAAATGTTTTCCATTAAATAAGCATAACCAGCCAAAGCATAAATAGACAGTCTGTACTGTAGCTCTCCAGCTGCTGGGGAACTATAAAGGTGGGTACACACTAGACGATATGTCGCCCGATCCTATGGGTCGGAATGACATATCAGGTACATCATCTCGTGTGTACACATGATATGTGCGCTCCTGCGAGTCGTTAGCAACATCACCCGTCGGCCCTACTGCAGGGATGTCGCTAACTATGCCATGCTGCAGGATGCATGGAGCGTCCCTCCCCCTGTGAGATCGGCAAGTGCTGAGTCCCGTTGCCAGTGATATTGCGTGGGGTACACAACAGCTAATGTCTATCCAGCTTAACATTTATTTTTTTGTGGACTACAACAATATTCAGCTATAGGACTATTACTGAAAACACATACTTAATGCCGATGGGCGTTAACAGCAAGTATATGTTTTCATGAGAGAATTATCATTTGAAAGGTCATATTTAGCAATTAATATTCACGGGTTTTTATGGGGGTACCCACATATAGAAAGTATCCCCAGTATGTTTGTGCGGGGTACCACCGCAGATATCAGAGATATCTGCTGATATCTTCCGTTTTTGACCACAAAAGCAGCCCCCCTAGGTTTCTATTGGGGACTACTTAAGGTTTCCATGGGGGCTGCTTTGCATTCCGGAGCCTGGCCCGTTTACAAAAGCCTTCTTTAGATGGCATAAGACATTGTAGCTTATGGGCTACATACCTCAGCATTTACTGGGAGAGGGATCTGTAGGATCTCTCCCTGGCAATGGGCCTGTGTTCATGTGTCATCAGCACTGTATAAGTAAAGTGAATACATTAGCGATCATGTCACGTCTTACACATTGCAGGTACCCCCCAATAGTGTATTATTGCCACGATAAGCAGCAATAACTAAATATAATTACCTTGTTTCCCCGATAATTAGACCTTCCCTGAAAATAAGACCTATCCTTAGTTTTGATGGATGGCCCAAAATAAGCCCTACCCCGAAAGTAAGACCTATTAAAATCTAATTTTTACGGGTCCCTGCACTACACTAGCCAGCTCCGCCCCCCGCATGTAGTACCGTATGGTACTACGGTAAATGAAAGAGCTGGAGGAGGCTACCCGGCTCGGGCCGCTCCTCCACCAGCTTATGGGTACTGTAGTCAGACTGCTGGAGTCAGCGCACGTGACGTCATGACGTCACGGTGCGCCTCTGAAGGTGGACTACGGAGGAGCCGCGGATCGTGGATGAAGAAGCCGCCTCCCGATTCTTCTTATTGTAAAAAGGTAAGTGGGAAATGGCTGAAATCAACACCGTGGTGGGGGGGGTGGGTGGGGGTTCGGGCTGGAGAGGCACAGACTATTCAACAATAGGGGGGGGAGAGAGAGAGGCAGAGGCTGCAATCAACAACATGGGGGGGGAGGGAGAGCACAGGCTGCATTCAACATTAAATTAAATATCCAAATTAAAATAAGCCCTACCCAGAAAATAAGCCCTATGGTGGTTTTTGGACCAAAAAAAAAAATAAGACAGTGTCTTATTATCGGGGAAACATGGTATATATTTTTATGATTAGCTGTTTTTATATATATACCGTATATTCTCGAGCATAAGCCAAGTTTTTCAGCACATTTTATGTGCTGAAAAAGTACCCCCTCGGCTTATACTCGAGTGAAGTGTAGCGCTGACCGTACGGAGTTCGGTCAGCGCTACACAGCACAAACACACAGCCGCCGTAGCCGGCAGCTGTGTGTTTGTTGTAATCAGCAGCCGCTGAGAGTCTGTCAGACTCTCAGCGGCTGCTGCTGCTCCCACTGCGGGAGCCATCTTCCGGCTCCCGCAGTGGGTAATGGGAGAGACGTCATGAGTAATGACATCTCTCCCATGCAAAGCGGCCGGAGGAGCTGTTAGCGGTGGGACCAGGAGCGGGAGTTTCAGGTAAGTGATTTATTTTTTTATTCTTATTACGTCTCTCTCTACTGGGGGGGGGGCTACTGGGGGCACTACCAGGGGGCGATTACTACAGGGGTCACTACCAGGGGGCGATTACTACAGGGGGCACTACCAGGGGGGGATTACTACAGGGGGCACTAAAAGGGGGGATTACCACTGGGGGCACTACCAGGGGGAATTACTACTGGGGGCACTACCAGCTGCTGCGTTTCCCACTCTAGGCTTATACTCGAGTCAATAAGTTTTCCCAGTTTTTAGTGGTAAAAGTAGGTACCTCGGCTTATATTCGGGTCGACTTATACTCGAGTATATACGGTATATATATATATATATATATATACACACATATATATATACACACTGTACACTGTGCACACATCGTCACACACATACATTACATTTTTGTCAGAAGCCAATTAACCTACCAGTATGTTTGTATGTTTTTGGATTGTGGGAAGAAACCAAAGCACCCAGAGGAGAACAACACAATTCTACACTGATGGGATTCGAACCCAAGACCTCAGTGCTATAAGGCAGTGATGTTAACCGCTATGCTATCCGTGCTGCCCAAAATAAAATAAAATATCAATTTATATAAAAAATGTTTTTTGTTTTTTTTTACTTTTATATATATTTTTTTTGTGGTAATACAATGGAATTGGAAGCTCAGTTTGGGCTCAGCTGCCATAGTGATAAAATAGTTATCGATTACACATATTATCCCAATAACTGTGATATTACAAGATAGGACAATGTAGTTTTTTATTTAGCCCATTAAATTGTAAGTACAGTAATTGTGTGTTTAATGGATGGGCTTTAGAGAGAACCACCTTTTCATTGAAATGCTTAAATCTCCCATTTGCAAATGCATTTAACAATCGGCAAAAGGTTTTAAAGCAAAGGAGATTAGCTACGCCATACCAGATCTTAGCTGGCATTATGATGCACAGTCCAGGAAAAGAACGCCACTAGTTTATCCACTTGGTATAAACTTTATGAGACACTAGCTGCTGCCCATGGTTTCGCCCTCGATGAAAATGCTTCTGCCAATATTTTTTTCACTTGAGGTGTTCAAGTTGTATTGCTTTGCATAGGGGTCCTGACCCACGTGACCAGCAGCGCTATACAGGCTGGTATCAGGAGTGCCTTGAGCCACCACTCACACCAATGTCACTGTGTGCCCTGTGCACAGACTGCTACAGTGTAGCCTATCCTATTCAAGGGAACGCAGGGCCAAAGCACCTCTCCCCCACCCTTTACCATCTGCGCGCATTGTGCCACACCTATCTCTTACATTGATGATGTCATTCAATTTTGTTTTTGTTATTGCTCAACTTTAACTTGACGGATCGAAATGAAACAAAGTGCAGGTTATTTCTATGAGTTCCCATTATACAATGATGCATTATTTAATGAAAATTGGTTCAGCAGTTTTTGCACCAACTTGGAACAGACACAACGTTCTTATTATATTAGTACAGATTTATGATGCAAGTGCTGCTGTTTGAGTAGGGAGTGTGCTTGTTTGTTATTTTTTATTACACTGTCACATAAGGGTTTTAGAGAGATTGTAGCTCAAGGAACACACACTGTGTATGTACACACAAAGCATTCCCTGCTACTACTCTGCCTTGCTAATCTTTATGTCAAAGATCATTTAGCTTCTTAAATTACGTCTTTCAAGCACTTAGAAAGGCTTTAAGTGACCACTTCAGCATCATAAACATTTTAAATGCTGTCACTCACTGCTCACTGCTTGCACTTTTTTCTTGTTTATTTTTCTTTTTAATTATGGACAGAAACAGACAAATAGCCACTTCACCAAAATGTGTCTGAGGAGATTCCCAGGGTGCATTGTCAGTAAACAACGAAAAACAAAATACAAAAATAAAATAAAAATAAGCATGTTTTCTTTATTCGACTCCATGTGTCATGTATTTGGGAGCTTTAACATATACTTTCAGTACTTTAAATTATTACGGTATTATATTAATTACTGTATATATCTTGACTACAATAAATAGTATATTTTATATAAATATTCTAATATTAATTTTGAGACCACCAAGTGTTTATTTTCTTTATTTTAATTACTGTAGATATCTTGTATATAATAAATAGTATATTTTATATAAATATTCTAATATTGATATTGAGACCACCAAGTGTTTAATTTATTTCTAAAGGTAGATGAGCAAACCTCCCACAGTTCAGCTTACAGACCGATTTGTAATATTGGACTAATAGTTCTATTTTTAGTGAATTGATTCTCATATTTTTTCTAGTTTACGAGACTACAAATAAGCAACAAAATGTGTTAAAAAAGGAAGTAAAGGTAAAAGTAACAATGTATATTGTTTAATCGTGTTAATTTTTACTTTTTATCATAGGTCTTTTTTAAATTGCATTTTAAAAGACATTGAAACAAGTAGAAAAGCCAATTTTACCCATTTCCTCGTTTTCAGTCAGTGTTGAAGACTGATCCAATAATAAAATCCCAAGTGTATTAACAAACTTTCTGCGGATACTATAAGTCTGCAAACTCTGCAGTTTTCACTGCATTTGCTGCCCTATGGCACCTGCATTTAGTTTGCAGGGTGCTGTATGCCCCGGGTAGTGCTCTACTTCCTAGTGCCAGTGGCCCTGCCCCTTTGGTGTGATGACATGACATTAAAGCTTTGGGGGGCGGGGAAGGCCCAGGGCCAAATAGTGGCGCCAAAAGGGAAATGCAGATGCACACTCTAAGCACTAATAATAAAGTAAAAGGGGGGCTTGCGGATGCACACTCTAAGCACTAAGAATGCTAAATATCAAAATATATATATAATAAACTATCAATTAATATGGTTTTCTATTGAGGTTCTTAATACATGTTTGGCCAAAGATGTTTGCCCACCTACCACGTCACGGTGACCTCATCAGGTGGGTCCCTAACATTCCTAATACTGACACATTATATAAAGTTATCTAGGACTTACCTATAAAAGTGCTCATTACATGTGTGTACTGCAATGCACAGGACCCATACTAATTAAAATCACCTGGGGCAGGTAGGAGGAGTGCTAGCCCAGGAGAAGGGGTCTCACCTTCAAGCGTACCTTAAATACACACATACATAGGAAAAACGGGGGACCCAGGCAAGCTCTCTAATGCCCTGCTGACCATATTAACTCTTATCACAAAATATCCCCTGCCATTGATCCTCTAACTATTACTGCTGCAATCTAGTCACATTAGTCATTGGATGTTTGCAATCTATCCTTGGTAGAAAAACCAATTGCCATTTGTTTTTTTACAGGACAATGGATGTTTGAATTTAGCTGTGCTAAATTAGTACTTTAATGTTGTGTTTGTGTTTAAATAAATTATACATAATAAATGTGACTTATTATTTACTGATGACACTGCTCAGTCACAGGTTGTCTTATGTATTTGATACTCCATAGTACTATATCATGTATGAAATGTATACGTAACTTAAGCCACATCTCCTGGCATAAACCAGGTGCTTAAAATACTGTTCTCCCCTGGCGCATATTCCGCTGTTCTGGCGTAAGACTGGCATGTCCGCTACCATTACAGAGCTCTGCAAGCTGAGCAAAATCCTTTTCCTTTTTTCTGCCACATTTTTCCTGCATTTCAGTCCCTGCAAGTGTAGTATTTGCCAGCACAAATAAGAACAAATCAGGAAGGAAATAGACAGAACCTAGGTATATACAAACATAAAATATGGAAAATATATTTAGTGCAATAGCTTCACACCAACAATCAGTCTCCTGCATGAATACTGACAAAATGTGGAAACATAGTTTACAACCCCATCTACAATAGAATGCAAGATATATATTTATTTTAGTCTTGGGTATATAATAGATTAGTAATATAGAACTGTCCAGTAAGAGGAAAGACAATAAGAGGTACTTAAACACCCTGACTGCTGCAGGACATCAAAGAAAACCATTGGCAAATGCCTCTCTTTGCAGGAGAGAAGCCCAGGTCGGCTTGTGGTATAGCAGAGAAACAGAAAGTACACACATTGAATTCCTCAGCTTGCCTGGAGACTGGAGGTCATTAGCAGGCCACTAGAGCAGGTTGGAGTTACAGTCAATTGAGATGCGGAAATATCCTGAATGGCTCTAATGCAGCAACTAAGTGCTTCTTAAATTCCAGAACTTTAACTAGAGCAAAGTGAATCTGCAATGGTATCTGTATATGCTATGCGCTTTGAGGAGGGGGGTGTGAGATGGGTGGAGGGAGATGGGGGGTTGCAGTGTGTTTTGACAACAAATACTGGCTAAGTATTTTGTGTTATAGGTTTTGCAGCATGAAGCTAATTTGTCAGTTTATCAAAAGCAATGTAGTCGGGGCTGTTGTGTAAAAACAATGGAGCTGTTAAAACATCTGGGCAAATTTCATAAATATTTTATGTTACCATAAATGTGTGTACATCCATACACTCCATGGGAATCTGGCATCAAGATTACAGAAGCATTTTATACAGCAATGAACTGACACTGGGAAGCCGGGCAAATGACCCCTCTATCCTGTGCTGAAAGAAGAACTACTCTACTTTTTTCATAGACATTTGCTTTTCGATATTCAAATAGCTGAGAATGCTATAACCGGAACTGATGCTGCCATCCCCTAACTGATAAATACACTTAGAGGATGGCAGCTATTGGTTAGTGTTTGCAGCCATCTTGTAACATGGGCAGGCCCCAATGAAACCAGAAGTGACCCATTTCACTGTTAGGCCTTTGTACCCGAGTAAAAAACAGCTGTACAGTATCTCATCCAATGTGACCACCTTGTCTGTAGTCACCTTGCAGAAAATGCCTGTAGTTTTTCCCATTTGGTCCGTTTGGCTGCATGTCATAGAATGACGCCAACGTTATGGTGACTGGTGGAATGAATGGTGATTCAGTGGCAGAGCAGCACCAACAAGGCACCATGCTTTTGCCCACCACCGTATGGGTATACAGTGGAAAAATTACAAATGCAAATGCTAAAATGTCTTGAGACAACATTGTCTAAGATTGAATGATCAATTAGCATTTATCCTGGAGGTGTTCAGTATGGAACCTGTCACTTTACCAAGGTAAGTCATTAAGTCCTATAATCTAAGTAGGGCAGAGTGCACTCTGCTTGAGTTATATAAAACACTGCTTTAAAAAGCATTTGATATTGAGTGCAATAGATGTTATAGAAAAATAGACATTGACAGCAAGAAAAAAACAATTTGGCCCATCTGCACTGCTCATTTTTTATGATTGACAAATTCAGATCCCTATTTTATCCTTACTATTTTTGAGGATTTAGGAGAGCCTTATGTCATTCTTAGATGCTTATATTCCCCTAAACCTATTACCCCACAGTATACAGTATGTCTGTTTTTCTAATACTTTCCTCCTTCTGCAAAATACTTCTACCTGAACCTTGTCAAAGACCATGCACCATTTTTAGTTGACTTTCTTTGCACAATATCTAATTTATAAACCTTCTTCTGAAGATAAGGCCTCCAGAACTGAACACGGAGCACCCAGTCAGATCACACCAATTAACTTTAAGGCTACTACCTATTACTTCATTCTACTAATACCTCTCTCTATGCCATCCCATATCCAAGTGGCCTCTTCCATTGCTTTATTTACTGTTAGGTCTCCTAAAATAGTGTCTGCTAGATCCATTTCCTCCTCATTAGTTGATATTTTAGGACCATTAATATCATAATATTCAACCTTTGGGGTTTAAAAGTCCAAGTGCCTGATATTTCATTTTCTATTAAACAGTAGTTGTCACACTACTAATTGAGCAAATATGAGAATGGGAGTGTCCTACGGGGGCATAAAGGGCCCACCGGGAGAATGCAGTAACAGGGGCCCATTCTTATGGGTGTGGCCAGCCTCCAGAGGGGGTGTGGTTATCCTCCACAGAGGCTTGGCTAACCATTAGAAAGTGCATGGTTTGGGCCTATTTAAAAACAATGTATATATAGTAAATGCTGCTAGTGCATGCATGATAATGTTCCAGATTAATAACAGCAATGCATTTTTGGAAAGTATGATTCAAGTGTACCATCATGAACCTGATCCCTACTGAAGGGGGTGTGCCCTCAGGCAATGGGGCCCACCGGGGGTTTTCCCTGTAGCCCTGTGGGCCAGTCTGACCCTGTATGACCCTGTATGCGTCCTTATCTCCCGCAATAAGACCCTCTACCATAGTCTGTAGCCTATTTCTCCTTTTCTTTGTCTTCTTTCACTTATATACCTAATTAATGTGTTGATAATTCCAAAGGAAAAGGAGCGGGGAAAGCCCAAGCATTGGCAGGATGAAGAGAGTGGAGATATATAGGCCCTCATTCAGAGTCGATCGCAAGAAGTGATCGCTCACTCTGAATGAGGGCGGGCACTTCTTGTTTTGAAGTGCTGCCTCCAGGTCGCAAGCTAAGCTGTGGGTTACCACCCACAGCTTAGCTTGTGATCAGGGTGATGGTCGCGATGGTCATCACCATCGTGACCATCGGGGCTTACGACCAGACCCTAAGGTTGGGTCTGGGAACGCCTCCGTTTGGCCAGGCACGCCCCCGGTCCGCCCAGCAAACGGGGCAAGCTGTCACTCAACATCAACAGCTCGCCCGTCTGCTACGAGACCCCTAGCGACGAAGCGCCCGTCGCTAGCCACGTCTCGCGCATGCGCACGATGGAGCCGGCTCCGTCATGCGTGTGCTCTGTGGGGACCATCGACCCAGTTGCGAGCGCATCGGCGCTTGCGACCGGGTCTGAATGAGACCCTTAGACTGTATAAGAATTTAGTATATTGCCCACTATTGAAAATTAGTGTTATTCAGATCTAATCAATGAATCAAAATCACACATGTGGAGGTGCATCCCTGAGAGTACATATATATTTGCAGGAGGAAACGAAGAGAAAGGGAACTCTCATTTTTTGGGGGGCACTCAATATATATATCATTTAAAACTTCACGTTTATTAGTAAGTTTAAAATAATCAAACAAACAACAAAATGTAGACGAACAAATTGACCTTATTTAAAATGAAGCAGTAAGAAGCAAGCGAAAATATTGCGTCGCACCCGGGATGGACGCATGTACAAATCCCGTGTGTGACCCGCCATTTGCGATGTGAAAGGAGTATTATTCTCATCTCAGGGCAGACTAGGTGGTATGCTCACTCTTTGTATTAATGCTTGTCACACATAGAGCAGCAGCTGCCTGTTAGCATGCTGTTAGATGGAGTTGTCAGTTCTATCCTTAGACATTATCGGTAATACCTATCATCTCTAAAGGAAATAAGTATTTGTGAACTGTGATATCCTATATTAGAAATCCATGCATGTTCAAAGCTTGTGAGACTATAAAAGGAATTGTTTATTTATAATACTTATTTATAGGATTTTTCTAGTTTGCATACTTTGTTGACTAAGACTAAATAGGCCTGGGCTTTATGATGATGTAAGCTTGCATGTACATCTGGATGAGGCTGCTACAGGCCTGGATTAGGATGCGGTGAGGATCCCGTTAAGCGGGATGCTGTCTGCTGGAACCCCGACATGACTCGGGATGCCGACGTCGGGATCCCGACAGACTGCATCGTGATCGTAAGGACCAGAGCCGTAAGTAGACATTTTGGTGCCCTGTGTGAGAAAGAGCATTGGTGCCCCCCCAACCACCCCCCGACTTATGGACTGACTGTTGTCACGGCACACACATATATGTAGTCTCTGTATCTTCAGCACATATGCATACACACACCCATGAAGTCCCAGCACACATCATTTAGTCTCAGCACACATGCACACACCCTGCAGTCTCAGCACACTGACATGCACACACCCTGCAGTCTCAGCACACATGCACACACCCTGCAGTCTCAGCACACATGCACACACCCTGCAGTCTCAGCACACATGCACACACCCTGCAGTCTCAGCAGACTGACATGCCCACAACATACACTATCAGCAGACATGCACACACTATGCAGCTTCAGCACACACCATGCAGTCTCAGGAAACAAACATAGACACATAGGTAGGCTCAGCACACATACATAGAAATACACACACATGTAGCCTCAGCACATGCATATACACATGACAGAATTATCAGCAGGGGAGTAAAGGTGCGTACACACTGGGCGATAAAGTGGACGACTGAACGATAACGATATCGTTATCGTTCAGTCGTCCACTTTATCGTCCATTTTTAACCCCAAAAAGATGAACGATAACGACGACGCGCGTTCCCGCCGGTCGTTCGTCATTATCGTTCATCGGGCTGACATGCAGGCCAACCTGACGATCTCGTCAGGTTGCTGCATGTCAGGGAATGGGGGAGAGAGCCCGGCGCTGAACGATATCATTAATCACATCATTCAGCGGCTGTGCTCAATGTCATGAACGACATTGAGCACAGCCTGCCGTGGACACACTACACGATATCGCTCAGGGAGCATATCGTGTAGTGTGTATGCACCTTAAGTGCTGGGGAGTGCTGTAGTCAGTACTTTCCACCAGCACTGCTGAGTCTCTGCATACAGGAGAAGAGAGAGGTGGCCAGCAGGGAGCCCACTGAAGAGACCACTGGCTTGTAAGTATCCTTGCTGCTGGTCCCTGCCCCCGACTACACCAGCCACCCAACATCCTTTGCATCAGCCAAAGGATGTTCCGCAGGGGCTGCTGGGAAACGTAGTCCCTTCCACCTCTGTAACACTGGTCACAGAGGTGAAAGGGACTACATTTCCCAGCAGCCCCTGCGGAACGTCCTTTGGCTGATGCAAAGGATGCTGGCAGTTCACATGACTGCTGTTTGGAAAGCAGCTGCACTGAGTTCAGCCTGCTAAATAACCGCAAGGCCGCCCTTCCGTGCTGCCGGCGGACCTGTCACTGTGACCGGATCATTCTGCAGTGCAGCCAGTGCTCACCGAAGGGCCGGGTCATAAGTGTGCACTTCAAAGCTGGGCATCGCAAACAACACTGTTAATAATATATAGCAGCAGGCGCCCGGCATATAATGATTGTAGTGGGCGGCTGGTTCTGCCCTCAGGGCTGTTGCGCTCTGTGTGGTGGCGCCGGCCGCACCACCTTAGTTACGTCCCTGGTAAGGACACCGCGGAAAGGTATCAGCCGTGGGGGGGCGACTTAGGCTTAGGCGCATCGGGGGTAGTTAGGGTTAAGCTCCGGGCAGGGGGGAAGGTTAGGGTTAGGCTCCGGACAGGGGTTGGTTAGGTTCAGGCACCACTGGGGGGGTTAGGGTTAGGCCCTAAGGGGGAAGGTTTAGGTACCACCCAAGGGTTAGGGTGCGGGGTAGGGAGGGTTAGTATTAGGGTACAGGAAAGGAGGGTTAGGGGGTAAATAGGACAGGAGAACATTACTTACTATTCCCCTGTCGGGATTTGAACCATCGGGATGCCGCTGTCAGTGTACTGATAGCTTGGTATCCCATCCATCGGTTTTTCATACCGATTCCACAAAGACCTTATGATGATGTATACCAGATACTAATAATTTCACATATTTTTGGACTATTTTGAGGCCAATTTATTGAATGAAAAATAAATTTTTATATTGGTATATGATCTAATTAATGTGTTGTCATCTTTTTCTACTGACTGTGCCATCTACTCCTTAGCGTGGGCCTTTGCACGTGTGATTACTTTCTTAGCCCCTTTCTATCTAACAAGATATACCTCTTTTTCTCCATTACTCTGAATCTGTTTGTTATTCTTAAAAGCCACGGTTTTTGCTACCTCTTTTAAGAAGCAAATTGGCTTCTTTTACCTAGTACTTTTTGTAACCACTTTGACATGTGTCTGTTACTTTTAGTATTGTATTTTTTTGTTTTGCCCACTATTCTTGTACTCCATTCAAGTGCCTTCACCCTCCCAACAACTGCTTACATATTTCTCCATATTTTCAGTCAGCTTCCTAAAATATAGTTAATTTGTTTTCAATTGGCATGACTCTGACAGTGTTCATATTAAACCATTCTACTTGATGATCAGTGGATCCTAGGTTCTCACTCACACCTTCATCCGATACTCTGTCACCATTTGTATGTATTAATCTATTGGGTCTATGTGTTAAGATCATGGCTCCTGAAAGTCATTTAAGTACAATGCATATTTAAGAAAAGGCTAATGCAGGAAACATCAGAACTTTCTCCTGCATTCGGCAATCTAACAATGAAGACTGCAGTTGCCCTAATTCTCAATGGGGACGAAGATATGGGCTAATTTACCAATCTCAGAAATGTTTAGTTTGCCAGAGCGTGGCCCCTATAGCTAACACCATCTCCAAAGTGGCATGACTCACTATAGCCTATAGGCTACATTTTCACTGGAGAGGAGCAGATGACTGCGGATGTGCAGTATAATTACCTTCTTCATCACTGTGTTAAGCAAATGGTAAAGGTTTTAATGGGGCAAAGTAATTACTGGATCAGCTTCCTATTGGATGTGTTGTCCTGACAAGACTTCAATGCAGTGTAGAGAATATAGATATTAAATGTGGCAAATTTTGTTTTTGTGTTGTTGTACCATTAAATATCTGCCATACACAGAGGGCAGGTAATAGAAATGTTTGGTTATGTTCTTTTGATAATTGCAAACTCTGTCCACACAGATCAATGGAATGTTAATTGCAATTACTTACAAGATAACTGGTTTTCAAAGTGTAAGAGCCAGGCCAAGTGTTCATTATCTTGTTAATGAACTCAGGAAATTCTGAGTATGTTGTCTGGGGTAGAGCCAATCTATATGTACATACAGTGGGAGGTAATCACACCACTAGTGTATGCCATCTGGCCCATCAGTTGTGATTCAATATAAG
The DNA here is from genome assembly GCA_031769625.1 of Taudactylus pleione. Lineage (NCBI taxonomy): Eukaryota > Metazoa > Chordata > Amphibia > Anura > Myobatrachidae > Taudactylus > Taudactylus pleione. The sequence goes on along the minus strand of JAUIMM010000706.1, from coordinate 5,059,781 downwards.
CAGATCAAATGTTAATCATATTTTATCTGATTTATGACATTAAATTAATAGATCAATAATAGCGAGGAGTGTGCAAAATCATATGAGAATGTGTGATGTTGAAATGCAGGTGTATTGCAATTTGGAAATCCCGCAGATATATGGTTACTGAGATATGAGGTAGCTAACCTTTCACACATTATATTTACACTCATATTGTAGCTTACAAAAGCCGGGTTAATATGAACACATGGGGCAAAATTTACTAAATGGCGGGTTCTAAACCCTGGCAGTTTGGTGGCAGTTTTGCAGCAGTTTCTAAATGACAGCCCTGATCTATTCTATTCTAAAATGTGTTTTGACTGCGGTTTGGCGGCAGTTTTGCTATCTGCAGATTTACTAAGGCCAAAACCGCTGCAAAACTGCCGTCAAAGCACATTTTAGAATAGAATAGAACAGGGTTGTCATTTAGAAACTGCTGCAAAACCGCCACCAAACCCCTGGGGTTTAGAACAGAACAGAACCCACCACCAAACCGCTGGGGTTTATAACCCGCCGCTTTGTAAATTTTGCCCTTAATACCTTAGGTAGTCCTTACCCAGAGGAAGTTATGCACAATTATTTGTATTTAAGTTAAAACGTTACTTGGGCACTTCTGGGATGGTCCCAGATTTAATTAGCTGGTTAGCCAGTTAGCAAAGACTTGTTGATGACATCACAAGGTGGATGCACAGGGAATAAAAGATATTGGAGTTCTTTGTTCTGGGTTCAGACTGAGGGTCTGAGGGATGTTGTCATTGAAGTTAGTATGCTCCAGTTCTTGAACCTAACGTGCCTTCCAGACAAATTTTATGTAAGAGCTTTGTCTTTGCAACATTTTTTAGAACTAAGTATTGTACACCTTTTGTAAATAAAGTATTCTTTATTAGTCTAATTCATATTTGCTGCAGAACCCAGCCTTTGAGGGGCCTATTAGGCCACTAGGGTTACGCTATAAACTGTTAATATTTGTTAGAAGGAGCGGTCGACCAATTAACTGAGTGCAAATTGTGTTGCCGCGTCTGCGCAATTGTGTTATACAGTGAGGGGACCTGTAGCTCCTTCAATTATCACAGGTGGTATATTTTCAGATTCATTGCTTTGAAATAAAAATATCACAGATAATAACATTTTACATATCATTGGTTTAGTAGTTATTTAGTAAATTAGAGAATTGGTCTTAATACTTTTGCAAAGGCACTATATAAAATATAATATAACAAAAATATAGTGCAAATCTGCCAGCACTTACTTAAAAAGTTAAAAATACTTTTTTCTACTAAAAGTGGCAGGTATATAATACTGAGCTTTGTGTAGATATTTAAATCCATAAAAATTTGCTTGCAAAAATCCAGTAATCAAAGAATTTATAGTTTATTAGTCTATAATGGTGTTATCTAATTATCAGATGATAATAAAAATAATTTTCATTGTAAGTAGACATTGAAAACAATTATTACAATGATATAACGCAATTGGGATTGAAAAACATATATATTAAAAAAATAGAATAAAAAATAAATTTATAAAAAAAAACAAAAAACAATTGTTTAAAAAACAAAATACATAGTTCAGAAATGAAAAAGTGGAGAGAACCAATGGGTGATTACCTAGAAACGCGTTTCACAGAACCAACGTCTGCTTCCTCAGGCTGGTAGTTGAGGAATAAACAACCTGGCCTTTAAATAGGGAGCTGGGAGTTAGTTAACGATGATTGACATGACCCATGTGATGTGATTTAATTGAAGGTAACCAATTAACCTTGTAGGACCTTGTATTGGGTTTACTGATTTGCACTATGGAAGCTTGTCATATGTGTTTTCCCCCATCTGTGGAGTGACCCAAAGGTATCCAGATTTACATTGCACTTTGCAACCACCGGAGGACCACGGTGAAAATTGTGTCCAATGCCTATCACCCACCGGTAAATGGTGAGTGCATTTATTTTTCTGAAAAAATAAAACTTTTTTTTGATGGTATTATACGATATTGCCATTCTGTTTTTTTTACACATTTCTGAATACATCAAGAACACCATCAAACAAATTTATAGAATAGATCATAGAAAGCGCTGGAGCCATCCTGTATTTCCATATAATATTAAGTGGCACTTTGAGCATCGATAAGTTAAATAATATATGCACCGTATACTTATAACTCTTTATACTTGTAAACTTTGTACTAATCAGTGCCAGTGCCACCTGTGTGGTGTGCTTTTTTAATATATTTTTACAATTGAATGTAATTTTTTTATATTTGGACAGAAATAAACAGTGTATAAAAAGAGAGTCAACATAACTGCAGTGTATTAGGCCAAAGAAGGTCATAGCCTGGGGATTATCACAAATCTATCTTGCTGGTTATGACTACAACTCATGTCTGCTATACGTAAATAAGTTACGTCTGGCATCCAACCACAGAGATCTGGACAATAAAATCCTTATTCATTCCAATACTGACCTACACTTGTGTCATGACAAAAAGTTTTAAAGATCAATTAGTAATTAAGATGTTGAGAAGATACTACTGTGGGGTGAGCTTCAGAGATGACAGTAATCCATACAAGCTACTAACAGTATTATTAAGAGTGTGGTTCCCACTAAATACTTCCAATTAAGATATTTCATATTTGTGATTGTCTAGCCCAATTGATTTATTGAAACCTAATTGCAAAGACATGAAAAAATAGTTGATGGTTGTCAGTTGTGACGCTGACAAAGAGTTTGACAGGGTTTATTGGTCCGACCTGGTTAGAATTTTCTATTATCAACAGTTCAGCCCGGACTTCATAGTTGTCTTTTAAACTCTTTATAACTCACCTTCTGCCTTTTTGTCTATTAACGCTTTAAATACCACACATTTTTTCTTATGTAAAGGAACAATGCAGGGTTGCTACTTACCTCTCTTGCTGTTTAACCTGGCGATTGACCCCTTACAATGACATTTCGAACATTTGCAGGGTTGGCATGAGAAAACTATTGCTGATCAAGAGCTCTAGGTCTCGGCCATTCCAGACGACCTATTACTATATTTCCAGAATCCTAAACAGGCCATACCACTAGTACAACATACACTTCATTTTTTGAGTATATAGCTGGTTTTCAAGTTAATACTGCTAAAACGGAAGCTCTGGCTTTTTATCCTGAAGCACGCAGAGGCTGGGGAACCACCTTTCCCTTCAAATGGGCACCCTCCCATATACTATATTTGGGTATCAAGATACCCTCACATCCCTCTCAACTATATAATGTTAATTATGGTAATATCCTTGCACAAATGGTGAGAGATTTCAAAGGAATCTGATTTTGTCTTATATTGGACGCTGTCATGTCATAAAAATAAGTTTCCCTCGTCTTTTATACACAATACAAATGTTGCCTATGCTTTTTTCACAGACAGAGCTCCGGATGCTGAACGGCAAGATGCAAAAATTCATCTGGGCCGGTAAGCGACCCAGAAGTTCTCTCTTTAAATTGCAGCAGACTACCGATTTAGGCGTGGTTAATCTGCCTTGCATTAGTGCTAATTACCACTTTGCCATGGACTGGATTGGCGGAGCCAGGAACTTTAGTAATTATAAGACTGACCAAGCGTTTAGCCCCGGGATACATTTAGCGGCATTACTACACATGCACCTGACTTCTTTTCCGTCAGATATTAAACACAATATCCTTTTGTCCACAACATGTGAAGCCTGGAGATTGATACGTTCAGATTTAAAAGTATCCAAATCTCACTCTTTTTTTTCTTCCTCTGTTAAATAACCCTTTTTTCCCTGGCGGTCAGACCTCTCCATGATTTGAAATATTAATATCAGCTCGTAGATATGGAGTCGTTCCAGTCTTATACACATAGTCAATTACAGCAGCGTTTTCCTAATTTAATTATTCCTTTATCTACGTATTTACAGGTTTTCATTTACTTGCAGAGCACTCAGCGGTCACTAACTGACACAGAGATGCAGTGAGGGCTGTATGGTGTACTTCATCTTAGGCCCACTGACTCTTTCTCCTCCTCATTTAATTATTCTTTTGTACGTCCCACTATTGATTTACTTACTATCTCGGGGGAATCGGCATGTAATGCTGGCTATGGGATGCCTCCTGTCACAATACCGACAGCGGCATCCCGATGGTTGGTATCCCGACAGGGGTCGGGTAAGTATACTTACCCTCCCCCCCAATTTTCCCTTCTTGTAGCCTAACCCTCCGCACCCCGCACCCTAACTCTCCCCGTTTGTTCCTGAACCTAAGTCCCCCTCCTTCGTGCCTATACCTAACCCTCCCCCCTTAGTGCCTAAACCTAACCCCCCCAGTGGTGCCTGACCCTAACCCTCCCTTCTAGGAACCCTAACTCCCCCCCAAAAACCTAACTAACCCCGCTAACTGCCATAAACCTAACCATCCCCCCATGGCTAACAGGATGGGCGCCCTGGATTTCGGCTACGGGATTAAGATAGGCGTCAGTATTTCGATGCCTATTTTAACTCCCTTGTCGGGATTTCAGCATCTCTTGACTACATCCCTCTCGGGGGACTGGCCAAGTGGAAAGACAACTTCCCTAATTTAGACTTGTCTTACCTAGTACAAGCTAATAAACGATTGAATAACGATTTACTTTCCATCTCTTACTCAGAGATGAACTATAAAATTTTACATAGAGCCTACTATACCCCTAGGTTGAAGTTTCTTACTGGGCAATCTATAACTTCTAATTGTTTTAAATGCAATTCCCCTGATGCTGATATTTTTCATTGCCTTTGGTCATGTTCACATGTTAGACGATTTTGGGATCTGGAATACTCCTATATTAACAATACCCTTGCTATAGACTTTCTGATGACCCCTGAGTGGGCAATTTGGAGTAAATATACTTCTTCCCCTACCCACACTCTGACCAAATCAGAAAAGCTCTTGTTGACAAAAGTTGCTGCTACAGTAAAAAAGACGATCCTGTCTCAGTGGATCGAACCTAGCACACCAAGACTTACTTTAATGCTGCCCAGGCTTCTTTATTTATTTACTATGCATTGGACCTCTACATCCACTGATAAAGAAAAATTGACTGAGAAATTCTTCTCAGTATGGCTTCCATATGTTCACACTGACTTGAAAATAGCACTTAAACATAGTTTCCAGTTGACAACCTGGTACAATCTGGCCTTATTAGAAGGACAGTTACCATTTTGATAATTCTCTTTACTTGTGATTTGAAATTGTTCCGCTGTTATTACAAGACATTGTTACTCCTTTATTCTCTTGTGGAGTTTCGTTTTTATGATCTTTAAGATATTTTTATTGTCTTGTAATTCCTATAATCTAAGATGACAAACCAAATGCTTGTATGTTTTCTAATGTGTTTGTGTCAATAAAAATTATTTATAATAAAACATAGTTGATTATCAAGTCTGGAAGGGCTTGGAACATGTGAAGGATTCATTGAACAATGTTAATTTTCATGACGACACAATATACCAACCAGGAGAAAGTTCTCATATATTACTTCTATAATGTCTGCACCACGTTTTTAGTTAGACAGAGGTAATTCATAGTGAAAATGAAAGAAGATGAGCAATGGATAAGTGTATCCAGTTAATAATACTAAGGGGAGAAATTATTGTTAAACATATCTCTGTAATTCTAAAATGCTGCTATAAGTTTGAGGAGGACTGAGTGATGAAGGATAAAATGTAATCTGCAAAGGCAGCAAACTTGTGTATTGTGTAGCCAATTGGAAACTCCTAATGTTTGGGGACAGGTTGTCTTGGTTAAGGATAATCTGAAGTGAAAGTATAAAGATGTCTGGTGACAGGGAGCAGACTTCACGTGTACCATTTCTAACTGGGAAAAGGTTGTAGACTGTTGCTTCTGTGTTTAATGGAAGAGACTGAGTAGACTAACTGCTTATTTCAAGCCAGACAGCCCAGCTGTATACACCAGACTGCCACTAAAGGGTCACTGGTATACAGGTGTGTTGTACACTTACAAATTATATATAAAAGTAAACATGTAAAAACCACAAGGAAGGGAAAGAAGCATGGTATTATGTGGGGATTGGTTAAGGTGTCAATAGGTAATCATTGTCTACTGGTGACTTCCTCCACTTCAAATGAATTCTCTCCTCCTACAGCTACATTATTTCACTAGTTAAAAAGCCCTACTTCAAGGATCTCATCTCTTTCTAGTCCTCCAAACCTAACTGCCTCTTTGCCACCTTCAATTTCCTAGTTGTTCCATCTTCCATCCTCCTTCAATGCACTTGACTTTGCCATACACTTTACAGTACCTCCAAATTTCAGACCATCTGCCTTGACGTATCTTCCCTTCAGGCCCCACTTCCCTCTTACCCTCCTTCCCCACTAGGACTGCTGACATTGTCCTTCTTCTCTTATGTGCCCTTCACTCCTTCTCTCCACCTGACCCCTTAGCCCCTTCCCTCCCACTTTCTCTGATACTTTTTTCCTGATGACTGCTCACACATTTCCCACCTGTTCAACTTATTCTCCACTGACACCTTCCCCTTATCCTTTAGTATTTGCCATTTGTTAAAAAACCCTCACTTATATACTTCTCCCTCTATAATTACCACACTAATTGTCTACTTTCCTACACCTCCAAGCTGCTTAGTGTGTGGTGCACAACCATCTCGCCAAATTCTTCTCCGTTGACTCCGTCCTAGACTCCCATCTCTCTTTTTCAGTCTATTTACTAACCATCAAGCTTTGTGATTTAGCTCTCTCTAGCTTCAGATCCTACTTGTCCAAAAGCTCTTTTGCTGTCTCTACACCAACCTCTGCATTCCCTCAACTTTCCTTTCCCATTGGGGTCCCATAAGGATGTGTAATTGAACCCCATTATCTTTCTACACTTCTTCACTCGTTGATCTTATCAGTTCCTTTGACCTAAAATTGTCTTCTTTCCTCCTGATCTACTCCTTCTGCCCTTTCCTATGTCATCTTCTGTCTCTGGGCAATCTCTCCCTGGATTTCACAAGGCTTCATGAAACGTAATATTTCCAAATCCAGAGTCACTGTCTTCCCCCCAGCCAAGGTCTACTTCTCTGATAACATCTGTCTCTCATCTGAAACCCCAAGGCTGCAGACTATTTGTTATCTTTGACTTTGTGTGTTACATGTGTGGTTGTGTATGTATGTGTCCATAATAAATGTAGAGTGGTGCTAGAAAGTTTGTGAGCCCTTCAGAATTTTCTATATTTCTGCTGAAGTCCTACAAGTAAATAAAAAGAACCAAATCAAACAAATGAGACAAAAAAATTAAACATGCTCATGGGGGGAGGGGGGGGTCAAATACCACATATATGTGAGTAGCAAAAGTATGTGAGTATGTGCAGCATGCCTAAATTCTGTGTGTGACTGCGGCTGTATCTCCATGCAAAACGCTGTGTTGCAATGTCAGCCGCTTTGACACTGTAACATAGCGTTTCGCACGCAGATGCACCTGCAGACGCACATAGAACATAGGCATGCCACATATTTTAATCAACAGAAGCTGCTTGTGCGTCCGATTCGCATCACTGTGTGAAAAAGACACATTTGAAGGGAAAAAGTTGCACAAAAAGATAAAAAGGTAAGACAGACCATTGAGGGACTTTGCACCAGAATTTTGTTTTTCATTCTGCTTACCATTTTTTTTTATAAATATTTTGTCTTCTTAAAATTAGACAGTTTATTCACAAATACTTTACATGATCCTTCAGCTGATTAAATTGTATTTTTTATTTTTTTTTATTGAGACAGCTGTGTGTTACTTGTTCTATACAAATATTTGGTCAAAAACATTTTTTGATGCATTTCACTTGAAAACTTAAAACAAATAGACAATTGTGCTTTAAAAAAAATAGAGATAAATTCTGAAGTTGGCCCTCTCATTAAAAGTTTGAACCCCTGCTCAAAGGTTCCAAAACTACAGTGTGCAAATTCCTAAGTTGATTTTAAGTGAAAAATAAATTGTAATGCAATCTTATTGTAATGCACTCTCTTATTGTAATGTAATCTGTTATTGTAATGCAGTCTCTTATTATAATGCAGTCTCTTATAGTAATGTAGTTTTTTATGTTGGTAAATTTGCCGGAGAGTAGAAGACCACAATGTAGTGAAGCCAGAGCACATATGTTGTAAAATACTGGTTAAATTTGAGGGAAAAAAATGGTAAGACCCAGGGGCGTATTAAGAGAGGAGGGGGCCCATGTGCATTCCCTGTCCGGAGCCCCCTCCTCTTTCCCCGGCGGCCGGCAGCGGACTGTCCGCAGCAGTAGACTCTGGGCACTAGTCTGTGCCCAGAATCTACTGTGCATGCTCAGATCACCGGGGAAATGGTGCAGCCGCCTTTTTCCCAGTGATTTCACCACTGTGCATTCACAAAACGCCCGGAAAATGGCCGCAGCCGGCATTTTCCAGGTGTTTTGTGCAGGGGTGCGACACCCTATGCGGGACTTCGGAGAGGTAAGTATTAGAAAATATGGGTGCAGGGTGTGCAGTGTGGGCCCCCCCAGACCCAGGGGCCCATGTGCACCGCACATCCTGCATCCATTATAGATACTCCCCTGGTCAGACCCACAAGGTGTAATTTGCATGTATTCCAGTTTAAAGCATATTTTAATAATCAGGCCCAGGTAAATTAATCTGGCGCTTGCTAATACCCAGGGTGATCCTAAAACCATTGTTACGTTAAGAAGAGGATTGAAATACAGTATGTGTAAATGGTAGGGGGGAAATACATTTGTAAAAATTAACCCATTGCTCATTTGTGGGTGTAGTCATTACCTATATTTATAAAGATCACAATTGTCTATAAAAAAAACTTCAGCAAATACCATAAGTAGGGTACCTGGCATAGTTTTGTCATAGGGAGGGAATCCTGAGGCAGTGCATGTGAGAATATAAAGACGAGGGGGTAAAATAGGTCTCAGCACATAGAGCTGTCTCCCAGCAATTGGGGGAGTCTGAGAGGCCCCTATGCAGCACTGAATGGGATTTGGCGATAGCTAGAGGGTTGCAGAGGACAGTGTGCAGGAAAGGAGATATTCATCTCTGCATCATGTGTCTTTACAAGAATGGTAGAGAACATCCGCAGGCAGAGTATTCACAGGGCTGTTTGACAACATTACACAAAGCCCTCTTTGATCCTTTATCACCTGGAACATCATCTCTGTGTCTTGTTTTGGCATGGACCGCCAGATTACTGCACAGGAAGACTGGGTGGTTTAATGTGGTGCTCCTTGGTCTAACAGACATATTCCTAAACCAATATTCAAATAGTTTTTTTTTGGTATAAAATATACGTAGCAACAATTCTAATCATATTGACAGAATTATTATTGTGTATTTTCCCTTCTGTTGTTGCTGAAGTGATATAAATTAATATAGATTACACCACTGCCATGTAAATGCATAGACATACTGTATATAGACAAATAATGTGACCCAATGCTGAACGCTCCCTAAAGTGAAGGAGATACACCAGATTGGGCTAGACAATCCTCACCAACACTATAGTTTGGTTGTACAGAGGTGGCAGCATAGTTGATTACTCTGTTAAATGCCTACATTGAGTAAATTACACAAAATGTGCATTTTAAAACCACAGTATGTATAATATGTTTCTGCACATATATAGTGCCACATAAAAAAATAACTGAAGTGTTCTCTTACATAGAAATCTTCCCCAAACTCTCACCACTCAGGGCTGGATTTAGTGATATTACAGCATTTGGGATGTGTGATTTGGGTGAGATGTGAAAATCACACAGAAGAAATAGCATGTAAATTGTGTAGCTACGCAATAATTCCATGCACTTATATAAATGTTCTCAATAAGTCACACAACTCACATGAATCATTTACATGCAAGTGGATGCAGTCTGCTTGGGTCAGTTTTACATACTACTTAAAGGAGTTTGCAAGTTGTTTTCATTTAAAAAAAGCAGAAGTTCTAAAATATGAAGAGCTAAGCTGGATGTCTTGTTGCAAACATTGTGATGCTGCTGAGGAGCATGCTAACGTTCATCTGGGATTTAAATGTCTCCAGACAGTATATAATAATTTCTAAAGGTGGGTACACACCTGACAGATCTGCAGATGATGGTCGTTCATTCACACTGAACGACCATCATCTGCATGCTGCAACAGGTCGGCCCGGACTGGGGGCAGGTCGGACAGTCTCTCAGTGCAGCCCAGAACACAGCAGCGTGTGCTGGGCTGCTGAGGATGGGGAGCTGTGCCGCGCCCGGGTAAGTAGTACCCGGTCGCAGCTCCCCCCCCTCTCTGCACCCCTGTGTACGGGCGATCGGCTGATCGCCCGTACACACTTGCCGATGGACAGATATGTCTGCAGATATATCTGTTCATTGGCTGTGCAGCACAGCCAATGCTATATGTCTGTGAACGACGTTGTTCACAGACATATCGTCTATACACACTGGCCGACGGGGGCACGATATATTGGCTGATCAATTGATCGGCCAATATATCGGCCAGTGTGTACCCAGCATTAGCCTAATCCTGCCCCTCCCTACCTTGTAGAACATGATTCAGGAGATACCGACGCCGAATGCTTCACATTCAATGGTTCTCTCTTTTACAACCGCAAGCAGGGCCGGACCGAGCCTGATATTTTTGGTAAGCAGAAATAGATTTTGGCGCCCCCTGTTGAGTACATGTAATAATATAACAATGACAATAGGGAATCTGTAGATCAAAATACCAGCTTTATATAAACACGTTTATAATTTAATACTATACTCCACCACCTAGTGGTGTCACTAGGGTTGGTGTAACCGAGTGCAGTAACTAATGGTGTTACCCCACATGGACCTTCTCCTGCATCAGAACAAACAGAATCCTTAGCAAAAAAATACAATGGACCTAACGGGAAAATACATACACATTAACCCCCGCTGTGTGGGGCCCCACATGATAAATAAAAAACACACACATAGGCCACAACATGAAAAAAACAAACACATATGCCCCCACATGAAAATAATAAAACACATAGGCTTTGTATGAAAAAAAACACACAGGCTTTGCAGAAAAAAACACACATAGACCCCCACATGAGAAAAAAAACACACACATTAGCACCCACATAAAAGTAATAAAACACATAGGATTTGCATGAAAAAAATACACACATAGGCCTCTACATGAAAATAAGTAAACACACACATAGGCCACGACAGTAAAAATAAATAATACACCCACACATATAGGCCACCACATGAAAATGTATATATATATTGTGTTATAGGGCCCCTATACAGCAGGACCACCCTGGATGCTGAGTTATAATTATACCTAAAGGCATCCACTACCCGACAGTGAAAAGATTGAATGATAACGATATCGTTATCATTCAGTCGTTCACTACACTGCATGGTGCCAACACTGAACGATATGTCATTCAGTGCAGGCACCCTCCCTCATCCCCGAACATGGCCAACCTGACGATATCATCAGGTTGACCAACATGTTCAGGCGATGAGCGATATCGTTAACGACCAGCGTGAACGCACATCGCTGACCGTTAATGATATTTCAGTGCACGATTCATGCACGATTAATGGACGACTGAAGATAACGATGTTGTTATCGTTCAGTCGTCCATTAATATCATCTAGTGGATAGCACCTTTAGATACGTATTCAGAGAAAGGGAGACAGCCAGTGGGTGACAGGGAGAGGATAACAGCACTGGGTGACAGGGAGAGGGTGACAACAGGGCGAGGGCAACACGGAGAGGGTGACGACAGGGAGAGAGCATCTGCACTAGGTGACATGGAAAGGTTGATGACAGGGAGAGGGTGACAGTGACGACAGGGAGAGGATGACAGCACTGGGTGACAGGGAGAGGGTGACGACAGGGAGAGGGTGACGACTGGGAGAGGGTGATGACAGGGAGAGGATGACAGCACTAGGAGACAGGGAAAGGGTGACAACGGGGAGAGGATGACAGCACTGGGTGAGAGGGAGAGGGTGACACCAGGAGAGGGTGAAAGCAGTGGATGACAGGGAGAGGGTGACGACAGGGAGAGGGTGATGACAGGGAGAGGATGACAGCACTAGGAGACAGGGAGAGGGTGACGATGGGGAGAAGATGACAGCACTGGGTGACAGGGAGAGCGTGACACCAGGAGAGGGTGAAAGCAGTGGATGACAGGGAGAGGGTGACAGGGAGACAATGACCAATGGGTGACAGGGACAGGGTGACAGCCATACTGGTTATTTAAATTTCCTTACCTGGGGCCAGAAGTTACTGCACTGCGTGGATGTTGGCTCCTCCTTGGACCTCACTTAACGGATCAGCAGCAACCCTCACTTAACGCCAGGGACGGTCACACAATCGTGACGTCAGATCCACGGCATCCAGCACAGCCACAGAGAGAGAGGAAGCTGGGGTTGGTTGAAAGGGGAGGAGCGGAGGAGAGCGCGGCCACCCATCCAGCCGAGCACGGACTCTCACTCTCACAAGCTGTGTCACTGGGGGTGGAGACAGCGGCTGCGGCACTGGCGGCTGGCTGCACAGCGGCATATAATGAGTCAGTGTGACTCATTGTAATGCCGGCAACTGTGAGGGATCGCGCAGGTCTCAGGAGCTGACGCTGCACGCGGATGCGTACCTGGTGTAATGGGCCGGCCCTGACCGCAAGTAAAGCTGGGTTCACACTATACGATGTATATACCCAGTGACTGAACGCCGTAATGTAACAATATATCACATGTGCCGTAAACACTACACCATCCGGTGTGTGACGGCACAATATATATCTTTACGTTATATAGCAGCATGGCTTCATTCAGTGTATCGCGCAGCACAGCAGATGGAACAACGCAATGAACAATTGCCAAGCATGCGCAATCAGGCGTACACACTATACAATCTCACAGCATATCGTTCAGATCCCCGTCGGAACGATATATATCGCACGATATATATCTTATAGTGTGTACTAATCTTAACACCATATAAATTCATATTTCCCCAGGCTGACATGACATCTTACACACCGTGGGGATATTTGCAATTATGGTCCAGGGCTAAAGAGTAAATCCTATAAGCACTACTTCAGGCTGTGTGGTAAAAATGTTGCTATATTGCAAACACAATATATTGGCAGAGTATTGGGGTGACAGCAGGCTGGGTATTACTTGATAGCAGAGTAGACTGTATACTTGCGGTCCAGCTATGTGGCTCTGCGTGGTTCTATTCTGATAGTCTCCTGAGTCCATCCTTCCATCCTCATTGAGTAGAGACGCGTGGAGATGCCGTACATGCAAAGTAACACATGTCAGACATTGGGGAATGTCTGACTGACCTCCAGCAGGTCCTAGTGACCGCCGGCTCAGTCCTACCTGTCAGATACTTGAGGAGGCAGCACTCCTTCCAACAAATTAAGTAATGAAAAGAGAAATTAAGCTTGCGTTTATATTCCTTTCTACTAACGTTCATGGGGCGAGGTGTCCTGCTTTGCACTAAAAGTGGACATATCACAAATGCCCCAATGTTTGCCTCTTTCTCAGCACAGATTGTGCTGCTAACAATTTAAGTGCCGACACAGGGGAAGTCGGCACTTCCCCCTCTTCCGGGTAATGGACTACCCGTCCCCCCTCCCTCCCTCGGAGACATATACTTCTCACCTGGACTCATCTAGCCGTCCAGGTGAGTAGTCTATGTGCCGTTGGGAGGTGTGGACGGTGTTGTCCATGACCCGCCGGAGGAGGAAGTGCAAACTGGCACCTCCTGTGCCGGCATCTGCGCACTCCTTTGCTCTCCTTTCATATCAAGCATTTCACTAAAATTAAGGGATATTTTCAGTTATGCTTCCTTAAGCTATTAATTCAAAAATTACTTGCTGCTTCAAATCACAAGTGTGTTACACTATCTGTGCATACAGGTGCATATGACTTCCAAGTAAACAGTTAGCATAAAATCTCCAGCCTACAAGATGTATAGTACAAATGTCAGCCAGTTATTTTGGACCCTTTTGTCCAAATATCCATGTTTGCCAAGTCACCCAAACTTACTGCATTCATTAGAAGTCAGCAATGCGAAAAGCTTTAAAATATCTATAACGTTCAACAATGTTTGGAAAGTCTATAACACATTGATAAATGTCAATACTGAAATAACATCAAAGTTTAATTTGCAACATGTCATCCTCCCCAAGGTTTGCCCTCTTACTGTATCTACCGGAGGAATGAATAGCGCATTGCAGCACACTGTAACAGGGTTAATGTCAGGGCAGCTGGATCCCTGCTGCAAATTCCAAAACAGAGGATCTTCACATGCCCAAACCTTAAATATTACACCAAAGCAATCACACTGTCACTGCCAGCCTCTTATTACAAGAGCTCGAGGCTCGGTAATAGCAGGTAACAGTGCTGGAGCTCTCTGCACTGAATGTGAGAAGGGAGGGAAGAGGGGGAACAGAGGAAGGCCAGGCATCATTTTTTCCCTCTCCTAAGAAATCCATTATATCACATTAAAAACATTTTATCTTGTTAGCAATTTTCCATGGTGCTTTACAGGGTGACCGCTTGGCATTAGAATCTAGGTAATAAGATATAAAAGTCTCCTTTTTAGATGGCTTTGAATATAATTTTAAGGCACTGTGAAACCAATACAGGAGTTTTATATAGCATTAGGAAACTTTATTTTTTTTTTCCCAGAAAGACATTTCATGAAACTAACAGCAGAATGTACAGTGGCCTCAAGTATGAGATTGTATTTGTTGACAGGAAAAGCAGCAGCACAGAAATAGTGTATGGCTCCCTGGGGCCAGAGCAGAGCTATACGTATGCCGGATTGTGGAGAGCATCTTGCATCTTTTTGCACTGCACATGGTCCTAAGGTCAGGCAAGTACGGATGATACTGTTCGCAGATACACTAGATAGGAGCAGCAGAAAGTATAATCAAACAGGAACTCTTTATTTCTGTACAAATAGGAACAGGTCCATGCTGCTATATATATTTTTGTAATTTGCAAACAAGGTGTTATTAGCCCTTTTTGACTAACCTTCAGGCAGTGTCATGTATAATTCTTCATCTATATCACCATTAAGAAAAGCAGTTTTGATGTCATAATGTCTCACTTGCATATTTATTAAAGCAGCTTTAGCAATCAAGGTTCTGAAAGTACACTGCATAGCAACTGGTGCAAAAATGGCGTCATAATATTTCATCTGTTCATCTGCAGCTTTGAGCCAATTTTCTTTTTCATGGTTAGTACATCTCCTAATCAAAGGCAAAGGTGACCTTCGTTCAACAATAACTGGATCATCCATAGTAACTTCAATTTAATTTTACTCTTCCTCTGGTGATGTTCTTTCTTCCCCAAGCTGTTCTATCTGTGTAATTTTATGAAATTACTGATACACTGAATTTTTGTCAATAACAACACTTCTGCTTAGTGATACCTGGTTGGTTTCTTTATACAGAATTTTGTAACCATTTTGTGATTCACTGTGGCCTACAAGCAGTCCTTCCTTTGCACGAGCATCACACTTTGGATGATTCTACTTTCGATGTGTACAAATGCTTTACTTTAAATTTTTTGGGGGGGTTTCTTTCCATTCCACAGTTCATATGGAGTCTTTTCAATTGTTTTTCCCAATAATTGATTTTGAAGATGGCAGGCTGTTATAATTGCTTCTAATCAATAAATTGATGGCATATCTCCATCATAGAGCATGATCTGCCCACTTTCACAGAATGTCCGATTCATTCTCAGTGACACCATTTTGCTCTGGATTGTATGGTACTGTTATCTGGAACATAATTCCATATCTTTTCAAAATGGCTTGTGACCTGCCACTTGTATATTCTGTCCCATTATCTGCATGTATTGTTTTTGGAAAATGTCCAAACTTGTTCTTTACTTGAGCAAGATATTTTTGAAGTATTTCTGAGACTTCTTCCTTACTGTGCAGCAGGTAAAGTGTTGTGAACTTTGAGTAATCATCAATGAATGTCAGAAAATATTTAGTTTGTCCACATACATCTGTGTGAATTATGTCTAGACACTTCTTAGCTCTGCCTTTTTTGACTGGTTTGAGGACACTTTTTCTTGTCATTTTCCCTATCTAACAGTTTACACATTTCATTACTTGGGTGCAGGGATCAATCTTTATACCATTTGTATGCTGTTCTTGGGCTAGTATTATTATGCCTTCTGAATTTCTGTGCCCTAGATGATGGTGTCATACATGAATGTAGTTTAACTGGTACAGTTGATTTGTGTCTTTTCCTTCTGAAAGTGTGGATCTACCGTCTCTATATATATATAAAATAAAGTTCCCAGTTCTGGGGTATGCCTGTTCATGGAACAAAAGAGAGGGGAAATGATCTCCGCACAGAAAAATTGTTTTGTGTACTATTATATACTCATATTTTTTTTAAACCAGCATTCAGAAATAACGTCCAAGGGAACTTGGATCTACAGATATCTTATATTGGTGGTGCTCCCCAGAGCCAGATAACAACTGTATCCAAAAAAGAGAAGAGAAAGTAGGCTCTTTTTGTTGGGCACTCTTATATTCGATTAAATTCTTAAAATTAAATTTTTATTGTGGTCTTTTAAAATAATTCTCAAAATACACATACACCACAAACGACACAAATAACATATATAGTATCAAAAATGTGTTACCGTATTTCATATGCGTGATCTGAAAAGTAAAATCAGATACCAGAGCATATATATCAGGGTATGACGTATCAGGATATGGCGTCTGATATGCTCTATACGGATCTTATAGATCTAGAGCCCTATGTCCTTGTCTGTTGCTCAATGTAACTTAATTCTATATGAACACATGTATAACACATTATAAAACAAAGGGCGAAAATATAAATAAATGATAACATAAGATGCTAAATATACATAAAGCTCAGATATTTAACCCTGTGTTGAGTACATAGGATAAATATTTTGCTACCCAATTGTGAATGTCATGATAGTATAATTAACTTGGGCATATACAAATGATATATCATTCATAGTAATCCAAGATTGCGTAATATAGTATATGTCCCATGCATTTATCTGTATATATAACAATTCTTAAGTGTTAGTCTTATCTCCTGTGGAAAACAAAAAGAAAGAAAAGAAAATATTCCAAACTGATATGCACTTTATGTAAGTAATTGTTTCACATAGACACTCATTCATCACAGTAATATATTCTTTATAAAATACATGGGGAGAGCAATGCAATTCATCAACCCCCGTATTTGTAAAGAAACCACAGATGTCAGATTGATTTACAGATATATCCAATATTGGTCATGATCATTTACTAATAAGTGGAGCCATGTAACACTACCCACATATGGTATCTATTGTTATTTTAGTATTTACTTCTGCAGTAAGACACCATATCCATGAGTGCATCTGCTAATCACTGTTGCACAAGATATATAAATAAATACATGAGTATCAAAAATGTGTGTAAGTTACACAAGTATCAGATGGCAGACTTACTATGTCTATTTGATATGGAGTTTGAGTGACTAAATATCTCCAAGTCATGCAAAAAGTAATGCACTATAGTAAGTATGGAGAGCAGACACGGAGGTCTGGGTGGTGTGATACAAATTACCCTTCAGTAGGTGTCCAAGTGAGCAGAGGTGATCGGCTTGTGCACCAGCCAGACTGGCATCTTAAGGATCCTGGCGGACGCGCGTTTCACTTGTGATGGGCTTGTTCACCATTGCTTGCTTGTTTCACCATTGCCCCACAAAAAGAGCCTACTTTCTCTTCTCTTTTTTGGATACAGTATGCCTGTTAATTCAGGCTAATCTCTTGAACCACAGGATGGATTTTGATGGGGTTTTCACTATTCTATACCAATTTGGTTGAAGAAGGTTTATATGTATTAACCATTCATCTGTGACAAAAGGCAGCCATGCAGTGACCAAGCTGAAGAAGAGCAGCTGCACGTGGAGCTGAATGAGCAAAATTTGAGCCAATCAGAGCAAGCAATGTGCTCTGTTGCTTAGCAGCAGCCTAGAGAGGGGAGGGAGCCAGGAAGTGAGTAGGGTCTTGCCAGAAGCAAACAAAGTGAGAGACAGCCTCCAACGGACCCATGAAAATGCTCTGATGCCAGGAAGGAGCCAGGGGAGGCTATCAAAATAATCAACCATCAGAACACCATCAAAAGATTTCCATTCAATGGTGGCAAACATCAGACTGCTACCATCAAATGGTACAAACATTACCATTGGAACAAAACATTGATGGTTAGTAACCATCGTATTCTGATGTTCATCCTTTTGCTGAAGCACCTCCCATGGAATTCAGCACTTTACTCAGACAGGGACACCATGGCAAGGAAGCACAACTGGAAGCCATGTTCAGCAGCTGGAGAGGAGGCTGCGGAAATATGCACAGGTGCCCCAGCCCTAGGGACATGCTGATAATGCTTATGATATCTGCAATACAAATCTCTCAGTCATGATCCTCCAGCCCTTCCCAGCACATAACCAGTGGCCTAGCCTCAGCCAGCAGTGGGGGTTGTGGTGACACTGGTGAGATGCAGGGACCAGGAGTGAGAAGTAGGGGTTGTGGTAAAATGCAGACGCCTGTGGTGTGATGCAGAGGGTTGTGGTAAGAAGCAGGGTCCTGTGGGGAGATGCAAGGGGTTGTGGTGAAATATAGGATGCTGTCGTGAATTGTAGGTATAAGTAGTGAGAAGCAGGAGGCTGTTGTGCAATGCAAGGAGCAGGAGTATGAAGAAGGAGGCTGTTGTGAGATGCAAGGGGCTGTGGTGACATGGCGTACTGTAGGTTATGAGATTCAGGATGCTGTAGTGAGATGAAATTGCTCAAGTGCAAAGCCAGGGTGGGTCACTAGTTTGTTATAAAGCATATATTACCTTCAAAAGTCACAATAAGTTTTTCATAGACAACAGATTGGTAAGATTAAGTACATATAAGGCATTCTTCAAAAGTATCTGTCTGGTAAATTTTGGTGAGACTGGACAGTAAATATAACCTTCTTCTATTATTTCTGAATTAATTTGGTCTGAGTAAAGAAATTTTTTGATTTTTCATATGAGTTGTAGCTCCTGAGTCAATATGCCAAGCATTTATCATTGTGCCTGTGTTTGTATTGAAAGCATATTCAGTATTACAGTATTTTCTAGCTCCTTTATAGTACTCTTTGCATTTTACTTTGCATCTTGTTTCTTTAGCTGATTCACAATGGCTTTTCACTCTGCAATCTAGCACTCTTTGCATTTTACTTTGCATCTTGTTTCTTTAGCTGATTCACACTGGCTTTCCACTCTGCAATCTGTATTCAAGAGACCAGGGTTCTTGCATACAAAACATTCACGTGTTTCTGTGCTTTTAAAATCTCAATGTTGCATAATGTTTATTTGCACTTGCGATTAAATTCATCCACACATTTTCCTTTAACATAGTCAGTCGTTTCAGCATCTGGTGTGGCATCAAGTGCTGTTACAAGTGTCTCATAGCTGTCTGGGAGACCATTGAGTAGCAGGACTGCTATATGAAAGTTCTTTATTTCTTCTGCTATGCGTCACAAATGCTTAACCATCTCTAAAGTACATTTTATATTATTCTGCATTTGCTGGCCTTTAAGCATTTTATTTGGAACAACTTTCTTATTAAATGCAGCTTATTGCTTAAATTAGCTCTCTCACTTTTGACAAATTTGCACAATTTGATCATCATCTACACTAAGAGATATTGTACTCTGGGCTTTTTGGTCTCTCTCAGTTCATTTTTCTGTGATTGGGGCAGACTACCTTCTCAGGAATTTAAGAACACCATCTTCTATATCAGAATCTGGATGAAAACACAACCCTTAGCTACCTTCTTTTTTAAATAACTTTATCAGCAGTTGAACACTGATAAACATCTGCATGTAAAATAAACACAGTTGAGAACAGTGGCTGCAATATCAAAATGGCACGTCTCACAGATATAGAGTTCTGCCCATTTTAGTCATATCTCCAGTTCTGTGAAGACTCATCAATGGAATTGTGTACTATGTAAGGTTGTGTTTATGCATGATTGCACTTGTTTTCAGACTAATTTTTTGCACCAGGACGTGGTTAGTGCAAGTGTGCGCTGATGATGACGAATATATCACAAGAAAACTTGCAAAGATGGTCTCTCCATGGGGGAGATGTATTAAATCTTAGAAAGAGATAGAGTGAAGAGAAATAAAGAACCAACCAATCAACTTCTGTCATTTTTCAAACACAGCTTGTAAAATGACAGTTAGAAGATGACTGGTTGGCACTTTATCTCTCTCCACTTTATCTCTCTTCAAGGTTTGATACATCTCCCCCCATATGTGGATACATGGAGGAATATTTATCAAACCTTCTATAGAGGACAAAGCAACCTTTCAGATTTTAACTATCATTTATCTAGTACATTCTATAAAATGATAGCTGTAATGCAGTGGAGTCCCTCCTCACGGTGTTACCCGCAGCGGGGAGGGACAATATGCGTGCAGCGTTGAAAAGGAGGTGTGGCTGAACCCTCGTGGTTACTGAGGGGCAGAGGGGTGTCGGAGGTGCAGACTGCCCTGTGTGCAGTACCGGCTGGCTCCCTCATAGTTAATTATACAGTGCAGCACCCAGCTCCTGTCACTGAGGGGGAGCCTGCACCTCGGTGTCAGCCCTCAGTGGGTGACACCTGGGTGCAGCACGCGACCTCCGCTACCCCCTTGTGAAGCCACTGCTGTAAACTGATTAGTTGCTATGGGCAATTTATCATCTTTAGAAGGTGTGATAAATCTCCCCCATAGGGGTAAATGTTATAGGCTGCAGTTTGCAGGCAAGATTAAACTTGCTGTGCATAAGGCGAGTTTGGGGGGTGGGTTTGCATAGTAACTCACCGGATGTAATAGGCTGTGATTAAGAAGCTACCAATGTGATGCTTGGTACACACTGACAGATACATTGGCCGATCAATTGATTGGCCAATATAACTGCTGCTCGTCGGCAGACGGCCCCTAACACACAGCGGCAGCCGTGAGGAGGGGGGGCAGGACACGCCCACCAGGACACGCCCCCTGGTTGCCGGGACCTGCGGGCAGGCACAGATGATGGTTGTTCAATGTGTACGAACAACCATCATCTGCAGATATATCTGCAGATCACTCGATCAGCAAATATATCTGTATAGTGTGTACCCACCTTTAGTCTCCTGCGACTTCCAGTGTGTTTGCACAAGCTAAACACAAGTGCTCTTTCTGCCAGGATTGGAACCATTTGTATGCATTGAGAGATAAAAGTCCAGCGAGTTTGACCTCATTAACCCTTTATAAGCCATGTCTGTGCATATTTAAATTTGAAAGCATTGGGAAGGAGACAGGTGAAGGAGGACAGAGAGAAGAATGTTGAGGGTGGCTCAGTTGCTGAAGAGCATTCAAAACACAAGAATTGAATCCAATGTCTGATTTAAAAATATTTTTTTGGAGATTACATTTTATTAAACATTAAAGTGCATGCTCAAATTTTGACTTAAAATTTTTTACATGCATTACACAACATCTGCCAAAGTATTTACAAAAATAATTAATCCATCAATCTACTTTTCACACATTTATCAAAGGACAATTTTGATAATGATTAAAGACAGCAGTTTACATGAAGAATGGTGGTACAACTATATTTGTAAATGTATTTAAAATAAAATGATTAACATTAATACATAACAAAAGTGTTTTTTTTTGTAGTGTGCTGGCTTGTGGGATGGTTATTTAAATGTGTTTAAGTAGGCCACTTATGTGTGTAATACAGTAGGACTTAAATGTCAGATATCATCAATCTTGCTGGCCTGAGGAATCTATTGTTCGACGAGTTATTCTGGCGAGTTTATGGCGAATTTACAACTCGCTGCCTATTACAGCCGATGTGTTATATGTTTAACATTAGAAATATCTGGTGGATATGTTGTGTTACAGTGAGAACGGTTGATGCGAGATTTGGGCTAGTTAGCCTGTACTCACATTCTATTACATACGGCGAATCCAATCGTGTCGGGATCTCGCAGGATTCTCCCACATTTGTCAAACTCGAACTCTATTACATTTATTCCATAGTCTTAATTTACGATGAGTATACCTAGATGGAGAAGAGCTTATTGAACCATAACCACAATTGTTTTGCAGTACATTTAAACACCCCCAAATATTTTTAGCTACATTAATCAGAAATCTGTTACAATAAAGCACGGATTCACTTCATAATCCTTAGACATGGTGCACCATTCACAGCACCTTCCAACTCTCCCAATTTTTGCAGGATGGTCTCAATTTTCAGGTTTCACATAGGAAAAAGCATGGCATCTGGGAATCAAGCATGGTTTCTAAAGATCAGATGTGTGGCCTAATTTGTCCATATCTTCTAGTTGGAAACGCTTGAAGGCGGACTAAATTCTACTGCACCTGTTTAAGCCTGATGTTATCACCAATATGACAATGAGTATCCTTCACTATTGTCAGCAAGCTCTCTAATTAATAAAGTTTAATTTGGTTTACAAATATTTTAAGTTTGTTTTTACTGCAATTATTAACTCTTATCATATTATACTGTACAATATAAATTATAATTATTTTCTAAAAGAGCATAAAGCCAGGATTGTATTTAGTTCTCCATCCACCTCAAACTCTCTGTCCAGCTATGATGTGATTTGAGATTGTAGCTGCTATGGTTATGAGAAGAACACTGAAATTCTTCTGCTTTCAAAGAATAATGCCGAATTTCCATAATTCCAACAATTAGTAAATAATTAGAAAAAACACAGATACACTACATATTAGATATAAGTAGCATTATATCGTAGCCAGAGCTTTGCAGACAAAAAATGCGTTTTCTACAGCACGGTTTAAGCCTGGAAAGAGTTAATGCTCACTCACCATTGTGCAGTTAAACATTATCTGGAAATAGAACATTTAGACCTCATTTTTCAAAATACATCCCTGGCACTTTTGAACTTGAGAGACAATATAAAATGGATGTCGCCTCCAGGCATGAATTTGACAGGGGAAAGATGAAGCCTCTTAAGGATAGTTAAAAGACCAGTGGTTGCCTGACGTACCTGCATCATGTTACAGACACTGTGATACTTTTGCAGACAGGCCATCCTGTTACTGCATGCATTATTCCCAGGTCCTGGGTAGGTTTGAGACTGATAAACCTTCTTCATCAAACATTATAGGAGGCACATATGGCAGTGCATCTTTAAAATATATTAAAGTTATAGATAAATAGTTGCATTCACTGACTACTTCTTTGACTTGTTGCTGAAGGGCCCCCAAGGGGATGGGCTGCAGATCACAGGGGGTATCAGTCATCAGGCGTGCCGGGTCTCGAGTGACGGAGTACTGGCAGTGCAATTAATCTGATATGACAAGTGACAATCTGTTATATTTTGTGTCGAATGCAAACATACAAATGTTTGCAATGAGCTTAGGGGCTGAATATGACAGCTCACATCATTTTCATTACCTTTTCCAGTGCCACGCACTATAGTAACTGCATAGGAGACATCTACTCTAGCTCCAAATACATTAAGCAAGGGAATAGAAAATATAAAGGAGAACTATATAGGAGAGTAAGGTAATGTAAAGATCGATATAGTGTGTAAAAGTTCCAATTATACATTGCATCAATCTTTACATTATCCTACATTATATATATATATATACATATATATATATATATATATATATATATATATAAATCACAGGGGCTCTGCACTCACCATAATAACTAACAATAATAATAATAATAATAATAATAATAATCAACATAATAAATAGTGGGGTTTTGGTTCATGAATTGATCAATGCATTTAAGCTTGCAGCCCACGTCACGGGACCCCACTT
The DNA here is from genome assembly GCA_031769625.1 of Taudactylus pleione. Lineage (NCBI taxonomy): Eukaryota > Metazoa > Chordata > Amphibia > Anura > Myobatrachidae > Taudactylus > Taudactylus pleione. Next base: position 5,035,874 of record JAUIMM010000706.1, on the reverse strand, counting down.
TACTGCAAGTCCCTACTCTATTGCTCAGAATTACAACATGGACACAGCCATCACATTAGTCAAGACCATCGCGACCATCGGGCTTGCGACGAGACCCTTGTGAGCAAGCCCCAGAGAGCTTTCGGCTCTAACAGAGCCGGAAGCTCTCTCACTGACATCACTGGTGATGTCAGTGAGGCCACCCACAAACGGCAGGCGTTCGCTTGGGAACGCCTCCATTTGTGAAGCCACCCCTCGGCCACGCCTATAAAAGGGGTCGAGCTGTCGATCAACATCGACAGCTGCCCCTTTTGTAGTGAGTCCCAGAGCGAGCGCTGTTTGTGCTCGCTCCGTGCTCGCGCGCGTGCGCACTGGCCCACCATTGACCCGGTTGCGAGCGCTCAGCGCTTGCGACCGGGTCTGAATCAGGCCCTGTGTTTGGTAGTGCCCCCTCTCCTCTCCACTTCAGGGTCCAGGAGATGCAGCTGTCACATTGGGTCTCCTCCGCAGTGCTGCTCCTCTTCGGCACCTTCAGTTTTCACACAAAGCAGGCAGGGGGGCGTGTCAGACAGTACCTGTTACTAGAGGTCCCACTGGTCCTCTAGTGTCCACTGGCAGAACATGGCCAGTGGACACTATAGGACTAGCAGGACCTCTAGTATCATTACTGTTCTTAATGTGAAATAAATGTCTTATCTCTGGCGGCGGCTGTTTTGGGAAAGACATTTTGTATAGCATCCAAACGGACGGCCAGACCAGCCCACTTGACCATCGGCCTTTCTGGCATTAGCTAGAAGTGCCCGATGGCCAGTCTGGCCCTGTATATGTGTGTGGGTTTGCGTATAAGTAAAGTGTGTATATGTGTTGAATGTTCAAACAAAACTCTCAGTCAGTGTCAATGTTTCTCGATAAACCATGATAAAAGTTGACAGTCCATGGGCCTGATTCTGAGTTACATGCAACAGCGCACCAGCAGAGTCTATTCGCGATTGCCCGTCTGCGACTTTATGCAAATGGCACTATAAACTCCTTTCCTTGTGTACATCTGTGCGGCCGAATATGCAAGTTCTGAAACGCCCACTTATAATGCCCGTGCAGGCTGTAATACCGATTGCTGCACCCTTATACACCACCATCGGATGCACCATAAAAACCTGCACCAACCCTAAAGCAGGTGAAGCTTCTCCTTCTGACCATGGCCTCCTATGCCTGCAGCTGTGCGTCTGTGAACGCATACACTTGCATTGTTACACCTGCACGCTCACTGAACGGACTATTTTTTAGTTAATTTCAAGCTACCTCCCATTTCTGATACCGTATTGTAACACTGCAGGATGCGCCCCCTGACAGTATCACAGACCAAGTACTGTGTCCAAAGATGCAGCATCGGATCACCATCGCCCATCTCAGTAAGATTATTTAGAATGAGTATTGGAACTGCTCAACCGGGTCCAGGAAATCTGCATCGGAAGACGCAGACCTTGGCCTCTGCATTCCAAGTAATGGGGGGCAACACCCCCTCATTTTCGATAACGCTGTCCAGCCCTACCCACTCTCTGCCCCTAAACGGCCGCAGCGTGTCAATCGTGCTGCAGCTTAGGAGCAATGCGAGCGTACTCGAAGATAAAAACCTTCAAGTGCGCAGATCTCTAACAATTAGACTTGTACGCAAACCATCGGATTTGTGTACAGTACAAGCTTCTTTATGTGATATCTGAACTACAGAAGATTCTAACTGTACTTGACTAATCCAGTTCACTTAGGGGCAGATGTACTAAGCTCTGGAAAGTGATAAAAATTAGAGAGTTAAACTACCAACCACTCCGCTACTAACTGTCATTTTTCAAACACTGATTACCTGTAACATGACAGGAGCTGAGTGGCTGGTAGTTTATCGCTCTCTAATTTATCACTTTCCAGAGTTTAGTAGAGTTGTTTGACACCCTTTGCCTGTAGAATACTCATATGTAAAAGTTGTCTCTCTTAAAATGAATTTTACAAGGCCCCACATTGTAAGTTATTCTAAAAACTTTTCTTTTGGTTAAATACGGAGCAAGAGAGTGCAGGGAACGACACTGACAACAATATAACTAGCGCTATTAGGTCTTGCACTTGGGCATTTTAACAAAAGTGCTAAAGGATAGAGAAAACCATTTGTCATTGCTTTAACAGAGCCTTCACATGTTCAAAATAGGTTCATTAAGACATGTGAAGGCTTCCCTCCTGTGTACCGTACAAAAAGTTCAGGAAAAAATATACATAATGTAATATACATTCTGCTAAAAAACATTCTTCCTCCAAAACACAGGATATGGAACCTTAGATATTTGTAAGTGGTTTAATGGTGAAGTGTGGAGAAAATCTTGGCATATAAAGAGTAGTTTTTAGTGTTTCTGCTCTTTACAAATTGAGTTTCTCCACGATTATGAAGCCTATGCTACAGTTTATAGCTGTGAAAGTAGTGATAGATAGAAGGAAGCATTCCAGATAATGCCAGAAGTATTGGCTTCATCTGCTGATGTTGTAGCAGGAGACAGTTTGTTATGTTCATGGTACTGTAGAAGAGCACCTAAAAGTGTTATCATATCACCCACACCATGAAGTAATGTATGAATGTACTGGTCCCTGTAGCCAATCACAATTTGCAAAACAGAATACAGACACAGATTGTAATGGAAGCCAGGAACCCTCACCACTCCCTATAAGGAGGTTTGGACTTCTCTGTAGGTGCTCACAGGTTGTGGCCCTTTGATGTGGTGTGTAACAAAAAGTATGGTCACCCAGATATAGCCACTCAGCCAGACGTGGAGATGCAGAAACTCAATGCTCCTAGTAATGTTTCTGGCAGATCTCAATGCTAATGGCAGTGGTTCAGATAACTGATAGTGTTTTATGTATAATGCAAAATATGTTATGTTGTTGAATATGTTGTGACAGACCAAGTTCAAGATACTATGTAAAGTGAGAAAGACTACATAAAACAAGACAGACAAACAGGAAACTGATAATGTACTGTATATAGCTCTTTTGAATGAAAAGTTTGTGTTAGGATTAGGGTATTGATAAAAATAAACGGGAGCAGGGATCTTATCCTAAGGTTTTCCCTAGGTCCAGTAGAACTTCAGTGTTCAGCTGTTCAGTCACCATAGTTATCTATGTGAACTATTGGGGGTGCAGCTAAGATGCAAACGACAATGCCTAGACAAAGACCATACAAGTTGAAACATGTCGGCAGCAGTAAGAGCAGCTTCTTCTCTAATACAGGGAAACCTTCGGTTAAAGATGTTACAAAGGCGGCAGTGGGAAAACCAAAGGCATTTCAAATCTGCTGTTTTTTACACGCGCAGTGCACCTGTCTTTCCGTTATTCAGACTCTTTTTTTAAGGGGTGTATTTTAAATAAAGAAAGAAATAAATGAAGTTTTTGCTAATCCCTTATTTCGTTTCCTCGGGGTAAAGATGTCTATAAAATAAAAAGAGTAATGCTCATGATGCCAGCATAGCAATGGTTTATCCTTTTACCAAGCAGCTTTGAAAAGTGAACTATTCCGTCTGATTTAAAGGGGAATACATCAAATTGCCATAAAATGATTTTTATTATTCTCAAGTAAGTGTAACATCCCAAAGAACCACAAAAGGAATTATGTAAGTGATATTTCCTGTGAGATATTGGTGGACACTGAGAAACTGCATCAAAGACCATTTCTTTCCTAACTGAAGGAACATTATTGGAACTCGGCGTCAAATACTTTAAATATTGTTTGTGTTTTATATCTTGTATTGAAGGGGTTGGGTGATACTTTCTGATTGAAGTAGGCAGCCGATTTCTATAGAGCACCACAGCAGTACCCTATGTCATTTTTAAAACAATAACATTTATCAATTAGAAAGTGATTTAAAAATTGTTTCACATTTGATAAGTAACATTTTGTGATAGTTTGTGGAAAGGAAAACATGACAGAAATGATTTATTCTACTGTAAAGACATGTTTTACCTGAAACACCTCTGTACCAAAATGGAATATGTTATACATGGCAGAGAAATGTATTACAGTAGTGCACCGCTTTACACTCTAGTCTGATACATTTACCATCCATACATGGGTGGGATGCATCAAGCAATGCATTTTGCATGTGATGGATCCCGCCACTCATCACATGGATACTGGCATTATTTAAATAACGCAGGTATGCATGAATGAAATCACAAAGGACAGCTCACCTGGTATGAGCTGTCCTTTGCGATAGAAGGCCATTTGGGTTTATGACCCAGAAGTCCTTCTGCACATGCTTTGAGTGACACACACACCGTGGGGGGTTCTGGGAAGGATTCGATTGGATCCCTCCCAGGGAGAGTCATGAATAGAAGTCCATAGGCTTCTATTGGGAAAAACCATCCAAAGATGGAGTTGCCCACTACATCCAAGCCATGGAATGTATAGCATTCCGGAGCTTGGTACATATGCAGCGAGCAGCCAAACCTCTGAAAATGAGATTTTATGAGGTTTGCCCACAATATCTGCAATAGTTCATCCCACCCAAGAACTCCAAAATATATGAATGTGCAGCACATGCCCCGTACATATCTGCTTACAGGTTCCTCAGACCTCCTCACATGCCCCTCAACAATAAAAAATATCTTAAAAACCTGTAAAGATTATAACAAAATACTTGATAAAACAAATATATATATATATATATATATATATAAAAATGTTTAGTTATTGTGGTGGTGCTAAAACTGCCATGATACTTGCTAAGTAAGACTTCTCAATGCAAAGGCACTCATAAAGCCATAGCACTGTTATCATTAAATATAACCCTTTGAAGTGATGACTCAAAGAAAATTGTGCCTACCTGCCACCCTTAGGTTCAATTATGTTGTGATGAACCGAGTTGTGTCTCCATTCATTCAATGCCATTTCTAATCAGCAGCCTTCAGCCATGGTTCTACCTAATACATCCAGAAGAGGAGGATGGAAAGGAGATTAAAAGAGGTGAAGTAGTAGACTGGGTGGAGAAGGTGCGGTGCAAGAGGAAAGTGGCTATAGGGTTCCAAAGGGAGAAGAAGGTGTGGGTACAGATGGGATGAAGGGGACATATGGGATATAGGAACAAAAGGACACATACATCCAAAGGGAGAGAAAGGGCAGGCAGATAGAGGCACACTTGAGGAGGGCAATGGGAGCAGAGGCACATGTAGTAAACCAAAGTTATACATAGGGAGGGTGGCAGATGAACACATAGAGACAGGGCCAAATGAAAACTGTATAGAGAAGGAAAATGCAAAGGAGGAGACAGAGGCAGATACATTGTGAAGGCAGACAGATAAGTGTGCACCAGAGTTACAGCAAGAAGCCAGCCCAATGGCAATGTAGACAGGGGATGAGGAGATAAGGAGAAGGAGCGGTGAGGAAGGTGAAACATGTAGGTAAGATAAACACTGTGTTGCCTTTCTAAAGGAAACTGAGGGAAACAGCAATATGCACATCTGGTCAAGGAGAGTTAAAGGAACGTACCCCCTGTGACCTCCCATAATTTGTCTCTTCCCGCGCTGATGATCGAAGCCATGGACTGTTTCTCATTCATTGAACTGTCTATGAGAAGCAGTTTGCGGCCCGGATCATCTGCAATAGCATCCCCCTTGTCAGCTTAAGGGACTCATTGACACTCATTGAAGTAAATGTATACACTGCAGAGGGTGCAGTCACTATGAGCCCCCAAGGGGATGGGGTCCAGTACTTCCAGTTACTCTCCCGAGAACCCCACTTCTCTTCTGAGATTGCTGGAGCAATATCACTGGGCAGTTTTTAAAATGTTATGGGGCAGTGTTCCACCCCTGACCTTAGGATGCTGTACTTAATTCATATGGCAACTGATTTGTAGCGCATGATCTCTACACTGTGCGTACATTTGTATTATGGTCTTATTTATTGTTGCTGTAATAGAGAACTGATCGCTGAGCACTAAAATGTATTCGCAAGTCCAGCTAAAAGGTGTAAATTTGTACATTTTCATATGGACAAACCACACTGGGATGCAAAGGGTGCAAACACGTTTCTTTATTGAGCATGCAGGGAAAAACCTGCCGGTGTATTTATGTAGCAGCTTTATATTTACATTGCAATTTGCATTTAAGTTAGGATGCAAATTCTAAATCTCCTCTTTTTCCAGATTGCAACATTGTTTTGCTCCTGGATTTACTCCCCTAAGCATAAATGAGGCCCTAAATGGTTCTTAATATGTAGAATAATATTTTCAGTCTGGGCTGAAGGTAAAAAAAATTTTTAAAAAAAACCCTTAAGAATTTAAGTATTTGGAAACATTCCAGAGGTGAAAGGGGTCGTTACCCCATCACAAAGTCATTTTATAAAGGTGTGTTTAGGACGCATTCTTAAATTTTCTTTTGCTCAAGGGTTGTGAAAAGACAGACAATAGGCTGCCGAGCTGGATGAAATATCATCTTGTCTGCCGGGTTACACTGCCTTTACTCCTTAGAGATTTTCTTTAGCCTTTGCTTCCCAAATTCCTACAGCCATTCCCTGATATTTTCCCTTTTAGGTGTTTAATCCAGCTATAAAATACTAAAGCATTTACAGTATTTCGAGTCATAGATATTTGAAATTGGACATATACTGATGTCTAAAATTACTGAATGTTAATGAGCAATTGAACTCAACAATTTTCTCTTTCATATATGTAGGATAAAGGAAATATTTGTTGCTCAATCTTTGCCTGACAACTACTGTTGCTGTGTTTAAAAAAAAGTAAAGTTTAGTTATTTCCATCCTACGATGGCCCATAGATCCATTAGTATACTACTGTAGATAGTCAGTTCTTTAAAGCGACTGTTCGGAATGCTAACTACAATCCAGAAACTGATCTTCAGAAATTAAAGTAATAAATAAAAATAACATGGCAGGACACGTGCAGATCCAATCACTAAGCATAATTTACAGCCACCCATGGAATGGAAAGAAAAGTTCTCTGTAGTAAATTGCAGCCAACTGGAATCCACTAAGAAGAGAAAGCTATACTTAACATAATGGGCACCGATTATCACATGGTTCTGCCAACCTGTCATGCTAGGTTGAAATCAGTAATTTTAAACAAGTGATAGGGCTGGATTCAATTAGCCGTGAAAAGCTGCGTTTTGCGGAAAAGTGTTCACAGGTGCAAAGTTTTCACCATAGACAAAAAACAGCAAACTGTTTTCACCATCTCAGGGCAGGTGAAAACTTGTGCAAAATCCCTATTTTTGGCAAAAAAAATTGGGGACTTGGGCTCTGATTCAGAGGTGCTCGCTATTTGCGAGCACCGGCTCTGAATCAGGACGGGACGGGTTTTTTTTTGGTCGGCCTCCAGGCCGCTCACTAAGCTGTGGGTGACCACCCACGGCTTTAGCGGGCGGCCTGGCGATGGTCGCGATTATCGCGACCATCTGGCTTGCGACGAGACCCTTGTGGTAGGGTCTCGTCCACCGCAAGCCCCAGTGAACTTCCTACTCTAATAGAGCAGGAAGTTCACGCCTCCGTTTGTGCAGCCACCCCCCGACCCGCCTACAAAACGGGGCGAGCTGTCGATCAACATCGACAGTTGCCCCGTCTTGTAGCGAGCCCCGGAGCGAGTGATTTCTCACTCGCTCCGGGGCTCGCGCACGCGCAGTGCGCACGCCGTGCATGCGCACTGCCCGGCCATCGATCCTCTTGTGAGCGCTATGCACTCGCGAGCGGGTCTGAATTAAGACTTTGGTTCAGAATCCTTTGGACACCCACCCCCTAATGACAAATTATTTAGCTTAATTCCCCCTAATAATGACATGTCATTTTTGTGGTCAAATTTTAAAAATGTTGGTAAATGGGTTTAAAGTCCTGGGTCATGTATTTTGGGGGGCTGTATGGCTGGGACAGGTGTTTTATACATGGCAGGTGGTTGCAGCAGGTGTATTTTTAAAAAAAAATTAAAAGTGTAGACACAAAAATTTACTTGCACCCATTTAATGTTCCCCCAAATTAACTGCAGCATTTGTTTTCTCCAAACAAATTGCTTTTTATAATTTTTTCACACAATTTGACACAATTTAAATACCCAAAATACTTTTATCAGGTACTAACACACTTCTATATTGATTTCCTATGTCAGGCGTTTTATAAGGTACAGGCTGATTTCCCCAAAATATGCTGGTTTCACCATGCACAATTTTCGCATGAATGCGTTTTCGCGTCTTCTGTAATAGGATAGTGCCAAAAATGGGCACGCGCACAGACAAAAGATGCGAAAATCTAGCAACTAAAAAAACGTATCCGATGTAAAGTTTTTGCTTTTTCGCATCTAATTGAATTCTCCCTTTAGTCTGCTCCTGAGGCTTAGAGGAGGTAACCTATGGATACCCACTCACTCGAAGTATGGGATGCGGTGAGTATCCCGACAAGCAGGATGCTGTTTGCCGGAACCCTGGCATCGGAATCCCGAACACCGAGGAAACACGGCGCCGAAATCCCGACATGACTCGGGATGCCAATGTCTGGGTTCCGGAAGACGACATCCCGATCATAAGGACACCGCGGAAAGGTGAGGATCAGCTGCGGGGGGGGACTTAGGTTTAGGCTACCCGGGGAGCGTTAGCGTTAGGCTCCGGGCAGGGGGGAGGTTAGGGTTAGGCTCCTTTCAAGGGGGGATAGGTTCAGGCACCACCGGGGGGGGGAGGTTAGGGTTATGCACTAAGGGGGAGGGTTAGGTTTAGGCCCTTACCGGGAGGGTTACAAGTTAGGGTGCGGGGTAGGGAGGGTTAGTATTAGGGCATAGGAAAGGAAGGTTAGGGGGTAAATAGGACAGCAGAACATTACTTACCGTTCCCCTGTCAGGATTTGAACTATCGAGATGCCGCTGTCAGTGTATTGACAGCCGTCATCCCGTCCATCGGTATTTCATACCGATTCCTGAAGTACACCATCTAAATCTGATAGGTACCACATTTCCTCACTGCTATACACTGAATAAAAGATTGAGCCAAGCAGGGATATTCGGTGAAATCCGTGTAGTTACCAAATACTGGGAAACCTTAGTATTATAACTGATGACAAAGCTAAAATTCCTTCATTTAACAAAGTGGAGTTAGTTCATTTCACATTGTGGAAGTTTCCCGAAGCTGAGTAACATTCGGCGTGAGGCTGTATGGTGGTATTAGTGGGATATAATTATTGGACTATATGGCACAATTATGATTGTCACAGTGGGGGAGATGTGTTATTCATTTATTAACCTTTGTTTATATAGCACCAACACAAAACACATCACTTTAAGCAGATCTATTGCATCAGTCCCTGCCATCTGTAATCTGTATAAAGAATGTCCTGACTTCTGAGCAGTCCCAGATGCATAGGGCCATATTCAATTTGGAGCAAAAGCTGTTTTCAGCTAAACTTTTTCACCGATGACGTCATTTTCGCCAATTACATTTATCCCCGTATTCAATTTCCCTGACTATTTCGCCGGTGCAAAAAGTTTGCGCATTGTAACCAACGGAAAAGTACCGGCAATGGATGCCTGACGGAAAAAAGTGCAGAATTGGGGTTTTGGGGTGCAAAGTTGCGGGGACCACCCTAAACCCTTTTTACACCCCCCTTGACGCTAACTGCATCAAAAAAACGCAAACAATTACACAAAGGACACCCTAAAAAATCACTTTGAAAAAATGGGCGAAAAAAAAAAAGTTGGGGTACAAATTCAAAAACTAGCGAAATAGCCTCTAGGGGGGTCTGGAAGTATGGGGAATGTTTTTTTTCTTATTGCATAGTGCTTGCTGAATGTGCGTTTTTTTGTGCACTTTAAAGCTTTATTTTAGTGACTTTGAACTATGCTTGCACCCATTTTCATGTACCCCAAATTTGATGGGAATACTTATTTCCCCCCCAAAAATTGCAAAAATGTATTCTTTATCACTTGCTCAATGACGCAAAATAGCTCCTATTGAGGCCATTTAAAAACTCCAAACACCTTTAGCAGGGCTATTCGGGGGTACCCATAGTGATCCCCCAAATCAGAGCATCTTTAGGGGGTTGTCAGGCTCATTTCCCCAAAACTGCCAGAACTTTTCGCCGATTTCCAATTCGCCGGGTCCCGTTTTCGGACATTTGCAATTGAATATGGGGATATGCGGGGATGCGCGTGATTCTTTTTTGCCAGCAAAACCTCGGATGACGGCGAAAAGTCCGAACTTGGACTTTTCGCACCAAATTGAATACGGGTCATAAATAGGAAACCATCCTGAGCAATAATTCTTCTTAGCTTTCTGTAAAGTTCTGTATAGAACGGGCAACCAGTTGGAGTGTCACTTGTTCTGTAAGAAAATTTCATAAGTTAAATATATTTTTATCAATTATATATATATATATATATATATATACATACAGTATATAGTGCATTTTGTGAAAACCAATATATAATAACCCAATAGCTAAACTGAGGGTTGTTTACACTTTACTGTTTGTTTTATTGTGAATAGAAAATCCAATATAAACTCAGCAAATGCATTTTCCTGAATCTTGGATCAACTATATATATATATGGATTAATATTTCTATAATCCAGAGCATATATGCGACGGAATGTTTTAGCCGCAATTGACTACACCAACCAGTGTCATTGACTGAAACGGCATGAGATCCAGATGAAGATCTTTAAAGTCTGAATGGCAAATAAAAAACCATGGAAAGAAAACACAGAAAAATATTATAGATGCAATTAAAATATGTTAAACAGTGGTTTCTTAGAGCATAAGAGATATTGCAAAACATCTCTTGCCAACAAAAAACATATACTGTACAAGCAGCTGTGTCAGGGACAAATCCAAATAGTAAAAAAAAAACCTATAGGGGTTTATGTATCAAGCAGTAAAATTAGTGGAGAAGAGGACCAGAGCTGACCCCGGTGACGTTGGGCTAGCAATACTCATACCAGGGGCGTATTTATAAAGGGTGCAGGGTGCACATTGGCCCCTGGGTCCAGTAGGGCCCGCACCGCACACCTTGCACCCATACTTTTTTTTTTACTTACATCTCCAATATCCCACGAAGTAGCACTACAGAATACTGGAAAATGGCTGCCGCTGCCATTTTCCCGGAATTTTGCGCATTTGCAGTAGGAAATTACTGGGAAAATGGCTGCCGCGCCATTTACCCTGTGATCTGTGCAGCGTCTACAACTACTGTCAGTTCGCTGATGGCAACCGGGGAGAGAGGAGGGGGCCCTGGCCGGGAAGTGAACACGGGCCCCCTCCTCTTTTAATACGCCCCTGGCTCATACATAAAAGTCTGTGCTTGTGTAGTGCTTACTGCCAGCGTCTTACTTATCACACACACTAAGAATCTGCTGGGCGCTGTCACTTGTTCCTCTGCACTAATGAGGGCAAACTGAGTGTTACAGACAGAAGTGGAACAGAGAATTTCTCTGTATCAAGTAACAGAGAATATTGGGTCTGATACAAAGGTGGACGCAGAACCGATGTTTGCGTAGTTGAGCGATAGTTTGGTACTGCACATGCGCGAAAAGTCTAGGAAACCCTTACTGCGCATGCACAAATCAATGACTTCAGATGGCGTCTGCGATGCATGGGCATTTCAGGGTGGAAATTGGGAGGTGACCTTAAGTGATCACAAAAAGAGGAGGTGGCATGGGCATGTTATGGGAGTGTCATGCCGCAACATGCCCATGACACTCCCATAACATGCCCATGACACTCCCATAACATGCCCATACCACCTCCTCTTTTTGTTCTTGTTCGCAGCACCATAGTCACAGTGGCACTATTTTGAAAAGTTACTTAAGAGGCTGTGCGCCAGGCAGCAACTGCTCGAGGAGTGGATGTTTTGCGATTGATGATGCGTTGATTGAGGAGTGATCAGATCCACCAGCGCAGTTGATCATTGCTCAGATATGCAAAGTGGGCGTCACAGGGTCTGCTCAGTCTGTCTCATGGAAGTGCGGCTTCAAGCTGACATTTGCTTATTTTCGCACTTGCGAATCCATGAGAATTTGCAGCCGCGCATGACCCGCAGGCACCTCTGAATCTGGCCCATTGTGAGATTAGACATGACAGGAGTTGAGAAGGTGGGAGAATCTACAGATGAATGGGATTCCGACAGCATGTCTTCTGGGGGAGGGCATATGTATAAAAGCAGGAGGTTTACACACCTCCCCTCCTTACACAAGAAAACGCTGAGGCTAAATGGAAAGGGATGACTTAAGCAGCAGAAGCAACTTGAGAGACAGTGATTAAGGAGGTAAAAGCTGAATTGCACGAGAAAAGTCTGGAGAGGCTCTTATGCGCTTGTGTCCTGGAGGCCGGGAGTCATGACAGTATCTACAGGAGGTAGGAGTGGCTGTAGGAAGTACCCCACAGCCCCATATAATGTGTGGAATGACTCTTAATCAGTCATGGGCAACAGAATGGAGGAGGCCTTATTGGGGCATAGTTACTGCCAGGTAAAGTGAAGCATCAAGTGATTCAAATACCAGAAAGGGTCAGAAGGCGCAGAGCAAGCCCTCACCAACTAGTAGGCAAAGTGAACATGGGTAGAGCAGACTTGAAGTGAGGATGAAAGTGATGACGTTGCATTCTCCTGGCTGAGGTGTACAGTAGAACAGTTGAAGGAACTGGCAGGTGATACTGGTTAGGCAATCAGCAAATTGGAGCACTGAGAATGTTACTGCTTCCATAGACTACAGGTAGATTTCGAAGTCAGTACAATTGTCTCTTCACAGGCCCAGACATCTCTTGCATTTGTTGAAACACCAGGTCTACTTCAACCAATAGCAGATAATGAAGTGAGTTTACTAGGAGATGGATGACGTAGAGATGGAACATTGGCAGCTCCAATGAACAGATGACTTAAAATCCCTTCAGGCCCAGCACCACTTGGGGCAGGTGAGACACCACATAAGGTAACAGAGCTGAGAACTTAAAAGATGTGCGGTAATTTTTGACACAACACAGTTAGATGAACTCAGCTAAAATAAGGAGGTGCCTTCATCGGCAGTTGTTATATTTCAAGAGGGGCAAAAAATGAAGCAGCTACTCAACGGGAAACAACGGAGACATCTTCTGAGAGTCCCATTGACTTCACTGTCTGCTGTGGTATAGAAAGTGCAAACTCGCAAAGAGGGTGCATATTGGGTCTGATTCAGGGCAGTACGCTATTGTATTCTCAATTTTTTATATGGAGGATGTGCGATTACATGAGAAAATCGCAAGTGTAGGGAACAGCATAAAGACACCAACCGGAGCATTCACAATTGCAGTGCAACTGCGTACACATAAGTCACATAAGTCTATAGCGATGCAACATACTCGCTGGATCTAAGACGCTGGAGACAAGCTATTTGCAATTGGAATTTCAGACATACCCACCATCACCACCCCAAAATGGAACTGACACGTCTGAGATTTGCCGACCAACCCCCCCTTCCCATTTCCTCCCCAAAATGATGCCTTCCTGCAACCTGCGATCCCTGAAGATAACGTGTAGGACCGCAGAGGTACTTTGGCGCATGTGCATTGCAATGCATATGCAGGCACAGATGATCGATAATCGCTCATTTGCAAAAATATAGGCATAGCATACAACTCTGAATCAAGCCCATAAGCCCTAGAAAGGTCAAGCAGAGATTTAGCAGTAAAAAACAAAGAGTGGACCGCGCACAGTGTGGTCAGGTGCTCAGTATATGGGGGAGAGTAGTGTGCAGGGAATGGGGGGCAGAAAGTCAGCTAAGAATCCGGTGCCAATGACTTTTGGGAACTGGTTACAGATATTTGTGACAATGGCTTGTATTGTTGGAGAGAAAACCCTATGGGAAGGCATCATTATTGTGAGCAGACATACCAAAGTGAAAGCATATGAAATTATGTCAGACTGTCATTGTATTATTGTGATGCATTAAGGCATCCAACAAGGGCACTATATGTGTGGAGTTTGGGTGTTCTCCCCATTTTATGTGGGGTCCCCCCATAGTGCAAAAAAATACTAGCACGTTAACTGGATTTTAATGAAGTGGGAAATTTAGAGTGCAAGCTTTGCTGGGGCAGGGACTGGTGTGAGTCAGTGGCCATTCTCAGTAAAGAGCGGTGTATATTGTCTATAAAACTGTATAACACTGTGTCTGTGGTCATCAGCTGAAGAGTCTAAGGGCCTGATTTAGCAAGGATCGCAATTGCACGCGGGCAGCTTTGCAACTGTGATCCTTGCAAAATGCAAATTCAGCAGGTGTATGACACCATCGTGACCATTAGTGGTCGATGGTCGCAATGGGGGACGGCACCGGGCCTCCTGCCAGCTGAGTAAGCTGAGGGCTGGCCGGCTTGCGAGCCCAGGACATTGCGTTGATCAACGCAGATCCTGGGCTAGCCACTCCCGGAAAAAAGAGCGTACATGCCCCCGTTTCAGGGAACAGCGGCCGACCCCGTCCGCCTCTTAAATGTCTCTGCATGTTAATCAGGCAGAGGCATTCAAGGGTTTGCATGCGACTACGCAGGACCCATTCTGCACACTCACAGAATGGGTCCTGTGCACGCTCAGATTCTCGATAATTATGAATCTGCGATCAGCAGTGAATTTGCGCTAAATACGAAACCACTAAAAGAGACTTCCCAAGTAGAGCTTGAGTTTCTCAAACAGTGCACATTTATTTTATATGTATATAAAATTAAAATCAAAAGACCACATTGGATGCTAGAAACAAATGGACACTGCAGAGCTGGAAATGTCTGAGTCTAAGGAGCATACAGTATTTATTAATTATCGGGACTTGGTCCCAATAATTATAATTTCTTAATGCCGCTTATTGCGATAATAATAAATTAAGGATCACCCAAATGTATGAAAAAAACAACCAGGGACAGACGGAGCCCATCCCTGCAATGTGTAAGGAGTAAAGAGATCGCTAATGCAATCACTTTACTTCTGGGTTCAAGACTGTCCTGAGTTGTAGATGTTTCATACGGGCTGGGACAGTCCTTAAAAAAATGGTACCAGTATATTAGGAGTCATTTACCACAATGCTATTTATGAATTACAGTTTATTTTGAGTAATTGTTTACATTCATGCTGAAAGATTCTTATCTGAACATTTACTCTTATATGGGACCTGTAGAGTTATAATTTAACTTGCTTGGATTAAAACATCTAATTATACTTTCTAGAGATGGCTTTTTACATGTTTTTTGATATTCATGTCAGTTTATATGACAAATTGTGAAGATAACTCTACAGTGTGGGTGACAGGTCCTCTATAAACCCAAATTTTAAAGACAAACATTTTTCTTTTCCTGGCTCATTTTTCCAAACAGGATTGATGCCACAGGGATTTGCAGGAATGTGTAAAAATCAGCAGACTAGCACCCCATTGCTGGACAGAGGGCACCTGGCGGGAAGCTCAGTGAAGGACTGTGCAGCTGGAGGGTGCCAGAAATACAGAGTTAATTTCACTTCTGCTGATCCGAGGGGTAAGGGCAATCTGTTGCCCATTGGACAGAATTCTGCTTACTTCTTGCTGCCTGTAAAAATAGTGAGGAGCCGACACAGTGGGGTGGAAGGGGGGTGGCTCAGATGCCGTAGCAATGGAAGAAGGACTCAGGCCAGGCAAAGAGCAGGAAGAGTAGGACTGATACATGCAGCCTACTCAGAGGCCAGGTGAGTGGTAGGATTGCTGGTCCCTGGGGAGGAACATTCCAGTGTAAAGCAATCCATGCACCCTCTCTGCCTGTTTGAAAAGAAACTAAAGTGTACTATGCCCAGTGCAGCAGAGACAATGTTCACTTCCTTCAGTGAGTGCAGTAACTGGTGGATGTCATCGTTGCCCTGGTCCTCACCCCCCCCCCCCCCTCTGTCCCATAGTAGTGGGTGGGCTCTGTAGCAGTGGAGCCCACCAAGGATCATGCTAGCACCATGCCCAAGAGGTCTGACCATGACACCCCCTACTCTATCATCCACAAAATCTTCCTAAACATATAAAATTTGAAAAATTGCTTATTTTTGTGAGGAAAATAGAGATACCTTTTAATATTATGATATATTGGCAATTGTGTGTCCAGCTGGGCAGCATCATGTTGTCATGGTGATGGACCTATTTTATGTGGAGGCCTGAGACTGTAGTCCCATCCTCCCCATTGTTAATTTGACCCTGCTAGAAGTGTATTTTGGACTTTCCTGGAGGAAACCGAAGCACTTAACGGAAATCTATACAAACACAGGAGGAGAACATACAAACTCAGCACAGATAGACCCATGATAGGAATCAAGCCTAATACCCCAGAACTACCTATTGTGCCACAGTGCTGCATTGCACTACACATGGACTCCTTTATCCTGTGGAAGTTTGTCTGAGAAATCTTCATTTGTACAATAAAATTCTGAGATTGGTAAAGAGGATCTGCATTGCAATTCTGTACTACAAATAAAGAACATCACACATGTTCTGCTATTTATTCCTACAGAATAGGACACATATATAAAGGTTTATCTAATAACAAGTAAATTGCTACAATGTGCTGTGAACCATAGTGGCATAAAACATTTGCTTCATGGACTAAGACGATCTAGCAAAGTAAACATATTGCTAGATGACAGCTCACTATGTTATTTTCTGCATGTTATTAAATAACGAGCATTGTGAGTTTTCATTTGAATGTCTATGCTGAACGGCAAGCACAACAATTATGGCCCAGCTCAAATACCTAGGTAATGGGTTGCTTTCCTTTTGCAGGTGCTTCATTCCTATATTCTTGCAATGTTCTAAAACACTACGTCAGTGGGATGCCAAGCTCAGGATACTGGTTATTAGCTGGCGGAGCGCATCTCTGAAATGAGACAGTATGGAAAGTCATAGAGACAACTGGTGTTGCTAGGAAACCACATCTTAGGCCAATTTAGCTGGGTTTTATTTTCTCTTCTTTTCTCCTGATCTAAAGAAACATGGTCTGTTTTGATGCAGCAAACAAATGAACAGCCTTTCATGTCAGCTATTAAAATATTTCCAACAATTCATCATGTCTGCATCGGTGACCAAGCTCTGGACACCAGAAGTCAGACACCCACCTGCAGCACACATATAATGACTGCACTGGAAATGACGACATGATTCTTTTCATAAATGCAAAGCATTCATGACCCTGTGTCAGGTCCAAAAGGAGGATTTGGAAATGGGAGGGGGGTCGCCACTTAGTTATTAGTGACCGATAAGGAAAAAAACCAGTGGAATACGATCACCAAAAAATATAATGAAAACAAAGGGTAAATGTGTCTCATCATCCTACACAATTTGCAGTAGCGCACACACACACACACACACACACACAATTTTTTGTAACTATATCTAGTAGGGTTGACAGGTGGCCAGGTGTCTTCACCACATGTACTTGTATATGAATACTGTCTGCCATGTATATGAATACGAGTACAGTCTGCCATGTATATGAATGCTGTCTGCCATGTATATGAATGCTGTCTGCCATGTATATGAATGCTGTCTGCAAAGTATATGAATACTATTTGCCATGTATATGAATGCTGTCTGCCATGTACTGTATATGAATTCTCTCTGCCATGTATATGAATACTGTCTGCCATGTATATGAATGCTGTCTGCCATGTATATGAATACTATTTGCCATGTATATGAATACTGTCTGCCATGTATATGAATACTATTTGCCATGTATATGAATACTGTCTGCCATGTATATGAATACTGTCTGCCATGTATATGAATGATGTCTGCCATGTATATGAACGCTGTCTGTCATGTATATGAATGCTGTCTGCCATGTATATGAATACTATTTGCCATGTATATGAATACTGTCTGCCATGTATATGAATACTGTCTGCCATGTATATGAACGCTGTCTGCCATGTATATGAACGCTGTCTGCCATGTATATGAATGCTGTCTGCCATGTATATGAATGATGTCTGTCATGTATATGAACGCTGTCTGCCATGTATATGAATGCTGTCTGCCATGTATATGAATACTGTCTGCCATGTATATGAATACTGTCTGCCATGTATATGAACGCTGTCTGCCATGTATATGAATGCTGTCTGCCATGTATATGAATGATGTCTGCCATGTATATGAATACTTTCTGCCATGTATATGAACACTGTCTGCCATGTATATGAACGCTGTCTGCCATGTATATGAACGCTGTCTGCCCTGTATATGAATGCTGTCTGCCCTGTATATGAATACTGTCTGCCATGTATATGAATGCTGTCTGCCATGTATATGAACGCTGTCTGCCATGTATATGAATGCTGTCTGCCATGTATATGAATGATGTCTGTCATGTATATGAACGCTGTCTGCCATGTATATGAACGCTGTCTGCCATGTATATGAATGCTGTCTGCCATGTATATCAACGCTGTCTGCCATGTATATGAATACTGTCTGCCATGTATATGAATGCTGTCTGCCATCTCTATGAATACTGTTATTGGGAATTAATTAGCCTCTTATGAGACAGAAAGCAAATCTGGATAAATAACAAAGCTTCAAGACGATGATTGTTTTCTAAGGCAGCCCAGGGCAGAGCCTACACTATAGGTAAAAAATAAAGGTGACTGCCTGAAATCTGACAAATTAAATAATTTGCATGTATGAAATGATAAAGAGGTGTATATTGCTTTTGCTGTTTCCATTGCATTTGGTCCTGTTAAACTATGTGAATTTTCTCACGCACCAACTGACTGCATAAATGTTGTAGCTGCGTTGATATTCAAATGCAACAAACAGTTACAAGTTGACTTTAGTTCACATGATAATTTCTGTAGATATGTATTAGATGTGTATGCCAACCGCTCCACTATTCAGGAAGTGTTCTGTTAGCCATCTTAGGCCCTCATTCAGAGCCGCTCGCTAGCGGCCGTACGCTCGTTCCGAGTGATGTTCGCACATCTGCGCATGCGTACGGTTTTTAGTACGCATGCGCGAAGCAGTCAGTGCGGCCGAAAATCGTTTGTACGCTATATAGCGAGTGCCTGCTATTTTGAGTGACAGAATGAGGCGTATGTGGGTGGTAACAGGGGAAGGTGCTTGAAAACGGGGGAGTGGAATTCGAACGCAGGCGTGCTTAAAGGTCAAAACGGGCGTTTTAAGGGAGTGCATAATTAATACAGCAGCGTCATTGACCACGTCACTTGGTTTTTTTAACTCAGAACTGCTCGCAAAATAGCGGTTGAAAAAACCAACCACAAGAATAGCGAGCAGTTCATACACTGTACGATGTACTCGATTAATCTAATAAATAGCGGACATGACGTATGGTGCGAGCGGCCAGGGGGCGTTTTTATCAAATAAACGAGCGTATGTTTTGCTCGCTCGTTCAGACTTAGAGGTGTGCACAGACTGCAATTTGCGAACGGATCATTTGAATAGCCACCCCTTGTTTTTGAACGAACGACCGCAAATAGCGAACGGCTCTGAATCAGGCCCTTAGTTGGCAGACTCATGGAGTAAAGAAATGTTTTAGTACTCTTCAGTGACCTGTTGTGCATGATGCTACCATTAGGAAGCTTAATGCACCCATGCCTCCCCTTCCACTGTAGTGCATGCACCAATTGCCCTGTAGTAGTGTTGTCCATCCTTTTTTCCAGAAAGTGGAGAAGCAAACAGTAATATTGAGAAGTTTCCTGATCAGCAGCAGGAATGCCTCAGCTGCTTTGTTGTGTTCTGATAATCACACAATCAGCCAATCGGAGCACAGTAGGGATGGCCATCGACTGGTCTCCATTAAAGGTGTCATCGGTGGCTTACATCGATGGCAGGAAATAATTCTTATTAGGACTCTAATTCCACTCTTTAAAAAGTATTTTATGAACATAGATTTCTCACCCCATTTAAGTAGATGGTTGAAGTCCAAATCTTATCTTCTCTTTTTCTTTCCTTTGCTTTTTCCCATAATGCATAATTTAGAAAAATTTTACTTAAGATTCCAAGAATCAAGGTCAATGACTGGGGATAACAATATATCAGTGTGGGAAAGGTCAGATTTATCCATTTGCAGCATGGCTGGTGACACAATTCAGTTGTGATAGGGCAAACCAGGTATCTGAGGCTAAAAAGGAAGGGTGAAATTTTCTAAGAATCGCGATAGGTCAGGATGACCATCTCGTGTGATTTATTAATTTTTTTCCTGTTTGCAAATTTACTAAAGGTAAAGTCGGGTGAGTTAGAGAGAGATTTCTCTCATCTCCCTCGTAAAACTCGGGTGAGATAGCAATCTCGAATCAAATCACCATCGGGCCAAATCGGAAGTACTTTTCACCTAAAACATACGTCTCTCAAATTTACCAAGAATCGAGATGACAAGCTCGGGTGAGATAGGTGCAAACTCTGTCAAAATCACTTTTCAAACTCTCAACCCCTTGAGCTGCGAGATGGTCAGAAACATACACAAATCATTGTGATTTGTGTATGTTTATTTCTGTAAATGGTAAAAATCAGGTTAATTTACTTAAAAAAATGACGTGAGGCACCCCCCAAAAAATACTAACCAGCCACGGGCTTGCCAGCCTGTCCTGGTTCCTAATTTACATGGAAAAAAATGTGTAGAGTTCCACTGTAAATTATGAACCAGCAACAGGCAGCAGGGACAGAGCTGGTTTTAAAATACAGAGAAAAAAAATGGTGTGAGGTTACCCGTATATTTGGATCCAGCCCTGGACCCTTTCTAATGGGGGACTGATGCCACAGCCAGGGGTGCCCTTTCACTGGGCCCCCCAGCCAGGAACCAGGACAGGCTGGCAAGCCCGGGGCTGGTTAGTCTTTTGGGGGGGGGACCTCATGTCATTTTTTTTTTAAACATTTAACCCTTTTTAACAAGTCTTATCACACAAGCAGCCAACATATATCTCACTGATATGTGCAGGCTGCTAGCTCGGGAGAGATTTGCAGAGGGAAAACACTGCAATCTCGGGTGAGTAATGTCCTGCAAAATGAGATTCTCGGGAGCGATATCTCATTCTGCTTCACCATCGGCCAACTCATTTAGCCTCAAATCGCCTGTTGGTAAAAAAAGGGGATTAAATCACCCGAGTTTTGGCGAGTACCAGCGAGATAAATCACTTTGAAAATCGGGACCATCTCGAATCTTAGTAAATTTACCCTCAGGTGTCGGTCATGGGCTGCAACAGCAACATAGTACAACAAGGGGGAGCATCTCTTGCAAAGTACACTTGCAAAGTCCAGCAGCTCCTTATTTAAAATCTGGTTTAGTAACACTGGTAGGCCTAATGAGTAAAGAGCGAAAGAGCAAAATGGCGCATCCCCGATCGTGGGAGTGCGTCTCCATTTATCCTATGGAGACGTGAAAGCGCGTCCCCGATCGCGGGAGTGCGTCTCCCATTATTTCATATGGAGACGCGAATGCACGACTCCGATTGCAGGAGTCCGTCTCGTGCCACACATAGTGCGATTTGCTGCGCTATGGACAACAATGTAGCTGGGCAGATCTGCATACTGTGCAATCCTGGAGCCATGCAGGGATTATGGGGCATTAGCTTGGTGGCATTATCACAAAGCATTCCGGCAAAGCAAGAGAGTATATCCAGCTATATCCAGCTATGGGATGTTAACAAGGACCAATGAGAAGGGGAAAGGGGGTGCACTTAATAGGGGCACTAATTACTGTGGTATTCACCCTTCAAATAAATGCTTTTAAAACCATAGGGCAACAGTGCATAAAGGGCAAGGGTTCTATTGAAAGTATGGGTGGTGAAGATTGCAACATGGCTAAGGCGCTATTATGAAGAAACATTTCTGTTTAAAATGGATTTGCACTAGGATTTAGTATAAAACTGGGGAGCTGAATACCCGAGGAAGAGCTTGGAATTGTGTTAAGAATTAGAACACATAGAAGTGCAACTAGAAAAATTAAATAAGGGGTTGACATAATAAGGGTGGGACATCAGACACCTTGGACCTTCATGATAACAGGCTTGAGAATCTTGCTTTTGACATACTTTTGAAAAGTAAGCTAAGACCACTTTGATACACCACCTTGTTTAATTCAATGGAGGTCAGTCTATGGTGCAAATGCCCCTGAGTTATACCGTGTTGTAAAAAACTTAATGGCTCCAAATGCTCTGATGTTATTCCATGGGGTATTACTTACTACTGTATGTGTGTCTGGTACACGATCAATATCCTGACTGCGGGGATTCCAGTGGTCAGAATGCCGGCGCCTGATCCTGACACATGTCAGATTCCCGACGCCGGCATCCTCTCAATCCATTCTCAACTTTCTGCACTCAGGATTGTACCCTCAAAATTCTATTGAGACAAAAATGTGAGCAATGATCTTCCAGTAATCTAAAGGTAACTTCTCTATACTCATCATCCTTGACCTCTGTGCCGTTTGCTTTCAACACTGTTGATCATTGTTAGAATCCGCAGGAGGCGCCGCATTGCTAAGGACAATGCGGCCCAAGGTTAGTCATGAAGTTCTTCTCATGTGCAATCCTCTGTGCAGTACATTTCAGTTATGTAGTGTGTTTGGTTACCGTGCTTACTGTGAGCTTCTGTTATGGGTGTCACCATTTTTAAACACACAGTGTATGCAGCTGATTATGTGAGTCATGGGAGCGAGCCAGATGATTTAATCAAGCACTTTACAGCCTGGTCTCACTAATCTCCCAGTGCTGGTGATAGTGTGACTCACCTCTGTTAATAGCTTCAGATCACGGTATTCTTGCAGGATTTCCAAAGTGCCTTTGAACCTGCTCACAGTATCTTTAAGTCAGCATATCCAAAGTGGCTCTGAGTCTGCTCACAGTATCCTTTCAGCATTTACCAAGGGCCTCTGATCTTGCTGGTGGATGGATTGCCTCATCTGCAGCCACATACTTCTGCTGGCAAATGAACTGTACTGGCTTTTCCCCTCACGCTGACCTCAGCGGGTCTAATGAACCTATGACAGTATATGATTTATGCTTCCTGCAACAGCAACTTGGTGAGCCATTGTTTATTTTTATGTTACTTTCATGCTAGTGTGTCCTGTCTATTAAATAAACTGGGGACCTATTCTAATCTGTTTGCATAGTAGGTTCCTTACTTATATACCTAATATACCTTGTATACCTAATCTTAGAGTACTGCCTTCTGTGTTAGACCTGGTTCTTAACAATCATCTGCTTCTCCTGCACACCTTCACTCCCTTCATGACACAGTTCTTTCCTGGTCCACTTCTTATATATATAACTTCCACTCCACTCCCACTATCTGCTGGGTCTCTCAAAGTTCTGTTCTTGTACATCTGCTTTTCTCATTATACACCTCTTTTCTTGGGGAATGAATCGGCTCACATGTCCTCCAGTACCATGAATACACTAACAAACCCATGTCCGCTGATGTACTATATCATGTACCCAACGGGATCTCTGCTATCTCCACATGGATGCCCCAATCCTACCTCAACATGTCCCAAATAGAATGTATGCTCTCCAAGCCTACCAGAGTGGCCATAACCTAGCACATCTCCCTCACCATCAATAAATGCACAATGTCCTGGATCTCCCAACCCTATTGCCTTGGAATTACACTTCACACTCACCCTCTTTTATTTCTCCCATCCAGTCTTCCTCCCAGTCCTGTCAGTTCAAAGTTAAAATACTGCCAGGATATGCCCTGTTCTTACACAATATATTACCAAAACTCATATCCACTATCATCATCTCCTGCATTGACTACTGCAACCTCTTGCTATCTGGCATCCCCTCATTCATCTAACCTCACTTCAACCTATCTTAAATGCTGCAGCAAGACTAATTTTCTCACCGACCCTCTTTTTCTTCACTACTTTCTAAATCCTAAAACCACTGTTCAAGAACTCAGATAATATTATTTAAAGCAGATATTTTTGCTGGCAATCTTCGAGTCTATGAGATTGACTGAGTTAGTCAACCCTATGAAGAAAGTTGTCAAAGGGCTAGGCACAGCTAATATTAAGCTGAGAGGAGGAAAGGTAACCTTCATCATCAGGAGGTGAACGACAGATCAGCTAGGTAAAGGAAAATTAGTTAACTTGAAGAGCCTGTATGGCACTGTTATATTCCTGCAGAAAGGGTAAAGCAATTTGTACACATACAGCCAAAACATTTTGACCCAGTATTTATTCATGAGAATTTGCCATCCAACTGGTCATCTGACCCTTTATCCTGGTGACAACTAACAAGTGTAACAACCCATTAATTGGGATGGGAACCATTCAGAACCACCATACAAACATAACTGTATCAGGGACATTTGCTTTTGGATATGGGCACAATTTTCAGAGGCCTTTAGGGGTACTTGATAAGCTGGTGCATTCCTCACCTTATGTTTAAGAAGGGAAAAGGTAAATAAGAGGCTGTAACCATATTCTCTCCACTGCTTAGTACTATGAGCACCATTATTATGTCAATTTGCAGAACGAAGGGGCAGATAGCTTCCCTGTCTAAGGTCAAGCACCTATAAGGTTCTGTAAGCAGGCCATAAACTCATAAGGGTGCTTGTCACAGGCCCAGTACCAGGCTGCAACCAGGGGAAATCTTGTTTGTGCAGGACACCTTTCACTGTTGTATGCACAAGTGTCAGGTGTCTGCAGCCAGGGCCAGTGCTAGGGTGTTCGGTGCCCCCCTGCAAACTATAAAGTTGCACCCTCTTACAAATATGTCCTTTTGGCATGTCTCTTTACAATAAACTTATTTGGATTTCTATTTTACTCTTATTCTCGCCCTCTCTTTTGTCTCTTCTATTTCCTTTAACTAGGATCTATCTATCTATCTATCTATCTATCTATCTATCTATCATAATTGAGAACACTCCAAGAAAATAGATTTGGACACCAATTCTCTTATACCACATTCATGCACTTAACTTGAGAACTCCTTGACAGTTACATTAACCTTTACTTTAAATCACACATTTCTTAAGACTTAACATCAGCTTACAGGTACGAGGTCTCTTGTATGTATAGAAGAATATATGCACCTTCAGTTACACTCTCCTTTATTTAACACACATTTCTCAAAACTGTCATACCTGGGATTCGAACCCATCACCTTTTCATTGCAGTCATACACTTTACACTTGGAGCTATTTGCTCTTGCATTAGAAATTTGTGAACTCTAACTGTATGAAGCCACTTGTAATAGTTAGTTTGGAAACTTTGCAACTAGGCAAATGATGTAGTGTGCAGCCACACATCCAATCCCATGCAGCAAGACACTACATAGAACTGCTCAGGTGCAAATTCACAGGCTTCCTTTGCAGGAGCAAATAGCTCAATGTGTATGGTGTCTGACTGCAAAGTGTAAGGTGATGGGTCCCAGTCCTGGGTATGGCAGTATTTTGAAATGTGTTAAATTAAGGAGAATGTGACTGAAGGTGCTTAGGATCAGAAGGGGAGGTGGCCCAGTAGCAGAGGGGACGGGGGAGGGGAGGAGATGTGATGTGATCAGACACAGAGAGGAGATGCTGGGTCTCAAACAGAAGAAAGCTACAAGAAAGAATCACCAGGGTAGTGGAGCGGGGAAGACGCCTCTCTAGTCTGGCACCCCGCTTAGCGCATTGTGCCTGCCCTGTCTGCAGCACCTGTTCACAGTCCCACCATCATGATCTTGACAATACAGTCCCAATACCGATGGCAAGATAGAGATAGAGTGATACATTAAGTAATGTTAACAGCTTAAGACTCAAGTTGAAACTGACCTATATATAAAGAGCCTGTACAATGACATGCAATCAAATATTACTTAATGCACAGATGAATAAATATTTTAATTATTACTTTAATATGTATTTACGTATATGTACAGTATGGAAGTATTGCTAAAAATAGGACAAACATACTTAATTTAGTCAATTAAGTCCATTTGTAATGTGGTTTATTTCCTTCAACTGTAAAGTGCTGGAGAAAAAAAAAACTATTAATAATAATAAAAATAATAATAATTATTATTATTAATCATAACCCTGTTAATTCACCTTTATTGTTTAAAATGATAATAGCACTCTTTAATATTTTTCATTCATAGTTAGTGTTTATGATCCACTAAAAAGTTTAAAAATGTGCGATATACCACTATTCTATATGTACTAAATAGCAGAACCTGGATTTTAGCTGTATTTATTGATAATCAGATAAGTATAGTTTTCGCTAATCACATAATTGGAAATTGCAGGATACTGATTTCGCCGTGACAAATTAATAGAAAATGCCAGACTTGGTAAATCCATCATATGCCATGAAATATAACTTTATAATAGCTGCATCATTTTATTCTGAAAGATGCTTATTACATTAAATGCTTGTTGTCAAACACATTTGGTAAGTCCTGGGGGAATTCTCTAAGCAAGGACAACAAATGACCAGGTTCTCATTTCCACTCAATCACCTGAGAACCATTCTGTAGAACATCATCTGTCACCACCATAAGGGTCATATTACCTGTTGTACTTATTGTTTACATACGATTACAAAACTATTATTATTTTTTTTTACAAGACAGACCATTCTCTTTCTAGTCTCAGCTACTTGTTGATGACAAAAACAACAAGCTGTTCTATAGGTGAAATGATCTTGCCTATTTTTACTGTAGCATTCATTTATTTTTTCCAGCGGTCTTTTTCATTTCTTAGGTTTCTCAGAATTTCCCCCCCTAGCCAGATGTTATCCGCTTTTGTTTCTCTGCTGCTAGCATAAACATTATAATCACATACAGACAACAGCACAGCTACAATATTTAGAAAACATTTTTCGCACCTCCTTATTAAGAGAGATTATGACTCATAGCTTTGCCATTGTCTCAGCCAGCCTCCCTGCAGCAGACAGCCCAGACCCACTTATGAAAACACATAGAAGCTGAAAAAAAAAAGCTTTAAGCCCTGAAACGCTTACACCGTTATTTATGTTTATTAATCACCTGCAAACTAATAATCGCACATACCCTAGCCGTAATAGACCATTGCATTCTGCCGATGTTGCTCCATGTTTCCACTAAAGAAAACCATTGCTAAAATTGCATCTAAAAAATATAATGAATATTCATTGCACCTAATAGATCATCATTTAATGTAACAAAATTTTGCACAATCTGGGAATACTGCGTCCTCTATGGTGAGGATTGGTTGGGATAAAAGAGACAGTTCAGCTCCCTACTTGTTCTGTATCCTTACAGGCTTCTTTTATTAAAAAGGAAAAAATAAACATAATCATTTGTGTTAAAATTACAATAAACGTTCTATTAATGATAGTGGTGACAATAGAGGTCATTTTTGCATCATCCTAAACATCTATGAAGTTCTGACTCTGCATAGGGGATCCTATAAACAAATATCATGGTGACATTGACAAAATAAATGTTACTTTATTTTTTCAAATAAATAAAATGTGTTATTATAAAAAAATTATTTAAAAGGCATTAACGGAAGCTGAAAACATGCATACACCTGTAGTAGCAATGGCCATCGACCATTGATGGCTAGCAACTTTTGAGGGTTTGCCACCAATGGTCGATGGTTTTGCCAACGATGACTGAGGTCTGCTGTTTCTCTACAATTTAT
The DNA here is from genome assembly GCA_031769625.1 of Taudactylus pleione. Taxonomy (NCBI): domain Eukaryota; kingdom Metazoa; phylum Chordata; class Amphibia; order Anura; family Myobatrachidae; genus Taudactylus; species Taudactylus pleione. The sequence goes on along the minus strand of JAUIMM010000706.1, from coordinate 5,008,293 downwards.
GGCAGAGATGTAACAATTTTTTTTCAGTGCACTATGATCAGCTCCGGCCCTCAGACTCCTTCCCTGATTGACATGCCACAATCAAGTGTACCACAATAGTGATGCCCATTGAAAGTTCAAACCATAAGAGGTTCTCCATTAATGGTTTATTGCCATCGATGTAGAGTGGCGACGGCACCATCTTTGGAGACCATTGATAGTGAACCATGTCATGGGCATTCCATGCTGGGAGACATTGGCTCAGTTAAAAGGTAAGTTATCCTTACAACCCCAAGCCAGTAGGGATAATGCTCAGCAATAGCAAATGGAGCTAATGGAATAAGGAGCAAATGCACGCAAGAAGTCATTAGTTACAGCTATACATATATAATAGGTCCCTAAGTGTCAGACCAATCTTGTGAGATCGTGTCTTTTACAATGTGTTATTCATAATAATAATATTAATAATTATAATAATAATAATTAATAACAATAATGGTAATAATAATTATAATAATAATAATTTAATATGCTGTGGTCCAAAGACAAATCAAATTAGAGGAACATTTTAAAAACAGCTGTTTGCTTTTTACATTTTCTGGAAACCTGATCGGCACTGGAAGAGAACACAGATCTGATAAACTGGAGTAAAACAGGATAATGACTGTCACAACGTCCATGTATAAATACTTTTAACCAGTGGCGACTCCAGGTGGGGCTGCATCACAGTCCAAAATCCAAATAGGAGAGCCACACCAACTGCCACCGAGTCCCAACCGGTGATGTTTGGCAGCGTCTGAAATGGCAGTTGGTGTGGCTCCCCTATATGAATTTTGAACTGCACTGCAGCCCCACCTGAGAAAGGATGGCACCCACCCTGATCTCAGAGGCATCCTCCTCAACAACAAATGGTAGGTCCGGATCAGGATGTCGAAGGACAGGAGCAGAAACAAAAGCTGACTTGAGCAGAGTAAAAGCTTGAACGGTGTTGGTAGACCAATTAGCTACCTCAGCCCCTTTCTGGTTAATTCGACAATGGGTGCGATGATGGAGGAGAAAGACTTAATAAATCTGCAGTAATAATTTGCAAAACCAAGAAAATGCTGGATGGCCAAGATGGCCTTCACTTTGTTTGTATCCATAGAGAATCCTTGAGAGGATATGACGTAACCCAAGAAGGAGACCTCTTTCACTTCAAATTCGCACTTTTCCAACTTGGCGTTCAAATTGTTGTCTAAGAGTCTCTGCAACACCTGTCTCACATGCAGACAATGCTGATCCAAGGACCTGGAATAGATGAGGATATCATCTAAGTAGATTACTTATCACAACTGCCGCACTGCGAATGCAGGACGAGACGAACACCGGGCGAGCATTCACTGAAACTCCTCCTACTTCCTGTCCTTCATTCCGGGATCGTTCTGGATCTATTTCCTTCTGGTGTGAACACTGCTCCGATTGCGGTGATAGCGATTCACGTGTTTCCGGTTTTGGTGTTGTCTCCTGCTATCCAGTCGAGTACCCAGTCTTCCTGTCTGCTATTGTTACCTGCCATTTGTGTCATCTAGGTGGCATGGTCCGCATATCTACTACCTGCTGTTTGTGTCATCTAGGCGGCACGGTTCGCATACCCACGCTCTGTCGTTTTTGTCATCCAGGCGGCACAGACAGCACTCAGTGTCCAGAGTGCGCAGTTCAGCATCCAGCTGCTTGCATCAACCTGGCGGCACAGGCTGCACACCAGCGTCAAGTTGCTTGTGTCAACAATCCAGCGTCCAAAAGTGCGCAACCCAGCATACCGCCGCTTGTGTCACTACTGCAAAGACTCAAGAAAATCCCTTAAGATCTCATTGAAAAAATCCTGGAAGACGGCTGGGGCATTGGAGAGACCAAACGGCATGACAAGATATTCAAACTGCCCAGAATGAGTGTTGAATGCCATCTTCCACTCATCTCCTTCTCTGATGCGGATAAGATTATATGCCCCCCCGATCTTAGAAAATATAAAGGCCTCCCGAAGTTGATCGAAGAGAAAAGAGATGAGCGGCAGGGGATACGCATTCTTGACGGTGATTTTGATTAATGCTCGGAAGTCAATGCAGGGTCGGAGTGATCCATCTTTTTTCTGGACAAAAAAGAAGCCTGCTCAACTGGGGACTTGGATGCCCGAATAAATCCCTTTTCCAGAGCCTCTTGAATATATTCCTGCATTGCTTTACTCTCAGGGATAGACAAAGCATATAATCTGCCTGGTACCATGTAAGAGATCAATATGTGTTATCATACGGCCGATGAGGTGGCAGGACGTCGGCCTTCTTTATAGAAAATACTTCAGCCAGATCACGATATGGAGCGGGGATAGACGAAGATTCTGATGGGATGGCGGCTGCAAGACGGATGGGGGAGAAAGACACTGAGAGAAACAGGAGGATCCCCATTGAAGAATTTCGCCTGTTTGCCATTGGATCATTGGGTTATGTCTCTTAAATCAGGGTAATCCCAGTGCCACAGGAGCAAGTGGACACTGTAAGAGTAAAGACAATTCCTCAAGATGCAAGGCTCCAATAGCTAGTTGTATAGGAGGAGTCTGAAAGGCAACTGGAACCTTGGACAGACTTTCACCATCGAGACCAATAACTGCAATTGGATTAGATAAGGGCTCGGGTAAGACCCAATGTTTTAAAAAATTACAGGTCCATAAAATTATCTGCAGCTCCACAATCCACGAAGGCAGGAACGGATATCTGAGCACTAGATAACTTGATTACTGTGGAGATAAGGACTGCATTTTCAGGAGAGATGGATGCAAGGCCTAGATGGAACTCCACTAATACACCTAGACATTGCCTTTTCCCAACTTAACAGGACAAAGCTGGACTACATGTCCTTTACCACCACAGTACAGACATAGGCCCAGTGAGCGTCTCCTGTGCTTCTCCTCTGCTGGAAAACAAAAAGCCCCCAATTGCATTGGCTCTTCTGGTTCCAGCGAAGACATCCAGATAATTGGTGGTAACAAATCCTTAAGGTTCTCAGACAATAGACAGCTTCTGTACATCAATATTTTTGAAAATGTGGTATTTAAATAAAATTAGTACACTTCATTTATCAGCTGAATTTATGCTTAATAAGCTATTTTTAGCACTGTGCTTTATTTTCATTGGGGGAAAGGTATTGACAACTCCGCTAGTAGTTCAAGAAGAAAAAGCCTGAATCATGTACTGTAGGAGATAGTGTCTCGTGTACAGCACAAACTGAGGGCCTGATTCAGCAAGGATCGAAACTGCGATTACGAAGGCAATCGGCCGCACTGCGCATATGTATGCATCGCAGCGCGCGTGCACAAACACTCTACTGCAATGACAGGAAATGCCATTTGGGGGTGGTGATGGGGTGGTAGGTGAAACGCAGGCACACCAGTGCGTTTGACCTCTGTTGCAGGGGCGTGCATAAATTACCACTGCGATGCCATACGCAGCTTGGCCATTCACTACGTGCGATGAGGTTAGCAATTTCTGAGTAAGGTCTGACCTTGTGCAAGTGTGCGTGAGGCTGCGATTGTACTCGATGTTACTGATGTTTTCGCAGTCTTGCAAAGTATTACGGATGTGCGTCGGCATAGCGATCGCAGTGGATTACCGTATCTTCATAGTAAGACTGCGTGCATAATCGTAGTCGCAATCGCAGTTGTGATCCGTACTGAATCAGGCCTGAGTACGCACATGACTCAATGGATCAGTGAGGCACATGAGAGATACATAATGTTTATAGTAGTTTAGAACCAATGTAATTTTTTACCTTATTATTAGCTCTTTTATAAGAGACAGACTGTATTTTGAATTCAGTGGTCCTTCAAGCAAATAATTATTACCATGTATTTATACAACGCCACCAATTTACGCAGTTCTGTACAGAGAATATGTATCATTCATATCAGTCCCTTTTTTATTATTTTCACCTTTCTTTTATTATTACTGATCCTGGACAAGCAGTCTTTTTTATGGGTATAAAATCCGTTAATTTGTGTACACTTTTGCCTGTGCAATTTATGTCATGTTTTGTACCCCCTTTTCCAAGTTTGCTGTATATGTAACTCTGAATATGAGGGCTGATTCAGGTGGATCGGATTTGCAGAGTTGCACACAGGCAGCTTTGCAATTCCGTCATTGTAAATATGCAAATGCAGCAGGAGGTGTATGACACCCCCTGCTGCACTTGCGATCCCAGCACTGCGACTGAAGTCGCAGAGTGGGATCACCTTCGTGACCATCAGTGGTCAATGGTCGCGATGGTGGACGGCGTCGGGCAGCCAGCCAGCTGAGTAAGCCTCAGCTTACTCAGGCTGGCCAGCTATCGAGGCCAGGAAACTGCATTGGTCGACGCAGTCCCTGGCCTTGCCACTCCCAGAAAACGGGATGGACACGCCGCCATTTCCAGGCATAGCAATGTCCTCAATACGCTATACACCACACAGTAATGCCCCATTTGATAGTATGCCACACTGTGATTCCCCCAATTGATAATATACCACACAGTAATGCCCCCAACTAATAATAAGCCACACAGAGCTCCCTCTGTCATGCCCCTTTATCAGGGCTTTGACAGGACTTAACAGCTCCCTGAAGTGCAGCAGTGCCCAGTGCATCTTCAAGACTCTCCAGGCAGCTGTACACACAGCAGGGTGCAAAGTTTCATGTACTCTGCTAGGTAGAAGCAAGGGCCATGGGGCAGCGATAGTGCCGCCCACAGAGCCCTGCGCTCTGTGCAACATCACCAGTCACACACACCTATTTAAGGCCCTGCGCTTTATATGCCTGCCTCACAGTCCCCTCAGTTATGCTCCTTTATACGCCAGCTTTAGAACTACCTCAGTAATGCCCTTTATATGCCAGCCTCAAAGCCCCTGCAGTCATGCAACTTATATGCCAGGTTCAGATCCCCCTCAGTCAACTCCTTTATATGCTCAGAGCCCCCCTCATGCCCTTATATGCTAGTCCAGAGCCTACCCCTATACATGCCTTACCTTTATCATTGAAGTACGCCTTATCAATGACTGTCTGTCTGTTTGGTTGTAGCTGCCTCTCTCTCTCTGGCACCTGTGAATTTACCCATGTGGCGGACTACAGGCAGAGCAGCAGAGTGTTCTGGCTTGGCTGAGAAGTCATATCTCAATGCCAAGCTTACACCAACTCCGGACTACTGACAGAACTGTCCATTGTTGACTGCTCACAGTCATGCTCGCCAAGAGCCTACACGGGCCGAGGGATTGATGGGGGCATGGCCACACCCCTTTAGGAAAAAAATGAAAAAAGTACTATTTGCAGTGCTGTGCTGCTGTCAGATATAACGGGGGTGGGCATTGGGCCTAGGTCCCAGCTGTGCCCCTCCAACAAGCCCGGGTAATTAGTACCAGCTCCCCCCTCTTGGCCACCCTAGTGCACAGTAGAGGTTGCCATTTTGTGGGCTAAACCAGTATTCATGGGAATGTACTGTAGCCAATCAATTCAACAGACTACTATAAGAATATTAGTCATGGCTCATGACTATACATCAGTGATGTCCCCTAGTGAATTGATTGGCTGCATTCTTATTAATATATGTTTACGCTAGCAAATGTCTGCCTCCACCGTATTCAGGCAGAGACGCTTTCAAATTCAGACAACTTAATCCAACATGTTAGGTTGATATTACCCAAATGTACAGTATTTAAATACAAGCATAGCTGATCTTGGTTATCTGAAAAGCATTATTATGTCAAAAATCCTTTTTCTCATTTCAGTTTTATTTATACAGATTTTATTTTTAGAGTTTTTAAAACAACGTTTCTCAGTTTTTACATGTTGTTCTTGTCAGTGTCACCCCATCATCCAACAATTCAAAATGTTCTTTTTCAGAAGAAAAATAATGTAGTACAGCAATAATATGATCACACAGCATAGTTCCTACAGTATGTTTCCCATTGGAGCCACTGCCTCTATATCAGGATATATTTCTAGGGAGAGGGGATTGGCTTTATGACCTTGCCATGAAAATAAGGAAAACAAAAGATATAATTTGATTGGTTTTAGTCGAGAGAGTGGAAAAATCAGGAATGATCATACATATAAGCAGTTTTTTCCATCATCTCTTTTTCTTCAATCAGAGCATTTTTCATGCTCTTGGGAGATTTATGTACAATTTATGTCAGCAATGGCAGGGGAGGGAGAGCAGCTGAGAAAAAATATAATAACAAATTACAGATTTAGAAGGATGCAATGCGTCTCCTTGGTAAACTTGCCTATGCGTCTACTGACAGCTGATGACTGGATTAAACAAAAAGACCAGTAACTTAGGGCTATTAGCTCTAAGCAATCATGCCCCATTATTTCAATTATGTGGATAAATGCATACAATCACGTTATGTATCTCACGTCCCTTTTGGAGAAATCCTTTGGTTACTGGGGTTCCTGCCTGCAGAAATGTTCAAATATTTATACTGCTCGTATATTTTCCCCACCAACGTGCATCTTGGAATCAGCATAGAACTCTAAGCCGTTTACCAGTCATTTTTTGAAAACCAAGACTTTCTCCGTTTTTATTATCCTAATGGAACAATTCAATTCAACTTGATGTGTCCAGCAGACATCACTGTGATGTTAGGCTGCGTGCATTACCATCTACTGCAGTAGCCAAATTTCACTCATTTTCCTATGCACCTCTAGAGGAAAATGAACAAAGCAACTGGTTGCAAAGTACCTTTGCTTAACTGGTCTGAAGGCACTTTGCGGCCTTCACGTTGAACAGAATCTTCAATCTAAAGCTGAGTACACGCTATACGATGTGTGTACCCAGCGATCCGACGGGCCGACATATCGGGCGGCTAGTGCACACTATACGTTTCGGTGTCCGACCGCCCTATATGCAGACCCTGCTGCATCCCACTATATGGGGTTGTCAGCCGCATCAACAGGTTGAGCTGCATGTAGGGCCGACCTGATGATGCGGCTGACGACCACATGGGAGCGCGCACCGCCCAACATAGTGGGTACACACTACGCAATTTGGCGTTCCAATCCGTCGGGATCGGGCAAATCATTCAAAATATCTCTAAGTGTGTACCCAGCTTTAGAGGTCGACTCAATTGACTCGTCCCTTCGAGTCCAGACAAGTAAGCGCGGCTGTGTGCCCATAGGGCTAAGTACAATAATAAGCAGGTACAGGGTGAGATCGGGCCGCGAGGGGAGGCGAGTTCGGCTGCTGTTGCCGGCATTTCAATGGGAAATCATCTATCTACGTGTGACTCATGAATCTGTATTAAAAGTACACTTAAACCAGAGGTTCCCATACTCAGTCCTCAAGACACCCTAACAGTCCAGGTTTTAAGGACATCCATGTTTGAGCACAGGTGACTTAATTAGAACCTCAATTTGATTTAGCCACCTGTGCTCAGCCATACTGCTTTAAACCACATAGATACATCAGTTAATAACCTTTATGGCTACATTCAGGGACTTTGTTATTGTGCAGTGATGATTCACTGGTAACCTGTTCAAAAATGTGGCTCCACTGACTGCAATGTAAAATTAAAAAATAAAACTATTGTGTGTACACACATCTGCAATTTCCTTCTAAATGCTCTTCAGTGTGAAAAATGTTGTCTGCATCACGGTTCATGTTTCTGAGTACAGTACAACAAATTTTTTTAAACGCGTTTAAACTGTTTTAACCTTGAAATTGTAGTTAGTGTAGCAAGGGGTGTTTCTAGAGAGGAGGGGGCTCGTGTGCAGTCTCCGACACGGGCCCCCTCCTCTCCGCCCGGCGGTTGGCAGCGCACTGAGCTGTGCGCGGCAATCACCGGAGTTATAGACTCTGGGCACTACAGTGTGCCCAGAGTCTATAGTGTATGCACAGGGCACCGGGAAAATGGCCATGGCGGTCATTTTCCCTGTACTGCGCATGCGCAAACGATGGTAAAATGGCTGCCGCGGCCATTTTCCAGTCGTTTTACAGCGCCGGAACCCCGCACAGACGTGGGACTCCGGAGAGGTAAGTTGTAATATGGGTGCAGGGTGTGCGGTGTGGGGCCCCCTGGACCCAGGGGCCCGTGTTCCCCACACACCCTGCACCCATTGTAGATACGCCCCTGGGTGTAGCCTTAAGGATATAAATGTAACAGAGAAAATGTGAGAAAACCATATGCTATTACCATCATTAATATTGTTTTCTACTTGCTCCAGTTTCTTATCTAGCATTAACATTTTTTTTTATTTGTTGGTGAGGTGGGGGGGGAGAGGCTTAACCATTGTGGTCATGTGACATAAAACTTCATGCAAATAACTATGATAAGTCAATAGGGAAACAAGGATACATTGAGTAAAATACAAATACTGTAATAATGTCAGGTTGATAATAGAGATATTACATTTTATTTCCACTTTTATATACATCTGTCATATATGTAAGCCCTTAAAAAACAACTTTATTTTCTTTAGAGATTTGCAGTTTGGTTTTCCAGAAATGCGAATCCCCCGAATTTAATTTATCTGGACAGATCCAAGTCGCGGTTCTGATCTCCTGAGGAGATCTGGACGGATCCGAGTCGTGGTTCGGATCTTTTAAATATGAATTTTGGATGTCAAAAATTACATGATTGTAACTGTTTTTAAAAACTTTTTATCAATTAAAAAAAAAAAAAAAAACCCTAGATTCAAAACCAAAACCCTTGAGGGTGGTTTTGCAAAACACAAACACGAAGATAAATGAGGATCCAAAACCAAAACACGGGGCTCCGCGCACATCTCTAATTTTCATATATAATGAACCCTTTGGTTTGTTTTTGTTCTTTCCACTAGAGATGCTTCAACATTTTGAACCTGTTCAAGATTCATTAGAATTTCACCAGTCTGTTGGCCACTAACATGTTCCCGGTACAATGTTATCGGCTTAATTCAACTTTGGGGTTCTAGATTATCTATTACGTTTAAGATTCCCTGCTCGGCGTTCGAGGCTCGTCATTTGTGTTAAAATTAATGTTTTAATTTAAAATATTTTTATTTTAAAACATTTAAGAAAAATGTAAAAAGAACTTTACATTTCTATATTTTTATATTAAATCTCATCAACCTGCGAACGCTTCTGTGGGAACCAGCTCAAACATGGATGAACCTGTTTGGGTTCCTGGAAATTAGCCCAGTTCGAACATCCCTACTCTCCACTATTGCAAGAGCTGGGGCAGGGGACTGCACATAATTATAATTTTCAATAATAAAAATGAGACAAAAGTGCAATTCACAAAGGACAATACACTGGGATCATTTATGGCAGTGGTGTAAAATGGTGATGTACAGGTTTACATTTGTAAACATTTAGGGGTCTATTCATCATGATAATTATCAAGGGCCGGACATCCCCCAATAATTTAGTATCCAACTCGCTGCCGGTAGCAGTGGTGAATCCATATTCACCGGAGCAATTCAACATTGTTACGGTGCAGAAACAGCTGATACGAAAATCAGCTCTCTCCATGATCTCTTTCACTGCTCCTTTCCTAGTAGTGAAACTTAGCACGCTGAGTCTGACTTGGCAGTGCTAGTGCGCCTGCGTGAAATGGGCTTCATACAAGCGCACAACACCCTGGCGTCCATCAGAAGGAGCCGGACAGGGGTGAAGGGATCCAAAAAGATCCATCTCCGCAATTGGGACTGGCACCTTATCACTTTCCACTCTGTCTCCTAACACTGCTTAGTAAATAGACCCCTGAGGCTGAATGGTAAGCAGGGGATATCAGTAATATCTCCTGCATTACCTCCATAATGAATAGCCCCAATACTGCTTTTGTAGAAATTAAGTGCTGGTAATTGGACCCCTTAGTAGCACATCCACCTAAATAAAGAGAAAATTGCAAATAGGCCCGTGATATGTTAAGATGACAACCGTGAAACATCTCTATGAATTTGAGTAGGTTACAAGACACTATATAAAAACATTATAAAGACCCCACTACCAGTGAATAAACCCTGTTTTGTAGGTGCACACTTGTCTTGTTAGACAGCTGTGATTGATGAGTCAGTGACTACAAGAAAATTGCCTCCCATGAATTATTCAGCAAGTCTTCTCTTTGTCGTTCCACAGGCTGATAGGACGCGTGGCAAGCTAAGCACAATTCACTTGCAGATCAGGAACAAGCAGGTATTAAAAATAGCTTTGTGACAACATTGCCTTTTCGGATCATGTTTGTACTTTCTGCTGCCTGTGTTGAAAATGTGGGGGGGATACCAGCTCCCCTAAAACAAGGGGGAATTTAGAAAGCAGATGTTACACTGATAAATTAATGGCATCATCTCAGCTGTGAAACAATATCCAAAGCAGTGTTTAATATATTCTAAATGATGTAGTTGCATTATTGTGCAGCCGGGCATAGCACATATTTACAAGAATACCCTTATCGTCATCGTCACGGGGAGAGAGAGGTCTATTGCAGAAGTGCAGCAAATTAATATCTATTTTCTTGATTGAGGACTCTGGGACGTTCATGTCATTTTTAATCACCTGCTAATAATTAAAACCATAGAATTATACTGCTGTAAATGGATTAATACAGGCTTTTTTTTTTTTTTCAAAACTCTATAAAAACATGACTACATTGTCCTTAAAATGTTGGGAAGAAATGCTTTAAAATATTTTATACAAAATGTGAACCCGTAGTTGTTACCAAAATTAGGGTAAAGTTTCTGTAGACATTGTGCCCAACATTTTCATGCTCCTCTATCCAACATCCCGTCATCCATTATTTATCAAAAATAGGTGATTGGTAAGGACAGTTGGGTATGAAATACCGGCAGTCGGGATGCCAGCTGTCAAAATGCCGATTTCAACCACCGGCATCCCGGCTGTCAGCAAACTGACTAAATCCCAGTAAGCAGCCATCTCCTGTACAGATGTGTCCCACTGTATCTAGGAGGTGGTACTCATCCCCCATCCGAAGGTATTCCTACCGAAACGCGTTGCACGGGATCCTGATGCCGTGACCTTGAAGGACCAACTGAAGCTGACATTTTCCACCTGACCTTGTCAAAATCTTCTGCGGTGGTGCTGAGCTGGAAGGCCCCGGACCTCATTGCTTCAATGCAAGCTAGCCCTCCGCAACACCTTTATATGGTGAGAGACTGATGGACCGTATGGTGATCTTTTATGCTGCTTATTTTTTATATCTGCTAAAATATATATGTTGCACAAATGTATGCTGCTAAAAATCTGATGCTGCTATATTTAGTGATACTAATTGTTTTATCCTATATTTTATGGTGTTGTTTATGAATTCACGTGATTATGTTTTTAAACTAGTGGAATAAATATTTTTCCTTTCCCTGAATTTATGTTTTATCGGATATATTGAAAGGTGTAGCACTTCTAATTCATCTTATTAGGACATAGCGCCATCCACTATATGTACCTATCCATTTGAAATTCACAGCGGGAGTAGGTGTTTCTCCTAATTGTATATGTGAGGGGGCTGTCTCTCTTTTCACTGCGCAAAATAGGGTGTTATTATTTTTGTCATATGTTGGGTATGAAATACCGGCAAACTGACTACATCCCAGTAAAGACCATGTAGCAAAAAAAAAAAAAATGGAAAGGAAATGAGTAAATAAAGTTGATAAAGCAATTATATGCTACTTAAACAAGAGAGCTGCCAATGTTGCATGTGTGTTAAATGTAGCTTTTTTGTGTTTTCACTGTTTAGTGCAATAACTATTAAGTACAAAAATGCATGAACTTTTTTGATAGAGTTAATGGAGACAAAATCAGCTATTCTTCCCCAATAAAGCATTTGCATGCGCTCGGCTGTAGGTTAAATATGACCTTTTGAGGAGCAGCAAAGAATAGCTAGTCCTGTGATAAGTTATTTTAATAGGGAAAGGGAAATATTTCACATAACATCAATGTCTGACAACACCCAGGGCCAAGGAAAGCGCCTAAGATAGCTTTCCTTTTCATGTGAACATTTATATACAGGAGAAGCCAGATATTAAATGAGTCTATAAAACAGAGCACTAAATCTCTAAAACTACAGCCTTTCCCTACCTCGCCGCTGATCCAAACACTTACCATTAAGTGCCTGCAATGTTAGGGCAGCATTGCTCGTTTCAACAGAGATGGAGCTAAAAGCAGAAAATGATAGAGGATGCTATAAACCAGGTGAAATTTCCATTCCATTCAGGCCTCAGATAGATCTGTAGCAGTTAACCCTTACACTGCAAGAAGGATGTGCAACTTTACAGGTCTCTCTGTCAAACAGAGAGATTAATCGTAGCACTTCTAAATATATGTATAGGATATTTCATCCATCTATGGCTGCTAAATTCTCCAATAGTATGCCCTTGTACTTCCACGGCCTTACTCTAAGGGATCAATTCAATTAGGTGAGAGTTGGGTCCTGTGAGCTGTTCTCATGGCGAACTTGCACCGCAAATTCCATTTACAAATCAATTCCAAAATCGCATTGATTTTTGAAGAAGAAATTAAAATTATTTTTTTAAAGGTAACAATGGACCTGATTCAGCAAGGATCGCAACTGCAATTAAGCGAACTCTCCACTGCGATCTGGACTGCAATCGCAGTAACTAGGCAGACCCATCGCAGAGTGATTGACAGGAAGTACAGTATGAGGGTGGTGATGGGGGGGTGGTTGGTGAAACGCAGGCGTGCAGTGCATTTGAACGCTATTGTATGGACATGCATGAATTATCCACTGCAATGCCATACGCAGCTTGTGTACTCACAGCGTGCGATGAGGTGAGCAATTCCTGAGTAAGGTCAGAGCATGTGCCAGTGTGCGTGACGCTGTGATTGTACTCGATGTCACCAAAGGTTTCGCAGTCTTGCTATATATTACGGATGTGTGTAAGGTAAGGTAAGGTGGGCGTCCTTATGTTGTGCTGCAACGGCATAGTGATCACAGAGGATTAGCATATCATCGCAGTGAGACTGCGTGCATAATCGCTATTGCATTCGAAAGGTGCGATCCGTAATGAATCAGGCCCAATGTCAGTTCACAGAAACTCTGGTACACCCCTTCCAATGGATGGTTAGCGTTACTGCCTCACAGCACTGAGGTCATGGGTTCAATTCCCACCATGGCCCTACCTGTGTGGAGTTTGTATATTCTCCCTGTGCTTGCGTGGGTTTCCTCCGGGTGCTCCGGTTTCCTCCCACACTCCAAAAAATATATACTGCTAGGTTAATTGGCTCCCAACACAAATTAACCCTAGTGTGTATGTGTGTACGTGATAGGGAACATAGATTGTAAGCTCCACTGGGGCAGGGACTGATGTGAATGGCCAAATATTCTCTGTAAAGCGCTGCGGAATATGTGTGCGCTATATAAATAACTGATAATAAATAAATAATAAAATAATAAACATGCACTTGGAGGGGTTTATATAGCATAATTTAGCTAATAAAGACATGTCAGTTTTCAGGTAAAAATATCTTAAAAGCCAAATAATTGGGTTAAGTTATTTGGGACAGGTATGTGGAGGTGTAAATTATGTGTGACAGGTATGTGGAGGTGTAAATGATGTAGGACAGGTATGTGGAGGTGTAAATGATGTGGGACAGGTATGTGGAGGTGTAAATCATGTGTGACAGGTATGTGGAGGTGTAAATGATGTGGGACAGGTATGCTGGAGGTGTATATGATGTGGGACATGTGTGTAGAGGTGTAAATGATGTGGGACAGGTATGTGGAGGTGTAAATGATGTAGGACAGGTATGTGGAGGTGTAAATTATGTGGGACAGGTATGTGGAGGTGTAAATAATGTGGGACAGGTATGTGGAGGTGTAAATGATGTGGGACAGGTATGTGGAGGTGTAAATGATGTAGGACAGGTATGTGGAGGTGTAAATGATGTAGGACAGGTATGTGGAGGTGTAAATGATGTGGGACATGTATTTGGAGGTGTAAATGATGTGGGACAGGTATGTAGAGGTGCAAATGATGTGGGACAGGTATGTGGAGGAGTAAATTACGTGGGGTAGGTATGTGGAGGTGTACATGATGTGGGGCAGGTATGTGGAGGTGTAAATGCTTTGGGACAGGTATGTGGAGGTGTAAATGATGTGGGACATATATGTGGAGGTGTAAATGATGTGGGACAGATATGTGGAGGTGTAAATGATGTGGGACAGCTACGTGGAGGTGTAAATTTGGTCACCTTTTCATAAAACTTTTCATAACAAGTATGGTTGCACATGAAAGAGTGGGCAGCTATCAGTTATGCCTCTTGACTAAAGCAAACCAGTAGAGTAAAATCAGCTTAACCGTGTAATGAAGGGAAGCGCAAGTGATTTAACAAATTGTAGCAATATGGCCACTGGATCGTCATTTTTTCCAGCCAAACACAAAACCTAAAAGCGGACAACACAAAAGTGTAGTAAGGGCAGTAAATTAAGTGAAAATTAAGCCTCTCCAATGTGCTCAGATTACAAGAAACCCTATGCCTCACCCATGGGTGTAATTACCAAGGGGTGCAGCTGCTATGGGGCCCAGAGCTGAGGGGGGCCCATCTTCCTTGTCAAAGTTACTTGTGTTATATACATTTTTCACCATTCGGTGGTACATAGGGGCCTTTACAAACTTTTGCTATGGGGCCTTCAAATACCTAGCTACAATGGGATAATTAGAACTGTCAGACCTTGAAACAGACATCAATCCCCAAACTGCCTTGGGGTGTAAGCCATAAAACGGACCATCTCTTTCTTCTGTTTAGCCACCTCCCAGTCAATGTCCAGGAACTCCCAGCACCTTCCAAGATATTTCTTCTACCGTGCTTCTCAACTGCAACAGCGCCTTTGTGCGTACACTTTTATATATATTTTCACGCATGAATAGTATAAAAAATCCCTCCACTCCATAAACAACAGCATTGTGTGCGTCTCTTAACCTGCGGGGAAGTAGTGGCTTACAATACCTGCTGCTGTGTAAATAAAGCCGTATATATATTAAATATTGACTTTGCTATGGTATTTGTGGGAGAATTTGATTTACTTGCTACAGAATCTTGGCGTCTATGTACTAAGCCTTTGGGCTTCTACTGCATCACGCTGGTATGAGGGATCCGATCAGATCCCTCCCAGCATGCCCCACGGCCACCGCGTCACTCTGTGCATGCGCAGTTGGACTCCCGGGTCATAAACACGGAAGTCCAGGGCACAGCACTGATCGCAAAGGACAGCTCTTATCGGAAAAGCTGTCCTTTGCAGTACTGATCGCATATGTTAGTACATATAGTGATCAGTAACAATGCGATGTCTGGCGGGATGTGCTCCGCAAGGTCAGTATATCCTGCCCACAGCCTGTAAAGTAACAGTTAGGAGCTGATTGGTTTGTACTTTATTTCCATCCACTTTATCTCTCTCCAAGGCTTAGTACATAAACCCCCCAGTCATAAAATTTACTGCAATTGACCGTTAAGTGCAGGACAGTTTTGACCATCAATTCCTCTTCTGTAATCATGCATCACATAGTAGGTAGATAGTCATCCACCCTTCACCCACGGCTCTGGCTACATATGCCAAAGTCACCCAAAACTATCTGTCTACTGTGATCACTTCCGACAATGGCACAGGTAACGGGTCATATCAGAGCTGACATATTTTATTCCAAGTGATAGCGGTCACATGCCAGCAACTGTGGGATAAGGTTGTGCACTTAGGGGTTCTAGCCCAAAGAACCCCTACCCATGCACACAGTGTTAGAACTGGTCAGTCCAAAATGAAGGGCTATTGATGCAGAAATCTCTATGATACCTGTTATCACTGCTCAAATTGTAAAGTACTTTGTGTCCCAGACCCTGTAAGATGCAGATGGCTGCGATGATTATGTTGTTCTCCAATACTATCAAAAAGCAGAAAACAAATAGAAAAAAAATATTCAGAACTTATAAACTTGAATTTACAAAGATAACATACTGTATTTTTATACACTTTAAAAATATTAGATTATATAAATGCTGGTTGCCATTTTACGTTCAGGGTCTACAGCGATACTTTCAAAAATTTAATTATGAAGTTTTTTATATAAAATCAAGTTCTGAGTAAAAAAACAAAACAAGAAGAATTGCATAGACAAGAGGGACCGCCCCTCCAAAAGGACAACATGCATCCCTACTCCAATGGAATGTCCAATGATCCCTCCATCCTCCTTAGTGGGATGGGCAGCCCAGACGCATGATGACACCATTCGCACTGTACAATGCTGTAATCGCTGCTTTGTACATCAGAGGGGATTCATAGTTCTGCATCATATACTGGCTAACTATATAGGGTTGGCATTGTGCAGTGGCAACTTATAGTATATACTGTACACAGCACTTCTGTATAGTGACCACTAGAGTGTTCTCTGTGTTATTTAAAAGTCACTAGAATGCTCTCTGTTTCATAAAGAGATCACCATGATGCTCACTATTTTGCATGTGGGTAATTCCATGTCAAGTGGTCCAGGGGTCACCACCGGACCAGCTCCAATTTTGATAAAGTTTTACATGAAAGTTGACATATATGTTAGGCTAACTATGGTAACATTTTAATTCACAGTATCTAATAGTAGCAAAACTATGTCCCTCCAAGTGGGGGTGGGTGCAGCTGTCACCGACTCCGCAGGTGAGGACGATCTTCAAAATGTATCCACTTGACATGGAATGACACATGTCAGTCACTAGGCTGATCTAAGATATGTTTATCTGTTAGATAGAATGCATTCTGCATTGTTTATTGATTACTGGGGTGCTCACTGGATTAAATACTTGTATTGTGTAGAGTAGTGTTCTAGTCCTCTAGACAACCTAACAAGTTGTTTGAGTACAGATGGTTAAATCTAAATGATTGAGCTACTAATTAAGTCACATGGGAAGTCTTGCATAGAAGTCACTAGAATGCTCTCTGTTTTGTATAGAGGTCATTATAATTCTCTCTGTATTGTATATATGTCACTAGAATACTTTATGTATTGTAAAGTGGCCACTAGGATAGGCTCTGCATTGAATACTGATCAAATTGTACTGTGTCGTTTTATGATAGCTCATTTTAACAATCCCATTTTGTCTAACTTTTCGCACCCACACCAGAAAATACATGTCTACATCTAAATCCTGAATTAGGGCATGGGGGCATGGCTGCTGCACCCTGTGGGTGCAATGATGACATCATAGTGAACATGGCCGATCCCCAGTTGGCATGCTTAGTGGTTCTGAAGCTCATTGCCCTCTTGTCCTACCAAAACACACAATTTTAATTCCACAATCACTGTAGGCTCATGTTTCTGCTGCAAGCGGCAGGTGATATACCTCCCAATCTTCTGAATGCACCAATCACAGGATGGGCAGATAGTCTGCACAAATTGGGATGGTTGTGAGCTGTGGTGGCTCCAGAGGTGGGGCTGCAGCGCAGTCCAAAATTCAAATAGGGGAGTCACACCAACTGCCTTCTCAAACGCTGCCAAAGATAACTGGCCGGGACTCACTGGCGGTTGGTGTTGATTATTTGAATCTTGGACTGTGCTGCAGCCCCACCTCTGAAGCCTCCACTGGTTGGGAGGTATAATGCTAATAGAGCTTTAGCCATTTCTATGTGCCAGCCTTCAGGACAAAACCATCTCTCAAATATTGAAAATTCAAAAATACTGCTCCCAATAGTTGTAAAGGAGAGGTCAGACAAATAAGCCCCAACCACAATATTCTAATATTGCATCAACAAGATTACCTGCCATTAATCCAGTTTCAACGAGCAATTAAGGAAATGGCCATATTAGGAATACACATTAACCACATAAAATGACAAATTAAAAATGTACTTTAATCGTGCTTATTAGAAACCTGCCACCCTATCAGCATTGCCCAGTGCGATCCCATCCATTGGTTTATTGCACCTTGGAAACTACCCAACATACCTATTTTTCAATACAACATCATCATCCCACCATGTTACATGTTTCTTGTGGTCAGAATTTCAGGATTTTCCAGTCAAAATCAGAAGCTCATTGTGATTATTCATCTAATTTTATTTATTTTTATCCTTTAACAACATTTGTATGTTGCTTTGTCTCAGTAGTATATACTGATTCAAGTCCAGGAAAAATATGAATCTTCATGTAGTATATTAATTTAAATACAATATGCATTGGTTGCTGGCTGCCATGGTGCATAATAGACCAATAGTCAGGCCACCCATTTATTAGACAGATGACATAGATGTGCTACATTCTGATAAAAAATCACTCCCCCCACAAATGTCTTCTCTGTATGTGCACAAAGTGTACACATTAAACATGGTCACTTACTATAGTAACGCACCCTACTATCACCGGCTGCATGTTGTTCTAGTATGTTTCATTTTCAAGTGTTTCCTTATGTGCTCACACAGCCTATTTCACAGCCCTTAGATCATAATATAATGTCACACTTCCCAGCTACTAAAAGCAACTGCGATTTGAGGCACCGCAGGGCAGGGGGATGTGTGTGTGTGTGTGTGTGTGTGTGTGTGGGGAGGGTACTTATGGCCCAGGCTTGTTGCAGGGGCCCAGTTCCAGCTGCTGAGGGGAATAAATGTCCCCATTTGCAGTGCTACTCCATAGTCATTTTTGTTTTTTTCGGAGGGGGGATGGCCACCCTTGCCAATTTGGCTATGAGCCACAGTACCCTGGCCCTGCTTAGCGCTTGGCGGCCCTGGGGGTGGAGTCAACTTTTTTTAAAAAAAATGCTATGCGCAGACATGACTGCGGGCAGCACAAATATTGGGGATGTTCCAGCACCCACACAGCCGGTTCTTGGAGCAATGAGGAAGTGATTTGCATAGAAGTGGGTGTAATGTGAGAGGGTGGCTATGGTTCTAGCTTAACTCATACAGTGATAAAGTAAAGTTGACCCGTAATTTGTGTTCTGCAGCCAAAAGCAGCCAGTTTTATTTTACCCGTAAGAAATAAAAATACACAACGTGGTTTGTTGAGGTGCAAATTTGCACCCTTTAGCTTGATTAGCTCCTAACTCTGAATGAGGCCTTATATCCCTAAATTAAATAAAATGTAAAGAATTGATGCTATCCTTAAGAATAAATAACCACATTTTAAAGACTTCCTGGCACAATTTAAGGAGTTAATAGCAAATCAAATGATACAAGGAAAAAGCCAAAGAGAAAGACTGTGCATAGATCGTCCAAGCAAACTGATACTTGGTGTGACACCAGAAATAAACAGAGCGGGTAAATGGATGCTATCAATAGATAGAATCTGTCAATACACCCACTTAACGTTGCAGAAAGACATTGAAGCTGCACAGATGCAAAGGAAGAGACCTCAGGCTATATATATAGGAAAGCTTACAGACAAACAGCTTTGGGTTTGGAAGGATTTTCTCAATGACCAATCCAAATTGGATCTGCAGAGATTTCTGGATGCTACCAGCAAACATAATGAAAGTAGTAATCTGTTTGTGTCATGTTAGGAAACTCTTGTAGGTAACTAGATTGTATCCCTTATAGGAGTGGATTGTGGATTAGCAGTAATGTAGATTATGCATGTCAGGCAAGCGCACGTTAAATATGTTCACAAACGTCACACCTGCTTTCACCTGCACTCATGAGTGGACCTACATCATGGTGAGTAATTAAGTCAAGCCAGAAAACTTGAGAGGGGTGCAGTAGCAAGGTGCATACACACAGTGGTTTGGCACCACACGCTCCAGGTGCATGTGATGTCATGATGTCGCAGAACAAGAGACAAGAGAAGGAAGATTAGCACCCGGGTGCCTTGTGGCAGCAAACGTGCCCACCTAGGCCTTGTGACCTGGACGGCGGCATGCTCCTCCTTACAGAGTGCAAGTTTGGGAGCAAAGTAGTTTTTATGAGGTACAAGGGTCAATATTAGCTTAATATCAATGCTTCTCTGTGTCTTTTATTTGATATTAACTCAGGGAAATAAAGGTAAAAATTGTGTTTTGGGGGGTATTCCAGTGAGGTACAATGTGTACACTTGTGGTAAGGTAACAGCTTCCATTTGATGTCCCAACTTCAAATCAGGTCAGTAATATTACCACTTTATTATAGATATAAAGAAATGAAAAAAACAAATAATAATTGTACTTTGAAAAACAGTTAATAGGAAGTCAATCACAAAGTAACAAAAAGTCCTTTAGTTTACTTGGTCAACTTCACTTTGACATAACCCTTGAGCCATTGTACTGCATGAAATAAAGATCATGGTCCTTGCAAGTTATCCATACAGACCACCCATATTCACCCCCTGTTCAACCATATTCTCTGTGCACGTCCACAAACACCAACTCTGTGAGCGTAGCTGCCATCTTGAGGCAAAATGCTGTAAAACAAATCAAGAAATGATGTCACAAACATGCAATCGATGATTGTATGTGCTTCTCTATCAGTCTGTTGCACAAAGGGTTTCATCTGTAAGTAGAACGGCTTTATTATAACATATTGTATTTAAATGCATTGTGTGCTATTAAGCCCAAGCTTAGTATGGTCTTTATATGTTCTATGTCATTATTTTTAACTTTCTCGCAGATGTACTTGACATTTATTGTAGCCTTGAGCATTATAAATCCATATTTTATTCAGTTCCCAAAAAACTACCTGTAGAGTACCGGTCTTAGAACAATGGCTAATCCATATGACTTAAATGATTTCCTTCTGGTATTTAAAGTGTTAATTTCCAGGAAAATAATAACTAGTGAGCTGTTAAAATGAACTGACTGCAAGCTCTTTGGATCAGAGTATGTATTGTAACGCCATGTGGCTGCATGAAAAAAAGAAAATGAATGTGGAATGAATATACTTCAGTATTGGAATTTGCATAAAAAAGGCTGTATTTTATTTGCATAAAAGGGCTGTGAGTTTGGTGTCCCTCTCTGAACCCCCTTGTCAGAAGACAGCTCCATACCTTCTTCTCTTATGCCATCTGCTTGGGATCTGTCCTTGGACAAGCATTAAGTGTCCTGTTAATTAGCTGTATGGGAGGGGCTGCAATGGGACCCTATTGTGAACAGCTATGAGAAAAAGGCTCCACACTTCCACACACAGGAAAAATACTCAGCAATTACAGATAGAGTGATACAGCTCTGACCTCCTGCCAGTAATTAAGACAGATCCTAAGAGGGCAGGAGTCCAGTCATCTAGTTACTGTCTGCACTACTAAATATAATCCGTGTGAATCCTATATCATTTATAAATCCCCCATATATAATAGAAATATTTCATAAACATATAAAGGATTGCCCTTCATTGGATTCTGAACATAATGTGCTTGTGTTGTGCTTAACATGTATAAAATACAAATAATATAGAAGTAATATAATATAGGAGTAGTACAATGTAACATATAATATATTAATAAACATGCTGTTTACAGAATAATATAAAGCTGAGACATAAGTACAACATATCTTAAAAGATAGAGGGCGCCCTGTGTCAGGGATTCAGGTAAGGAAGTCAGATCTGATTATAGTTGGGGTACGGCCTAGACAGGATGCTAATTGCATAGGTATTAAAGTAGGAATAGGCCAGATTAAGGTTTGGGGTGGCCCCAGGGCAACTAACTTGTGGGGGCCCCTACCAATAAAATTATCAATATGATATGCTGGTGATGTTATTAAAAGGTAACTACTATCGGTGCTACATATGTATTAATCGCACTGTAGTGCCCCCAGTTCACATTATGCCACAGAGAAAAGCAAGGTTACAAAGGATGATGTAGCTATGTGTGGGAGCTCCCCCTGTGTGTGGGGACCCCTGGACGAATGCCCCGGCCACCCTGTTTTTAATTCTGCTTATGACTTATAGAAGTTAGTGCAGCCAGACATAAAATAAGAACTATTCCATCCCAGATCTTTCAGACAAAGTACATTCTAATATAGTAGCTTCTATAGTAGTCTATTTTCTCCAATCCAAACACACGCTAGGGCCATAGGTTCACCAAGCTAGAAATGTTCTGATTCTGATGTTCCTACTAGTGCTAACATCTTGGGGGGAATTTGTTTTTCGGGTGGCGATAATTAATGGGCGCCCAATGGAGTAATTCAATTGTTTTGGGCGTCCACTAATTATCGCATTAGTTGCTTAAGCAGCTATACCGGTCTAAAGTCATGATTTTGCACTTTTTTGCTCGCCACCAGGAGGCTGCGACCAGAAATGTAGGCGCCAGTGGCGCCGGATTGGAGTACCAGTTGAATTGCTCCGTCAGGCGCCCATAAGTTGAAGCCGTGATAAAAACAATTGAATTCCCCCCTTAGATCATATATATACTGTTTAAAAATGTATAAAGAACTTCAGCATACACACACTGGAAGGAGAAACTGTGTTGGCTCAGGCTGTATTTGCAAAACCAGAGAATGTTGTTTTTTTTTTTTTTTTTTCGTCATGAACAACACAAACATGAAAAACCAGCGTGTGAGAAAAATCAAGGCTTGTGCAGTTGTGGCCTTTGCGAGGCGAAGCCTCTCTGTTCTGCCCAAGAGACTGTGGAGCCATCATCTCCCTCTTTCATGCTCATTGCTTCTCTTGGGCTCAGGTTTAGTGGCGCTGCTGTGAGAAGCAGGAGGATGGATTGCATCGGCAGATGTGTTTCTATGACAGGTAACCTGATCACACAGCCCCATCTGTCTCATTTTCTTCAATTCACACATCATGAAGAAGGGAAAATATCAGAGATTTGGGAGGGATCATACGCTTTCTACTAGAAACAAAATATAAATGATTGGCCTGAGGAGGTTGTTAAACTAAGCAGAATATGGCGAGAGACAATCATTTACATAGATTCCCAGATCATTAAGATTTTAAACTCTTTGTTTAATGAGAGCAGCTCAACACCAGCCTTGGCAATGATTCTTAAAAACATCCTGAACTCCTGAATCACTAGACACTAAAACAAAAGCAGCTTACCTGACAGAGCCGTCAAAATACAAGATATACTGCTGACTGAGCCAACTATTCAACTACTTAAGTTCTGTTGCATTATCCAAAATAGTCTCTACCATGAAAAGGCTCATTTTTGAACAATAGTACTACTATATACTATTACTAAAATCTGCACATCTGTAATGTTCTTTAGGTGAGCAAATCTGCCTGCTTATACGCCAAGCTGCGCAGCCATTTAAAACAGCCTTTTAAATCAAACACAGCAAATGCGTACTGCAGCAGGTTTTATGGATTGGCGGATAAATCTGAAAGGCGCAGTCCAACCTGAAAGTCTGGCACACCTACTTCTGAAATGGATTGGGGCAGTTCCCCATTTTGCAGATGATTGGGGGGGAAAATCTGCAATGTGGAATACATCAATATATGGGGGAGATGTACTAAGCTCTGGAAAGTGATAAACTGGAAAGTGATAAACTACCAGCCACTCAGCTCCTAACTGTCATGTTACAGGAAGTGTTTGAAAAATGACAGTTAGGAGCTGATTGGTTGTTAGTTTATAACTCTCAAATTTATCTCTTTCCAGAGCTTAATACATCTGCCCCTATATATATATATATATATATATATATAAATTCCTACCAAAAAGCGATCGGAATCGGTCAATCAGGTCGTCCAACATGTTGAATATCACCGACCAATTGGGGCTGTAGATTGCTAGTGTATGGTAACGTTCAGCCAACTTCCCAACCATTACTAGTAAAGTGATGAGCCTTTCAACATTGGCAGATCTGTTTTTTTCTGAATATGATCTGCAAATTACTGTAAAATAACTGTAATGTATGGGCGCATATTGGTGGACTGTGGAATCATTACAATGAGGAAAATAATTGCAGAATCGTGAAATTGTTGTTTTCTGATTGCTGATGTATGAGCCCCTTTAGTCCACCCTGAAATGTAAGTAGACCACAGTTTCAGTCATTATAGCTAATATTGAACCACTCCCTTTATTAATTTCATCTATTCCGATATTTTTTTCTAAAATACTGTTAGGTTCAATTATTGGCTAAAATTAATTTATTACATGAGGCTCTTTTGTGTATTTGATGTTTTTTTTCTCTCAGAAATGTATTTCTTGCAGAAGTGCAATTTTAATTTGCAAAGTGTGCCACATTATAGTAAAGGGATAACCTGATCTACAGGTCTTCAGAGAAATCAAGCCCTTCGCCATGGGATGTTGCTCTGAGGCTGCTGTTCTTGACATGACATGGAAAATATGTGGTGGTATGTACAGTAGCACATATTAGAGGAACTGTTTTACTAGAAAATGATGATGAGTACCCTGTTCTGTATTCAAGCGGAACCGTTTACGGTGGATTTCACTGTAGGCTGCACCCCAGAAGTCTCTATAAGAGACATGTTTTATATATATATATATATGTATGTATATATATATATATATATATAATTATATATACAGTGTATGTGTATGTATACCAATGTATGTGTGACCTTTATTAGCATCTATTTTATATGTAGTAGGTGTGGGATTCTAGGATTCAAAGACATTACCTATATTAAACAGACTGAAATAGACTTTGAGCTGCCAAATTGCAGCGGTAAATGGCACCCAATGATAAAATACGAAGTTATTGGCACACTACCATGAGCTGTAGCTGCCCACCAAAAACTGAAGTGTCATGATTTTAGGCAGGTTTTTCATGTGATAAAATTGCTTGACACATTGGCAGAACCCATCTGTCTCTTTACAGCAGAAAACTTTTGTATGAGCAAGGGTAGGTGGTAACTTTCACATTTGGGAGGTATAGGAAAAGCCAAATCTCTTTTTGGCAAGATAAGAAAAAGGCATATATGAAACACACTCATAAAGGATCCACAGTAGGAATACAGATGTCCTGTTAATACATTTATACTTTAGGAACCCAGGATGGGAATTTTCACTAGTCATTGGCTACTATAATGATTTCAAGATACAAGTGGAACAAGTAAGATGTTCTACAAAATAAGACAACTATGTTTGTGGGCCTGTAAAAACTAAAGGTAAGAGATGAATGAATGTGGCTTACTTTAAATATAAAATATTGTTAATAAAAAACAAAATGCAGAGGTATGTGCTCAATGAACTATAGGTACAGTGCTATTCAATCTTCACGTTATATTGTCATAATAGTCCCCAGCACACTCTTCCTATGAAAAAAGGTTTTGGTGCTCACCTAAACTATAGAAGGTCTTGTGGTCCGGTAAGTGTCTCCCTGGCCCATAACGTAGAAATGGAGGAATTTGGTGATACAAGTTCCAGGAGTGTTAAAATATACTAACACTGACATCAGAAGAATTTCCTGTTTCCAGAAAAAAAGAGATCCCTCACCCCCTTCCCCCAAAAAAGAAAGTGTTGGCGGAGAGGCTGTGCAGGAGACAGCAAAGACTCTGGCACTGTTAGGTCAGACCCTGCCCCGGGTGATCTTTTGGTGATAATAACTTCACCATTGTTTGAAGACTGTACTCATTGATGGAACTAGAGTTCACGGTTGCCTGAAGACTCACCCTAGCACTTGTCTCATGTGGTGTGTTATAATGACATAGATCCCACTAACATGATTGGACACACTAAATTACGTGACCGTCTATTACTAACCAATGACCGCACACCTCCATGCGTTACCACACGCCACAACAGCTTCCAACAATTTTATTCATTAAGAATAATTCAAATTAAACAGCCTATGGTGAACTATTTTTTCTTCTCATTCTGTATCTGTTTGGCACTATTTCGTTATATCAGTAGCCATTTCACAAGATAGATATATACCACTCTTGGGTGTGTAGACGCGTTCTGATATAGGAACGCCTTGTGTGGTTTAAAATACTCAACCTCCAGCCTTGTACTTCACAACACACTCCAAGGCGTGTGTATATCACAGCGTGACCGCACACCCAGAAGTGGTATCTGTCACATATAATACACACATACAATAACATATAATAATGTTAATTCTAACGACTTTACATGGTAAAAAAATATTAAAGTAATTCATGTTACAGAGATTATTAAACAAAATAGCTCACTGATAACTTTAGACTGGACTTATATGTAGTATAAAAACAAAGACACCAGCTTATGCATTATTCTCCAAATTTAGGACATATATGGTGATCAGATAAATGTGATATAATTGTAGCTGTAATACAGAGGGGAGAGGCTCACCAATGTAACCCAAGCATCTAAGTATAAGTGAATGTGAATATGTTCTAATGAATAACTGAACTATAGAAGTGTTACGGATGGCTATAGAGTATCTCCAATCAATGACTATCTCCTACTGTGATTATTGGTGGACTGATGGCATCGGGCTCATCACAAACTCTAATATCAAGGGGGAAATAAAAGAACATCAGTGTCAGGGACCTTTCATCTGTATTCCCATTGTGGAGCAAAATGCTGTATGATGAATTCAATTGCAATTCCACCATTCTGCAATAACATTTTGACCCCCATGAACTAAGGCCATCCTGTGATTGAAGTTGTTCCAAAGACTTTAGAGTGCCAGGTGAATTATGGATAAGATCCTTGAGTGCAATCAACAGTGATACTGTTATTCTGTGTTGTTGTTTTTTTAGTGATCAACAGTATTTTTCACTAAGATTAACACAGATTTGCCTTACATTGTAGTACATTAACCCAAGGGGTTAAATAAGCACCTAATCTGAGTTAAAGGGCTCACTAGTTGTTTCATTTTAATTACTGACATTTTCAGTAGAAAAGTATGTTTTGATGTCATAAGCAATGGTGTTTCCACTTAAACAGTACATAAATCCTGCAAATTACAAATATCTCCAGAAACTTTCACCAATAATAAGTGGTCTAGACCTGGATTGCCTGTCTATAGTACCTCTGATCACATTGCTATTCCCTCTCACAGCCAATCGGAAAACAGCTTTCATCTGCACATTACTATCATTTTAGTTAATTAATTGAGCCCCTGGAAGAGTCTCAGTGTAAATATAATTTTAGCAGTTTAATAACAGCGCTGACTCACTTTGGGCTCCCTCTGAAGCTTCACAGTTTGGACTTCTTGTTGGCAAGTGCGCCACCTACTGGTCATAGACTCCATGTGCAGAGGATTTGCATAATGTGCATGAAAACAGAATAAATGTTACTACATTATGGGAATCCAATTTCCTGTAAATTTGACAATTGATTAGAGATAATACAGTGTACAGTGTTGAAAAGAGAAATTAAAAGTTATTGACTGGTGTTCAGCTAGCACATCCTCACAGAAAATGTGCACAATTCATAGTAATTTTGGTGGAATCATTAATATATTTGACTCTAAATGAAAACAATTGTGAATAGGTTTGCATCATTTTATATTGAGTCAATGCAGAAATGTAATTCAGACCATTTTTCCACACTTTATCCGTAACATAAAATAGGATTCATTCATTTAATAACAGAGATCATGCTATCTAACCCACTTACCTATTTCATGCTACATTGATAGAAGTAATGACTTGAAATGACCTGGCTCCTACAGAACATTATACCCAGCAGATTAGCACCTGGAAGAATCAGTAAAGTTTGTGTTTGCTCTAGCAGAAGTCTACACTGCATTTAAGTCACAGACCAGCTGGCATAGCACACTGAGGTCAAGAATAACCAATAACCTGTTCCTTCATCTGCACAAAAGTTTAGAGTTTATCTTACATACTTGTATTAAAATACAAATACCATTTTTCTGAAGTATGTCACGCATTCCATTACATCAATGCTTCAGTACAACATGTGGAAATTGGTTTTGGGAATAATGGTCAGTTTGTATGACAACTGCTTACAGGATAATTCCAGCCAAAAACATTTTTTTTTTTTTAATATTTGTCATACCTCTCTCATCAACTAGCAGATTTGTGGGGTTCCAGAATGTCTGTGTTGGATAATACTAGTCAGGACGCTATTCACCCCCTTCTCCTTGGTGTGGATGGGGAAATAAAAAGCTTGATTGCTCCGGTATGGCAGAGCCCACAAATACCTACATATTTATATTCATGGGATGCTGAATGTTCCGTCTGTAGAGAAGACCTAGGGGTATATTTACTAAAGTGAGAGTTTTTAGAAGTGGAGATGTTGCCCATAGTAAATCAGATTCTAGCTATTATCCTCTAGTTGGTGCTAGTTAAATGTTAAGTAGAATCTGATTGGTTGCTATAGGCAACATCTCCACTTCTAAAAACTCTCACGTTAGTAAATATACCCCCTACTGTACTTTTCAGTGTGATATTGAGCCTTGTCTGCTTTTTAGCCTGGGCTGAATTAATTAACTGGAGTCATAGATATATTTAATGGTAATTAATAAAATCAGCCTACATTATGCCAATTGGAAAATAAGTGGGAAAAGCAGACACAGTATGATCACACACTGGGAAATGGAGTCAGGTTGGAACTCTGCGAGCACCCTGTAGTGATACCCTAACCATATCAGGGAACGAGTGTCGCGAGGTAGCAACAGTGCACAAACATTTATTTAAATGGGAAACATATAGGCGAAATTATATTTGCAACCCTGATGATGTTTCATGCAAATACCCTATTCGGGCTCTGAATGCACATGCAACAATAATAGTCATATGAGAAACATACAACCAAACTAGGGCGACAAATAGAGTTTTGTTTATTCTGAGAGCAGAAGTGACCTATAAATATGTACTAAATTAGGAACTGTGCACTTCACCAACACCCCCTTTCTCAGTGTCTTTTACTGACTGAATAGTTGGTAAAATAGCAAAATAATTAGAGAAGAATGTAAGAAAAATAATGAATAAAACCGTTTGCATCCTGCCTGAGCTGGACCCAAGACATGAGCCTATTTAGCAAACACATCCCTGCGTTTATTGGTATTATACAAATCATTTGTAGTGCTACTTTCCCATCACTGTAGAACGCTGTCCGATTCAATCCCTCCCTACTAGATACAAAACTGGATTTCATTTATTCCTGTACTCCCTGAATATTTGTCTTTCTAAAGGAAACTCTGATCCTGCAAATATTTTCTTCACCAACTCTACTCCTACTACAAAATTATTCATATGCATTCACTTTACATTTTGTCTTATAGGTCATTTGTTTTGCCTGAGATGATGAGTAATGAGTGATACGTGGCCCATACTAATATGAATATGCAGACACTAGGTTTCCAGGACCAGGATACATGCTTACAGAGATTATTACTCTCAATTGACTATAGAATTCATACCTGACATTATAAATCTTTTTTTCTTTTTTTTTTATATATACAACATTGAGTAGCAATGTCATATCATACAACTAACAATATTCACATACAGAAACACTATTTGATATTTCATCCCAATTTCTGTTGTAGCCTCTCCGTGGAGAAGGGTGCGGCATTAGGTGGAATGCAATCACAGAGAGAGATACCTTGTCACACTTCCTCTGAAGTGGAAAAAGAAGACATTAAGGTGAGGTGTAAACAGTTATAATTTATTAACCATGACATCCCTTAAACATGATAGAGTGAATGTTTCAAATGCCTGCCTCTCAGCACCTAGTGGAGATCAGACCTTTCTCACTGCAGTCAGTGTGAATTGCCCTCAGCCTAAGTAATGCACCTAGGATGAACATGATTTCCAACATACATACATACATACATACATACATACATACATACAGCCTTATCTGCTGGTTTCTTTTTAAGCTATTGGGGTGATTCTGAGTTGGGAGCAAAACACAAAAGAGCAAGTACCTTTGCCCCAGGAACAAACCTTATTTCAATGCAAGGGTTTTATTATTTCTGCATGTAGGGTACATACTGGCTGCTTTTGCATGTAGCCCACAAATACTAGACAGCGCTATTTTTACACTGCAGTTTAGATGTGAGCTTGGGCACGCCCCTCCCAAATTTAATCTCTCTGCACCTTTTAAATCTGCCCCACCTGCATTGCAACATGGTTTTGCCCAGGTGCTCTTTTTTGCTTTGGGCTCAATCAGTCCCATTGGCTTTATTTATTAAACTGTGCAATTTGCTTCATAGGGACTTTACTGCACTTCACACATTCCCCATGCTTAGAAGTGTTAAACCAAGTTTACAGGGAAGTAAAACATGAAATCTCGCAATAAATGTGATAGGCTGGGCATGGCGGAAACCATTCACGCACTGTAGTGTATATTCTTATAACATTTCTAATGATGTAACTCTGAATATATAGTAAACAGCTTCAGTGAATACTTTATGAAATGTAAATGACATATATACCCACAAGCTTTGACCTCTAATATGCTAGTGACATCATGTCTTGTTTTTTTCCTAATATAATCTTATGACAGGTCATTGTAATTTTTTACAACTGTGTTTTAATAGTTAACAAAAATAATTATTATTTTCCCATAGCACTGCAATGTCTAGTATGTGAAGCGATTTGGAATGTGAAGAGTTACATCTAATTACTTGGTTTATTAGTTTTTTCCATATTTTGGTAGATTTAATATTGTTCTATTTTATACAGTTGTTCCCAGTTGTGTCTAATTAGCCAATAAGGATATAGGATATGGAAGCCACTCTATAACATTACCTATACCTTTACCATTAAATATTGACAATTCTAATACATTAGACCAGAAACTAGTTATCATTTGACCAGTATACAAAGCTGTATTAATTTGACAAGGGAACATGTCTCATCTGTCTCATCCGTTAGCTGAATAGTAAACACATTCCATTTCACCATTACACAAAGCTATACTATTTGATTACTAAACACAACAAATTTGACTGATGACTGCAGCTAAAATGATTTTTAACGATTGCTCTACTGTCAAAATACGGAATACTGGCTCTAAGGAAGTAGTGGGAATCATATTAACAAGCATGTCATTTTGCAGGGTAATAAATAACTGGATTTTTATAATAATGAAGGTACAGTATGCAGGATGCGATATATCATACAACTATTTATAGAAAGTAAATCAAACATTCACAAAACTGTGACGCATAGGTGACTGATATAGTTAGTTCCTGGTCACACCTCCCATGCATTTCGTGTTCTGTCCTGTGCCATAGGGTAAATTGAAGTAGGCACTACTGTACCTCAGTAATACACTTGTCGTTGCATGAGGCTGTCGCAGCACGCATTCAGGCATGTTTGTCTATGTCTGTTTATAGCATCTGTCAGCCGATACACAAGAAACAAAAAGACTCATGAAAACCGATCTGCTTCTTTTTGCTGAATATTTAATGCTGACTGCACCAAAGAAAAGGCGCACATATCTTTCCTTTTTTCCCATGCTTGTCTTCTTGCCCTCTTTAATTTTCCCCAGGGAAGGATGGGTTTCAGCCTTGGTTGCTTGAAGAGGCCATTTACTCGGAAAAGATCTTTAATAACCCCCTGTTTTGGCGTTCTTTCTGTCTCTGCAAGAGTACATTTATTTCATCCCAGCCACCTTCTAGCAGACTTTTGTGTATATATTTTCAGGGAAATTTGATTGCTTGTATAGATTTTTAAATCAGTTTTTCGGATCAAGTTCAGAAATATGTAAACTGTTTGCCTTGTTGCAAGCAACTCTGTAATGAGTCCCTTTCAATGGCATCAAGTGATCTCCAAGCAAGGCCTAAGCAGATTAAAGCAGGCAGTAATTGGAAAGCAAGTAACCTTTCCAAGACCAATTGCAAGAAATTTAAGCCTCCTTCCAAATGTTTATTAAATTGAGGCCATATTCACACTTATTGTGGTCTGAAATATGAACCAGTATTTTCTGTCCTGGGGTGACTGACTTTATAGAACGTTAATGTACTCATAATGTACAATATTGTATGGCTGTTTTAGATGGGCAGAAGTGGTGATTGCATTTGGATTGAATAAACTGCATTAAAAGACTGTTCTTCCCCTTCAAAGACCAATGGAACAAGAAACACACTTAAAACATTCAGAATCCTCTGGCTCACCGCATATAACCCGTTCTCAAGCCATTGCTTCACAGAGCAACACTCATAGCAAGAGCCACATCAGGAGGACAGATGTCCTGTTAATACATTTATGATCCAAGAACCATTTATGTGAGTTTTCACTAGTCATAGGCTACTATTGTCATGCCAGAATACAAGTAGAACAATTATTATTTTCTACAAAATAGGACAACCTTGTATGATGTGTAATGTCTTTGCTGTCAGAAACCTAGTGATAAGTGCCTGTAATACAATGAAAAGTCAGAGAGTAATGACTGTGGCTAAATAGGCTTTTAATTAAAAAAATACATTTGTTTAAATAACATAATTCTCCATATATCAACTCATTCTGTATATATGATATTGCCTTAATGGTATGTTGAACTCAAGTCAAGTATTATAATATGCGTTATGGGTGTATGGTAAGCATCAACGTAAACAGCCAAACATTATATATATATGCTAGGGCACCCTGCTTTTCAAATGTAATATAAACTTTGTCAGATATCAGGTGCTTATTAACTGATATCCCTGGGTGTGGTCCTCTCTCTTTAAGCCTGGACCCATACTCTTCTTTAAAATCAGTGTGCTGGCTTAAGCCAAATGTGGCAGAGCAAAGACCACACATCTGAGAGTCAGTGTAGGGACTGGCCAGATGGGAAGACCGTGAAGCAGTTGGTCAGCTTGACAAATTATTGCAATATTTTAAAACTAACATTCCCTGAAATACAGTTTGAAAAGTAAGTGAGTGCCGAGTTTGTATAATATATATATATATATATATATATTAGGGGTGTGCACCGGCCACTTTTCGTGTTTTGTGTTTTGGTTTTGGAACTGGATCTTTCTTCGTGTTTTGGATCTGGATTGGTTTTGCCAAAACCACCCTTCCGTGTTTTGGGTTCTGGGTTTTGTGTTTTGGATCTGTATTTTTTTGAAAAAAAGCATAAAAACAGCTAAAATCACAGAATTTGTAGGTTTTTCTGCCCCTATGCTATTATTAACCTCAATAACCTTAATTTCCACTCATTTCCAGTCTATTCTGAACACCTCACACCTCACAATAGTGTTTTTATGTCCAAAAGGTTGCACCGAGGTAGCTGGATGACTAAGCTAAGCGAAACGAGTGGGCGGCACAAACACGTGACCCATCTAGGCGTGATACTGCAGTGGCAGACAGGATGGCAGTTTGAAAAACTAGGCCCCAAACTGTACATAGTGCAAAGAAAAAAAAGAGGTGCAAGATGGAATTGTCCTTGGGCCCTCCCACCCACCCTTATGTTGTATAAACAGGACATGCACACTTTAACAAACCAATCATTTCAGCGCCAGGGTCTGCCACACAACTGTGGCTGAAATGATTGGTTCGTTTGGGCCCCCACAAAACAAGCTGGCAATTAATGTGTCCCTGCACAAACTGGCTCTACGGAGGCAAGATGTCATCCCCATCCTCCTCATCCACCGATTCCTCACCCTCTTCAGTGTGTACATCCTCATCCTCACAAAGTATTAACTCGTCCCCACTTGAATCCACCACCACAGGTCCCTCTGTACGTTCTGGAGGCTGGTCTCCCTGGAAGAGCTGATAATTCATTTTGATGAACATCATCTTCTCCACATTCTGTGGAAGCAACCTCCTACGCCTTTTCGCTGACAAGGTTCCCGGCTGCACTAAACACTCTTTCGGAGTACACACTGGAGGGGGGGCAACTCAGGTAAAATAGAGCCAGTTTGTACAGGGGCCTCCAAATTGCCTCTTTTTCCTGCCAGTACAGGTATGGACTGTCTGACATGCCTACTTGGATGCTGTCACCGATGTAATCCTCCACCATTCTGTCAATGGTGACAGTATCATATGCAGTGACAGTAGACATGTCAGAAATTGTTGCCAGGTCCTTCAGTCCGGACCAGATGTCCAAACTTGGTCCTGCCTGCCCTGCATCACCGCCAGCGGGTTGCTTAGGATACCTAAGTTTTTTCCTGGCAGCCCCAGTTGCGGGAGAAAATGAAGAAGGAGCTGTTGACGTGTCACGTTCCGCTTCTGCTGACAGTGTGTTCACCAGCAGGTCTTTGCACCTCTGCAGGCTTGTGTCGGCCGGAAAGAGAGACACCACATAGGCTTTAAACCTAGGATCGAGCACGGTGGCCAAAATGTAGTGGTCTGATTTCAACAGATTGACCACCCTGGAATCCTGGCAAAGCGAATGAAGGGCTTCATCCACAAGTCCCACATGCCGAGCGGAATCGCTCCATCTTAGCTCCTCCTTCACTTTCTCCAGCTGCTTCTGCAAAAGCCTGATGAGGGGAATGACCTGACTCAAGCTGGCAGTGTCTGAACTGACTTCACGTGTGGCAAGTTCGAAGGGCTGGAGAACCTTGCACAACACGGAAATTATTCTCCACTGCGCTTGAGTCAGGTGCATACCCCCTCCTTTGCCTATGTCATAGGTGGATGTATAGGCTTGAATGGCCTTTTGCTGCTCCTCCATCCTCTGAAGCATATAGAGGGTTGAATTCCACCGCGTCACAACCTCTTGCTTCAGGTGATGGCGGGGCAGGTTCAAGAGTGTTTGCTGGCGCTCCAGTCTTCGGCACGCAGTCGCTGAATGGCGAAAGTGGCCTGAAATTTTTCGGGCCACCCAAAGCGTCTCCTGCACGCCCCTGTCGCTTTTCAGAAAATTCTGCACCACCAAGTTTATTGTGTGAGCAAAACATGGGACATGCTGGAATTTGCCCAGATGTAATGCCCGCACAATATTGGTGGTGTTGTCAGATATCACAAATCCCCAGGAGAGTCTAAGTGGGGTAAGCCACTGGGTGATGATTTCCCTCAGTTTCTCTAAGAGGTTGTCGGCGGTGTGCCTCTTACTGAAACCGGTGATACACAGCGTAGCCTGCCTTGGAACGAGCTCGCGTTTCTGAGATGCTGCGACTGGTGACGCTGCTGCTGTTGCTGCGTAAGGTGATACATCTACCCAGTGGGCTGTCACAGTCATATAGTCCTTAGTCTGCCCTGTTCCACTTGTCCACATGTCCGTGGTTAAGTGGACATTGGGTACAACGGCATTTTTCAGGACACTGAGGACACTTTCTCTGATGTTTCTGTACAGTCTCGGTATCGCCTGCCTAGTGAAGTGGAATCTAGACGGGATTTGGAACCGGGGACACACTACCTCCAGCAATTGTCTAAATCCCACTGCACTAATGGCAGATACCGGACGCACGTCTAACACCAACATAGCAGTCAAGGCCTCAGTTATACGTTTTGCTTCAGGATGACTGCTGTCGTACTTCATCCTCCTCGCTAAGGACTGTTGGAGGGTCAATTGTTTAGTAAAAGTAGTGGTGTTCCTACTTCCTCTCTGGGATGATGAACGACTCCCAGCAGCAGCAACAGCAGCAGCGGCAGCAGGAGGCGTAGCAATGCAGGATCCTCCGGAGGAATCCGGGATAGGAGAGTCAGTCATGCCAGTGACATGGCCTGCAGGACTACTTCCGATCCAGACTAAGGAGGAAATTGACGAGGAGGGAGTTGACGGTGTGGTTTGCAGGCGCTTGGATACAACAGGACAACGGGATTTAGGTGTCCCTGGACTGCTTACGGTCTTAGCCAAAGTTTCTGAACTTGACAGTAACTTATTATGAACGCGCTGCAGGTGCCGTATAAGGGAGGATGTTCCTAGGTGGTTAATGTCCCTACCCCTACTTATTCCACCTTTACATAAGGTACATATGGCAAGACAGTTGTTGTCCGGATTTGGATAGAAATATTGCCAGACCAAAGAGGTGGAATGTTTGGTCTTCTGCCCAGGCATGACCGTGATGGGCTTTTTCATCCCACGGACAACAACTGTCTCCCCCGGAGCCTGATTTAAACAAACCACATCACCATCAGAATCCTCCTCGCCAACTTCCTCCTCAGCGCCAGCTACACCAGTATCCTCATCCTGTTGTACTTCAACAGTGACATCTTCAATTTGCATATCAGCAAGTGGACTGTGGGTGCTCCTTTCAGCACTTGCAGGGGGCGTGCAAATGGTGGAAAGAGCCACCTCTTCCCGTCCAGTGCTGGGAAGGTCAGGCATCGCAACCACCACCACACTTGGACTCTCCTTGGGGATTTGTGATATCTTCTTAGAAAGCACAGTTCTTCGCTGTGCTTTTGCCAGCCTAACTCTATTGATTTTTTTAGTGGGAGGAGGGCTTCCATCGTCATGTGAAGCTGAACCACTAGTCATGAACATACTAGGGATCGACCTTAGCCGTTCCTTGCCAATCTGTGTCGTAAATGGCATATTGGCAAGTTTACGTTTCTCTTCAGCTGATTTAAATGTTTTTTTCAAGGTCATTTTCCTGAACTTTGTCATTTGGGATTATATGTGCCCTCTATTATGACATTGGGCATCGGCCTTGGCAGACGACGTTGATGGCATGTTATCGTCTATGTCATGACTAGTGGCAGCAGCTTCAGCACTAGGAGGAAGTGGTTCTTGATCTTTCTCTATTTTATTTTTATCAGAGAAAGTTTGGTCCTCCATTTATGTTATATCGATTTGATATATACGTGCGGCTAAACACAGAAAATATTTTTTTATTTTTGCTGGAGAGTAGTGCACTTTGGGGGTTACACCAGCCTTTAAGAAATGAGCTAGCCGGCTCTTTACTTATGGGACACAGGTGCACGCTTGGCTTTTTCATCCCACGGACAACAACTGTCTCCCCCGGAGCCTGATTTAAACAAACCACATCACCATCAGAATCCTCCTCGCCAACTTCCTCCTCAGCGCCAGCTACACCAGTATCCTCATCCTGTTGTACTTCAACAGTGACATCTTCAATTTGCATATCAGCAAGTGGACTGTGGGTGCTCCTTTCAGAACTTGCAGGGGGCGTGCAAATGGTGGAAAGAGCCACCTCTTCCCGTCCAGTGCTGGGAAGGTCAGGCATCGCAACCACCACCACACTTGGACTCTCCTTGGGGATTTGTGATATCTTCTTAGAAAGCACAGTTCTTCGCTGTGCTTTTGCCAGCCTAACTCTTTTGATTTTTTTAGTGGGAGGAGGGCTTCCATCGTCATGTGAAGCTGAAACACTAGTCATGAACATACTAGGGATCGACCTTAGCCGTTCCTTGCCACTCCGTGTCGTAAATGGCATATTGGCAAGTTTACGTTTCTCTTCAGCTGATTTAAATGTTTTTTTCAAGGTCATTTTCCTGAACTTTGTCATTTGGGATTATATGTGCCCTCTATTATGACATTGGGCATCGGCCTTGGCAGACGACGTTGATGGCATGTTATCGTCTATGTCATGACTAGTGGCAGCAGCTTCAGCACTAGGAGGAAGTGGTTCTTGATCTTTCTCTATTTTATTTTTATCAGAGAAAGTTTGGTCCTCCATTTATGTTATATCGATTTGATATATACGTGCGGCTAAACACAGAAAATATTTTTTTATTTTTGCTGGAGAGTAGTGCACTTTGGGGGTTACACCAGCCTTTAAGAAATGAGCTAGCCGGCTCTTTACTTATGGGACACAGGTGCACGCTTGGCGCTGCTCCTTTGTTGATGCACGTGCGGCTACTGCGCACACAATTCACAAACACAGAAAATATATATTTTTTTGGTTTGGACTGGAGTGTACTTTGGGGGTTACAGCACCCTTTAACGGTCAAGCCAGCCGGACCTTTACTTATGACACAGGCGCACGCTTGGCACTACTTTGTTGATGCACGTGCGGGTACTGCGCACACAATTCACAAACACAGAAAATAATTTTTTTTTTGGTTTGGACTGGAGTGTACTTTGGGGGTTACAGCACCCTTTAACGGTCAAGCCAGCCGGCCCTTTACTTATGACACAGGCGCACGCTTGGCACTACTTTGTTGATGCACGTGCGGCTACTGCGCACACAATTCACAAACACAGAAAATAATTTTTTTTTTGGTTTGGACTGGAGTGTACTTTGGGGTTTACAGCACCCTTTAACGGTCAAGCCAGCCGGCCCTTTACTTATGACACAGGCGCACGCTTGGCACTACTTTGTTGATGCACGTGCGGCTACTGCGCACACAATTCACAAACACAGAAAATATTTTTTTTTTTGGTTTGGACTGGAGTGTACTTTGGGGGTTACAGCACCCTTTAACAGTCAAGCCAGCCGGCCCTTTACTTATGACACAGGCGCACGCTTGGCACTACTTTGTTGATGCACGTGCGGCTACTGCGCACACAATTCATAAACACAGAAAATAATTTTTTTTTTGGTTTGGACTGGAGTGTACTTTGGGGGTTACAGCACCCTTTAACGGTCAAGCCAGCCGGCCCTTTACTTATGACACAGGCGCACGCTTAGCACTACTTTGTTGATGCACGTGCGGCAACTGCGCACACAATTCACAAACACAGAAAATAATTTTTTTTTTGGTTTGGACTGGAGTGTACTTTCGGGGTTACAGCACCCTTTAACGGTCAAGCCAGCCGGCCCTTTACTTATGACACAGGCGCACGCTTGGCACTACTTTGTTGATGCACGTGCGGCTACTGCGCACACAATTCACAAACACAGAAAATATATTATTTTTTTAGCACTTGGGGGGAGCACCCCTGATGGACAGAGCACCCCCTGGACAACACTACAGCACCCCTTTAGGACTGGGACACTGCACAGGACTTTGGAGTGGACACAGCCCCTATGGAGAACTGACTGCACAACACAGTCCAGCCAGCCCCTATGGACTTTGAAGTAGTGGACACAGCCCCTATTAACAACAGCAGCACAGCACAACACAGCCAGCCCCTATGGACTTTGAAGTAGTGGACAACAGCAGCACTACACTACACTACACTACACAGCCCAGCCAGCCCTAACTCCCACCCTCCCTCTTCACTGTCCACAGCCGAGTGAGAAAATGGCGCCGACGCGGGTACCTTATATAGGATCCAAAACCCGCGAGACTCGGAAGGCGGGATGATGACGTTTTGCCTCGATTTCAGATCCGAGTCAGGCGGGAAAAGTCGAGCCTGACTCGGATCGGACTCGGATCGGGGGGGCTCGGGGGGGTTCGGATTTCAGAAATCCGAACCCGCTCACCCCTAATATATATATATATATATATATATATATATATATATTATATATGTATATTTATATATATACAGATTTGTCGTGAAAATCTCATTCCGCCACATCCCGGAAATGCTACATTAGATTGAGATCTGGTGACTGTGGATGCCATTGGAATACACAGGAATCATCGTCACGATTGTGGAAGCAGCTCTGTGATTGTGACATGGCGTGTTATCCTGCTGGAAGTAACCATTAGACAAATAGCAGACTGTAGCCATAGAGGGATACACAGGGCCAGCAATAATACTGAGGTAAGCTGTAGCATTAAAACAATTCTGAATTGGTATTAAGAGGCCAAAATTTGCCCACACATTTATGCTACCACCATAAGCCAGACCCATTGATACAAGGCAGGATGGATCCATGGATGCATGTTGTTTATACCAAATTCTGACTCTGCTATTTGCATATCACAGCAGACATCGAGATTTGCCAGACCAGGTAACAGGTATACAGTTTAGATGAGCATGTGCCTACTTTATCCTAAGATTTCCATTCTTAGCTTACATCAGTGGTTCCCAAACTGTGCGCCGTGGCACCCTGGGGTGCCTCGGGACACTTGCAGGGGTGCCTCCAGTTGGTGGTTCAGCACCAAATCAAATTATTTATGGTCAATGTAATGTAGGCAAACAAGTGCAAACCTGTCCACAACCACATAACTGAACCTATCGATAACAGTTAAGCACAATTTACTTCAACTTAGGGGTGCCGTAAAAACAATGCTGATACTCTAGGGTGGCGTGATTCAAAAAAGTTTGGGAACCACTGGCTTACATGATATGAGTAATCCACTTCAGGTTTCAGAGGTGGTCTTCTGCATACCATACCACTGTACTGTTGTCGGCCTTGACCACATCAAAATTCACTACATGGACAATGATGAAATGTTGACATGATGAGAATGTTGACAAAACATCCCTGTTGGTCTACCAGTTACTTATCTGCTTGGCGGGTCTGGCGGCTCCAGTGGTGTCTTCCGGGTCCTGCATTGATATTAAGATAACTTCCAACTGATCATGCAGCATTTTCCTGTAGCATTTTCGGTGGTACATATTACCAACTCTAACCCTCCCTAACCTCGTCTCCCATAGCCTAACCCTAACTGTTCCTCTATTTCCCAACCCTAACCTACCCTCAGGGCCATAAAGACCCATTACTATTGAGGTGGCGTGGCCTAATCTCGGAAGGCGTGGGCATGCCCCCTTTGAAATAAATTATAAAAACCCACTATTTGCAGTGCTACGCTCTGCACTGGGGAGGGGGGGGGGGCGCTGTAAGCCCCTCAGCCCGGTGCAAATCCAGGGGCAGCATGATCAGTGTGAACACTCCTCCAACAGGCGGAGAGGAGAGAAGACTGCTGCAGTGAACAGTCTCCCTGGTCTTCCAGTGCAACCCAGCAATGTGTGCTGGGCTGCTGACAGGTAAAAGGGAGGGGGAGTGGTGTTGGACATGGGCACCCGCCTGGCACCTCCAACAAGCCCGGGGCCAGGAAATTAGTACCAGCTCCCCCCCGCTTGGCACTCATGCCTCTCCTCACATAGCCTAACCCTTCCCCTGGTGCCTAACCCTAACCTCCGCCCCCATAGCCTAAACCTAACCCTCCACTGCTGGTCCATGCAGAATGTCAACTTTTCACACGTCAACATTTTAAATGTCGACATTCTGAACATGTCGACCTTTAAAAATCGGTCAACTACGCGAACATTGGCAGTACTTGTGACTCAGAATCAGGCTCTTGATGTTTATTGTTTTGTGAACCATTCTCTGTAAACTCTAGAAGGGGGAGATGTACTAAGCTCTGAAAAGTGATAAACTGGAGAGTGATAAATGACCAGCCACTCAGCTCCCAACTGTCATGTTACAGGCTGTGTTTGAAAAATGACAGTTGGGAGCTGATTGGCTGGTTGTTTTATCACTCTCCACTTTTCAGAGCTTAGTACATCATGTGTTTGCTTTCTACATAATCAATATTACTTGTTTTGCCTAACCCATAGAGTCTCTCTCAGGTAACTTCACCCAAAATGTTTTCTTTTAAAATCACATCTCTCACATCTCACATCTCTCAATCAACAAATAATGTAAAAACAATTCTAATAATTTTTTCTGATGACGTGTGGGGGAAATAAATCATTTGTTAAAGTTGCTTTTAAAATATCTAATTGACTGCTATAGAAGTCATATGACCTGTATAAAGCGAGTTTGAAAAGATATGGGGGTTCCTT
The DNA here is from genome assembly GCA_031769625.1 of Taudactylus pleione. Lineage (NCBI taxonomy): Eukaryota > Metazoa > Chordata > Amphibia > Anura > Myobatrachidae > Taudactylus > Taudactylus pleione. The sequence continues at coordinate 4,967,089 of JAUIMM010000706.1, read as the reverse complement.
CTACCAGGGCCGAAACTAGGATATCTGTCACCCGGTGCAAGGCAGCAATTTTGCGCCCCCTCCCTTCCTGTACCTGAAGTATGTCCTTGTTCGTCCAGGCGGACGGCTGGCATAAACCCACTGGAAATGAGCATAAACCCCCCTGGCCAGTAAGGACCTCTAGCATTTGTCTCCTCTTTGGCGGCGGCCATTTTTGGATGGCCGTTTTCTGAGTCTGCAGCCCCCAAGCCACCTTGAGTCAGCTTTTTTCACCCCCTGCAATCTGGCACCCGGTGCACGTGCACCTCTAGCCCCCCCCTAGTTGCGGCCCTGCTTCTACCCACCCATCCCTACTCACTACACTAGTACCTGGCACAAGTCATATGCTTCAAATACGCCTTTGATATGGGATGCAGTCAGGAAGCCGACGGTCGAAATGCCGACTGCCGGCTTCCCGACTGTGCAATCCCGACACGGGACTAATGACAGGTGAAATCACGACGACTGTCATTATACCTACGTCGGGAGCCCGACGCCTGGCATACCGAACGGACAGCCGCGTGGGGGGAAGGGTTAGGTTTAGGGCTCCTGGGGTGGGACTTAGGGTTAGACACCCCCCGGGAGGGTTAGGGATAGGCTAGGGGAAGGGTGGGTTAGGGTTACGCACCCCCAGGGGGAAGTTAGGGTAAGGCACCCCCCCCTCGGAAGGTTAGGTTTAGGCTGCTGGGAAGGGGGGGTTAGGTTTAGGCACTTACTGGGGGGTAGGGTTAGCAACTTGGGGGGAGGTTAGGGCTAGGTACCCCTAAGGGAAGGTTAGGGTTAGGGGGGAGAGTAGAGTTAGTAATACTTAAAAACTCACCTGTTGGGATCTTCCAGCGTCGGGATTTGAACCATGCGTCCGGTGGTATTTGATATGTGGTTGAAATAAAGTTGACAAAAGGTTGACATGTTCGCATGCATTTGGAAACCTGTCCAGAAAGTAATACGTACAAAGCTTTTCCTATTTATTTAAATACCTTAAGAATTTCTGTGGTATTTCCAGCCAGTAGAAATAATTGGGACACGTAGTCCCCCCACAATTCCTCAACCCGAGTTAAATAGCCTAGGCTAGTTCCCACTAACATAGGGAGAAATGGGCTTGCCATGCTAGACAAGACATCCCGGGCCTGATGCTGAGTCGCACGCAAAAGCGAAGGCAGCAGCGTCTATTGGCGGTCACCCATGTCCTACAAACTACATCCCTTGTGTGTTTCTTATGCAGCCAAACGGGCAAGGACTGAGATGCCCACTTTTAGTGCCCGTGCAGGCTGTAATACTGATTGTTGCTTCCTTATATGCCACCATCTTTCGCACCACTGGAAATTCTACCAGCTCCATGGCAGGAGCAGTTTCCCCGTCTGACCATGGCCTCCTATGGCTGCAGCTGTGAACGCAGACACTTGCATTGACACGCCCGCGACACTCCCATAATATGCCCACTGAACTGACCATTTTTGCCTGCACTAGTAGCCACCTCCCAGTCACCACCCAGGAACACCCATCACTTTTCCGCCACCTGTCTGATACCATCTGAATCAATTGCAGCAGCACCATTGTGCGTACACTATGTATAAGGCATGCGTCACAGGAGTTTTCAGAAATTTTCACGCATTGTAAATAATGACTTAACTACGTGATCATCAGCATTGCGTGTAGATTCAATGCGCCTCAGAATCAGTGCCCCCTGCCCGGCTCCCATTATTGACCGGGATATACATGATTGTCGAATCAACTTTTATTGAAACGAAAACTCCCCAAAACCTTGTTCACCAATTTATTAATAATAATATTTTTAAATAATGTAATCCAATGGGATCTTCTTCCTTTGTAAACTATATGACATCAGATATATACTGTGTGTGTATATATATATATATATATATATATATATAAAGTATATATATATACATATATATATATATATATATACAGTATATATATATATATATATATATATATATATGGGTTGGGTATGAAATACCAATAGCTTACAAGCCGCCAGTTCAAATACCGACGAGAGAAGCCCGACAGATCAAAATCCTGACGCTGGCTCATAAGTATGTTTAACCCTCTCCTCTCCCCCCTAGCCCTCCTGCATAATGTTAAAACTCAGGGGTAGTGCCTAACCCTAACCCCCTCTCCGCGCACCCTAAACCTCCCAGAGGGGTGCCTAACCCTAACCTCCCCACGGTGGTGGCTAGCCCTAATCCCCCCTTCCCCTAGCCCAAACCTAACCCTCCCAGGGGGATTCCTAACCCTAAGTCCCCCCGGGAGTGCCTAATCCTAACCCAAGGCCATCTCTTCCATTGGGCTTGTTGGGCAGTTGCCCAAGGGTCCGAAGCTTGTAGGGGCCCGCCAACCGGCCCCCCTGCAGCCGCGGCCATTTGGTAAATTTGTGATATTTTTATAAGCCGGCCGCCAGTGTACTGTATTCTGATCTAACCTCCCCCACCCCAACCCCCCAGTGATGAGTGCTCACCTCAGTCCCAGTTTCACTTCATTCGCCGGTTTCAGACCAGTCAGAGTCTTTCTACATGTGTGGGAGGTCTGATGGGCATGCAGGAGGGTTTAGTTTTATTGACCATTTACATTTTTTTCCCGTGAATGGGTGGGTAGGGGCCCCAGTGCATTGCTTTGCCCAGGGCCCACACTGCTGTTAAGACAGCCCTGTCCTAACCCTCCGCCCCCACTCGGCTAACACGTCGCAACGCCAGGCTAACCTACATACAGGTTGCCGGGCGTCAGGATTAGGACGTGGGGCTAATGATATGTGTCAGTATTTAGACACCTATCTTTAATCCCATGCCAGGCTTTCAGTGTCGGGATTCTGGCAGTCGGCATTTTGACCGCCGGCATCCTGACTACATCCCATATAAATAGAATTATATATATATATATATATATATATTGAATAAGATGGGCCATCACCTCAAACAATTTATCAACTCCAGATGCCAAAATAAAAAGGTGATATAATCCAAGAAATAGACAGCACTCAAGGTGATTGCTATAAACACTTTAGTTTATTTAGTTTTAGAAGCAATGTTTTGGATCTTGTGTGATCTTTTCTCAATCTATACATTAACTAATATTTCTTTCAATATGAGAACACCCAGTGTGTGCGCCACTGAGCTGGCCAGTCAATCACAGGCAGTTTCCCATGCTATTTGCAATGTGATTGGCTTGTGGGGATGGTAGTCCCGTGGACTACTTACCAAATCAGCTTCTAGCTATCGTTTATCTAGTACACTCTATAAAATGGTAGGTAGAACCTGATTGGTTGTGATAGTCAACTTCTCCACTTGTCCTCTTTAGTAGGTTTGATACATTCCCTTCTAGCTGAATGTCTGAGGCGAAGGGCGCTAAAGCTTTAGAGTCTCTGAGATGGATTAACTAACATCCAAAAACTGCACACAGTAGCAACACAGTAGCAACACAGTAGCAAGTATGGGCATATAGAACATTTGTCTGAAGTGGTTGCATACGTTGCACTGTTGCAAGTCAGGAGCAATATTTAAACAGTAGCTAATGGCCCTTTGTGCTTCAGAACAGCAGATAGTGTTTACCTATTGCCTTCCATAAAGCAGAAGAAAGGAGTATGGAATTGCCCTTGAAGTAACCACAGGGCAGTTTTCTGTAGTAGAAAAGTGTAGGCAGGCAACTGAAAGATTGTGTTGCATGCATGTAGTCATACTACATTTCCACCTCAAATTAAAAATAACCCTGCTTCTCTGCCTGTATCAGTTTGCAATACAATAATGTAATGAAGAATCATTATTTAGTCAGGTTTAAAGACCTCTCTTCCCTCATTTCTTCAAACAGGATACTTACTCTTACCGCTACATCTACTGTACGTCATTGGCCCACAGTGTCTCCAGAGTTCTTTTACAGTATATGGATGAAGTTGTGCTGAAGAATCCTGCTGAACGTTCGATGTCCAGATTCCGAAGCCACTTGCTGTCTGCATTACACTAATATCATAGCAGCAGGCCTTTAATACAGTACTTCCGGGATTCATGTTACTGCTGGATGAGGCCAGTGAAACATGGAGGCTTCTCACAGGGATCATCAGTCACTCAGCAATAGAGAGGGGTGATGTAGATCCTCCGTTGTTTTTTGAGTCATTCAACAGTGGGAAATTGTCTTTAGAATATTTTATCTGTTTCTGTATCTAATTCTCCTTATTAGAACTAATATTAATAGAGGTGTGTGTGATATCTTTATTCAGCACAGCATGCCCGAGGCTCAGTCCTTATGAGCTGTTCCATATCAGATCCTATTAACATCACATGTCACTGTTTAATTGCATTATTACAAGTGAAGAGATTGCAGCGTATCTCTAATTGGACTTGCTAAGATATGATCCAGCACCAGTTCTGTCTTTAAGCCTTGTATTGTCACATGACTTCCTTACCCACAATCACCTAATTTCTTCTGCAAACCGAGAATCTGCCTGGCTTGTTACTATCTAGTAACGCAAAACTCTAACAATAAATGACTGCTGATCTTAACATGAAATTATTAGTACCAGTCATCTTGTGTGATTTGTCCGATGCTTAAATTTACGTTGGCCGGTGAACAAAATTTATATTGGCCTGTGAACAAATTTTTGTCATATTAAGAGTATTAATTTATTACTGCAAATATTTATTTAGGAACTAGTATGCCCATGGCGAACATTTCGCCAATTTGAACCCAGAACATACGTACAGAAAGTGCTTAGCTAGATAATGGCTATATCATATGTTAATATGATGGAATCGGGTAATAAAAGATGTGTGTGAAACATAATCGGCTACGCCACACCCTTTTATAGTTTTAGGGGATTTTTTTATTGTAACATTTCGCCAATTTGTAAGTGCGATGATATATTTGGCCATGGACTCTGAAGCAAAATGGACCGTTTCCAGGGGGTATTGCAAGTTGAGCCCCATATAGCTGCAAATGATAATGCATTGTTACTCCGCCTCGCCTTCTCCCAGCCTCCCACCAATCAGTGGCTACAAAAGAGACGTTGCTTACGAGGCACAAACCCGGTGCTGATTGGCTGGGAGCTGCAAGCCTGGAATCAACATGTTGGAGAAAGTAGGCGAGGGAAGAGCACCCCATACGGCAGCAGCCTCACGTGTTGTGCCGCCCACACGCCCTCAGTCCTCCCTCATTATGTAATAGCAACATCACGCAGCCAGATGGCCAATCAGGAGCTGAACTGGGCAGAACGTAAACAGTGTCCGCACATGGCTATGGCACCGGGTCCATGTGAGAGCACAGACCACCAGTGACTGAATACAGCAGCTGGCTGAGGTCACCCCTATCCCACTTCACCCGGGTCATTGTGCCGACTCTGTGTTCTGGTAGTTTTCTTGTCATTTTCAAGCATTTCTTATGGTTTTTTGTCGATTTTTTTTTTCATCAAATTGTATACAGTTTTATTCCACATTCTGTAGTTTATTGCTGATTGAAATCCCGTCGCAAAAAAATGACATGACATAATATAATATCTTAATAGAGTCTTTGAGATATTCAAATATAAAGAGCGTTCTGGACAAAGGGTCTAAGCAAATTATATATATAAGATGTATTTTGACAATAACTGCATCATACTGTACTAGCAGAAATCAACAAGGTTTGATGTCTGATACCCTTATGAAACACCCTTGGTACCTTATTAAATGTTTTAGGAGCCTATTTATCATTGGTTGCACAGGCAATGGGAACCTGTAGGCTATCATTGCCTGGCTAGTTATCAATATTCTCTTGCCAAAACAGTTGCTCTGATAAGACCTTGTCCTGGCACAGAGTGTAAAGTAGTAGCTTATGCTATTACTTTCCTGCCCTGTTAGTACCCAGCTTACCTACTGCCAATGTGCGGCTTAACAGTGTGAAGATTGGCTGCCAGGGAGTGATTCGAAAACCCCTCTTCAGTGAAAACTGATAAACTGGTGACTCTGATATCTTTGTTATATAGCTCTGATGCTAAAAAGGTGCCTTAATCAGTTTGGCTTAATAAATAGGCTCCTTATTCTTCTGATGGAGAAGGCGGAGGAACTTTGAATTTCAGCAGGCTCTTGTACCTTTTGTATCGAGAGCTTTGATTGGACAGCTGCCAGTTATCCACTCATTGTGCTTCACACATTAGTGCATCGAGGTGTCAGCAGAGCTTGAAAATATGTTCTCCTGCTTACTTCACTAACTGTTGTAAGTGATGAGGGGTGAGTGCATAAAAAATGCCAAAGATGCCAGAAGGGCCAAAGCTGGTCAGCAGAGCTCCCTGTACTTGTTCCAACAGGGAATCTAATTTTAGTTACCTAGGGTCAACTACTTACCTGTTACTCTGGATTCTACTATTACTGCTGGCACTTTTCCATCAGCCATTAGTGTTGTGAATGAGCCTCCTCTATGAACTGGCTATTTGCATGTGTCGGGAAGCAGCGACAACAACTGCCCTCACCAGTTAAGGCGGGTATCCACTTATAGATATACAAATGAGAGCACGATTACGACATTGCAATCGTGCTCTCGTTTGTATATCTAGTGATATGCCTAGGCTGAATGTTCACTCGTTCAGTCCAGGGCCCATCTCTCATCCCCGCACATGCTGAACCTGATGAGATCGTCAGGTTGACCAGCATGTACGTGCGATGTCGGAAGCGACCAGCGGGCATGCGCATCGCTGGTCGCTTCCGACCAAAACATGCCTGATGCATGCACGATTTGCAAGCGATTGCACGATAACGACATCGTTATCGTGCAATCGCTTGGTTAAATCGCTAAGTGGATACCCCCCTTTAGCTAAAACTCCAGCTTATATTTATAGATAGACCTCAACCAAAAAGTACATTTTAATTTTTATCCTTTGGTTGGATTTATTCTTTAACTAGTTCTATAATAGTTCCTGGCAATTAATTTTAAGGAGAAATAGTAAAAGAAGCTGCTAACGAGGCTATGAAGGCATTAAATCAATGTTCTTAAGATCCTGTGAAATATAAATGCACGGTACAAAACAGATTTATCACATACAGCTAGATGTGTATACATTACACACATGTACACTAAACATGTCATATTATTTTATAATGTATGGAATCGTGTTCATTTGAAATGCTGACACTAATGCATACATGGTGAGCAAAGCTGAAACATCTTCCGTCTCGCTCTGCCAGTGGAATAGCTACACTACACTTATAGAAAAAGCATTTGGTTTGCCCTAAATGAAAATGCAGCCTGATTTCCTGTGAGACTCTCTCCGCATTGCATTGTTTTCTTTTTTGTATTTCAGAAGCAATACAGTTATCATATGCTCAGTATTTCTGCGTTATGTGTAAACAAAGCTCCAGGAAAATGTAACAAGATATGTCAGACTCAGTATAATGTACAACCCGTAGCCATGAAACAAATATGTATTGGAGACAGTGAGGACATATTCTGCCTTTTGTGACTGTTATTTTAGTTCTACAGGAATTTTCTGTTGTGCTAGAAAAGAGATACTCAAATATACATGATTATCATTGGTTTAATCAGGTCAGGAGTGGCCACAGTGAGGCCTTGTACTTTATTGGCTGCCTGGGAAAATCAGTACAGAAAACATATTGTGTTGAGTGAGCCTGGTTATTCGTGTATATAGTTATACTGTATAGGCTTGCCATATCATCCCTTTAATGCAGGACACATATGAATTACATAGATTCTGTGGCTGGCTGACTTCAATTCTCCATTTCACCTGATTTTTGTTAGTAGTCTGCGCAGTCTTCAACAAAATGGCTCCTCCAGGGAAGCTTCGTTACCTGACCAAGATGGACACTGGCAGTGTATCTGCGCATACGCGGCACCGGCCCGAGCCTAATACTTTTCGTAAGCGAAGATACATTTTGGCGCCCCCTGGCTGAATTTGCACATTCTGAAGGTGCGTGCACCCGACAAAGGAAAGGGGTGTGGTCTCATGGGAAAAGCCATAATCACGAGCGCCAAGCATGCTGGGTACATGCTCCCAGTCCCTTTCTCCAGTGAATAGATGCCGCATGCATGCACGTGTCATCTATTCACCATTTACCCCCCCATCTCAAACACTTATAGGGGTTCAAAATAGGGATGGTTGGGAGGTATGCTAAAGGAAAGGTCTCAAAAGAAAGGGGTGTGGTCACACAATAGTATTCCCAAGTCAAACTACACCACACAGTAGCACAAGCTTATTCACATTACACCGCACATAGTGCCCCTGATTCACATTACACCACATAGTAGTGTCCCTTATTTATGTTCTGGCACACAGTAGTGGCCCTTATAGACAATGCCCACAGTAGTAGTGCCCCTTATACACAATGCCCACAGTAGTAATGTCCCTAATACAATGCCCACAGTAGTAGTGACCCTTGTTCAATGCCTACAGCAGTAGTGGCACTTATACATAATGTCCACAGCAGTGGTACCCCTTCTGCAGTGCCATCAGTAGTGGTGCCCCTTCTGCAATGCCCCCATTAGTAGTGACCCCAGTAGTAATGCCCCCTGTAGTAGTGCCCCCAAAAGTAATGCTCCCTGTATTAGTGCCCCCAGTAGTAATGCCCCCTGTAAAATTGCCCCCAGTAGTAATGCCCCCAATAGTAATGCCAACTGTAAAATTGCCCCCAGTAGTAATGCCCACTGTAAAATTGCCCCCAGTAGTAATGCCCCCAGTAGTAATGCCCACTGTAAAATTGCCCCCAGTAGTAATGCCCCCTGTAAAATTCCGCCCAGTAGTAATGCCCCCTGTAAAATTGCCCCCAGTAGTAATGCCCTCTGTAAAACTGCCCCTGTAATAATGCCCAGTAGTAGTGCCCCTGTAATAATGCCCCGAATTAGTGCCCCTGTAAAATTGCTCACAGTAGTAATGCCCCTGTAATAATGCCCCCAGTAGTAGAGCCCCTGTGATAATGCCCCCAGTAATAATGCCCCCAATAGTAGTGCCCCTGTGATAATTCCTCCAGTAGTAGTGCCCCCAGTAGTCCCTGTAGTAGTGCCCCTAGTAGCCCCTGTAGTAGTGACTCCAGTAGGCCCTGTAGTAGTGCCCCTAGTAGCCCGTGTAGTAGTGCCCCCAGTAGCCCCTGTAGTAGTGCCCCCAGTAGCCCCTGTAGTAGTGCCCCCAGTAGCCCCTGTAGAAGTGTCCCCAGTAGCCCCTGTAGTAGTGCCCCCAGTAGCCCCTGTAGTAGTGCCCCTAGTAGCCCCTGTAGAAGTGCCCCCAGTAGCCCCTGTAGCAGTGCCCCCAGTAGCCCCTGTAGAAGTGCCCCCAGTATCCCCTGTAGGAGTGCCCCCAGTAGCCCCTGTAGTAGTGCCCCAGTAATAATGCCCCCAATAGTAGTGCCCCTGTGATAATGCCTCCAGTAGTAGTGCCCCCAGTAGTCCCTGTAGTAGTGCCCCTAGTAGCCCCAGTAGTAGTGACTCCAGTAGGCCCTGTAGTAGTGCCCCTAGTAGCCCCTGTAGTAGTGCCCCCAGTAGCCCCTGTAGTAGTGCCCCTAGTAGCCCCTGTAGTAGTGCCCCCAGTAGCCCCTGTAGAAGTGTCCCCAGTAGCCCCTGTAGTAGTGCCCCCAGTAGCCCCTGTAGTAGTGCCCCTAGTAGCCCCTGTAGAAGTGCCCCCAGTAGCCCCTGTAGCAGTGCCCCCAGTAGCCCCTGTAGAAGTGCCCCCAGTATCCCCTGTAGGAGTGCCCCCAGTAGCCCCTGTATGAGTGCCCCCCAGTAGCCCCTGTAGTAGTGCCCCTAGTAGCCCCTGTAGAAGTGACCCCAGTAGTAATACCCCCAGTAGCCCCTGTAGTAGTGCCCCTAGGAGCCCCTGTAGAAGTACCCCTAGTAGCCCCTGTAGTATTGCCCCCAGTAGCCCCTGTAGAAGTGCACCCAGTAGCCCCTGCAGTAGTGCCCCCAGTAGCCCCTGTAGAAGTGCCCCCAGTATCCCCTGTAGGAGTGCCCCCAGTAGCCCCTGTAGAAGTGTCCCCAGTAGCCCCTGTAGTAGTGCCCCTAGTAGCCCCTGTAGAAGTGCCCCCAGTAGCCCCTGTAGCAGTGCCCCCAGTAGCCCCTGTAGAAGTGCCCCCAGTATCCCCTGTAGGAGTGCCCCCAGTAGCCCCTGTATGAGTGCCCCCCAGTAGCCCCTGTAGTAGTGCCCCTAGTAGCCCCTGTAGAAGTGACCCCAGTAGTAATACCCCCAGTAGCCCCTGTAGTAGTGCCCCTAGGAGCCCCTGCAGAAGTACCCCTAGTAGCCCCTGTAGTATTGCCCCCAGTAGCCCCTGTAGAAGTGCACCCAGTAGCCCCTGCAGTAGTGCCCCCAGTATCCCCTGTAGGAGTGCCCCCAGTAGCCCCTGTAGTAGTGCCCCCAGTAGCCCCTGTAGAAGTGCCCCCAGTAGCCCCTGTAGTAGTGCCCCCAGTAGCCCCTGTAGAAGTGCCCCCAGTATCCCCTGTAGGAGTGTCCCCAGTAGCCCCTGTAGGAGTGCCCCCAGTAGCCCCTGTAGTAGTGCCCCCAGTAGCCCCTGTAGAAGTGTCCCCAGTAGCCCCTGTAGTAGTGCTCCCAGTAGCCCCTGTAGAAGTACCCCCAGTAGCCCCTGTAGTAGTGCCCCCAGTAGCCCCTGCAGAAGTGGTGGACGGGAAGGAGTGTGGGGCGGGCGGTGCCATCTTGCCACTGTGCATGAGCGACAGGGTGGAGGGCGGACATTTTCCTCTTAGGAGAGTCACCAGCTTATGAGCTCTCTGCAGACATGCCCCGCTACAGGCTCCGCTCTATCCAGAGTGTGTATTACAACAGTGAGTATGGCTGTACATACCATTTCCAACAATAAACCACAAAGCCTAGTTAAGTTGCTTGGCTGGTCATTGGTTGCCTACAGAATTAACTGCTGATGTGTACAATATTCTGCTTAACAGTAAGGCTACACAAACATTCCTAACAGTTTTAATCAACCTGTGTAATTCACATGTGCCACAAATTAAATGGAGGATATGGCAAGCCTATATATTATATATTATATATATGGGATATGTCACAACACTATGGGCCTGATTCAGAGCCGCTCGTAAGCGGCCGCTCGTTCGTTACGAGCGATGTTTGCACAACTGCGCATGCGTACGGATCATAATACGCATGCGCGAACCAGTCAGTGCGGCCGAAAATTGTTTGTTCGCTAAATAGCGAATGCCTGCTATTTTGAGTGACAGGATGAGGCGTATGTGGGTGGTAACAGGGGAAGGTGCTTGAAAACGGGGAGTGGAGATCAGAACGCAGGCGTGCTTAAAAGTCAAAACGGGCGTTTTATGGGTGTGCATAATTAATACAGCAGCGTCATTGACCACGTCACTGGGTTATTTTATAGTCAGAACTGCTCGCATGATTGCGGTAGGAAAAACCAACCACAAGAATAGCGAGCAGTACATACGCTGGTCGATGTACTCGATTAATCTAATAAATAGCGGACATGACGTAGGATGCGAATGGCCAGGGGGCGTAGTTTTTAAAAAAACGACCGCAAGTTTTGTTCGCTCGTTCAGACCTAGAGGCGTGAACAGACCGCAAAGAGCGAACGGTTCATTTGAATAGCCACCCCTTGTTTCTGAACGAGCGAGCGCAAATAGCGTCCGGCTCTGAATCAGGCCCTATATTCATAATTCCTGCTTGATTGTTTTACTTATTTAAACTATGAACAATTTCTTTCTACATGTTTTATCATACAATTCTTACCATCAATATAAGTCACAATCACTGTTTAGCATAACCACAGATTTTATTTTGCGTGCCATAATCTGCTCATCTTTGTTACTTGAATCTCCCTGGCACCTTTTTTCCTAGGATTGCATCACACGTGAGTAACATTTCCAAACATAACATTTCCAAACATAAGAGAAATGATATATGACATGCAAAATTGTAATAAGCAAAAATAACATATATACCTAACATCATTTTATTGTCCCCTCAAAAAGATACCAAAAGGGTCACAAAGGTGCAGTGAATAGTGTCATCACTGCCCCGCCCCCGCTGCATACCTCCCAAGCGGAGGTCTTAGCAGCAGGATAGAGGTGAGTGGCTGCGACACACTTGGGGTGTGGTCGTTACACACTGGGACCATGACCACACCCCTCATACACCTGCCATATGCTGCGGTGAAACCTGCGTCCACAGTAAACGGCAGTGCAACACCTCACAATACCCCCAGCGAATGATAAACATCCCGATGATAGAAATGTTCTACCAAATGTTGATTTGAATGGTGCGCTGCTTAATACAGCATATTGTGCCAGTGAGTAATGGAGGGTCGGATACGATGACGTGATTCACCACAAATTATGTAATCAAGCCCCTGTACTGGGGAAGTGGGTGGGATCTGCAAGGCTAAGCTAGTATCTCTGAAGTTCAGGAGAGCTCTCTGAAATTCAGGAGTCTTCCAGACATCTTGAGAGAGTACCCGGTAATTTGCTGGTCAGCACAGGTCCTTACTCTATGTGAAAGGGTCAACCGGGTCGTAATTCCCAGGACTTAAACCCTGGTTTTTACCAGGGTCGAAGACCCGGGAATTTCGACCCGGGTTGACCCTTTCACACAAAAGAAATACCCAGGTTGATCCGCAAATTACTTGGTCCAAATGCTTGAACTGGGAATTTGCTTTTCTGTGTGAACAGGGATATAGGCTGGGCCTGGCAAATAAAAACAGTGCATCAAATGCTGGGTAAAAGCTGGGTTTGGGGCTTTTTTCTGTATGAAAGTGGTATTAGTGAATTTGTTAAAGCATTGGAAGCAAGCAAAGCATACTGCTGAGTCTCCCTGAATGTCAGACACACTCCCTGATCTCCCTGACTACATGGAGAGTGTAGCAATCTATGCTGGGCTGGCTGGGAGTACCACAGTGATTATGACATCATTGGTCAGAGTACATCTTCCTATTACATGTGCACCTTACTCCACTATCTACTGTAGCTGTTATATTTGAAAACATTTAATATGTACATGTGTGTATGTCACGTGTATGTATATATAAATATATGCACTTTGATCCATTCCAGCTGCTGGGATGCTACTCCAGGTAGATCACTGAAGATAATATTCAGGTTACTGCATACAAAAACCTTTTTAAGGACAGCACTCACCAGTCTTCTTCGTGGAAAATACACAATTGTATTAGCAATATAACATACAGGTGGTCAAGGTTTCAGTCATATTTATGACCTTTGTCAAGACAGCATCATCCTTATCATAGCTCCATGAGAAGTAGATGCCTTAACTACTACCTGAATGCAGTACATAGCCCTGGTCATCATCTTGAGTGATCTCACCTAAGACACTTATTAGACAAACAATTATCTCCCTAGAAGATGCATAAGAGTACTATAGCACATCAGCCACAAAGATATATGTTATCTGTATTAGAATATACTCAAAAAGATCACAAACTCACCTCATGTAGTCTGTAGGTGATTGAAATATCAATTGCATTCCACTGTGGAATGCATGAATCTCATTGGGGAGACGTTACTTCAGGGTCTGCTTCATTCACCAAATAGGAGCATATGTGTTCTTTGTGTGTCAATGTGGAACGCTCTATAGAGAGCAACAGGACATTACATCACTTTCTGGATACATAGCCTCAAGTCTCGGCTGTCACATTAAACACAGATGCGCGGAAACAATTTAGCTTGCAGAGCATCTATATAACCAGTATTAATGGTGCTCATCTCTCATTAGATTGATATATTGTCACAGGCAGACACCTATATAAATAACAACTGTCTCTTAAGTGGAAGCCATCTAGACCTTACAATACAATTAAACAGCAAAACCTCCATATACAGTATTAGTAGTAACTAGATGACCACTGATCATATCAGTACATTAAGGCAGAGCATCTATAGACAAAAACATATACTTATAATATAACATACACAAACAAACCATTTACAATCAAAATCAATACACGGATGAATTGCTGCAGTGCAGACTCTCTAATAGATTACACTACAAATTATAAAAATACATTTAGAGGATTTATTTCATGTAGACCACTTGGTGCAATTGTATCCATTTTATGGATCCACTAACATTCTCACCTCAAAAGGGCTTCACACCTGTTTGCCCCCATGATTAGGCTGTGGCAATCAATCACCATTGATCTTAGACTTGAAAGCTGGTGATTTGCCAATATGAAGTGCCGGACCACTGGTTTATCTGATTGGAATGCAGTTAAAATACAGATGGAGGGGATTCTGGAGTCAGAATGCCGGCGCCGGAATCCCGACACCTGTCAGAATACCAGCATTGGCATCCCGACTGCCGAAATCCCGAAGGTAAGTAATATGGTTAGGGGGAGGGTTAGCATTAGGGTTAGACGTTAGGGTTAGGCACTAGGGGCAGGATTAGGGTTAGGCACTAAGGGGGGAGAGTTAGACACTAAGGTCTTTCCTCCCCTGACCTCTCCCCCTCTCTCCTCACACTTGTCTCCAACTGTCTCTCTGCGATGTCTTCATGGATGTCCCAGCGCTTTCTTAAAGTTAACATGTCTGAGACTGAGCTGATCATCTTCTCACCCTCCCATATAACCTCACTTTCCACAATTTAATTATCTATTAACGGCACAACTATCTTCTCTAGCCCCCAAGTGCGCTGTCTTGGAGTTATCCTTGACTCCTCACTCTCCTTCAAATCACACATTCAGCGTCTCTTACAGTCCTGCCGCCTCCATCGCAAAAATATTCCAGGATCAGACCATTTCTTCTTTTGGCGTCGGTATTTCGACTGCTGGCATCCCGTCCGCTAGCATATAAACTGCATCCCCTCTGTCTCAGAGGAGAAAACAGATGTTAGATTATCCACCATCCTAAAACCAACCCTGGATCCCAGTTTCTGTTTCTACAATAATCTTTTTATTGGCTTCTACCTGACAACCATATATATACTTTATGCTGCTTATAGTCATTAGAGACTGTTTCCAACTTGATCCTTTTAATACTTATCAAATCCTTTTTGAATTTTTCCACTTGAGTTTGTATCTCTATCCACTTCTCAGATTTGTCTTCTAACAAAATAACTTTACTTGTAATATTAAATTTCTCAAGCTCCTCTCTGATTTTATTAATCTCATCTTCGACCTTGTCAATAATGATTAAAATGTGGTCTAAGGAGCATTTATTTAGAATCCCGCACCAACGGCTGCAGAAGACCGAGTTTGATCTACCTATTAGGGGGACGTAACTCACCCTATGTCCAATCTTGATTGGTGCAGGAACAGGAAGTCCTTCCCATCTAGGGTATATAAGAACAGTGAGGAGACACAACCAGCATGCTATGAGGAAGACTCCAAGGTCGAAACGCATTAGCAGCTGCAGGTGTGCATGTCTTGAAGTGACCAGACCAACTATCCAAGGACATTACAAGCATTGGGACCCTGTGGTATTTTTTTCTGACCAGGATTATCTAGTACCGATAACCTAAGGGTCCCAGTGCCCACCATTGAGGTATGTGTCAGTCATTTCTTGACTCAGTGATCAATATACATTTTTATCTTTCCCTCATTGAAGAGTAACTGTACTGATTTTATATGTAAATATTTGAAAGCAATTTTTGTCCCTCGCAGAAGGGTCTATATATCTATTGATCCCGTCCTTTGAGGAAGTGTGTTTGACTTTCTTTTAACTGTGTCATTGTTATAATTTATGTGATATTATATATGTATAGTAAAATAAATTCTTTTTTTACTTTTAAATATTGTATGAGCCTAAATTAGGTATTTATTATCCAGCGCTAGTGTGATTTTCCACCCTACTTATTCATACCCTATGTCCTTGTAATGCTGGGTACACACTATACAGATATATCTGCAAATGATGGTCATTTATACACACTGAAGGGCCATCATATGCTTTTGGCCCGGGACCCGGCGGCCGGAGGATGGGTTGGGGGCATGTCCGCCCCCCTTCCCGCTGCCTCTGCTGCATGTGTGCATATATTTGGAGATAAATCTGCCATTGGCTCTGCAGCACAGCAGACGTGATATGTCTGTGAACAATGTCGTGGTACACACTGGCCGATAAATTGATCGGCCAATATATCTGTCAGCTTAAATGTCCTAGTACTTTATGGTAAAGATCAATCTCTGATACTGATGGTAGTGAAGAGAAATCACTCTGATTGAAAAGGACTCTCTCTGCGTCATCATCTGCAATCAATTAGGGCAATTCTGAGTTTTGCAGATGATTGTCTAAAAAAAAATCAACAAAGTATGGGATTCACCGATTGCTGATTCTGACCAAAAAGTGATCAGAATTGGATTGTCTAACATGTTGGAATTCGCTAACCAATCGGGGCTGTAGATTGATAGTGTATGGTACTGATTTTGCAGACCGTCACTAATATAATAATGAGCTTTTCACGATTGGCAGATCTATTCTATGGTGAAAATTATTTGTGAATCACATAATTGGTGAATCTTGCTGATGTACAGTATGGGCCCCATTAGGCTTAACAACAAGCTTTCGGCTTCACAAAGTAATTTCTCATCCATAAATTAAGTTTTATCTTGTGTCATTATGTTACTTGCCAAAATTAAACAAATCGTAATAGAAGAAGATAAACAAAATATGGAAAGAGTATAGATCCAAAAGTGTATTTAGATAAAGATAATCTAATATGATCTAACAAAGCCAAACAAAAAAATTTATTTTTGTTTACATAGTATATCACATCAGACAAGACTGACTATCCATCACAATATATATCCCACCTAGTAGATGATCTATCAAAAGATAATACAGCTTATCACAATGTAGATAGCTTAATCCTAATTAGCTATATTAAATGTAGGATCATGTCCTTTATTCAGGAAGTCACACAATCACACTGTAAGGCACAAATTTCCTTTTTGCAATGTAGAGAGACAGGCACTTCACCATCATCATCCAGACAAACTAGTTAATATCTGGATAAAATATAAAACAGCTCTCATAAGAAAACCATATGTAATTTTCTAATATATATATATATATATATATATATATTTATATATATATATATATATATATATATATATATATAGACTTTTGGGTATGCCGACACTCCCCTGCTGTCATCCTGACGAATATATATATATATATATATATATATATAATCTAAACACAGGATGGCACACACATTTCTGAGTTTCCAATACCTGGGGTGCAAACCTCAGTACTCCAG
Source organism: Taudactylus pleione (assembly GCA_031769625.1). Lineage (NCBI taxonomy): Eukaryota > Metazoa > Chordata > Amphibia > Anura > Myobatrachidae > Taudactylus > Taudactylus pleione. Next base: position 4,949,901 of record JAUIMM010000706.1, on the reverse strand, counting down.
AAAATTTTTTTTGGAGGCAGCACATTTATAATCCCATAAAAAATTGAGAGCACTCACCAGGACTTCTGCTTAATCGTAGATTTATTCCTCACATTAAAGGCACAGAAAAGTCAACTTTTCGGTCATACTAGGTGACCTTCCGCAGGACATATAGACCCAGACACAGGACAAGACAGCAGTATATCCCTTAGTGCAAACCACACTCTTTAAATACCCACAAAATCTAATCACATGGGACACCACCAGAAGTGACATCATCAATCAATCCAATATACTGCTGTCTTGTACTGTGTCTGGGTCTATATGTCCTGAGGAAGGTCACTTAGTATGACTGAAACATCGACTATTTTGTGTCTGTAATAATGTGAGTAATAAATCTCCGATTAAGCAGGTGAGTACTCCCAATTTTTTATGGGATTTTATATATATATATATATATATATATATTTTATTTATTTACAGTTTCTTATATAGCGCAGCATATTCCGTTGCGCTTTACAATTGTAAACATTAATAGAAAGACAGATATATAGGTAGGAAGGCCCTGCTCGCAAGCTTACAATCTATAGGGAAATAGGCATTGAGACACAAGGATAGGTGCTATATATTGCATTTTGGTCCAGCCAGAATGCACAGTTGCATGACCCATTTACACCGGAATGTCGGCCAAATGTCATGAGGATGTGAGAGAAAGACGATGTGTGAGGTTGACTGTGGACTGTGAAAGGGGATGTAATTACATATGGAGGCTATGAAGGTTATGTGGGTGGTTCTGGGATCTGATAAGCTTGCCTGAAGAGGTGAGTTTTCAGGGATCGCTTGAAGGATTGGAGACTAGAGGAAAGTCGTATTGTGCGTGGTAAGGCATTCCATAGAGTGGGTGCAGCCCGAAGAAAGTCCTGTAACCGTGAATGGGAGCAAGTAATGAGTGGGGATGAGAGACGCAGATCTTGTGCTGAGCTGAGAGGTCGGGTAGGGAGATATTTAGAAATGAGTGAAGAGATGTATGTTGGTGTGGTTTGGTTAATAGCCTTATGTGTAAGTAAGAGTATTTTGTTTTGAATACGGTAGAAAACAGGCAACCAGTGAAGGGACTGACAGAGCAGGGCAGCAGACGATGAACATTTGGCAAGGAAGATAAGCCTTGCAGCTGCATTCATAATTGATTGTAATGGAGATAGCCTGTTTTTGGGAAGACCAGTAAGGAGGCTATTGCAATAGTCAATACGGGAAATAATAAGTGCATGGATTAGAGTTTTTGCAGTGTCTTGTGTGAGATATGGTCGAATTTTGGATATGTTTTTTAGATGTATGTAACATGATTTTGATGACACCAAGGCAGCGAGCTTGTGGGGCAGGGTGGATTGTCGAGTTGTCAACAGTGATAGAGAGATTAGTTTGGTAACCATTATTGGCTGGTGGAAATATAACTAATTCTGTTTTAGAAATTATAAGTTTCAGGTGGCGAGATGACATCCAAGATGAAATTGCAGAAAGACATTCAGTGACACGGACCAGTACAGATGGTGATAAATCTGGGGAAGATAGGTAGATTTGAGTATCATGTGCATACAGATGGTACTGAAATCCAAAAGAGCTGATTAGTTTGCCAAGAGAGGAGGTATAGATAGAGAATAACAGAGGCCCTAAGACAGAGCCTTGCGGTACTCCAACTGATAGAGGTAGTGAAGAGGAGGCAGAATCAGAAAAACGAACAGTAAAAGAGCAATCAGATAGGTAGGAAGAGAACCAAGAAAGAGCTGTGCCCTTAAGACCTATGGATTGTAGTGTTTGTATGAGAAGAGAGTGGTCAACAGTGTCAAAAGCAGCAGAGAGATCTAGAAGAATTAGGAGTGAGTAATAGCCTTTAGCCTTGGCAGTGACCAGATCATTTACTACCTTAGTCAGTGCTATATATATATAGTCCCAGAGTCTGGCACTCTAAAAAAAAATGCATACCTTGGTCCGGTGCCGCCATAAAAAGTCCATGTACTATTCTCCATAGGTGCGACACTCAGATACAAAGAAATGCAAGGCAAATCTCATAATTATCAACGTTTCAGTTTATAAAGAAAACTGTCTTCAGGAATACTGAAGACAGTTTTCTTTATAAACTGAAATGTTGATAAGTGATATTTGTCTCGCATTTGATTATATCTGAGTGCCGCACCTATGGAGAATAACATATATATATATATATATATATATATATATATATGAAATATAATAATGTCCGGCGCTCCTGCAGTACATCAATACAGCTAGCCCGGTGCCTCTCCTAAAGCATGTAATATGTCCACAAAAAATGGATGGCACTCTGGGTCTTATTTATGCTGAAAAAAATCTCCCAAACACTGGAGTACTGATGGTCAACGTTTCAGGGCGCAAACCCTTTTATCAAGAAAAGTGTATAATAAAAATAACATACCTTTAATAGTGTTCACCTCGTGTGTCGTTTCCTCCTGCTGCCGCGAATCCCGACAGAGACCCGATGATGTCACATGTGGCACCGGCGTCTCGGCGTCTCCAGGGGGCATGGCCAATGTGATGTTTACCTTCACCATGGTGACTGTTTAAAAACAATAATAAAATGAGCGCACTGACAGAGAGATAGCAATAAACTTGATCAACCAATGTCACGCAGATAGAGAACTAAACTGCAGGTCTCTAGATGCCAATGTATCTAATGGACTATTTAGGTAAAACAATATATAAACAAAGGCCTATTGTGAAAAAGCAATGGCCCGAATCCTGGTTCTACTAATTTGGGCCATTACTTTTTCACAATAGGCCTTTGTTTATATATTGTTTTGCATTAATATCCATTTCTTTAGATATTTTGTGTGTACATTAGACTGATCAGAAATATACTTTCATCTTGTCAGCATGACGTCTGTTGTTAGGCAGGTATTTACTGTTATACCTAGATAGTCCATTAGATACATTGGCATCTAGAGACCTGCAGTTTAGTTGTCTATCTGCATGACATTGGTTGATCAAGTTTATTGCTATCTCCCTGTCAGTGCGCTCATTTTATTATTGTTTTTAAACAGTCAACATGGTGAAGGTAAACATCACATTGGCCACGCCCCCTGGAGACGCCGGCGCCACATTTGACGTTATCGCGTCTCCGTCGGGATTCGCGGCAGCAGGAGGAAATGACACGAGGTGAACACTATTAAAGGTATGTTATTTTTATTATACACCTTTCTTGATAAAAGGGTTTGCGCCCTGAAACATTGACCATCAGTACTCCAGTGTTTGGGAGATTTTTTTCTGCATAAATAAGACCCAGAGTGCCATCCATTTTTTGTGGACATATTACATGCTTTTATTATTATTATTATTATTATTATCGTTTATTTTTATATGGCGCCACAAGTGTTCCGCAGCGCCTTACAAAGTACATAAACAAATAGATTGATTTACAGTGACTTACAGTACAGTACAATACAATACATTACAGGACATGGATAATATACATTGCTACATTCACGACCATAACACCCAGATAAGCAACAATGCAAAGCAATCAAGTGTTAGGTGCCCTGGTAGAGAGTAAGAAGTAGATGAAGGTATAGTAAGGAGATGCACAAGAGGGTAGAGGGCCCTGCTCATAGGAGCTTACATTCTAAGGGGGAGGGACAGACAGACAGGGGTGAAACAGATGAGGTAGGCAGGGAGAGAGGAGTATGTAGCAGCAAGTTAAGATGAGAGCTGGAAGGCTTTGATGAAATAGTGGGTCTTGAGAGCACGTTTGAAGGCTTGTAGAGAGGTGGAGAGTCTGATGGGAAGCGGGAGAGAGTTCCAAAGGTGGGGAGCAGCGCGGGCAAAATCTTGTAGGCGGGAGTGGGAGGAAGTAATCAATTGGCATGAGAGGCGGCGTGCATTTGTTGAACGAAGAGGGCGGACAGGAGAGTGGAGGGAGATGAGATCAGAGATGTAAATAGGAGAGGAATGGCTGAGGGCTTTGTAAGTGAGTGTGAGAACCTTAAATTGCGTTCTAAAGGGGAAGGGGAGCCAGTGGAGGGCTTGTAGGAGAGGGGAGGCAGATGCAGAGCGTTTTGAGAGGAAGATGAGCCGAGCAGCAGCATTGAGGACAGACTGGAGAGGGGAGAGAAGGGATTTGGGGAGGCCAGATAGGAGAAGGTTACAGTAGTCCAATCTGGAGATGACCAATGAGTGTATGAGGGTTTTAGTGGCATCCTGGGTGAGAAAGGGTCTAATCTTGGAAATATTTTTAAGATGAAAGCGACAGGACTGTGAGAGATTCTGGATATGTGGTTTGAAGGAGAGGGAGGAGTCCAGGATAACTCCAAGACAGCGCACTTTGGGGCTAGAGGAGATAGTTGTGCCATCAATTGATAAAGAAATGGTGGGAAGTGTGGTTATGTAGGGGGGAGAGAAGAAGATAAGCTCAGTCTTAGACATATTAAGTTTAAGAAATCGCTGGGACATCCAGGAAGAAATGGCAGAGAGACAGTTGGAGACACGAGTGAGGAGAGAGGGAGAGAGGTCAGGGGAGGAAAGGTAGATCTGAGTATCATCAGCATAGAGATGATATTGGAGGTCAAAAGAGCTGATTAGTTCACCTAGTGAGGATGTATAGAGTGAGAAAAGGAGTGGTCCAAGAACAGAACCTTGGGGAACACCCACTGCAAGAGGCTGTGGGGGAGAAGAGGAGTCATGAGAGGAGACAGAGAAGGATCGGTCAGAGAGGTAGGAGGCTAGCCAGGAGAGGGCAGTGTCACGCACACCAAGGGAGTGAAGGATTTGCAGAAGGAGAGGGTGGTCCACAGTGTCAAAAGCAGCAGAAAGGTCAAGGAGAATGAGCAGAGAGTAGTGGCCCTTGGATTTAGCAGCAAGGAGGTCATTGCTGACTTTTGTGAGGGCAGTTTCAGTGGAATGGAGAGAGTGGAAGCCAGACTGAAAAGGGTCAAGGAGGGAATGAGAGGAAAGAAAGGTGGTAAGGCGCTTGAAAACAACACGCTCAAGGAGCTTGGAAGCAAAAGGGAGGAGAGAGATGGGACGGTAGTTGAAGAGAGTGTTAGAATCAAGGGTTGTTTTTTTTAGTATGGGGGAGACAAGGGCATGTTTGAATGCAGACGGGACAGTGCCTGATGATAGGGAGAGATTAAAGAGGTGGGCAAGATGGGAGCAGGCAGAAGGAGAGATGTAGCGGAGGAGACGTGAAAGGATAGGGTCAAGGGGGGAGGTGGAAGGGGGGGAGGACTGGATGAGGGACATGACTTCCTCTCCAGATACAGGGGAGAAGAAAGTTAGAGTCGGTAAAATTGAAGGAGAGGGGTGATCTGCTTTAGGAGAGGCACCGGGCTAGCTGTATTTGTGGATATATATATATATATATATATATATATATATATATTTATGCATAAAGATTGGATCTGTTTAAGAGCGCCTATGTGCTAAACAAAGTGCTGTGCATTAATAATGATAAAAAGCTAATTCAGGTAGGTCAGGTATTTGTGTAGTATTTATACCAAAAAAGTGCCTAGTGCAAATATGAATTTTTTTTAGTAATTAATATAAACCAATATTATCCCCTAATAAAGTGCAAATAGTGTAAGAATCAAAACTGTTCTCTGACTAAAAAAAATAATTTATTTTAAAGCAAATTAAAAAGAGAGGATAAATAAATATATGGTATACAACTATAAATCACGTACTGTATACAATAATTTAATGTCTTTCAAAGACCCATATATTAAAGCTTTTCAAATAAATAAATGAACACTATAATAAAAGACATCACAAATGGTATATTAAAAGAGGCTTGAAGAAGTCTGATTGGCAGATGAAACGCGTTGGATGCTCCTCTTACCTTTCATGAACTTATTACCACTATATCAGATAAGCTGCAGAAGCCTCTTTTAATATACCATTTGTGATTTATTTTATTATAGTGTTTAGGGGATAATATTGGTTTATATTAATTACTAAAAATGTTTTCATATTTGCACTATGCACTTTTTGTTATAAATACTACACAAATACCTGACCTACCTGAATTAGCTTTTTATCATTATTTATTTATTTATGCACAGCACTTTGTTTAGCACATAGGCGCTCTTAAACAGATCCAATCTTTATGCATTTCTATTAACAACAAATCACCACTGTTGTATTCTTTCTGTTTGAGCTGACACCCACACTATAGGGGAGTGCTATATACACACATTTTTGTATTTTAAAAAGGTATATATTTATAACAAATACGTTTTATATATTTACTTCTGACTGATAAGTTTTTTAAAAAGAACAGAAATTTTCTTTATTGAATTGAGTAAGGGTGTGGATTATCTTTTGGCGCTGTGTCCTTTCATTTTTACTATATATATATATATATATATATATATATATATACTGTATATGTTTTGTCCATAGATGCAGTGCCTTGATGTAATCAATGATGTGGCCAGTGGACATCTAGTTGCTATTAATATGTGGGGGGTTTGCTGTTTAGTCCTATTGTAAGTTCTAGATGGCTATCTATGTAAGTGACAGAGGTTATTTATATAGGTGTTTGCCTGTGATATTACTTTAATCTATTGAGAGATTTAACAATTTAACAAAAGTTGAACAAGCATGTGTGTACGTGTGTTATTTCCAGATTTTTTATATTTAATATAATGGAACAGGATCTTAGGAACTCTTTACCACTTTTTGTAGACCACTCACGTTTCAGACATGCCACTGCAGGGGTCCTAATATACTTCAATCCCCACACCATTTTTCTTTACAGTTTGTTTTTAGAGGATCCAGTTCTGCATAACCAGTTTGGGATTGGATACCACTATAACAGGAACCTCACAATAATTCTCCCCCTTTTTCCAGTGGAAACCAAGCTACATAGTACTGGATTTCATTGAGGAACTTGGAAGAGGAATCTTGACCGCCGGCCCAAATTAGAACACCCCTTCCCTCTTCTGTCCTGCCCCTCCAGTCGCGTTTGGGTGTGAGATCCAGAGTAAAGCACATTTGTATACACACATATGCATTCAGCCTGTTTTCTGGGCATGCACAGAACCAAGAAACACAAATAATATCCTGCACAGGATAAAATTGTAATTCAACTTATAGACCAGCAATTTAGTACATTCTATTACTTAGTTACCAAATTTTGTATATAGCTTGAGGTGCTCCCTGGAATCGAATATCAAGTACTCAAAAAAGCACCCTTCCATTGGCCTCGGCCAATGTTCAGCAAGTGATTCCTTTGTGGGGCACTCATTTCTAATAAATTAATTGATGTCAGGAAATATACATAATTACAATATAACTTTTAATCGGTTCCCTCATTAAAGAGATTGGGCATCATTTTGACTCTGAGTGTGAAAATATGACAGAGTCACCCATCAATAAACACCCATAAATACCATATAGTTGATATCAGAAAATTAACATAATTAAAACATAATTTTTAATCGGATCCTTCTTTAAAAGAAATTGGGAATTATTATGACTCCGATTATGAAAACATCACCCATCAATAAGCACACATAAATATCATATCCATCAATAAGCACACATAAATATCATATCCATCAATAAGCACACATAAATATCATATCCATCAATAAGCACACATAAATATCATATCCATCAATAAGCACACATAAATAGATGTGTATGAAATAATTACCTTGTGGTGATCATATTTAATCATTAACAATATATCCCCTAATGGTTAAAATAGGCAGGTTTAGCAGTTAGTATATTCACTCCCTTTCTTCATTAATTCATTTATGTAGTAGCACTATATGCAACCAACATACACATAAATTAGAATTTAAACACTATAATGCTTCTAAAAACGGTTTTGATAAATGTTGCAGGTATAATATATACATACAGGACAGTAGTGGTGTAAGTTCATCCCCGGCGCCCAGAGGCAAGTCATAATTTGGTGCCCCCCCATCACAGCTGCTGACACTGTAATATAGCATTTCGCAAGCAGATACACCCGCAGTTGCACACAGAATATAGGCCATGGAGGAGTGAGACAGAGAGTTGTGAGTGAGGAGGGTGCCGGACGTGTCACACTGACAAAAGAAGCTGCTGAGGAGCAGCAACACCAATGAGTATAGATACAGGCTATAGATAGACGGAGGCGGCAGCTGATGATCTGACACGGAGCTCTCCACTAGTGTATGGTGGCTTCTCTTGTGCCGGGAAGAGGTGCCATGGATTGGGCGGCCGTAACGGTACACTCCGGGTACATAGTTACAGCCCTAAGTGAGGTGAATATATTGAGGGCAATGGAAGAGGTGCCCCTTCAGTGCTGGAGCCTGGGGGCAGGCGCCTCCATTGTCTCCCATAGTTCTGCCCCTGCAGGACAGACATATTCTCAATGTACTTTTGTTATATGAGAGATAGTTTGTTTTATGTATCTCTGTCTTTCTCTCAACCATAAATGCCAGCAATTCAGTATCATGTATTAGAAACAAATAATAGACAATAAATAAGAAATAAATGACACATCTAGTCATGTATACAATGTTGTAGCCCCTGTCTCCTATGATTATTAATTATACTTCATGGAAAAACAATTGGGGGAAAATACATGAACACTGCTATTCATAAATGAGCTGGCAGCAAGAACCAAAGAGGTTCAAAAAGGATAGATAAATGGTTAGGTGTGGTGTGAAGGTCCGGTTCCTTCTGCTTTCCCAGGTCTTCAAATTGAGCGGACCTGGGATGAGAGAGGAACACAAGGCAGCACTGTTGGAAACAAAAGGGAATCATGGGGGACAGTGCTCCTGTGTATTGTGTTAGGTGGGCCTTGTTACTTAAAGTATTGCAGGAGCCGGATGCGCCATCGGGGTAAGTCGCGACCCACCTGAAAGAGAAAAAAATCTGCATGTTTTAAGCTACTGAAACTGGTCTAATATAAACCCAATTCTGCAAGAGCGCTATATGCATTTTCTCATGCCGTACATACAATACTCAAGCTTTTTGATACAAATGCAGTAGGTATAAGGCCTTGTAGCGTATATAAAAAGCTAGGAAAGTCTGATACATAGGGTAAAAAAATATCTATAATCTGATCAAACAGATTAAATATGTAACTATAATAAGAAAAGAAAAAGTAGGTAAATGAGGTAAAAGAATGTGTGTAATATTTTCGATACACTCCACCTCTGAAGTCCTTGGAGGTCCTAACACTACATTTTGAAAAAAGAATTATGTTGGAGTCTAATTTCTAGCTAAGTGCTATTTGTAAACATGGATGCCAATATCCAATTTCATTGTGTCAGATTGTATGCAGACCTTGAGTTTAGCGCTTACTGGCAGCAAAACGCAAGCATGTTTATAACTTCATGCCTGCATAAAAAAAATTAAATTGAAAAAGAAAGGAAGCTAAAATAAAATACAACACAGAAAACAATTTGAGTAAAGAAAAAGACTAGTGGAATTCTGTATCCTCCCCACCCCCCCTTTCCAGGCACCTGCAAAGCTCACAAAATCTGAAACAGCCAAACACGATATTTCAACAATCTGTTAAACACTGAAACCAGCCCGCGTTTTTCCATTAACACTGCAATCAATTTTAAACAGCCATTTAAAGCTGCTGTAATACTTGTAACATAATAGCAATAATCTGCAGATGAGTTTTCCTGCTTGTTTTTATCTTTTCTTGCACAAGGTAAAAAAAACAAAAAAACCTTTTGTACTAGCACAAAACCAGTCGTTGTTCAGTTAAAATGTATATATTATTTGCTTAAGAAAATATAATATTGTCTGTACAGAGTGATATATATATTTATACATAATGTATAAATATATATAACTTTTATGTGATCAATTGCTACAGTACTTTAAAATCAGGTTTAGTCATTTAGAGCAGTGATATCATATCCTAGTGGCATATTACTGACTACATAATTTTGACAAATTTTCTCTATTGAGAAAAAATGTCATAAATATTAAACAAGATTCTATTCTATTTTAAGTAGATAAATGTGTGAGTGATTCAAGCACAGGATTCCTGGAAATGTGGAACTAACACAGTTATAGAAAATGCCAGTAATCTAAATAGTCAAGTGTAACAACAAGTAGGTAATATGAAATTCAGATATGTATGGGCTTTTTATGTTACTCTCATTTAGGCCATACGGAGTATAAAATGAAAGTGGCATTATATAATGAGCTACAAAAGCATGAAAACATTAAGATATTGCAGATAAAGCTGTGATGTATAAAGAGTGATGGCAACATCTGCTGAGCCTTCACCTGTGGCCAGAGATCTGTCCTGCAAAGCTGAGATGCATACCAGTGATGGGCAGTGGCCACCGAGCCTTCATTTGTGGCCAGAGATCCATCCTTCAGACCTGAGATGTATATCAGTGATGGGCAGCAGCTGCCGAACCTTCACCTGTGGCCCCAGATCCGCCCTGCAAAGCTGTGATGTATACCAGTGATGGCCAGCCCAAATGGTTTAAAAATAACTACATAATCATACACCATGGGTGTAGCGGGTAAGTTCAGATGACCAATGGGAGACTGAGATGATGCAAACAAGTAATCTTTTTATTCCAGGTTTGAAAAGGCAGACCCAGGGTAATGGCTTCTTACAAAAGGCAAACACAGTTCAGGAACAATAAATCAACTTAAATGAGACAGCAGTTTAAAAGAGCAGAGTATTCCCAGTACAGTCATGGTTCAGATTGTCCAGCATAGAGAGAGTTGCTGAAGGTGCAACCTCTCCCTCACATTTCCAATGACTAACTAAACTTGCCAGGTTTTTATACCTTAGCTGGTCTTAATTGAGTTAAGGATGTGGTTCCTCCCTGGCTACAGGAGGTTAACCCTTTTGTCAGAATGTGGGAGAGACCCACTCTGTCACAATGGGAACACCCCTATTTTTTCCTCTCAAAAGCAAAAATATTACTATTATGTGTTTACCCACCAACGGCAGATGCGATGGCACAATATAGATTACACTGCATGATCTGGTGTATGACCTCCTGATATATCTTTCCCCCGTTGCATCCAGAAGCATTGTGTCGGTCACCGGATCTTCAGATCTGCCTGCACTGTTGGCAGATCAGAAGATGCAATGAACGACGCACTCGATCGTGCAATAGTGCAAGCACACTGGATTATATGGACGATTTGGTGTTCCGATTCGCCACAAAATGGCAAATTGTCCAATATATCATCTAGCATGTACCCAGCTTAACATAAAACCAGTTGCAGAGCATTCAAAAGCTGTCACATAATGTCACAGTGTGGGAAAATATATTTGGCACCATTGGTATGCTTGGTAAAAGAGTACTTGACATAAGTGGGGCTAAAGTGTATGTGAGGCGCTTATTCTAATATGGCACCTTGGTGATCTTCCCATTCCACAGAGGTCATGGATCCATTTCTCCTTGGATTTCATCACATACTTTCCCAGGTTCAATATAACATTACCATCCTTGTGGTAGTGGATGAAGAATGAGTCTACATCACACCCTTGAAAAACTTGGTGTCGGCATTCCAACAATCTTTACCAAAGAGTTCTTCCAACTTTCTTTGGTAATTTTCTCCGACTGAGACGGCCAATTTGCAGCTACATTTTAGAAAGCCTTCTGCAATGGGCTGAGAATTTCACTCCAGGTCTTGCCCAGGTACCGCCCCCCACTGGAATGGACAGATGGAGCATGCTAACCAATCCCCCAAGTAGTTCCTATGGTGCTTTGTTTCAAATGTGGAATAACCTGATACTGGATATGGGCATATCGTCAGTTTCCTCTGGTGGTTATCCTGACTTTCCATTCTCCTTTTGGGGATACTTCTGCAGGCTAGATGTTCAGGATCTCTAGGGATTCGTCATGGTCTGTGGAAGAGCCTGCTGAATTGGCAGAGAGGGTCATAACTAGAGATGAGCGGTTTGATTTTGACTCATTTTTTTTATATAAATTAGTGCAAGTTTGTATTAGTTTTGATTTATCTTATTGGCTATCCAAAACACATAAGGGTCGGATAGCCAATATGATGTTGTTTTTGAGATCTAAGTAAAACCGAACCGCTCATCTCTAGTCTTAATTATCCAAAAATGGTTTGTGGAACAGAGGAGACAGGAAGGCTCATTATTCACAGTGCAGACACAACATCACCATGAAGATGCCCTCATTGTACTGTAAGTGGAGCCTGAGTATTTATGTCTCTATCCAATCAGTGGCAAGATAAATACGGCAGCAGGCTCCAGCTACCACTTTCCTTCTATTTATTGACTTTTGGTTAGATGTACTGGTGAGAGATAAAGTGGAGAGGGATAAAGTACCAACCAATAAGCTCCTAACATTTTTCAAAAACAACCTTTAACATTACAGTTAGGAGCTGATTGGTTGGTACTTTATCCTTCTCCACTTTATCTCTCTCCTAGGCTTAGTACATCAACCCCCTAAAGCTTTTCTTCTCACATTTCTATGTTCTCCATTTCACAGTCTTGAATTAGCCTAGAGGTTGCGTGAATCCTTGCGTGAATAAACCTTTTACAAAATAACAATAAATTTAAAAAAAGATGTTCAGTCACTGGCATCTGAACCTTAAGAAACTTGTGAAGAACCCTGGGCTCCTCCTTTTTATTTTGATTATAAATTATTTATTATTTATTAGAAGAAACTTAAAATGGTGTTGTAAATTTATGTACGGGATGGGTACGGGATGCCGGCACACAAGATCCTGGTGGTCAAAATCCCAATTCAGGCACCCCGACAGAGTTAGGGTACCGACACCTGTCACTAGGTATCCTAACCCTCCCCCTCTCCTTACCCTAACCCTCCCTCTCCTCAAAACATTGTCTAATCTGAATGATGCTGAGTAGAAGACCTTGTCAGATGGACAGGACTCTATTCTGGAACTTATTGAGGGGTTAGATGCCTGAATCTAACCCCCCCCCCCCAGTGCCTAAACCTAATCTCCCCCTCCCTGTACCCTAAACCTCACTCTTCGTGCCTAACCCTCCCCCCAGTGCCTAACCCTCCCCCCATTACTTTCAAGATGCTGCGCCGGGATTCTGACAGGTGTGGGGATTTCGGCACCAATTTTTTAAGCACCGCCATCCCCCGTATCGGGATACTTAACGTATACCTTTATGTACACTAGTATTGCAAATTATTGATAGGACTGGAGAATAAATGTGCCTGTGTAATAATATTTTGATAGCTGAATAGAATATTTTCATTGGATGGAAATGCAACCTGTATAACACCAAAACAATTTCCATTTAGGATTAATAGGACATGCTATAAATCCATTCACATGATCATAGTCCAACAGCACTAATAGTAGCCTCATTCTGGCCATTCAGTCGAAGCACCAAAAACACTTGTATGGTCCAATCTGGGATCTGGTCGCGCGGTCAGCACTGGAACAGTGAACATCATAATGTCTGTGGAGACAGAGAAAGCTAGCTAAATATCACATATGAAGAGATGGGATAAGAGCCATGGAATCTCATGATGAATGTTAAATCTTGTTTCTTTAAAAGTCCTTGGTTAGACTCCACTGAAATATGAGGTGCAGCTTTTGTCACCAGCTTACAAGTAACACATGGCAACATGGCAGTATTGTAAAAACTGTAGGGATGAAAAGGCAAATTAATAATTCCTATGGAAACTTATAGGCATATTTATCTCAATCTGCAAATAAAATGCGTATATAGAAAAGAGGGCCCTAGACTGCACACCCTGAATATATATAATGGGAGGTGCTATTGTTGCAAACACAAGAAGAAAAAGTACAGGTGCACAACTCCAGCATTACTAATTATATATAATACATTACATACATAGAGGTTTTAGCATAATCATGGTCATGGTTATGGGCCTACCCAACGTGCCCAGGTAACCTTTGAGGGTAAGTCCCTAACATACTGGGGTTGAAATCCAGAGCGCAGGACACCCCCAAATAGGCCCAGCTGAGCCACCCCAGGGCATCACTCTAATGAGAGAAGGTGAAGTGTATGAAAGTATAAGATAGATAAGAGCAGCTGCTGCTGCATATATAAGAAGGTGAAAAATAGAGGTTTAAAAATAATACATATATATTAAACAAACAATAGAGGTGCTAAAAGTGCAAAAAGGAAAATGTGTTTATAATGTGATGCCCTGAAGCCACCCAACCAAAGCAATCCATGGGACCCACGCCCCAAAAATCAACCCTTTGCTGCAAATAAAATGCGTTTGCGATGCAATCATTTGACTTAACTTGCATTGCGATCAGTGTCGTCACAAGGGGGTTGCGGGCCGCACCCGAGTGTCATCTGCCAAGGGGTGAGACCAAAGTGCTGACTCCTCCTCAGTGACAGGAGCCGTGTATGCACTGTAGCATTACATGCAGCACTCAGCTCCTGACACAGTGAGGGAGTCGGCACTGCACATAGAGTGGTCCCCGGGGCAGTCCGCACCTCCGGGACCCCCTGAGTGACTAAAAAGGGAGTTCGGGCTGCGAGGCCACGCCGCCTAACTGTGAGTCCACGACCCCTACATTGGTGCCATGCCCCCTTTTTAACAATGCATGGCTGCGCCGCGCAACCTACTATTCTCCACCAGGATTCCGCACCGGGTGTCAGCCAGGTGAGTGACGTCACTGATTGCAATATTTGAAAATATAGCATCAATGTATTAAAATTTGCACCACAGATCCGTATGCAGCTTGTGTTGGATAGGACACATGCATGCATGTCAGCTGTGATGCTGACAGGACTTTCACTGCACCTCAGCTGACCACACAGATCAGCTGATCGTGTCACAGGAGGAGCTCACCGGTCACTGAACCCTGGGTGCAAGTATGCTATATTTTATTTATTTTTCATTACAAACATGTTTTCTTTATGCATGCAATCTTCTTTGAGCATGCTGCCGGGTGTCCCATTCTGTTGTGTGAGGATTGGGTGAGTTGCTGGATGGATCCCCATGCAGCTCACTCATCACTTGCTGTCACGGTTTAATGTTGCTATTTGTTGTGACTTGCGATGAGGTCAGGGCCGGACTGGCCATCGGGCACTTCTGGCAAATGCCAGAAGGGCCGATGGTCAAATGGGGCGGTCCGGCAGAGCACACGTTTACCCGGCACTGCAGCACCGCCTCCTGGGCGGCGCCATGTTTACTATGTGCCGCGGCCGTAATGATGTCAAGATGCGGCCGCATCATGACGTCATCATGTGGCCGGCAGCTGTGTGTAAGTAACATTGGGGCATTTCAAATCTGGGCGGGCGAGCGGGCAGCCAAACGCTATTCAGCCAGCTCCTGTGAGCTGGCAACTTGCAGGGCCGCCCGGTGTTATGTGCGGCCACGTCATGACGTCATGATGTGGCCGGGTACGAGGATGCACGGCGGGGGTGGGACCCTTGGGTAATCTGCCTGAACGCCATTCTAACAGCTCCTCTGCTCCTGTGGTTATGAAAAGCTTAGTGCGGGCGGGGGCGGAATGTGAGCAAAGCCTTCTTCAGAGACACCTGATGGATGCTATCTGCAGACGCCGGCGCCGTACATTTCATGTACCAGTAATTTTAAAATATTAGCCAGATCTGTTCTTATGTCTTAACAACACTGGAACTTGTTCATTATACCTGATTGTGTTATTATTTAAATTCACTTATGTTTTAGATCCTTCCTCTTATTGCTTTCTTCTCTCTGAAAATTATTTATAAAAATTGAACATGTACATTTCAGATAGATATACCTGCACTCATATTTATAAAAATTAACCCATTTTTATAGTGAAAATAGATTTTCTGGCCAAGAGGGTGCAATATGTTCTCATCTTCTATGGGAGAAGCTGGGAGGGTAGGGGTTGTTTCTGGCTGAGTGCATGCAAATATGCATTATCTTGGCAATACAAGACTATTTAAGGAATGGGTATGTAATGCCGGCTGTCGGGATGCCTCCTGTCAAAATACCGTCAGCGGCATCCCAATGGTTGGTATCCCGACAGGGGATGGGTAAGTATACTTACCCTTCTCTCCCTAAACCTCCCTTCTTCTTGTACCCTAACCCTCCCCGTTAGTGCCTAAACCTAAGTTTCCCCCCTCTCTTGCCTAAACCTAACCCTCCCCCATTAGTACCTCACCCCCCCAGAGGTGCCTAAACCTAACCATCTCCCCCCTCTAGTGCTTAAACCTAACCTCCCCCTCCCCGCACCCTAATTCTAATCCTCCCCTAGTGCCTAAACCTAACTCCGCACCCTAACCCTCCCCTGTGCCTAACCCTACCCCTAGTGCCTAACCCTAACTCTGCACCCTAACCCACTCGTAACTGGCGATACTTACCTTCTTGATGCCAGCGGTGGGGATACTGCTGTCAGGATTTAGGCGCCGGTATTTAGACTGTCGGCATCCCACACGCCTGGATGCCAACTGCATCCCATAGTGATCATTGTGTCTTATACCCAATGCAGGGAAATGGCAGTGATAATCCCATTTGAATTTATATATCTGATTTATTTTTTTTCTTTATATAACAGCTACATAATGGGGGTAGGTGCAATCAGGCAGATTGCTAGACTCTTCAGGGAGATTACTACTGCTTCAGAGAGTCTCCCTGACAATGAAGGAGAATTGACAAGAATGAGCGTAATGTGATGAAGGGGCACTACTGTGTGGCATAATTTGAATTGGGGGTACTATTGTGTGATCAGGCCCCTTTGCAATGAGACCACACCAGATTTTTTTGCCACGCCACTCTCCCTGCACCGCTGTGTTTCCCTATTTCAATTGTGAATGGGGACACCTATGCTCTTTATGACCATAAAGCACCAGAATGTGGAGTTACTGCTTTGGTGTGCACAGATGTGTCCTCCTCTGTATTCAGCATTTCTTTTCTAATAATTTCCTACAGTCATCACCATCTAAGCCTCTACAACTGCTAAGATAGGATTTGGTCAATTGGGAAAATGCCTTCCCTTTTCTTTGTGTGACTTACACCAGTGGTTCTCAAACTCGGTACTCAGGACCCAACACAGATGATGTTTTCCAGGTCACCCAGCAGGTGCACAGGTGTATTCATTACTCACTGGCACATTTTACAAGATCCACAGGTGAAGCTAATTATTTCACTTGTGATTCTGAGAGGAGACCTGGAAAACATGCACTGTTTGGGGTCCTGAGGACAGAGTTTGAGAACCTGTGACTTACACCAATGAAGTGCCAGCTTTACCTAACAGAACCAACCAAATGTCTGACTATGGGACATGTGTGAATCCCCTGCAGGGTGAACTCTCAGCTCTGTATGTGTATTTTAATAAAGATTGATGTACCTAGCGTTCCTGCTAGGCTGTTTTAGCGGGGCACCGCACCCTGCCCTATTTCTGAAGGGCAGAAAGCACCCTGTCCTCCAGCCCGGCGCCACGCTGAAAGAGCCTGCGGGTTCTGTCCTCCACCCGCAGGCCGCAGTATCCTGCGGGTGGGGAAAACGGCAGAGCAGCAGTCAATGCCGGTGAATAGATGCTGGGCACACCCCCAAGAGTGACTAAAAGTTGATGCATCATAAAGACATGCCCCCTTTTCAGGCGCGCACAAAAGTGCCCTAGCTCTAGGTCTGGCGCCCTGCCTGCTGCCGTATCTAGAGTGAACACTATGTACACTTGTATGTTCTAATATTAATTATATTTGTAATGGCATAAGCTAAGTGGAAGGAGTCAAGAGTAGTAAGGGGAGGAGTCTGTCAGGAGCCAGATGCTGACGTGAGGTGGGCCTGTGTGATTTAAATGCCAGGGCCTATTTTTAGTCCCAGTCCGGCCCTGGGTGAGGTAAATGGATGGGAAGGCACTGGCTAGTATCAGAGCCAGATTTACAGATACATATATGAACATGAGGGTTCATGTGGATATTATACAATGGTGCAGCAGTATATAGTGCTGGAAATTTTGTGTGTTTTGATCAGGGATGTGCAGAAAAGGTAGACAGAGGAGGCAGTGCCTCACCTGTTATACACTTTTAAGTCCAGAGTTTTGACTATAAAAATGATTAGAATTATACAAAGAAGATATTTATAATATTTTCTTTATATTTTTCTTATAATGTTTATAGTCAAAACACTGGAGCATACCTTAAGGTGCCTACACACTTGGTGATTTTTTACACGATTTGCACGATTCCAACGAATCGTGATGACAAATCGTGTAAAATATGCCAAATCGTGAGTTTCCACTCACGATCACGATGCCGATGCGCGTACCTGCAGGTCGCACATCGCATCTTCAGATCTGCCGTGCTGTAGGGCAGATTTGCCAATCTCAGCCAAGATGCACTGGATTAGTTAGGAGGCACGATAGATAGTTAGTCACATTGGACAGTTTTTAACACCAAATCGTGCCCACGACTGCCGGGGAGCTGCTGGGGAGAGTTCAAGGGGAAATTGGGATCGTGAGCACATCGCCAAGTGTGTAGGCACCAGAAGTATGACAAGAAAGGCTCTGCCTCACCTGACAGCACATCACTTGTACACTATACAATAGAGGTATCTAGGAGATCTAACTATCTACATATACGTACATATATTACTAGAACTAGAACAATGCAAAATATTCCTACCCAGATATAAACTAGGCTTCACAAAGGGCAAAGTAATATATGTGTGGATTGGAAGAAAAATGTCACCACTTTAAGGTACACAAAGTAGGGGTGAGCGGGTTCGGATTTCTGAAATCCGAACCCCCCCGAGCCCCCCCGATCCGAGGCCGATCCGAGTCAGGCTCGACTTTTCCCGCCTGACTCGGATCTGAAATCGAGGCAAAACGTCATCATCCCGCCTTCCGAGTCTCGCGGGTTTTGGATCCTATATAAGGTACCCGCGTCGGCGCCATTTTCTCACTCGGCTGTGGACAGTGAAGAGGGAGGGTGGGAGTTAGGGCTGGCTGGGCTGTATAGTGTAGTGTAGTGCAGAGTAGTGTTGTGCTGTGCTGTGCTGCGCTGTGCTGCTGTTGTCCACTACTTCAAAGTCCATAGGGGCTGGCTGTGTTGTGCTGTGCTGCTGTTGTTAATAGGGGCTGTGTCCACAACTTCAAAGTCCATAGGGGCTGGCTGGACTGTGTTGTGCAGTCAGTTCTCCATAGGGGCTGTGTCCACTCCAAAGTCCTGTGCAGTGTCCCAGTCCTAAAGGGGTGCTGTAGTTTTGTCCAGGGGGTGCTCTGTCCATCAGGGGTGCTCCCCCCAAGTGCTAAAAAAATAATATTTTTTCTGTGTTTGTGAATTGTGTGCGCAGTAGCCGCACGTGCATCAACAACGTAGTGCCAAGCGTGCGCCTGTGTCATAAGTAAAGGGCCAGCTGGCTTGACCATTAAAGGGTGCTGTAACCCCCAAAGTACACTCCAGTCCAAACCAAAAAAAAATATATTTTCTGTGTTTGTGAATTGTGTGCGCAGTAGCCGCACGTGGATCAAAAAAGTAGTGCCAAGCGTGCGCCTGTGTCATAAGTAACGGGCCGGCTGGCTTGACCGTTAAAGGGTGCTGTAACCCCCAAAGTACACTCCAAACCAAAAAAAAATTATTTTCTGTGTTTGTGAATTGTGTGCGCGGTAGCCGCACGTGCATCAACAAAGTAGTGCCAAGCGTGCGCCTGTGTCATAAGTAAAGGGCCGGCTGGCTTGACCGTTAAAGGGTGCTGTAACCCCCAAAGTACACTCCAGTCCAAACCAAAAATAAAATTATTTTCTGTGTTTGTGAATTGTGTGCACAGTAGCCGCACGTGCATCAACAAAGTAGTGCCAAGCGTGCGCCTGTGTCATAAGTAAAGGGCCGGCTGGCTTGACCGTTAAAGGGTGCTGTAACCCCCAAAGTACACTCCAGTCCAAACCAAAAAAAAAATTATTTTCTGTGTTTGTGAATTGTGTGCGCAGTAGCCGCACGTGCATCAACAAAGTAGTGCCAAGCGTGCGCCTGTGTCATAAGTAAAGGTCCGTCTGGCTTGACCGTTAAAGGGTGCTGTAACCCCCAAAGTACACTCCAGTCCAAACCAAAAAAAAAATTATTTTCTGTGTTTGTGAATTGTGTGCGCAGTAGCCGCACGTGCATCAACAAAGTAGTGCCAAGCGTGCGCCTGTGTCATAAGTAAAGGGCCGGCTGGCTTGACCGTTAAAGGGTGCTGTAACCCCCAAAGTACACTCCAGTCCAAACCAAAAAAAAATTATTTTCTGTGTTTGTGAATTGTGTGCGCAGTTGCCGCATGTGCATCAACAAAGTAGTGCCAAGCGTGCGCCTGTGTCATAAGTAAAGGGCCGGCTGGCTTGACTGTTAAAGGGTGCTGTAACCCCCAAAGTACACTCCAGTCCAAACCAAAAAAAACAATATTTTCTGTGTTTGTGAATTGTGTGCGCAGTAGCCGCACGTGCATCAACAAAGTAGTGCCAAGCGTGCGCCTGTGTCATAAGTAAAGGGCCGGCTGGCTTGACCGTTAAAGGGTGCTGTAACCCCCAAAGTACACTCCAGTCCAAACCAAAAAAAAAATAATTTTCTGTGTTTGTGAATTGTGTGCGCTGTAGCCGCACGTGCATCAACAAAGTAGGGCCACGCGTGCGCCTGTGTCATAAGTAAAGGGCCAGCTGGCTTGACCGTTAAAGGGTGCTGTAACCCCCAAAGTACACTCCAGTCCAAACCAAAAAAAAAATTATTTTCTGTGTTTGTGAATTGTGTGCGCAGTAGCCGCACGTGCATCAACAAAGTAGTGCCAAGCGTGCGCCTGTGTCATAAGTAAAGGGCCGGCTGGCTTGACCGTTAAAGGGTGCTGTAACCCCCAAAGTACACTCCAGTCCAAACCAAAAAAAAAATTATTTTCTGTGTTTGTGAATTGTGTGCGCAGTAGCCGCACGTGCATCAACAAAGTAGTGCCAAGCGTGCGCCTGTGTCCTAAGTAAAGGGCTGGCTGGCTTGACCGTTAAAGGGTGCTGTAACCCCCAAAGTACACTCCAAACCAAAAAAATATATATTTTCTGTGTTTTTGACTTGTGTGCACTGTGGCTGCACGTGCATCAACAAAGGAGCAGCGCCAAGCGTGCGCCTGTGTCCCATAAGTAAAGAGCCGGCTGGCTCATTTCTTAAAGGGTGGTGTAACCCACAAAGTGCACTACTCTCCAGCAAAAATAAAAAAATATTTTCTGTGTTTGTGTGCGCTTTAGCCGCACGTATATATCAATATAACATAAATGGAGGACCAGACTTTCTCCGATAAAAATAAAATAGGGAAAGATCAAGAACCACTTCCTCCTAGTGCTATTGCTGCTGCTGGGAGTTGTTAATCATCCCAGAGAGGAAGTAGGAACATCACTACTTTTACTAAACAATTGACCCTCCAACAGTCCCTAGCGATGAGGATGAAGTACGACAGCAGTCATCCTGAAGCAAAACGTATAACTGAGGCCTTGACTGCTATGTTGGTGTTAGACGTGCGTCCGGTATCCGCCATTAGTGCAGTGGGATTTAGACAATTGATGGAGGTAGTGTGTCCCCGGTTCCAAATCCCATCTAGATTCCACCTGCATCCTCAAAGCAGCAGCGACAAGCGTGCGTCTGTCTGTTAAAGGGTGGTGACACCCTCAAAGTGTGCTACACAAACAATAAAAATATTGTTCTTTTTTTCGGTCTTTGTGAAATGTGTGAGCTGTAGCCGCACCTGCATCCTTAAAGCAGCAGCGACAAGCGTGCGTCTGTCTGTTAAAGGGTGGTGACACCCTCAAAGTGTGCTACACAAACAATAAAAATATTGTTCTTTTTTTTTCTGTCTTTGTGAATTGTGTGGGCTGTAGCCGCACTTGCATCCTCAAAGCAGCAGCGACAAGCGTGCGTCTGTCTGTTAAAGGGTGGAGTAACTCTCAAAGTGCTCCAAAAAATAAAAAACTATTTTTTTAATGTGTTTGTGACTTGTGTGCGATGTAGCCGCACTTGCATCCTCAAAGCAGCAGCGACAAGCGTGCGTCTGTCTGTCAAAGGGTGGTGACACCCTCAAAGTGTGCTACACAAACAATAAAAATATTCTTCTTCTTTTTTCTGTCTTTGTGAATTGTGTGGGCTGTAGCCGCACCTGCATCCTTAAAGCAGCAGCGACAAGCGTGCGTCTGTCTGTTAAAGGGTGGTGACACCCTCAAAGTGTGCTACACAAACAATTAAAATATTGTTCTTTTTTTTTCGGTCTTTGTGAAATGTGTGGGCTGTAGCCGCACCTGCATCCTTAAAGCAGCAGCGACAAGCGTGCGTCTGTCTGTTAAAGGGTGGTGACACCCTCAAAGTGTGCTACACAAACAATAAAAATATTCTTCTTCTTTTTTCTGTCTTTGTGAATTGTGTGGGCTGTAGCCGCACTTGCATCCTCAAAGCCGCAGCGACAAGCGTGCGTCTGTCTGTTAAAGGATTACATCGGTGACAGCATCCAAGTAGGCATGTCAGACAGTCCATACCTGTACTGGCAGGAAAAAGAAGCAATTTGGAGGTCCCTGTACAAACTGGTTCTATTTTACCTGAGTTGCCCCCCCTCCAGTGTGTACTCTGAAAGAGTGTTTAGTGCAGCCGGGAACCTTGTCAGCGAAAGGCGTAGGAGGTTGCTTCCACAAAATGTGGAGAATATGATGTTCATAAAATGAATTATCAACTCTTCCAGGGAGACCAGCCTCCAGAACGTACAGAGGGACCTGTGGTTCCAGCGGGGACAAATTAATACTCTGTGAGGATGAGGATGTACACACTGAAGAGGGTGAGGAATCGGTGGATGAGGAGGATGAGGATGACATCTTGCCTCCGTAGAGCCAGTTTGTGCAGGGACAGATTAATTGCCAGCTTGTTTTGTGGGGGCCCAAACGAACCAATCATTTCAGCCACAGTTGTGTGGCAGACCCTGGCGCTGAAATGATTGGTTTGTTAAAGTGTGCATGTCCTGTTTATACAACATAAGGGTGGGTGGGAGGGCCCAAGGACAATTCCATCTTGCACCTCTTTTTTTTCTTTGCATTATGTACAGTTTGGGGCCTAGTTTTTCAAACTGCCATCCTGTCTGCCACTGCAGTTTCACGCCTAGATGGGTCACGTGTTTGTGCCGCCCACTCGTGTCGCTTAGCATAGTCATCCAGCTACCTCGGTGCAACCTTTTGGACATAAAAACACTATTGTGAGGTGTGAGGTGTTCAGAATAGACTGGAAATGAGTGGAAATTAAGGTTATTGAGGTTAATAATAGCATAGGAGCAGAAAAACCTACAAATTCTGTGATTTTAGCTGTTTTTATGCTTTTTTTCAAAAAAATACAGATCCAAAACACAAAACCCAGAACCCAAAACACGGAAGGGTGGTTTTGGCAAAACCAATCCAGATCCAAAACACGAAGAAAGATCCAGATCCAAAACCAAAACACAAAACACGAAAAGTGGCCGGTGCACACCCCTAACACAAAGTAGTCTTCACAGTGAAAACAGCAAATATATGGAAGCGCCTATTAGAGAACCTGGTATTTGTGAGTCAATAGACGTTAGTTTTGATGACCTTTTTGGATACATACAACAAACAAGACTATTGGATTGTGCTGTGTTAGAGTGTTGATATAGGGTGGAATCCAACTGTCATTTAGCAGAAATTTCTTCTTAATTTGTGGTAATGGAGTTTAGCATAAATTAGGTTTTTGGCCGTCCTCTAAATCAATCGGAAAAAGAAATGTTTATTATTTCCACTACATGGAAAAAGTATTCGAAGCAGAGGTGGTAATGTTTTAGAATTATAAGCCAAGGTTTTAGATATAATACTCAACAGTTAGGGAAGTTAAAATAAATGGCAAAATAAAAAACACGTGAAGAATTGAGAGATATAGAATATAATGAAAAAGTGGGTGTTTTCATACTGATGTGATTTGAAAGTTAAGTAATTAACTAATTTGGGATCATGCTTGATGGGGAAAGGGGTTTATAAAAATAAAATGCAGTGGAGGCCCAATTGCACAATGGGCCTGATTTTGAGTTGGGAGTAAAGCTAAAAAACAAAGTAATTGTGTACCTGGGCAAACCATGTTGCAATACAAGGGGTGCAAATACATTCATTTATTTACTTATTTTTGCATGCATGGTAAATACTGGTTGCTTTTGCATGTAGCCCACAAATACTGGACAGCTTTGTTTTTACATTGCAATTAAGATTTGTTTGGACACGTCCCTGTCAGATCTAAATCTATCTGCACAGTTTACATCTGCAATGCGGTTTTATCAAGGTGCAACATTACTTGCTAGTGTTTGCTTTATTTTCAATAATAAGAATAAGGCCAAATATATTTTTATGCTATACCTAAAACATAAGTTTTGCCAGTAAAGTAGTGCAAAGAACACTGTCTCCTCCCCTCCGGACCTCTTTATCACTGTCAACAACACCAATATCTTCTCTGTTCCCCAATGCCGCTGCCTGGGAGCCATTTTTGACTTTTCACACTCCTTCATCCCCCCAGTCAGTCTCTTGCCATATACTGCCAGTTCCAGCTCAGCAACATAGCTTGCACCAGACCCTTCCTCTTCCGGGAAGCCACCAAAACCATAGTCCACTCACTGATCGTCTCTCACCTCACTCTTGAAACCTTCTTCTCACTGGAGTCCACTGCTCCCATCTTGCTCCTCTCCAATCTGTACTCAACGCTGCAGCTAGACTTCCTCTCCCACTGCTCTACATCTTTCTCCCCTTTCTGTCTAGCCCTTCACATCTCACTCGAGAATCCAAGATTTCTCTCTTGCTGCCCTCCACCACTGGAACTATCTCCCTCATTCCATCAGACTATACCTCAGTCTGCATTGCTTCAAGCTGGTACTAAAAACCCACCTTTTCATAAAAGCATATCCGTTCATCACTTAACCATGTCACCACATAGTCACCACATAGTCTACCTCACCCTCTTGTGCTCTCCAATTTTCTCACTCCGGCTTCCTGCCTTAGCTCCTGTTGCATTGGCTCACTCACCTATGTCTTCTGTTTGTCTCCCCCTTCCATTTAGACTGTGACAGATCTATTGATAGAATCTTCAATGGCCGATCACTGGGCCTGAGCTTTTTATCTGTGTCAGAACCTCTGTACAGAGAACTCTGGAGAGAAAATCAACACAAGACCAGCAGTTTCTGTGTTCTAAGATTTCTCTGGCTATAATTGCGTGTCATACAATCTTATAAGCATAGTAAACTCACATTGCAACATAAGCAGTTTTCCCAGTACATCTCAGCATAAGCACTCATTGTTAGTATTCATTATATTATTTTCTATACTTGAAGGAGTGTAGGACATATTGTTAGGGAGTACAGAGGAGTATGGGAGCAACCATACACTGTTATCTGTGGTACATTCCAATCTCTCTAGTCTACAAAGCTCACTATGACTTGTCTATAGCTGAATTCAGAATACATATATGAATAACTCTTAAAGGCATACACCATCCTATTACAAAATGGAGTCTCATGTGGATAGCTTAATATGAACTTTCTCATCTGTAAGCTCCCTCCTGTTTACATGACCTACTTCTCTTGCACATCAGCTACACTCACTTGGGCTCTTTGCCCCTGGACTCCACCACTCTGTTATTTTAGTTTCTTCAGACGACTACACCAATTATCTGCACCCACTCTAATAGGTACAGGTTTCACCTTATGCTCAATCCTTAAATTGCACACCTTGCATCAGTGTTGAAACTTGTAGTTCTATTTGTTACTTGTCCACTGGATAGTAATGTACTGTTTTAGCCAGTACTTTCTAATTTTTTTGCCCCCTGTACGGTGCTGTGGGGGCACTTTATACATAACATTGATAATAATAATAATAATAATAATAATAATAATAATAATAATAATAATAATAATAAGCAGTGTTAAATGGTTACAGTTACTTTTGAAAAAAAACACAAACAGCACAGAAAAACGGGAGGTTAGATCATAACATAATGACGTAGATACAGTATTTAATGACCTGTATCTGGAATTTCCATCTGGAAATAGGACTCTACTTATAGGATGGATTGTTCAACAACTTTGCCTAATTATTGTCTGCTGATCTCTGCTAACCTGTCTACTGACCCTGGTCTGTTTTGACTATGAATCATTTGTGGTCTGACACTGCAAGACAAGCAAGCAACACTTTAAGATGTCTACAGCACTGTGGTTGCTAACTATATGTTATATGTGAGAAAAAAGGATAACAATACTATCCAAACTACTAAAACTTTGTAAAGTCACTCAGCAGCCATACAATTAAGAATAGATGAGCTACATGCACCTCAAGCTGTACAACAACTTATATCCCCTGCTTCTGGCCCAGTTTCTATACAAAGTTGTGAAATGTAACCCATGGTTCAATTATTGTTGGAAACAGATCACAATACAGATGGGTCATTGGACAGAGTTATCTTAATTTTTAAATGCAACCATGTACTTATTTTTCTAATGCTATGAAAGTGGGACTTATGTTATCCTTGTAAAAGGAGCAGGCCTGGGCAGCTCCATTCCTAAGATGGATACACACTAGATGATATGTCGCCTGATCCGGCAGATCGGGCTAACATAGCGTCCACATGGGTAAGTGTGTACCCACTATGAGCAACCATATGGGGTCGTTCATTGCATCAACAGATCAAATCTACATGCTGCTCAATCTGTCAGTATGCTGAACGACCCCATGCTTGTGGATGTGGCTGGTGAACGACATATCGTGCGGTGTCAAATGACCACACGTTATGTCATCCTCGCATCGTGTAATGTGTACCCGGCTTTAGAAAGCCACAATCTTATGCTGAATTATTTACAGTGGTAAAACTTGAAGCACTTATGTGTATGATATGTGGGTGTATAATGTATGTGAATGTTTATGTGGAATTTGAAGACAAGCAATCAACACACACATACAAATGAGAAAGTGAATGTTTGCTTGGGAAGCCTAAGTGGTATAGGAAAGATTAATCTAACCCCAACCTGTCCCTGTGACATCCCAAGTATGCAAGTGCGGCTGCGATCCCAATGAGTCCGATGGTACTGTGCTCTCTCCATGATTAGTAGTAAATTGCAGTTAAAAACTTGAGTATGGGGGCTGGCTGAGGTCAAGAATGTGCAACAACGTGTTTTGTTTTCCTTAGAAGACTTCAAGGATGACCCTATTCTTTTATGGGGCCAGTCATACCCCTTAGCTGACTCCCAGATGGGGGCTTGGTTTAAAGTTTTTATCTGTGAAGCAAGGTTCATAAAAGGGTTCATAAGTGGCACCTTTAGACATCCACATATATACATGAGCACTTCAATTTTTTATAATTTTGCCACTGTCTTATAGGAAGATGCTTTATCCACACAGGAGGGCTCATGTACATTGTATACATTGAACTCCTTACAATGATGTATCTATAATGGGTGCAGTGTGTGCAGTTCACAGGGCCCATGTCATGGAAGGCTCTGTGCTGCACACACTGCACCCAGAAAAGACCCCTTTGTGTGACAAGCAGTAGACCCCCACCACTATACCTGCATGCAGTGGGTGAAAGATGCTGCACACAGGCCCTCCTACGGCTGTCACTATGCCCCTGATGCTTTGCTACTCTTTCTGCATGGTTTAGAGTGACACTCATAGAACCATTACTGCTGAGGCCAAACTTTCCAGCTTGTGTCAAGGAACGCATACAGAACTATAGAATACTGTGGAATGTAGACACTGGATTGGGGATGCAGAGTAGAACATGGCTGCCAAACCGCATCAATACAAAAGTGGCTTGAATGATGATATTAAAGATTAGTTAGCTAGAATGGGTCCTCTTTTCAGGATTAGAGGAATTCATGGACCAATGTACTGCAATTGATTCACACTTAAATGAGATACATAAGGAAAATGCAAATACAACGTGTGCACAATTCTTAGCACTTTCCTAGTGAGTTGGGGACTTTCTCTTCCACTCCTGAGGCTGCTGACGCTAAGCCTATTTTGGTTGGCCATGTACAAAGATCCTTGTCTTCTCAGGAGCGGCATCGACGCAGGGAAGAAAATTTATGTTTGAGTTTTGCCAGCCCAGGAGATGAGCGGTTCTGGTTCTCTGAGAACAGGACGCACCTAAACATAAGGGATCCGAGTCCAGCTCGGGTTTTCCTGCGTATCTCAGAATCCAAAACGAGGCAAAACATCATCATCCCGCTGTCGGATCTCGCGGGTTTTGGATTCTTTAAAGGTCCCGGTGATCTGCGCCATTTTCACTCTGGCTGTGGAGAGTGTACAGACGTGCTCTATTCTTTTCTGTTGTTCAAGGGTGCAGTGTTGTCGGGCTGGGGCTGCAGTATATAAAGTGGGGGGTGTTGCTGTGTCACTATTGTCCTGTTAATCAAGGGGCTAGGGCTGTAGTTCATAAAGGGGTACTATGTCATCAGGGGTGCTCTGTCAATCCAGGGGTGCTCTTCCCCATTGTAAAAAAAATAAAAGTTAAAATAAATAATTATCATTCCACAAAAAATAAAAAATAAATTTTGTGTGTGTGCTAGCTACGCTATTACTGTTCGGTGACACTGCTGGCCAGACCACAGTTTACCATCCACGTATTGTGACACTATAAGTCGTAGCGCAGTGTGTTATTCTTATTCATAAAAAATATTGTGACACTGCAAGTGGTAGCGAAGTGTTTTATTCTTTTCTTCTTATTCATAAAAAATATTGTGACACTGTAAGTGGTAGCGCAGTGTGTTATTCTTTTCCTATTTATAAAATAATATTGTGACACTGTAGGTCATTGATGCCGCAGTATAATATTTAAACTTGGTACAAATTGATGTGTGTGCTGTATCCCACTTCATTCGTGTTTGTTGATATGGAGAACGATCAGTTGAGAGGAGAGCAGGAACCACATACTAGTGCTGGAGCTGCTGCCAGTGCCATCAGTCATGACGATACTAGTCCATCTTTTACATTGGTAAAGATAAAAACATCAAAGGGAAAGTTATCTGCAGAAAGACATAAAATTGGCAATATGCCTTTCACCACACAAAGTGGCAAGGAAAGGCTAAGGCCTTGGCCTTTATTTATGACTGGTGGTTCTGCCTTTTATGATGATTTAAGCACAAGTGAACATGCTGACATAGAAATCGAGGATGCTTCTGTGGAAGTGCACCAGGATGAGGAGGATATTTTTGTAGCTGACACTATTAAGAATGATGATGTTGTTGATGAGGATGTTGTTTGTGTAAATCAGGCACCAGTGGAGGAAACAGTTGTTGCCCATGATAAGGAAAAGCCCATTGTCATGTCTGGGCCTAAGACAAAAAAATCCACTTCTTCTTATGTGTGGAATTATTTCTACCCAAATCCGGACAACAGTTGCCAAGCCAACTGTACCCTTTGTAAAGCCAGAATAAGTAGTGGTAGGAATCTTAACCATCTAGGAACTTCCTCCCTGTTACATCATCTGCAGCGCATCCATCATAAAAGTTTTTTTTCAAAATTCAGAAACTTTGGCTAAAAAAGTGCCAACAAGCAGTCCAGCGTCAGCTACCTCCCTTCTCTCTGCTAGATCCAAATACCTGCCATCTTCACCATCAACACCTTCATCAACAATATCTTCAACCATGAAGCCATTGGTTTGTTTGGACACCCAGAAGACAAGCTACCAATGGGCAGCTGACATTGATGGCAATGATCTCTACGTGCACAAACTGGCTTTACAGAGGCAAGAAGTTGTCGCCATCATCATCCGATTCCTCACCCTCATCAGTGTCTACATCATCTTTCTTCACACAATCCACTATTACAGGTGCCTCTGTAATTTTTGGACATAATTGGTGGTAAAGGTCTTCCTCGTGGAATTTGTAGTTAATTTTGATAAACATCATCTTTTCCAGAAGTAGCCTCCTATTCTGATCGCTGATTAGGTTCCCGGCTGTGCTGAAAACTCTTTCACACTGAAGGGTGGGCAGGATTAGTAAAACAAAGCCAGTTTTTGCAAGGGCCTCCAAATTGCCTTTTTTTCCTGCTAGTAGTGAAATGGACTGTCTGACATGCCTATTTGGATGCTATCATTAAAAATAGTCCTCAACCATTCTTTGAATGGTGACTGTATCAGCTGGAGTCATGGTAGAGGTCTCACTAATTTAATTGTAGGCAATTCTTTTAGACACAACCAGATGTCAAAACTTGGTTGTGTTGACTCACCTGCATCACCAGTGGGTCTTTTGGGAAAGCTAAGTTTTCCTTTGCAGCCACACATGCTGGAGAGACTGAAGGAACCATAGCTGCATCACGTGCCGCTTGAGCTGACAATTTGCTTACCAACAGGTCTTTGCATCTCTTTAGATCTGTGACCATAGGGAAGAAAGACACAACATATGACTTAAACCTAGGATCGAGCATAGTCGTCAAAATGTATTGATCCAATTGGAAGGTCCTGACAACCCTTGGTTCCTGGTGAAGTGAATAAAGGACTTGATCTACAAGTCCAACGTACTTTGCAGAATCGCTTTGTTTCAGCTCTTCCTTCAGTTTTTCAAGTTGCTTTTCCAACAGTCTAATTAGGGGAATTACCCGACTCAAGCTGGCAGTGTCTGAACTCACTTCACAGGTGTCTACTTCGAAGGGTTTCAGTACTTTGCACAGCACGGAAAGTATTTTCCACTGAGCATAAGTAAGGTACATTCCCTCTTAAATTCCTGTCATAGTTCGCTGTGTAGCTTTGGATGGCTTTTTCCTGTCCCTCCATCCGCTGAAGCATATAAGGGTGGAGTTCCACCTAGTAACTACTTCTTGCTTCAGCTGGTGACAGGGCAAATGCAACATTTCTTGCAGGTGCTACATTCTTCTACATGCACCTGCTGAATGGCGAAAATGTCCAGAAATTTTTCGGGCCAGAGAGAGCATCTCCTGCATGGCCCTGTCATTTTAAAAAAAAATTGCACCACCAAGTTGATTGCGTGAGAAATACATAGGACATGTTGGAATTCGCTCAGCTGTAATGCTCTCACAATATTGGTGGCGTTGTCAGAAATTATGAATCCTGAGGAGAGTCCATTTTACAATGACTTCCCTGAGTTTTTCTAAAAGGTTGTCAGTGGTATGCCTTTTAGTGAAACCAGTGATACACAGAGTAGCTTGCCTCTGAATAAGCTGCTGTTTCTTAGCTGCTGCTGCTGTTGGTGCAGCTGAAGGCAATACACCTACTCAGTGGGCTGTTACAGTCATGTAATCTTGCATTTGCTCTGTTCCACTTGTCCACATATCTGTGGTTAAATAGACAGCGGGTACAACAGCATTTTTGGAGGACACTAATTAATTTTTTTTAATGTCCCTGTACAGGCTGGGAATTGCTTTTCTAATGAAGTAGAATCTAGATGGGATTTGGTAGTGGGGACACAGTACCTGAACTCAAAACTAAAACCCACTGCATTATTGGCGGATATTGGACGCACATCTAATACCAGCATAGATATTATGATGTCAGTGATCCGTTGTGCAACTGGTTGAATGCTATCATACTTGCTCTCCCTTGCAAAGGATTGTTTAACAGTCAATTGTTTTTTTAAACTACTACTGGGATAAAGATCCACTCGCAGCAGGTGTAGCACTCAAGGATTCTTCTGGTGCAAGGACTGATGTGAATTATTTAATATATTTTGTAAATGCCTCCTCCCATCCTCCCTCATAAATATGCTTTGGAATCAAAATTTTTTATTAAATTTACTACTAATCACACCTTTCTTTCCCTGCTTTCAACTACATACATACTCCAACTCCCTCAGGCCTCTTGAATAATAAAAACATTTGTTTCCTGATGTGCCATGTTTGAAGTTGAACTGCCACTGAAATCTTCTACATGCAGTTGCTGAATGCCAAATATGTCAAGAAATTACATACAGTGCGTAAAGCAGGCTTAGGTAAACTGAGGCATGTCACCTCTTGTTGACAAATAGCTTCCAGTAAGCCCGGTAAACATCATGGATGCTGGGAGTTCTAGTTCAGCCGGAGAGCTACAGGCTGCTTTCCTCTGATGTAAACAGCAAGTCTTGGTCCCATTATCCAGCCTTCGCTGTGCACAAAGTAAACGTCTGTTTACAGTGTGTACTAGCACCACCGCATTTCTATTAGTTGCATAAAAAACCTACTCCAGATCACAGATGTCTTTCATGAACTGAATAACTTGTTCCTACATTGATCTTCCCTCAAATTTTTTTTTAAGAATCAAAACATTAAAATAAATATATTAAAAATTATTCAATCCTTCCATCCTTTCCCTGACTTTAGTCCTTAAACATATTCCAACTCCCTCGGGCCTCTGACCCAGTTCTTGATTAATGAAAACATTCTTGGTTTTTAAACTTCCTATGGGGTCGTATAGTTTATTAAACTGCCATCATGTCTACCACTGCAGTACCACTCTGTGCCATGTTGGAAGCTGAACTGCCACATCTTAGTGCCGCCCACTGTTGTCGCATAGCTTAGTCAGCCAGCTAGTTGGACAAAATTGACTGGAAATAAATGTTAATGAGGTTAATAATACTGTAAGGACAAAAACTGGCCCAAATTATGCGATTTTAGCTGTTTATATGATTTTTTAGAAATAATACAGATCCAAAACCAAAATACGGAAGGGCGGTTTTGCCAAAACCAAATTCAGATCCAAAACACGAAGGAGATACAGATCCAAAA
Source organism: Taudactylus pleione (assembly GCA_031769625.1). Taxonomy (NCBI): domain Eukaryota; kingdom Metazoa; phylum Chordata; class Amphibia; order Anura; family Myobatrachidae; genus Taudactylus; species Taudactylus pleione. The sequence goes on along the minus strand of JAUIMM010000706.1, from coordinate 4,917,300 downwards.
CCAAAACATGGGGATCGACGCACATCCCTAATTCATATAGAGCCAGTGGTCTTTCCAACCAAGGTTCTTTCTGAACCCATGTAATACTAACCTTAAGGCTCCTATGCACTTCTCTGCTTCTTCTTTGCTTTCTATTGGGCTCCTATCAGCTCCTTACCACTGACAGCATTGCAATGCGATTAGTTGATGCCCGCTAAGCTTAAAGTTGCAGGGAGTCAACTGCTCAGTACTGTTGCTACCTTAGATTGCACATTCAGGGTCCCACCACCTAGGTGACATTTGGCCATGTGGCACAACCGAGGATTAACCTGGAACCCCTGTAGGCTAGGCTGGCTCTGTTTGGAGATGACCCCTACACATGGTAACACCATAAATAACATACTGTATATGGATTTTCTGCATTTACATGATTTCAACTTAGCATTTTTAAAATATGCTGGCTCTACTTATAGATAATTGCAAGTAAAACTGTAACAGCCATGTATAGCCATATATACATCAACTAAGTCAAAGACGTCCTCCTTCCTTAACAAGTCAACTGTTGTTGTACAACATTGTACAAATAAACTAAGCCATATTCTCCACGCATCTGTTTTCAAATGTTGTTCAGTTATGAACTCATCTGGGTCAGGCCTTCTGACCTTAGCTGTCTCGCACCTACTTAAATATTGATGAGGACATTGCAACTGGATAGCAAAATGAACAGTGCAGCAGTTTTAGCAATTAATTTTATTGACCGCACAATCTGCCATCACAGTGGCATTGATGGTGCCAAATTTAAGCTCTGAAAGTTTTGTTAGAATGCTGTACCAACAAGATATTTTGTGGCAACGACAGAAATAGCTGGACCCTAGGCTCATAAAGCCCAAATCTAATTTCCTTCATCAATTGCATAATGAAAAATGCTTCCCCGTTGGAGGCAGACAACACATTGTAGACTCCAATGGAAAAACAAAGCAAATTCTTCCTAAACACATATTAGAAAGCTCCTGGTATGACAAGCAATTCTGCAACTGTGATCGCCATTGTATTGAGAAAGACAAAAACACACACATTTGTGGCTGCACAAGATCACTAATAATGCACAGGAAACATGAAGTTGCCCTCCATGTGGTCCAACACAGAATGCTGTGCCAGCCTTTACACATAAGAGCGTCTCGCAGTGTGCGGTTTATCTTTAATGTGGATAGTTTTTACCCTGTGCAATCTATTACCAGAGGATCAATACTTAAGAAAGAGAAAAATCCATAAGGAGCAATCAGCTTATTGTTTAAAATGCATTTAATTTGCATGAGCAGTTTCATTCTGACTACAGCTGGAGGGCTCATGAAGCAGCTACAAGTCTTCCTAATCGCTGAGAGTTAACTCAATCAATGCTGGAGGCTTTTCAAAAACAGATAGGAATAAGCCCTTGAGAGATGACAGTACATTAACTATTTCAGTGCAACATTTTTATTAAAATAGAAATCAAATCTTACATTTTTTAAAACAAATTAAACTTATCTGCAGTTTAAATAATTAAGTTTAAATTATTTGAGATTATTTACTGCGTGCTAAAACATCACAGATAAAGTATATGATATTACAGGTCATTCTAACTTGACCCATTTTACCTGGAATTTCATGTTCCACCTATATTTCCCTACTTATTCCCCAGTGGAAGAACCCTGTGCTGTTATATAATTGATGTTTAAACACCTTCACTTATCACAGAGTTTCCCAAACTCCGCTATTACAATCCACATTTAAAAGCTATCCATGCTTCAGCACAGGTGACTTAATTAGTACAGTCAATTTGATTTAACCATCTGGACTCAAGCATGGACATCCTTAAAACCTGGCCTGTAATGGTGGACAAACACATGGATCTTCCTGGGCTGTGTTATATAATCATATGATTGCTTGTTTGCTATACATGTTTATGTTTATTAATTAGGCTTTAGTTTATATTCATGAAAATTTTTATTTTGACATCAGCACCATTAAGCAGTAAAGAAAAACTGTCATTCTAATGAACACAATGGTGTGACTAAAGACGAAACAACAAAAAAAATTACTTAAAGGATCAGTTACATCTAAAATCGCCAAATCAATAACAATATTTTACTCTGGGTCTTTTCCTTCTGATAAGCAAGATCTTGACTTAAAAGCCCTATGAAAATTTAATGTCAAACCATGCGCTTTGGAAAATGATCAGGCTATCACACCTGTCTCCTTCTTTGTTTAACTCACTCAGACCTTCTGTTTAAATCCCTGTCTTCTCAGATTGAGGCGATGGGTTTTATTTTTTATATATCTATATATATATATATATATATATATATATATATATACAGACCATTCAAGCCGTTCTCTTATAGAACAGGGGCGCTCCTGGTAAATCTACTAATGTTACAGGCATGATGTTTGTGAGGCCAAACTTTCCGTCACCTAGAAGAAATAGCTGGATAATTTGTATGTTTATTCTTAATCTAAGCAGGGTTTTTTTTCCAGGGAAAAAATGTTATATTTTTTTTTATTACACTACTGTATGAGTACTATATTTTAAGTTTGTGATTATGTATTACATACTTGTTATATAATTATATATTTTTTTTTTTATAACTTCATGCATATAGTACTACTTTTCAGTTGGTAAGGTATACTTATGTTATTTTTATCCATCTAGTCCTTCTCATGAAAAATTCTGTATCATTTAGGCTACACAAGCTGTGTCAGCCATTTTTTGTGGGCTGGATTAATATTCGTGAATTCAGCTAATCAATTCAATAGGAACTACTGATATTATAGGCCCTCATTAAATAATAGGTTTTAACCCACACAAAATGTCTGCCTGCATGGTACGGATGCTGAAAACACTTTTAAATAATAATGGCAATGGAAACACAGTCTGAAATAGTATCCTTTTAAAGGAATTTTAACAGTGACATCTGCACGTATTATTAAATGTTAATATAGTCCTAAAATGTCACATTCACTTCCTCACACACGCTATACAGCCATTGCAGAGTAATCTTTTCCAAACTTTCACTAACAGTAACTTGGAGTGAGTGATCTGCTGTAACACTGGACAATGTCAGCCACATAGCACATTCAAAATGAATGCGGTATCTCTTGCAATAAGTAAGTTTACTGCCAAAACACACAACATAATAGCTTACATTTGCACAGAGCTGATATTTTAAAACTATGGATCACATAATTTTTCATGATCTGACATATTTCTATAGCCACATAAATTAGGCCTCGTTATTTTTTAGTCACAAAAAAGAAAGTTATATATACTCGCAGGAAGCTCGGCCATGTTTATATCATTGATGCAGTCAGAGAAAGTATTAAGCTAGGCCAACAAAATGCCCCTTTTGAAAAATAGATCTGAACATTTAGCTGCAAATGCAAGTTGCTATAAGCAAGACTCCCGAATTTTAGGGAGCTGTCCTAGGGTCTCTCTCTCTCTCTCTTTCTAGCGCAGGCCAGCATCCCAAAACCGCTGACTTCCCCTGTGAGGAGGGTGGACCAGGGGATTGGGGGGGAGCTGTATATAAACCAATTAAACTCAAATAAAGTGCATTGTGGTTTCGGTCCAGTTAGATCAATTAGATAACAAGTTCACATGCATTTATCATATTTAGAATGCAATTATTTTCCCTTCAACTTTAAAAATGTCAGATCCCTGTGAAATGTGAACACTATTAAGTTTTGTTTGCAAGTTCCAAATTATGAAGTATATGGGTTACTCTTGCAGGAGATCTCCAGAAGATATATATCAATTTCTGTTCATTCCAACTGAAAACTTCCCCAATAATGGCACCATATTGTACCTTCCAACAGCATGTTTGTTGTGTATTGATCACATTGATCTGAAACTGGATGCTTCACGTGTTGTGAGAAGTTTTATTACTATAACATAGATATGGTAGAAAAAAGACGTGTAACAGCTTTGTAGAATTGTAATCTGTATAAGGTACACAAAAACATTGGAATGGCATGGGAATGGTACACATAGACTGGATGTCTATGAGACTTCATCACTGCTTTATCTAGAATTTGAAAGAATGAAGAAATAGGGGCCTATTTATGAATGTCCATGTAAATTAAAATATGTTATCGTCACTATTCACAGTGATAAGTTAACCAATTAATTAGCATGGATATGTATCATTGAAGTTAGGTTAGAGCAGCACATCTGATAGGGAGCTCTCCTGGCAATGACTTTACCCCATTAAAAGCTCCTTTACCACTTAATGCAGCGATGAAGGCGATGTTTGCACATGTGCACACAGTACAGCTGGTGGAAAGGGATGCTTCTCCAGCGATACTGTAGCCAATAGACCAAAGAGTCTAAAACATCTAATGATGGCATTAGCTATCAGGTGTTGGGTGCGGTATCCCAGCAGTCAGAATACCGAACGCAGCATCTCAACAGTCAGAATCCAAACATATTTTTGTAACTACTCTAGGCTTTACCCTAACTCTCCCACAAACCCTAACCCACTCCTCCTGCAGCCTAACCCTAACCCTCTCCTCCCGCAGCCTAACCCTAACCTTAGTGCCCAACTCTAACCCCTAACACTAAAACTAACCATAAACCTAATACTCCACATCGGGATGTCAGTGGTCAGGATTCTGGAGCTGGGATTCAGACTGCTGTCTGGATTCCGGCGCTGGGATCCTGACCATCGGGATGCCGACTACATCCCGCTATCAGCACCAAGGTCCAAAAAAATTAAGCTCTTCAGAACTTGGTAAACTGTGAAATTGATTAAGAGATTGAAAAAATTGCTACTGTTGTATTCTGTGTTACTTAGGTGATATTTCTGATAACTCAGCTCTTGGTAAATAGCAGGGATACTTCTTATATCCAGATTTTTATGGGGGTAAAAAAATCTTCAATAAATAAGCCCCTTATAGCACTGGTTGTTTTAACAAGGAGATCACAGGTGAGCCATACACCTGCAGCAAGTATAACAAACATGAGGTTACGACTTTGGTGTTTTGTGAAGCTGTTTAAACAATTGGCCTAGCTCACATCAGTGGTCAAGGCATAGTAGCTTTTCCTTCAACATTTTGCACCCTTTAACCCAGTACCAACAGAGCTATAGCAAAGAAGATAAAAACAGGAAAATATCAATTAATGTTGTTTTTTCCCCCGTAACAAAACAAAGCAAAAGTAATCCTCTCTCAATCAGCGAAACCCAACATAATGAGAGATTTGGGCGGGGAACTCTTTGCATGTAGAATCTTTAAAAGACTTAAGCCTCTGCAAAGCACCTTTTGTCTTTTCTTCGTCCCTAATTACTATTTGTAAAAGCCATTGTGTCTGTGAGGAAGTGATGGGTATTACCTCAATGGGAGCCACAGAGATGTGAAGAATAACCTATGGTCTGCAGTCACTGGCTGGAAATATTGGTCCATGATGGGGGATTCAGGCTATCTCAGGGGAAAGCCAAGTAACTTGTTCATACAGATAGGGAACTATATATTTATATGATCTACAAGCTCATTTATACAAAACAAATGACAGAGGATGAGCATATAAGCAGATATGTCCATGGAATGTAAGAATCATTAAAGTAGAGTCTCATAACTGTCTATACGGTCAGTTATTGCTACTTATTTGCACTTATTTTAAAACTACACAACATTTATGACATTTAGCAGTATTCTGTAATACTGTATTACTGTGTGTTACTTCATTGATGCCTCTTTTTTTCTTGATGTCTCTATTCCTCCTTGCTTACAACCTATATTTTTACCTGGCTTTGGAACTCAATAGAAAATTTGGAAACAAAATTTGTATATGAGCAATACAAATGTATAAACCATAGCTATATTCAATTTCTACAGTTGTGTTCTCAATTCGGTCAATTTGTTTCAGAACTAGACCTATTCACTAGTTCTTCAATTTGCATCAGCACCTTTTAACATGTTTTTATTTGTTAATACATTAAAATATTTACACAATTATACTGACAACCACCAAATTACTTGGTGGGTTTTGACTTTGTTTTGCAGTGTTGCCACTTACCCAAATTTGGTCACACTCTATAGTACCAAGGCCCAACCGATCTCTTGACGGCCTAAAGGGAGTAAAACACTAATCACTGTTGTGATGCACTTTACTAATCACTAAAATTTTTTATTGACTGTCGGTAAATATATTGATGATTAGCAAACCTAGATAATGTATTATACGCGGGCTTTTTTCAATTGCTCTGTCTTACTAAAAGCAATTTCACAGTTGCTAAATTTAGTATATCACATATGTTATATTCTGCATATAACATTTTTGGTCTTTTCAAACCTGTAAAACCAAACATTTTGTATTTGCACTGTTCCATCACAAAAGTTGATGCTTCTTATATATGAGTAGTAGAAGACAGAGCTGGATTTAGGGCCACGTGGGCCTGGGGCTGATAATGATCAGGGGCCTATTGTGAGAAGCAGAGGAGGCGTGACCATGGCTGTGTGGGTGTGGCCAGTGCCATGTGGGTGTGTACAAACCCTACACTATCTTCCTCAAGGTCTTCCTACATTTGAAAAAAAGTTAACAACTGCATTATTTTGCATGGAAATTATAAATACAATTTTAATAGTTGTGATTTACGACCAGCGATGAGTCCATCTGGATGGCTGATGGCTGGTCATAATAATCATGCTGTAATAAGTGATAGACCTATTTTTGTGTGGAGCCCTGGGCAGCCCATTGTTAACCTGCCCTTGGCAGAAGTCCTATTAAGCATAAGACCCCATGTACTACTTTGATTAGTAGCTTGCTAAAGGTTACCAATTATTGTGTAAGCTAATCTTCCTTTTTGGGTTTTCTTATTTCTCAGATTTGGCAAGTCATTAACACCCTACCAGCTACTATGCATACCTTAAGGAAAAGTCTTACTTAATTATATGTATTATATTTGTAGTGCAGATTAAATCAGAGTTATGCTAAAAAAACTATTTTATTACTGTTGTATAAATGGAACAGTATTTGCAAACGATGTGTAGAAAATGTGAATTGCTAAATGATATGACACTTCTTCCCAAGCCTGCTATGTTTGATTAAAAATGATGGTGTTTTAAAAGTATGGTCATTAAGCTATGAAGACATACTATAATAACCCACAAAAAGCTATTACCAGCTGGAAATAATTCCCCTTTCTCCGTGACCTGTTCGGGGGTTGGTTCTTATATTTTACATTTTATAAGATCCTACATTTCTAAAGGTCACTTTTAAAAAAATTTTAGTAGAGTGCATCTTAAAATAACTAATGACAAAGGTTCTCAACTTCGGCTTTCAAAAACCTAGTTCTTGATTCAGATGAGTGACAGTATATAACATCAGACGAGCCTGAACAATTAGAAAGATTATAAGGTCCCACCTATTCAATATGCCAAATAATATATAAACTCGGGGCTTATGGGGCTGTCTCCAGCCTCTCTGTAAATGCTGATAAATAAGTAGCACTGTATCTTAAATTAGGTTTCATACGCCCTATTCCGGCACCACCCCCCTGAACTGATGTCATGTCATCCCACCTAGTGGGTAGGGTCACTAACACCAGTACAGCAACGCCCGGGCATACACCATACGCTCCGGGTGACTATTGAAGCTGCAGGGCGCATGTCTGGATCGTCCAAAGGACGATTTGGGCGGCATTGCAGCAGTGATACTGGCTGCGGGGTGCCTATCCAGGTGCCCTGTTAGCCCTATGCTCTGTGTAACAGCGCCTATTACACACCTCTAGTTACAGCCCTGTGCTAACCTTATCAAGATAGATTCCTTCCCAAAAATGATTCAAATGCTCCAATCTGTACCGCTCATCCTGGCACAGGATGATACTAAACAAATAAATGAAATCTTTAAAAAAAATAATTTCTAATGATAAATGACTGCATTGGATTAATCCAGCTACAGTACAACAACTTAAAACTAATAAGGAATTATTTTCCCCAAAGTGAAATGTTGCAACCATGCCCTCGTCACACACTTCTTGTTCCAAGTCAGAAAGTTCACTGTTGCAGAACTTTTAAACCCTGTCCATTTTATTCCAGAATGGGACATTTGGGGCACAATCCCCAAAGGGCAATGAGTCCTAAGGGGTTGAAGGAGACTTCTCCCTGCAATAAGCACAGCGGGCAGGAAAACCATGCTTCAGGTGAGTTCAGCCACAAATCCCTCCTTTTAAATCATTTAGGAAAACAATGTTCTATATATTTAGAATGGGCTGGCTGAAAGAGAGATGTGAGTCAAAACAGTATTTGAGATGTAGGAGAGCTGCAATAAATAGGGACACTGCCTATTGCAACAAAATCCCACATTTATAGCTGCTTCCATCTCACTTAATGGTATAAATTATGGAACATAGACAACGACCTGTCCATCCTTTTCTAGGCAGGGGAACCACCTTGTGCGTCATCTTACTAAGGCTTTTACATAGTAATGCATGATAATATGTATCGTAAACACACTAACTTATACTCAGCTGGGTGACTCAAATGCTATATCTGGTTTTTATTCTAGTTATACAAGTTATTGTATTTGCCAGCTTACTCTGCTCTGGACTGGAGAAGGGTTTAATGTAAAAAACATAGCATATATTTATATAATTTGTCACTCTCTGGAGTCATTTAATTGGGAGTTATAGAATATTGCTTGTTCCAGGGAGATATACAGGTGATGTGCAGTCAGTGGCGTAACTAGGGTATTTGGAGCCCAGGGCAAGATGGAAAATGGATCCCCCCCCATGTGCACGCGGCGAAGAAAAGCGCATGGAAAAATGGGCGTGGTCACATGCCACAAGGGGCGTGGTAACTGAAAAATGGGGTGTGTCAACATGACACACACCCCTTTCTCGTCACTCTGGGAACATTCCTTTCCATTCCATATGCACCTTAATGACCCGAGTAGTGGTGCCCCTCTTGCAATGCCCACTGTAGTAGTGCCCCTTATGCAATGTTCCCAGTAGCAGTGGCCCATGTAGTAGTGCCCTTTATACAATGACCCCAGTAGTGCACCCTTATACAGTGCCCCTAGTAGTGCCCTTTATACAGTGCCTCCAGTAGTGCACCCTTATATAGTGCCAGGGCTGGCTCTAGGGGTGTTCGGCCAGTGCGGCACACAGGGGCACCACCCGTAGAGGGCGGCACCCCTCCCCAGCATCCCGATTTCAGCGGGACAGTACTGTCCCGCTGTTCCCCCCGCTGGCCGAAGAAGCCCTCGGGTGGTGAATTTGGGAGGCTGGGGACCCCCACCGCCGCAGCTGTGCGGCGGTGTCGTACCCCCAGAGAGTGAATGGATGCCGCGTGCAGCAACCATTCACTGATGGGAGAGGGCTGGGGGAAGCCCAGCCAGTGACGGAGTGCTGGGCTTTACCCCCCCAGCCTGACGTTATTTGGAGGTGTGCCATGCGGGCACGCCTCCAAATAACGTCACACAGGGGCGTGGCCAATGGTAATTAGGCCACGCCCCCAAATTTGGGCGCGCGCGGCTTTCTCAAGAGCCGGCACAGGGTGCTCAGAACCCTGGAGCCGGCCCTGTATAGTGCCCCTTATGAAATGCCCCCAGTAGTGCACCCTTATACTGTGCCCCCAGTAGTGGTCCCCCTTATGCAGGACCCAGTAGTGCCCCTTATAACTTATACAGTACCCCCAGTAGTGCCCCTTATACAGTGCACCCAGTAGTGATCCCTCCTATTCTGTGCCCTCCATAGTGATCCTCCCTATTCAGTGCCCCCAGTAATGATACAGTGCCCCCGGCCAGCAGTGCATAACACACACACACAGACATACATACACAAAACACTGACTTACCTGAATCCCTGCTCCTGCCGCACCCGCCGCTATCTGCTCCTCCGTTCTCCCGCTCTGTACTATGGGAGAGAAGTCATGACGTTTCTCTCCAATCACCCACTGTAGGAGCCGGAAGGTGGTGCTCATGAGTGAGCTCCAGCCCAGCTCTGGCAGTGAGCGCAGCAGCCAATGAGAAATGAGAGTCTGTCTGACTCTCATTGGCTGCTGAAACACACACATCGCCGCCGGCTGGTACGAGTGTGTAACTGTGTAGTGCGGACTGCACTACACTGACTGACTAGAGCGGACCTGTACCTTGGCCGGTGATGCCCCCCCCACGCTGCCTGCCCCACGGCATCCAGGGCAGAAGACCTGGAGGCCCTGCCCTAGTTACACCACTGTGTGCAGTGCAAATCCTGTGCATACGGTAGGCTTATTCAGGCTATGGGCTACAAGCTAAAATGCACAATGTAGGGGTGATGTAGGCTGCCACTGCCGTTACAACGGCATCACTCCTAATTGAATTGACTTATTGAATCTTATTCTTTATTATCACCATATATAATTGCATGGTATACTCCAGAAACAATAAAACATTTAAAAAGAAATTGTGGGGAAGTTCCACAACAGTTTTGCAACGACTGATCACATGATTTATTTGTGAGATGATGTACTGTAGGTAATCTTTAAAGTTTTGTATTCTGTCAAGTTAATTCGATAATCAGTAAGTCGTTAAAACTAAAAAGAAAACAAAAGTAAAAAGTAACTGGACTTTCTCGCTCTATGGCACATTTACATGAGCATGTGTTGTCATGTTTGTTCTGTTGCGTTCTGGACAGTGCGTACAGTATATGCAGAAAAAGTAAAGCAAATGTCTAATTTTTCATGCTGATCATGCAAACGCAAATTGCTTGTCGCTATGAGGGCATATGAGCATATCTATATTGGGTACAAGATATGCTCTGCACATGGGCTTCTGGGTCCAGAAGAGCTTGCACCACACACCCTGCTCCAATAGGCTATACTTACTTCTTCGTCAGCTGGCATGGAAATCATGGAAAGCTCCTGCGCCATTTTCCCAGAGACATCTGCATGCGTAGTCCCGCATCAGCTGTCACAGCCCTGCATAAAACACCTGGAAAATGGCCGCAGCGGCCATTTTTTCAGCGTTTCGCGCTTGCGCAGTGGGGAAATTGCGCATGCGTAGTAGACTCTAGGCACAGATTAGTGCCCAGAATCTACTGCTGGGGTCAGTCCGCCACTGGCCGCCGGGGAGAGAGGATGGGGCCCATGTGCATTCCCTTACCCAGGCCCCTGCCTCTCTCCCCGGTGGCCAGCGGTGGACTGACCCCAGCAGTAGATTTCTTAATACGCCCCTGCGCAGTAGACTCTGGCACAGTGCCGGTTTCTACTTGATGCATGTGCCAGTGCCTCCTCTCCTAAACCGCCCCTAAGTTCAATGTTCTAAAGCTGGGTACGCACTGACAGATACATTGGCCGATAAATTGATCGCCCAATGTATCTGCTGCCCGTCGGGCAGTGTGTACCCGCGATATGTCGGTGAACACCGGTGTTCACCGACATATCGCATGGGCTGTGCTGCACAGCCGGTGGACAGATATGTCTGAAGACATATCTGTCTATCGACAGGTGTACACACACAGCGGCAGCCGCGAGGAGGGGGCGTGACATGCTCCCCGCCCACCGGGACACACCCCCAACATGCTCCCTGTTCGCCGGGACCTGCAGGCAGACACAGATGATGGTTGTTCAGTCTGTACGAACAACCATCATCTGCAGATATTTCTGTATAGTGTGTACCCACCATTACAGCTGTTTTATAGTCACATGAGAAAAGGCAAAAGTGCTTTTGTAAACAAGTCAATTAAAGAAGAATTGATAACTGGTCATATAGAAAACCACTGAGTAGTGCTAATAATGTGAATGATGTTTTGAAGGGAAAAAAAAGCCATTGGCATATTAGGTTTTCAAATATATATTCTATAAGTGAATGGAAAAATATAATAAACAGGTCCAATTTCTGTGGGCAACATTAGGACAGTTGCATTTTACTGTAAATGCCCCTCCAGCAGTTAGCGGTTTAATGGTCTGCAGCTATTGATTTTCCACTAGAATATCCTGGACTATAGATCATAGAACAAGTGTACCTCTGACCTTTATTGTGTATTAAATAAACAGCAGATGGTAATGAGTCGCCAAGTGAAGGTATTCAAGCTGTCTACGCTGCTCCACTTTTTCTTATTTAATTTCTGAATAAGACATGTCATCATCTAATAAACCACCCCACATCAGTTCTGCGCTCTCAGACCTTACTTTGTGCGCAGTTTCTATTAACCCTTCCCTGTTTCTTATCATGCAATAAAAGTCACCCTATAGTTTCTGTCTTCATGACACTGTACTGGCTTGTTTTATTACCCTTGGATAAATAATGTAGCATTAAAGCTAAAATATGCCTTCTACAATTAATGTTGAAAATAAAATTGAGTAATATAATTGAACATGACTATTAGTCATATCTGATAAGTCATTTTATATCCCTGGGTGATGCTCAAGACATTATGCTCATTAATATCAACATACACTGTGAACCATATTTCAGTTTAATGTAAAACACTCCTCAAACCGAATATATAAATGTACACAAAATACATCCAAGTATTTCAAAATAAACAGCAATAAAATTCCCCAAGGTCACTGGAATATACATAGTTTCCAACCCCATTGTCAGTGAACCACTTGTCAATGTCATACTTATATCACTGAGGTTGAATGTGGAAGGTCTGGTCCAGGGCCGTTTCTAGGGGCGGGCGACCCGTGCAATCGCACGGGGCGCTCCGCCCTCAATGCACAGTACGCCGGGTCCGACTCCTGCATCAGCGCTGTCTCCCTCAACCAATCGGGCGGCTACAGTAACTTCGCGCGCCTTCCCTCTTCTCCTCCTGGGTGTCACATGACAGGAAGGGAGCAGCGCACACATCAGCTGCACTGAAAAGTCCGGACACAGGCTGAGAGTGACCTCCGTTCTGCTGCTGGTTGCCCTCGACTGTCTCGGTTTTTTTCCTGGGTGTCCTCACTCTATTGGTTGGAGGCGGCGCCCACACTCCGGTCTGGGCATAGGATGGGGCAAGCGCGCTGCGCGCAGCAGCTTCACAAGGTAACTAAACTGCACCTCTGCGGGGGGGGGGGGAGTGCCACCTATGTATGTCACTGCATGCCTGTGCTATCACTAGCTGCCCTCCTTTACACTGCACCTATGTATGTCACTGCCCTGTGCTGTCACTAGCTGCCCTCCTTTACACTGCACCTATGTATGTCACTGCCCTGTGCTGTCACTAGCTGCCCTCCTTTATACTGTCTGCACCTATGTATGTCACTGCCCTGTGCTGTCACTAGCTGCCCTCCTTTATACTGTCTGCACCTATGTATGTCACTGCCCTGTGCTGTCACTAGCTGCCCTCCTTTATACTGTCTGCACCTATGTATGTCACTGTCCTATCCTCAGATTGGAGCCGTGTAGAAGATGTAATCTATGTGCACTCCTAATCAAAGGGAAAATGGCGCAATGTCGCGTTGTTTCAAAACTGTGTTAAAGCGATAAACAGCCTGTAAATTGTGCCTGTTGAATTTTTTATCCTAATGATGCCTGGCTGTATGTTGTTTAATTATAGTGACATAATCTGCTCATATTCCCATCCAGCTCAGATTAATCCCCCGATTTGTAACCTCCAGGTGTTATTTACTAAGCGCTCTCTGCTGGTGAGACGTCTGCCCAGTCTCCATGTTGAATCATCTTTACATTGTGTAACTCTAAACCAGGTCCAAAGTGTTTCCAGCATCTCACCGTATCATACGTTGCCCGTGGGGCACTGCATAAGGGGCACAAATACAGGAGACACTGCATATGGGGACAACTACAGGGGGCACTGCATAATGGGCACTTTTGCCTGAGAGCCAGTGGGGGGGAAGCCTAAAGGTGCCTACACACATAGCGATGTGCTCACGATCCGACCTGCACGATTTCCCCTGAACTCTCCCCAGGCAGCTCCCCAGCAGTCGTGGTCAGGATTTGGAGTAAAAAATATCCAGGTGGATGTGGTTTTAAAACGTAGTTTATGTGGCTCTGGCTTTTCCAATATATTTTATGTGGAAGTGGTTTGTTGCAGTGTAATCCTAAATGGCTTTTTCAGTGTACTTTATGTGGACGTGGCTTATTTCAATGTATTTTATGTGGATCTGGTTTGTATTTTCAATGTACTGGGTTCGCCCCCAACGTGACTAAAAACGGGTGTGATACAAGGTTATACTCCTGCAAATGTCACACCAAAGGCATGCACACACAAATGCGGCGTGGGCATGTGACAGCTAGGCAACACCCCATTTTTTGAGCGCGCCTCCGGCGCGTGCATGCTGACCGTCTTTCATTCAACTACATATATTTTTCAGCACTTTGCCTCTGACAGGTTAGCCACCCCTGGACTCAGTAGTCACAGCAGCTGACATTCTGTGGTATTTTGAGACCACGCTCCCTTACTGTGATACCACACCTCCTCACAATGAGGCCACGCCCACTCCGCAATATTACTGCTTCTTGAGGGGGGGGGGGGGCGCATTTTGACTGCTCGCACTGGGAGCCTCAGACCCTAGAAACTGCCCTGGTCTGGTCTCTCTTACTGCCCTAGACCCCAGGCTACCACCATAAACACAGGCAATACGGAAAGTTTAAAAACAAAACACATAGGGCCTGATTCAGACCTGCTCACTAGATGAGTTCTCACGCATGTCGTCAGCTGCCAAAGTATGCAAATCCCGCAATCGCACGGCAAGACATTAGCACGCCCACTATGTATTGGCGTGTGATCGCGGTGTGTATTTAGACGCCCACCAGCCCTTCTTAAGATGCCCTCTTTCCCTTAGTGATACACGTCATCTCCAGGAAGTGTATACAACAATCGGTAACATCGAGTAACATCGGACCCATACGCAGCACTTGTGGCTGACCATACCCTACCATAAGCACTGCGAGTGCTGCTGTGTTTAATTCAGCCATGTGACATATAATGACACTGTATCTTAATTATGCACGCCTCTGAAACGGCATTAAGATGCACAGAGGGGCCTGCATTCGCACCACCACACCCCCATTTCATACTTGCCTACCTTTCAGAGTCTCTTCCCGGGAGAAGCCCGGGTAAGAGAAGCAGCAGGTGGCCGATGGGGGCGGGGCCTAACGAATCACATCATTAAGCCCCGCCCCTCGTGGCAAAACTGCCGCAATTGGGTGAAATTTACATAGGGGCGGGGCCAAATGCTGTGATTCATTCAGAATCACATCTTAAGCCCCGCCCCCTTCACGGAGACCCGCGATTGCCGCGGGTATTCTCCTCATTCTGCCCACTTCACTAGGAAGTGGGCAGAATGCGGGAGAAATGCCTACCCTTCCGGGGTGCGGGGGGTTACCCGAAAAATCGGGAGCCTCCCGCGAAAACCGGGAGGGTAGGCATGTATGCCCAAATTTCCATCGACCAACCCCTGTCACCATCCACAAATGGCTCGTCCTGTCACTCATTCTAGCGAGGGGTGGCTGCCCAGACGGAGGCGTTCTCATGAGAACGCCTACTGTCTGGGGGCGGCCCCACTGACATCACAAGTGATGTCAGTGGAGAGATTCCGGCTCTGTTAGAGCCGAAATCTCTCTGGGGCTTGCCATCGCGACCATCTTCCTGTCCGCTCGCTATAGCTGTGGGTGGTCACCCACAGCTATGCGAGTGGCCAGCAGGCCAGGAGGCCGTTCTAAAACAAAAAAAGACCGGCCCTGATTCAGAGCGAGCGATCTGTCAGAGCGTCCGGCTCTGAATCAGGGCCACAGTGTGGGTTGGATACACCAATAGTGCACTTACTGTGACAGCAGTGTCGGCAGAGCGGGGTTGCTGACGGTGTCCTCAGTACATGGAATGGCAGTGCTGCGGTGCTGGCAATGTCCTCAGTGAAGGGTACCGGTAATGTCGACAGTGCAGGGGTGTCAGCGGTGTCTTTAGTGCAGGTTTGCTGGCTGTGTCGGCAGTGCGGGGGTTGCTGGCTGTGTCCTCAGTACATGGAACATACCCTCCAACATGACCCGTTCCATTAGGTACAAAATACTCTGCTCCTGGACTTCCCTCTTAATTGATGATTGCAGCCACCTGTGCTGAAACACCTGTCTCATCAATTACCTAGTTAAACACAGGTGACTGCAATCATTAGTTAGGTGGGAAGTCCAGGAGCAGAACATTTTGTACCTAATGGAAGGGGTCATGTTGGAGGGTAGGATGGAATGGTAGTGCAGGGGTGCCAGTGGTGTCTTTAGTGCAGGTTTGCTGGCTGTGTCAGCAGTGCAGAGGTGCCAGCGGTGTCCTCGGTGCAGGTTTGCTGACTGTGTCGGCAGAGCAGGGGTGTTCTCAATGCAGGGTGCCGGCGGTGTCAGCAGAGCAGGGGTGCCAGGGGTGTCCTCAGTGCATGTGTGCTGACAGTGTCGGCAGTGCAGGGGTGCTGGTGGTGCCCTCAGTGTTGGATTGTCGGCAGTGTTGGCAGTGTGGGGGTCGCTGAAGGTGATCTCAGTACGTGGAGCAGCAGTGCAGGAGTGTCGGCAGCTGTGGTGTCAGCATCGGGGAATGCTGCCAGTGGGGGTGCCGGTGGTGTCGGCAGCGGAAGGTGCCGGTGGTGTCAGGCAGCGGGGTTGGCGGGCGCCATCTTTTTCTCTCTCCTAGTGCATTTTCAATGGGCTTAACGCTGATTGGCTGAGAGCCATGACAGACGGCTCTCTCAGCCAATCAGCGTTAAGCTCGCTCAAAACAAAACCTCGCGACTCGACAGCGGGGTTGCGAGGTTTTGCCTCGGGTGAGGGACCCGGGCAGGCAGGGAGATCCGAGCTGCGCTCGGATCGCCCCGGATCCTGGAAATTCGGGTGGGTTTGGATCGCTGAGATCCGAACCCGCTCATCTCTAGTGTAAACAATACACTGTTTTGTCCTAACTTAAACTACTACAACTAAAGCACACTTGCTAAATCTACAGAGTGTCAGACAGATGTGGACTACAAGAAAATGGCCATCATTCCCCAGCACACTGATGGCTACATGAGCTGTATGCCCAGGGGTTGTGTGGTGTATGAACCTGGTGAAAAGGGAGAATTAGATGAGATAATTTAAGATGCTACATAATAGCAGAAAGCATCATATTTTTAATGCACAGTCATGCCTGTACTAAATTTAAACAAACAAATGGTACTGCACTCTGTGACATTCAAATTGAGAGATAGCAGAAAAATATATAGCAGTAAGAATTTCTAAAGAATCTTGAATTTGATCACATGAAAAGAATCGTAAAAGATACAAATACACAGCATAATACAAAATTGCTAAATAATACACTGCTAAATTAGAAACCAGACTACCATTTAGGTTTTCTAGATATGATATAAAATGCTATCCCGCAGGAACATATTATACTAAAAGTATAGGTATTGCTTCTTCTTAAAATACGAAAGTTCCAAGTTCCTCAATATATTGTTAAAGCTCCAATAAAACAAAAGAGAAAACGTAAAATAGTTATCCGTGATAGATGGTGTACACAAGTGTTAAGTATCCCAAATGTAGTGTCCGTCTGCACAGAACAAGAGACCTTTAGTACTGATGTAATGTCTTTTGCAGTATCACAGTAAGCGGCCACGTAAGATGTACCTGGTTGGCCAGTGCCAGATTTAGGTCCACAAGGGCCTGGAGCTGAAAATTATGAAGGGCCTATTGTGTGCCGCCGCAAGAGGTGTGTTCAGCACTGCGGTTGGGGGATGTAGTCAAAATACAGACGGCCGAGATTCTGTCTGTTGAAATCAGGGCGTCGTAATCCCAACCCCGGACTAGACATAGGTGGCTAAATCCTGAAGCAAGCCCATATGTCGATGCCAGAATCCTGACAGTAAAGCGGGGCGCCCTTAGCTGCCACGGGGGGTTGGGGGGGCACCACTGGGGGGTGTAGGGTTAGGCACTAAGTGGGGACGATTAGGTTTAGGCACCAAGGGGGGAGGGTTAAGGTTAGGCACTAACTGTTAGGGTGCAAGAAGGGAGGGTTAGGAAGAGAAGTGAGGAGGGTCTGTATACTTACCCGACCCCCGTTGGAATTCTGAGCATCAGGATGTCGCTGTCGGCATTTTGACAGCAGGCATCCCGACTGCCGGGTAATCATACCCAACCCCTGCGGGTGTGACTAGTGATGTGGGGGTGTAACCCAGGGTTGTCTTAACAGCAGTGTGGGCCCTGGGCAAAGCAATTCACTGGGGCCCCTACCCATCCATTCATGGGAAAAAAATGTAAATGGTCAATGAAATTAAACCCTCCTACATGCCCATCAGACCTCTCACACATCCAGAGAGACTCTGGGCCTGATTCAGACCCGCTCACAAGCGCTATGCGCTCGCAAGCAGGTCGATGGCTGGACAGCGTGCACGCGCCCCGCGTGCGCAAGCCCCGGAGCGAGAGAGGGGGGGTGGCTGGCCAAACGGAGGTGTTCCCGCCTGCCATTTGGGGGCAGCCCTACTGACATCACACGTGATGTCAGTAGTGAGCTTCCGGCTTTACTAGTAAAGCCGGAAGTTCACTGGGGCTTGCGGCAGATGAGACCCTACCACAAGGGTCTCGTCGAAAGCCCAATGGTCGCAACCATCGCGATCATCACCTGGCCTAGCTTGCAAAAGCTGTGGGTGGTCACACACAGCTTAGCGACGTCAAGGCATCCGCTCGCACAACAAGACATAAGCACGCCCACTATGTCTTGGCGAGCGATCACTTTGTGTTTATAGCGTTTATATTCGCTCACCAGCCTGTCTTTAGCCGCCCACTAGCATAGGTCATCTCCAGGAAGTATATACAACCATCGGTATATCGGGAACCATTGGATCAGACAGCAGCGCTTGCGGTTGACTGTACCCTGCCGCAAGCACTGCGAGCAGTTCTGTGTAAAAATCACCCAGGTGATGTGTACTATGACACTGCCTGATAATTCTGCATGCCTCTGAAACGGCGTTGAAACACTCTGTTGTGCCTGCGTCTGCAACTCCACTCCCCCATTACTACTGCCCTGCCCCTGTTACCACTCACTCCACTGGGCTGTCCTGGCAGGGCGAGCGAGCACATTCCGGTCGCTTGTACTAGTTTGCGCACGCACACTGCGAACTATACGCATGCGCACATTAGCAAACATTGTCTGCAAAGAGCAGCCGCTTGCTAGCGAACGGGTCTGAATCAGGCCCTCAGTGCGATGTAGGTCCCGCAGCTATTCAATACACTGCGCTGTTTGGGTGGCTAAAGGATTTCTTCTCGCACCCCCCTGGGTATGCGAGGAGAAATCCAACAAAAGTGCAGGGCACTTTAGTTGGAGAATGCCGGTTACCGCGCCTTAACCCCCAGGTTAAGTCGCGAGAACCGGCATTCTCTGACTTACCTATTCAATATATAAAAAATAAACAAACAAACATAAAATAGATATCCTAAAACTGCCTTTTTCAATGTATCTTTAGGTGACAGTTAATCGTGATGTTAAACAGATCCCCACCCCCCTCCCCAGTACCTTCATTCATCCTTATTTCCATTCTTGTCTACAAGTTCCTCTCTCCTAGCATGTTCATTTGTGGGGTGTTCGCTGGCAGCGCAGTGCTGCGACGTCAGTCTGGCATAGGAGCTCCCTGGATTAATCCCTGATGAGCAGGCAGACTGTGGACACTGCCCGCCGAGCCATGCTCCAGCCCTGATTCCTCCCTTCCCGATGTGATCCGCAGTCGGGGGGAGGGGCGGAGCATCGGACAGCCCAGCCACTGAAGACAGCCACTCGCAGCCTGCTGGGGAGGATGGGGGGAGTGCCCTGATGACCCCTATCTGCCATGGAGGGAGGGGCAGGGCATCGGACAGCCACTCGCAGCCTGCTGTAGCAGGTATAAAAAAATCCTGGCTACAACAGTCAACAGCACAAGATGCTATGGGCCTATTTTGACAGGGGGCCTGGAGCTGCAGCTCCATCCGCCCCATTGCTAATCTGGCCCTGTGGTCGACTGAGTCTCTCAGAGTGGCAGCCTAAAATGGGTAGCCCTGCACCAGCAGTTCTGCTCGGCTCCCACGATCTTTGGATAGTCCGGCTGCACAGTGTGACCAGGATTGTCTGTGAGAGCAGCGGTAAGCGGCGTATGTGCTCCTCCGTTTGTGGAAAATTGGACCAAAATGACACTCCAGTGTCTCAATCACGGATCCAAGTGCTTTTCTATAAGGAAGTCCTCTGATGCGTTTTGCCCCTACATGTGAGGGCTTTATCAAAGAGTGATGATGGTTTGACTTCCTCCTCCTTATATACCCACACCATATCCAGGGTTCTCTTAACAGCAGTGTGGGCCCTGGGCAAAGCAATGCACTGGGGCCCCTACCCACCCATTCATGGGACAAAAATTAAATGGTCAATAAAACTAAACCCCCTGCATGCCCATCAGACCTCCCACATATGCAGAGAGACTGGTTTGAAGCCGGCGGATGAAGTGAAACTGGGACTGAGGTGAGTGCTCATCACCGGGGGGGGATAGGGGTGGGTTAGATCAGAATACAGTGCATCGGCGGCTGGCTTATAAAAATATCACAAATTTACCAACTGGCCACAGCTGCAGGCGGGCCCCTACAAGCTTCGGGCCCTTGGGCAACTGCCCAACAAGCCCAATGGAAGAGATGGCCCTGACCATATAAAAAATCATTAGAACAGATGGTCAGAATTAATTGATTAATTCAGGTTAGTTGCATCTGTTGTTCTTGATTACTCTGAGACTCTATACACACGGAACAATGCACTTAGTCATGTCTGTGACAAAAAAAAAAGAAATCTTGTTTGAGATCTTATCCATATTTTTTCAAGGATATTTTTTTCTTGCGTTTTTTATGTCAAATGTATCAAACTCTACCTCAGCTCCTAAGTATCTATGCATTCAAAATTGTTCTTATATACTTAAGATAATTAAATAAAATTCAAAGTTTGCAAGACCGTAGGGCTTGATAAAAGTCCCAGGGTCTTGCAAACTTCTCATGCAGCGATATTTCTGTTTTCATTTCCTGCTGGCGTCTGCATGTCACACAAGAAATGTGCTAACCCAGGTTTATACTTTTGATACACATCACTAGTCGAGGTTTCTAATTTAAAACCTATAGACCTGGGGATATTTTTTGACGTCTGTTACATTTCATCCTTGAATCATTTTTAACGACAGTGAAAATTTTAAGTTAAGATCGAGTCTGTTTTAATAGAAAGTCACAAATTATCTCAATCACGTTTATTTTAAAATAAGCAGCTTGAGTTGAGCTGTTAATGTTTTTGTAAAATATACAATCATTTTTGGTGAACACATAATGCAGGCACGGATTTAGTATGGGCAAAGTAGTCATGCACTTATATCTGCCACAGACTTAAATGCAACTTTATTTAGCATAAAGCAAAGAAAAACTTGTATGTCATCAGTAAAAAGAATGATATCATCAGTGTTTTAGATCAGCTAATGGGAATTTAAAAGACGAAGCAGGAGTACGGAATGTTCTATGTAAACAAGGTTTGGCTAGTGTATAAGTGTATAGGGTGGGGCTTAAGAATGAAGGTTGTGTGTCACTACAAGCTTCATTTAGGTACATCTGACTTTGATAGTATGAGTAATACAGTGCTCCCTCTTATAACACCCCATTATATAACACCACCCTGACAACTACATACAGTATATCTCCTCACAAAAGTAAATTAAAAGTAAAGATGTGCGCTGACCCCCAGCACTATTAGTCTATGGCAATGTTTCTATATTCTCTGCATTTGGTCAGATGTGGCTGTGTGGAGTCAGTAAAGCAGTGAGAGCATACTTTCCAACTCTCCCTGGTTGTCAGGGAGACTCCCTGAAATAGCAGCAATCTCCCTGACTCCCTGAAGACTCCAGCAACCTCCCTGATTGCACCTTACCCCCATTATTATGAAGCTGTTAATTTAGGGGAAAAAAGGAGATATTTACAGATATTTCCACTTGCATCTTTGCGCGCCCGCTTTAGCTCGCTGCTTTTGCACCCGTGATCCATAGGATTGCATGGTGCGAATGCAGCACGCGGCATGGCATACCATGGCACAAGCAGCAGCAGCAAATCACATTGCGCGATGCATGCGCATATTTGCAGTGCAAGAGGCAAGGATGCAAGAGGGCACATCTGCACATTCAAAATGGGATAATTAGTATGATTTCCCTGCATTGGTCATAAGGCCAGGGGCGTATGCCATTGGCCAGGATGGCACTCGCCAGGGGCGCCGGCCAAAGGGGAGGGCGCCGTCCGGCAGTGCCACCAGCAGCCAATGGGTGGACTACCCCGCTAGTCCTCCAGGCCCCCAGTGTAGGGCAGACTGCAGTGAGAGCAGTCTTCCCTACACAGTTCATAAACGCACAGCCGCCAGTGGCGGCTGTCTGTCTGCTATAGCAGCCAGCCAATGAGAGTCAGACAGACTCTCATTGGCTGCTGTGTCCACGGAGGGAGCCGGCTGGAGCTCCTTCCGGCTCCCCTCCGCAGCGGATGATGGGAGAGACGTCATGATGTCTCTCCCATCCCATAGTACACAGCAAGAGCGGGCCCGGAGGAGTGGACAGCGGCGGTCGTCGGTGGGATCAGGTAAGTTGCTTTTTTTTTCTGGCACAGCACAGTGGGGGAGTGTGGCTACTAGAGGGCACTGTATAGGGGGTGGCCGCTACTGGGAGCATGTTATGGGGGGGTGGACGCTACTGGAGGCACTGTATTGTGGGGGCACGTTATAGGGGGGGAGGGATGCTACTGGGGGACACTGTATTGTGGAGGCCGCTACTGGGGGCAATGCATAGGGGGGACTACTACTGGGGGCAATGCATAAGGGGGACTACTACTGGGGGCAATGCATAGGGTGGACTACTAATGGGGGCACTGTGTATTGTGGAGTACTATGGGGGCACTGCATAGGGTGGACTACTACTGTGGGACACTTCCTGAAAATATGGGTGGAGGGGGGATGCCAGTCGATTACCTTGCCAGGGGCGCTCGGATCCCTAGATACACCCCTGCATAAGGCACAATGGGC
Source organism: Taudactylus pleione (assembly GCA_031769625.1). NCBI lineage: Eukaryota > Metazoa > Chordata > Amphibia > Anura > Myobatrachidae > Taudactylus > Taudactylus pleione. The sequence goes on along the minus strand of JAUIMM010000706.1, from coordinate 4,894,366 downwards.
CTGATTCAGAGCCGTTCGCTATTTGCGGTCGTTCGTTCAAAAACAAGGGGTGGCTATTCAAATGTTCAGTTCGCAAATTGCAGTCTGTTCACACCTCTAAGTCTGAATGAGCGAGCAAAACATACGCTCGTTTATTTGTTAAAAACGCCCCCTGGCCGCTCGCACCATACGTAATGTCCGCTGTTTATTAGATTAATCGAGTACATCGACCAGCGTATGAACTGCTCGCTATTCTTGTGGTTGGTTTTTGCTACCACAATCTTGCGAGCAGTTCTGGCTATAAAATAACCCAGTGACGTGGTCAATGACGCTGCTGTATTAATTATGCACACCCATAAAACGCCCGTTTTGACCTTTAAGCACGCCTGCGTTCGGATCTCCTCTCCCCATTTTCAAGCACCTTCCCCTGTTACCACCCACATACGCCTCATTCTGTCACTCAAAATAGCAGGCATTCGCTATATTGCGAGCACATGAATTTCGGCGGCACTGACTGGTTCGCGCATGCGTATAACGATCCGTACGCATGCGCAGATGTGCGAACATCGCTCGGAACGAGCGTACTGTCGCTAGCGAGTGGCTCTGAATGAGGGCCAATGATCCCTATGGCTACATACATTCTCTGAAAAGTATCAGTGTGTTTTCATCAACAAGTAGATCTTAGTAACTGCTTTGGGGCTCATTTACATTTGGATGGAAGTCAATTTTATGGCACGCTACTCAGATGTAGCAGTACATGCCCACTTTACTGCCGCTCATAGGTGCTGCTTTCACAATCTCCCTGAAATGCCTTTTCAAAAATAGGCAAGTATGAGTGAGTGATGAAGGTAATGTGATATTACAAATGTGTCAGGTGCTCTATTGTGATCAGGCTTATATAAAAAAATATGATCTACAGTATATTTTAAGAATAAAGTGTAATGTAAGTCAGGAAACATTAAACTATAAACTATGTTAAAGTTAAGTTCAATGATTGTATTTTTTATTCTGTAAACCACTTATCTGGCTAATATCTTTTACAAAAATGTGGAAATGAGAATTTGTTTTAATTAAATTAAGGGGTGCTATCTCGGCAGCACCTAGCACAAAGCAGCCAATTAGTAGCACACCAGTCCAGGGCCTTTGTAAAAGTATCCACAGCTAGATTTACTCGAAAGCACAAAAATAAATAAAACATAAAAACACATCCTAGATTGCTCTGCTATAACTAACATACAATTCACTCTCTCAAGGTTGAAGGACCTAGGACCTCATTCAGAGTCGGTCGTTGCGGCCGCACGGTCGTACGCCACCGATGTTCGCTATACTGTGCATGCGTAAAGTTCGCAATGCGCATGCGCAAACTAGCCACTATGATCAGAAATTTCTCTCTCCTTGAACACAGCCAGGTCGGTAGTTTGAGTGACAGATGGAGGCGTTTGTGGGTGGTAACAGGGGAAGGTGCTTGAAAACGGGGGAGTGGAGATCCGAACGCAGACGTGCCTCATTATGCGAACAGCGTTTTATGGGAGTGCATACGGATTATGGGAGTGCATAATTAACAAAGTAGCGTCATGGCACATGTGACCTGGGAGGTTTTTACACTGACATGATCGTAGAGCTTAAGAGAGGGTATGGTCAACCTTAAGCTCTACGACCAGTTCCGATGGTTCCCGATGGTTTCGATTAATCCTTATATGCCCGGAGATGACGTGCAATGCGTACGAGAAGGGGGCGTATTTTTTTGTCTTCCGACCGCTTCCTCCCCTTGGTCGGCCAACTACGATCCGAACTTAGGGATGCAACTTGCGAGGGAATCATTTGCATATCCGGCCCCTTTTTCCGTACGACCGTGCGGCCGCTTCTACCGACTCTGAATGAGGTCCCTAGTGTCCAACTCAAAAAAATTATATTTAGCACAGTACTTACAATCACAAGCTCTTCTGCAGGCCTAAACCTGCTCCCCAGGCAGTGAAAGAGATAATAGAGAAACTAACACACCTTTTATCAACCTCTCACAGGTGGTCTGGCAATCAAGGTTGCTAATTACATTCTGTCTACCAGATAAAAACTAGATTCCTGGGACATAAATATCTTGTTTTGACAACTTTCCAACTTCACAAATGTTTTTGCCATATATCCTCCTCTCCTGTTTCAACCTGTGGCGTGGAATACCCATAATCCCTGTACAAAAAATAAACCCTAAACAAAAAATGGGGGACAAATAATCTGCATTGGCTAGTTTGTTTCCTGGCCTATGCTCTACTGAATACTTAAAATGCCACTTTTAATTTAATGCCAATGCCAAGACCCATCTAGTCATTCTCCCATTGGTCTCTCTATTCTCAGACAATAATTTCAATGGAGTATGCACCGTAACCAAACAAAATTTTCTCTCCAAATCATAGTACCTTATTGGATATAAGAACGCTCTCATCTGCTTCTAATTTAAAGTGCCTACACAGTCATAATAGAAGATTTTTTGCACGATTTGACTGATTCCGACACATCAAAATGACAAATCGTGCAAATCGTATAGTGTCCACGAACAATAACAATCTCGATGCGCGGTACCATGGGTCGTTTGTCGATTCCTCAGATCTTACCTACATGCAGGAAGATCTGGCAATCTCGTTACCGACAAACTGGAAATCATTAAGGACGCACGATAGGTTGTTGGTCAGAGTGCACATTTTAAAGCACGATATCGTATGTCCGGGAGTGCTGGGGAGTTGCTGGGGAGATCAAGTGAAATCGTTAACAACATTGCATGGTTTGCAAGTCAGTTAGTGTGTAGGCACCTTTAGGGGTCGTGGCTAATTTTGTATTACCTCAATTTTATTACGTTGAGTCTTTATCATATCTTCCATCCCTAAGCAACACTTTTTGGGTTGGTTGTCAGGTCTGCCTCAAGGATGGAATCCAACACTGCTTGTACCCTGGGTGAGTGAGACTGCCAATTAGGTCTTTAGATGACTACATAATTGAGATAAGCAGCAACATACTGTCTTTGGGGCCATACAATTTAACCATTATCTTCTGAAAGGTGATGGGTGCTCCATGTATTCCAAATGGAAACATCTTGTATTGAAACAGACCCTCATGGTGCAGAAAAAAACTATCTTTTCTTTTGCCTTGTCTATCAATGGCACTTGCCAGTACCCTTTGATTAAGTCTAGAGTGGTTAAGTATGGTGATGTTCCCTGTCTTTCAATAAGTTAATCCGTACAAAGCATTGGGTAGGCATCATAATCAGACACACAATTTAATTTATGGAAAACATAGCAGAAGCGTAAGCTCCCATCGGGTTTTGGAATGAGTACAATACGTACTATGTGACTCTTCATTAATATCTAACTTAGATGGGAGCAGGTTAGCGAAAAAGACTTGTCAGTCAGTCAGCTTCTCAGTCCAACAGGCTGACTGACTTAGAGAACAGTCCGGACCCCTTAGCTCTGCTCCCCACTAGCTTTATCTGTCAGTCCGGCCCCTCAGCCTCACCGGCTGACTGATATCAATCTAACTGGCCCCACACACTTCACACTATCGCCAACCGCCTGCTGCCAGTACGTGGTACGGCGCTACAGCACACCCTCGGGCTGTCATAAAATAGCTCTATGTTATGGAAAAAATCCACCAGGCTGAACTGATAGGCGGCCCCACATGTGCATCGGCTCACCAGGAATCATCCTTATGAATTCTACAGCCAAGCCACCCCTGGGTAGAGAATATAGTAAAACCTAAGTAAAAGTCTCAAATTTGCACCCATGACAAATCACAATGTAGAGCTACACAAATTTACCAGAAAATGAACTATTAAAAAACTATTTGCTATAAAACAAACAGAAAACCAAAAAACATTTAGAAACATTTAGAATAGCATCAACTTAATCCAGCTCATGTTAAGGGTAGCCTTATTGACAGTTTTTGTAAGATATATACAAATGACAAAAGAAGATAAAGATAAAATATCAAAAAGTAAAGTTAATAAAAAAAGAGAGGCCAGCCATGGAAAATTTAAAGAAGGATGAAAATATTGTCCTAAAGCCTTGTGATATGAAAGGAATAGTTACAATCATGGATATATCAGACTATAACAAGGAAATATATAGGCAGTTAAATACAGGTAAAACATACCAGAAACGTAAGTGCGACTCGGACCCTACAAAAAGAATTGAGTCAATTGTCACAAAGTAATTCCCAAATACCTAGATAACAGAGAAATTACCAAAAAAGAGTTCACTATCTTAATTGTTCTCATCCTAGAACTCCAGTGATATATGCCCTCCCACAAAAGCATTACTTCACCATCAGGCAGACCCATCGTAGCTGGAATTAATAGCCTTACTGCCAACCTATTTTAAATGATAGATCTTATTTAAAAGATACTACCTATGCCCTAAGGATGCTTAAAAACATAAAATAGGAATAGGAGATGTTTATCATCTCATCAGACATTACATCATTATATATACTACAATGGGGCATATGTAGGGTCTGGAATCTATTTCTTGATTTTTATTACATTCAAATATGTCTTGAAAAAAATACATTTTCTAAAAGAAGTTTAAGAATAAAAGAAGTTTTGAAGAATAATTACATGTTTTTTGAGCGGGTTGGGTACAGGATGCTGGCATTCAGAATCCTGATGCCATCATCCCGACTAGGTTAGCATCCCAACAGCTTAAGGTAAGTATACCTAACCCCTAACCTGCTCTCCCCGGTGCCTCAACCTAACCTCCCCCATGTGCCTAAACCTAACCCTCCCCGGTGCCTAAACCTAACCCTCCCCCCTTATTGCCTAGCCCTAACACTTCCCCTAGTGCCTAAACCTAACCCTCCCTCCAACCCCGCTAGTTAACTTTGGGATTCCGGTGGTTGGGATGCCTGTGTCGGTATTCCGATAAGTGTCAGGATTCCGGCATTGGCATTGTGACCACCAGCATCCCCACTGTCGGAATATTAAACCTATCCCTTTTGAGGGTGATTGGCACTGCTATGGTCCCAAATTTGCCACAGCTACACCAACCTCTATGTCTCACTGGGAAACCACCATCTGCGACCATGTAGCTGGTAAGGTGAATTTGGTATCCTGGCAGAGGTACATCGAACTTCTGTACTTATCTAATACCAATAAATGAATTAGCAATTTAACATACACAATTAGTCAAACCTCTATGATTTGTTAGATCTTACTCTATATAAAGAATAATGAGATGCACACAATGGGATTCAGAAAACCCATTGATTCTAATAATTATTTAGAATATAACAGCAAGCATTACAGGATCTGGCTCAGTGGCATTCCAAAGGGCCAGTTTCTTAGGTTAATGTGTACTGTAATTGCATGAAAAAGACACATTTTGGAACAAATGGAAGAGATGGAAAATAGGTTTAATGCTATAATACTCAGAAAGTGGAAGCTGCCAAATTAGCAGCCATCAAAACAGATAGAGAAACATTGTTAAGGACCATCTGGTAAAAAGTGCATTCCCACACTCCAATAATAATCCCATTCGAATCAAAGGTTTTCATAGATGTGGAATAGACAGTTTTCGAATTTCACATGAATGTTCCACAAGTTGAATTTCATGTTTTTTGGGGGGATACAGCACATAAAAAGCACCTGGAGGGATAGAGATGAGGGAAGCATGGTGAAGGCAGAAATGTCTTGGATTTTTTTGCATAAAACCCTTATAACTGGGAGTTTAAACCAGGATTTTGAATTAAATTATTTTTTTATGATTATATTTAAACTGGTTTATTAATTAAATTAATCCAACATACCTCTTTTTTCTTCCAACATCCTGTTTTTCTCTATAAATATCAAGAAACTTCAGTCCACTTTTATTAATGTGATTTTTTTAAATGAAAATACTGTACATATGTGATGCCTTTTTTATTTTATTTTCCCATGACCACAAATTATAAGACCTCCCGCCTTTTTTCATCATTAGGTATAATCCTTGCAATAACTGTTAATGGGGCCAATCTGAGACTTCCACAGAGCTTCCCGGTCATTGGGTCTTTATTTGGTACACATAATTTGTATTCACTGATCACCATGACAATGATAAATCAAATTTTCACTCCCATCAGGATAGTTCCTTTTTATTGCAGATCTGCCCGACTGCCAATAATGATAACTTAGATCAGGCTGGGAGTTCCCTGGCATTTCCATGGTGACCACAATAACAATATTAGGCACTTCCGTTTTGTGCAGACATGATACTGATCACCCATTCGATTCAGTTATATGTACTGTATGTAAATTATGTTATTTTTTTTATACCTATATTAAAGTATTAGTCGTCTTTTAAATGGAATCGGTATGTATTACCACCGGATGTAAGCCTAACAGATGAAATCACGATGCCTGAAGGCCAGCAGATGAAGATCCCGACTAAGGTAAGGGAGTACCCTAGCCCTCTCCCCTCCTAACCCTCCCTTAGGGGTGCGGAACCCTAACACCCCCCCCTAGTGCCTAACCCTAACCTCCCCCCAGGGGTGCCTAAATCTATCCCCCCCCTACCCGCACCCTAAACCTAACCCTCCCGGTGGGGAGTGTCTAGCCCTATCCTCCCCCCGGTGGTACCTGACCCTAACTCCCCCTTCCCCTACCCTAACCCTAACCCACCTGGGAGAGTGCCTACCCCTAAGTCCCCCGGGAGTCCCTAAATCAAACCCTCCCCTCCCCGTGGCTATTAGCCCCCGGCATCCGGCTTACCTACGTTCGGTATGCTGGGCGTGGGAGTTTCGGCATGTGGCTAATGATAGGCATTGGTATTTAGACGCCTATCATTAGTCTCATGCCGGGCTTTCACTGTCGGGATTTCGACCGCCGGCTTCCTTACTACATCCTTTTTAGATAATAGAATGATATTCTATGAGAATACTTCCAGGTCATCTAAGGACACCAAACCGGGAGTTAATTATCCAAAGAAGGAAGGATCCTTTATGACAGATCCAGAATACCTTTATATTGTATTGTTCCAAGGTGCTTTAAACTACTACAATAGTGCCAGTTCCTAAAGGCCCATTGGTATCTAGTTTCAATTATTACAATCCCATTTCTCTCCCTTCATTGATTATGAAGAGTTTTGAAAGAGCGGTTTTGGGGCTTCTTCTTTAATTGGCGTCAGTTTGCATATTCTGTAGGGCAAACAGGTCCACAAAGGATGTCTTTCTTGCAATGATCCATTACATTCTTTGTCATTTGGAGAACAGGGAGCCAGGTTATTGTTGGTGACTTACAGCTCCGCCTTCAATACCATTTTTCCTGTTATGCTTTTTTACAAGCCAAAACATTGGTCATTGTGTAACTGGCTGTTGGACTTTTTGTATGATAGGCCACAATCAGATAAGTTAGGAGATGTGATCACCTTGGTGGTTCTTCTTTGTACAGGTGCTCCTCAGGGGTGTGTCCTAAGTCCCTTTTTGTGCCCCCTCTGTACATACGACTTTTTCTCTCCTTCAAAATTAAATCTAATAGTGAAGTTTGCAGACAATTCTACTGTTGTGGGCTTAATTACTAGTGGAGATAAAGTTGTATATATAACATAGAGCTTCTTGTGAAATGGGGGGGGGCAAACCATGTGTTCCTTAATAGCAAGAAGACTACTTAACTCATAAGATCGAGGAAATCAATCCTGCAGCCTACAAGTTTGAATGTCACGGAAAGCAGCATTACATTTCTCTGAGTTCACATCTCTTCTGATCTATTGTGGTCATCAAACATTTCTTCCTTGGTAGGGAAGCCACAGCAACACATTTATTGATTCAGAAGATTGCAGGCTGTAGGTTTGCCAAGGAATATTCTCATTCATTTTCACTGATGTGTTGTTGAGAGCATTCTAACTGACTCTATCATGGTGTGGTATGGTAATAGCAGCAAGGCAGATAATAAATGAATTAATAGTAGATATATACACAGACCCCCACGTTTTGGTTTTGGCCAAACCACTATCAAATGTTATGGTTTTGGCAAAACCACCCTCAAGTGTTTTAGTTCGGGTTTGGTTCTGGATTTCTTTAAAATGAATAAAATCAGCTTAAATAATTTAATTTGAACCTTTTTACATGCATTCCAAAACCAGAGATTTGGGTTTTTAAATCTTGGTTCTACTCAGAACCCCAAAAGTGATCAGAGCCAGGACTCGGAACCCCAAAGTTCGGGTGTGTTCGTTTTTCAGGTAAACTGAACCACACATCTCTAAATATATTGTGGTTAAAGCGGCCGAACGGGTAATCGGTCCAACGCTACCCCAGATAGAGGACATCTATATTAAAAGATGTCTGATGAAAGCACACAAAATTATAACTACTGTAACAATAGTCATCCTATTCGTGTTTTATTTACATTACTGGCATCTAACAAAAATTTAGGAATATTAAGACCTGTTCTAGTAGGATGAATAATACTTTTTCCCTTCAGTGATTTCTAGGTTAAATTTATAATTGTAGCTGTTGTTAGGCTATGTGTAATACTTTGCTTTATTCCTGGATTTCCTGTGAAACCTATTTATTAATACTTTTCAGTTTTTTTCAATATACAGCTACAAAACCAGTGCTCAATAACAAAGGCAAAGTAAAGCTTATGAAATAGGCTGAAATAGCCAGAATACAAACACAAACAGTCCGGTAAATAAACAATATAAATAAGCAATATATTACACAAATAAAGACATATATAGAAAATAAAAAAGAAAGAGGTAAACTGGCATAAAGAATAGGAAAATGAGAGGGGGAGAAGGAGGATGGAGGGGGGAGACCAGTTGGCGGGTATCGTCCCAATCACCGATCCACAAAACATAGTCAGACGTTGGTGAATTTATATAGTGGTTAGAGGAGGTTCAGCCACAAAGTGGCTGGTGTTTAGTAGTGACAACTAATTGAATAATTGATTGCATTAAGTAACATTGTTGCAGTATAGAAGTCAGGGATCCTTAGCATAACAGCATTTCTAACTTAGGCTGGGTACACACTTACCTGACTCAGCGACCAACCAGCCGTCTCGCCGCCCGAGCGGCTGATTTGGTAAACTATACAAACTTACCAATCTGCAGCTGAATATGTCTGGCCAGACATCACAACTGAAATTTAAATTTGCCCGTCCAGTTGTGACAACAATGTTGGCGGTCCCTGCGGCCAGTGTACATGTATCGGAGAACGCCCATACACACACATTTAGATGCACCAGTATATATGCATGATATATCGACGTCAGCTGTGCTGCAGGGCTGACCTGATTTGCCTGTGAACAACGTTGTTAACAGACATATCAGGTGTACATACCCAGACCTCCCAACTGTCCCAAATTTAGCGGGACAGTCCCGCTGTCCCGCCCGCGGGCCGCAGTGTCCCGCGGTGGGGGGGCAGTTGGGGAAAGCATACACCGCTGCTCTGCATAGCAGAGCAGCATGTATGCAGAGCGAGAATGGATGCTGTGCGCATGTGCACAGCATCTATTCACAGTACGGGGAGAAAGCCCGGAGGCAGCCCAGCATCTCGGAGATGCTGGGCACGCCCCTTAGTGATGTAAACGGGGAGTGCCGCTAGGCCACGCCCCTTTACGTACAGACCACGCCCCCTTTCCAGGAGCAGATGTCTAGACTACTTTTAGACAGATGTTGGGAGGTATGCATACCCGTCAATGCCCCACCAATATTATCGTTCACCAAAGGAACAATACTGTACTTGACAGGTGTGTACCCAGCATTAGATACTGAAAAATATAGAGAAAGAGCCTATAAATATTTGCATTACTAAAATACAGTGCTTTAGCATATTTTCAAAACAATCCAAAGGCTTTGGCCTCACATTTCTTTGCAATCATTACAGGGTGAATTTTCTTTTCTGTCTGAAGATTGAGAGAAACTGATTTCAAACAAATATTCTCTTTTCCCATAAGCCCCAGTAATTCTATTTTAATTATCCTGGTGGGATAAAACAGAATCAAACACTTCACAGTCAGCTCTGATTGTCACCTAAACTAGTTGTTAGAAATATAGATGTGTACTGTTTTCGCAATCACTGCCAACAGAGCCTAGCGAGGATGCAAATAAACAAGTGCTGGTGCTGTAATTAGTATTGTCTGAAAATCATTCATATAACATCGCAGAGGAAATGGAAGGAAGGAAGGCCCTCATTCAGAGCCGCTCGTTAGCGGCAGTACGCTCGTTCCGAGCGATGTTTGCACATCTGCGCATGCGTACGGTTTTTAGTACGCATGCGCGAACCAGTCAGTGCGGCCGAAAATCCTTTGTACGCTATATAGCGAGTGCCTGCTATTTTGAGTGACAGAATGAGGCGTATGTGGGTGGTAACAGGGGAAGGTGCTTGAAAATGGGGAGTGGAGATCCGAACGCAGGCGTGCTTAAAGGTCAAAACGGGCGTTTTATGGGTGTGTATATTTAAAACAGCAGCGTCATTGTCCACGTCACTGGGTTATTTTATAGCCAGAACTGCTCGCAAATTTGTGGTAGCAAACACCAACCACAAGAATAGCGAGCAGTTCATACGCTGGTCGATGTACTCGATTAATCTAATAAATAGCGGACATGACGTATGGTGTGAGCGGCCAGGGGGCGTTTTTAACAAATAAACGAGCGTATGTTTTGCTCGCTCGTTCAGACTTAGAGGTGTGAACAGACTGCAATGTGCGTACGGATCATTTGAATAGCCACCCCTTGTTTTTAAACGAACGACCGCAAATAGCGAACGGCTCTGAATGAGGGCCGAAGTTCCTAGTAAAAAGCTGGCATTGCAGGAACGGCTATAAAATCGGGCATCCACAGAGAGTATTCAGTAATACTAATTTCCGAATAAGTCATATTAATAAATCCAAGGCATAATCTGGTGCATAAGGTTTATGTGAGGGAAGAATGAGATCTTATAGAGACATTTTGAATGATGATTATACAAACAATAGGAAAGGTTTCATTGAGGTAACACTTTTTTTTATGTTTATTAATAATAGTTATCAGAAAAGAGACACATTCATGGTCTGATGCTTAGTTTGAAAGCATTGGTAAACAAGTTTACAGATGTAAATACAGTCACTCAAAACGCAATTGCCGGCTAATATAAATATAAAGTTGCAAAAATCACTAGATAGGTTCAAACCTGCACCAGTAACGTATGTGCCAGGTTTATACCATTCATATACAGTATATCATATGCACACAAATTGTTTGATTTCAGGTTAGGATAAACTCTGAAATACTTTTAGAATACAGCAGGTCAGTAGGTATAACTCCCCCCACCCGTGGAAAACTTACTAAAGTATCATTAATGCACAGTAAATCAGAATCTACTGTACTGTCATCAACATCAGCATGGCATTGGCAATTGCTATGGCTATAACAGGCATCGTTGTACTTGGCATATATAAGAATGTCCCTCTGCACCCCATCACACCTTTCTAGTTGAATGTGTGAGCACTTGTCAGATTTGCCCAAATGTGAATACACACATTAGCATGCAGCCTGTTGTCTGGTCAGTTTGCATAAGTCCAATTCATCATCATCCCTTTAATGATTGAATATAGGGAACAATTTTAAAACATTTTACATTTTGTTTTACATGAAACTGTTTATTTAATGTACAACCACCTTTGAGAATTACCCTCAGAACAAGATATTTGTCAAAGTAAAATTAATGTAGGTTAATCATCAGTAGCAGCAGTCTCTTCTCCTTTGCCTGCGAGGGGGAGCGATCACCCTGATCGCACCCCCCATCCCCCTAGATTTGCCCTGCACCCCCCTCCCCAGCACGTAAATAGGTTTTTTTAATTTTTATTTCTCTGAAGGGGGCATTGTCATGCCTCCCGCCATTAGGCCATGCCATCCGATAGTAATGGTGCCCGGTCCGGTTCTCTATGGCCTGATTACGGTAGTTGCAGCAGGGGCGGGCTGGGCCAATGGGCAGGGTGCCATATGCCCCCCGGGCCGGTACACATGTGCTTTAGTGAGGGCCGCAGTCACACACTGCACATGCAGCAGTACTGACAGCCGGGTGACAGGCAGAAAGTGCTCTCAGTCGCTCTGACTATAGCACCATCAGAGCGCATGGGCAGCATTCTCTGCCTGTTACATCCATGCAGCTTGTGGCTGCACACCGAGCAGCACACCGAGCAGCACTCCTAATCCGAGTCCGCTCCACTGCAGGGGCTGTGTGTGCAGTGCACTGGTACCTTCCTTTCTGAGTCTGCCCCCCCCCCCACTCCTCTACACTCTTTGACTGTTTTAAACTCTTTCCTGTCCCCGACTAAGATCCCGCCCCCTTACCAGGAGGCCCCACCCCTCTCGTACCCTAAACTACCTTCTCTTGTCCCTGCCAAAGACCCCGCCCCCTCACCTCGAGTCTCCGGCCCTTCTCTAGTCTATTCCTGTCTCTCATCTTTTCCTGTACCCTGGAGCTTTGCAGGGACCAGACAGATCCCCCTTATAGACAGGTAAGTGCCAGTGGAGGTGTGAAATAGTTTAAATGACACTTGAGGGGGGGGGGGGTACTTTTGCAATGGGGAGGGGTGTAGTTGTTGTTTTTTTGGGGGGGGTGGGGTGGGTTTTATTACTGTCTGTCCTGGGGGGTGTAAATAATGTGTGTGTATGTGAGGGGGGGTATTATTATTGTGTGTGAGGGGTATATTCATAATATATGTGTTATATGTGGGTCACTGATGGTCTCTGCATTATCTGGCGATTACTGCAATGCTCTGCATTATCTGGCAGCCACTGCGATGCTCCCTGATCTGGTGATCACTGCAAACCTCTCTGCATTATATACAGTCACTGCGTAGCTCCCTGATCTGGCGGTCACTGTGTACTTTTCTGCATTATAAGGCAGCCACTGTGATGCTCCCTGATCTGATGGTCACTGCGAACCTCTTTGCATTATATAGCACATCACTGCGATGGTCCCTGATCTGTCGGTCATTGCTAACCTCTCTGCATTATCTGGCAGCCACTGTGATGCTCCCTGATCTGGTGGTCACTGCGAACCTCTCTGCATTATGTACAGTCACTGTGATGCTCTCTGATATGGAGATCACTGCGAACCTCTCTGCATTATCTGGCAGACTCTGCAACACTCCCTAATCTGGTGGCCACTGCAAAACTCTCTGCATTATCCAGTGGTCACTGCGATGTTGTCTTCAGTTTATGGTGGATACTGCAAACCTCCTTGCATTATATGGCAGTCACTGCGATGCTATCTGCATTATATGGCAGTCACTGCGATGCTATCTGCATTATATGGCAGTCACTGCGATGCTCTCTGAACCGGCGATCAGAGAGAACTTCTCTGCATTATCTGGCAGCCTCTGTGATGCTCCCTGATCTGGGGGTCACTGCAAACCTCTCTGCAATATCCAGCCGTCACTGAGCTGTTCCCTACATTATATGGTGGTCACTGCGAACCACTCTGCATTATCTGTCAGTCACTGCAACGCTCCCTGATCTGGCAGTCACTTCAAACCTCTCTGCATTATCCGGCAGTCACTGTGATGTTCCCTGCATTAATTGATGATCACTGCGGTGTTCACTGTATATATGGCGGTCACTGCAATGCTCTCCGTATTATATGGCAATCACTGCGACACTCTCTGCATTATATGTTGGTCACTGAGATGATCTCTGTATTATATGGCAGTGACTGCAATATTATCTGTGTTATATGGCGGTCACTGCGATGCTCTGCATTTTCAGAATTGTCACTGTATTGTATATTGGTCACAAGAATAATCTCTGTATTGTATAATGATCACATGAGTGGTCCCTGTATTTTATAATGGTAAGTAGAATGGGTCCTGCATTGTATATCCGTCACTAGAGTGCTGTGTGCATTATGTAGGGGTCACTAGAATGGTTTCTGGTTTGGGATGGGGCTGGTGGTTGTAGTTGTTTATAGCTCTTTGACATAACAATTTTTCATGTATTTAATTGGCTATTTAAAGCACACCCACATTAGACAAACCTTACTCACAGAAGCTATTATCATGTGTCTTTTCCCATTGCAATGTGCTGGTGGAAAAACCGGGCCACTTACTTGTGTCTGCCCCCCAGGCTAAAAGTTCCCAGCCAGCCCCTAAGTTACAGCACCTCTTTTCTTAGACATATACAGAACCTCATGTGCATTTGCATATAAAATAGAAAAGGAAGAGACACAAAATGTTTAATTCCCATAAAACATTATTGATTTGAGCCAAAATAAAATATCAGATAATTTTGATTGACACAGAATTGCACAAGTGGCTTTAATGAACGAAATGCAGTCCACTAATCTCTAGTTCCCTGATTACTGAGAGATATTTTATTTTAAGTATAAAGCCAAATAAAATTTCAGAAAAGAAATATGCCTGCGCTTGGTTTTCCCCTTATCATACATTGTACCAGCAGCGTGGCAATATAAATGCCATAAATGTATACAAAACGGTAAAACTTTTGCTATCGGCGATAACAAGCCAGCCCCTGTATAGATGTGTCCCTCTGTATCTAGGAGATGAGTACATTTAACTGCAATGTAATGGTGTGCTGGGCATATATGCTAGTGTAGGGACCTGCAGAATAAGACGTGGGCTGCAGGCTTAAATGCTTTGATCAAATCATGACAAAAAATCCCCTTGGTTTTATTTGCTGCACACCAGTGGCGTAACTACACCCTGCAGTGGCTTAGGGGCGCAGGGGCTTGTGGGGCACTATGGCTGCAGATTCTATGCGGACTAGCCGTCCGCATGAAATCTGCAGAAAAAGGCCCTCCAGAAATGGCCGCCGCCTCGGAGGAAATAGATGCTAGAGGTCCTACTGGACCTCTAGCATCTGTTAGTCACAGAGGCAGGGCGGTAGTGCGGACAGTACTTAAGTGCTGTCCGCACTACACTATTAGCATAACAAACATACAGCCGCCGGTGCTGGCTACTGTGTGTTTGTTTTAGCAGCCGATGAGAGTTAAACAGACTCTCATCAGCTGCTGCGCCCACTGCCGGAGCTGGGCATCTTGTGGCTCCCGTAGTGGCTGATGGGAGAGCCCTCCCATCATGCATAGTGGGCCGGCCCGGGAGGACGCCAGACGGAGGAGCTGATGCCGGAGTGGGGATCAAGGTAAGTGGACTGGCCGGGGGGGGGGGTTACTACTACTGGGGGGCATAGCTGGGGGAGTTAACTACTGGTACTGCTGGGGGAGGGACTACTACTGGGGGTATTGCTGGGGGGGTTACTACTACTGGTATTGCTGGGGGGACTACTCCTGAGGGCATTGCTGGGGGGGGTTACTACTACTGGTACTGCTGGGGGGCACTACTGGGGGCATTGCTGGGGGGTTACTACTACTGGTACTGCTGGGGGGGACTACTGGGGGCATTGCTGGGGGGGTTACTACTACTGGTACTGCTGGGGGGGACTACTGGGGGGCATTGCTGGGGGGGTTGCTACTACTGGTACTGCTGGGGGGGACTACTGGGGGCATTGCTGGGGGGGTTACTACTACTGGTACTGCTGGGGGAGACTACTGGGGGGCATTGCTGGGGGGTTACTACTACTGGTATTGCTGGGGGGATTACTACTGGGGGGCACTGCTGGGGGGGACTACTGGGGGCATCTGATGGGTGGGACTACTACTGGGTGCACTGCTGGGTGGGACTGCTAATAGGGGTACTGCTGGGGGGACTACTACTGGGTGCACTGCTGGGGGGACTGCTCCTGGGGGCATTGCTGGGGGGGACTACTACTGGGGGCATTGCCAAGGGGGAGGGGACTACTACTGGGGGCATTGCTGGGGGGGCTTCTGCTGGGGGTACTGCACTGGTGGGACTACTACTGGGGGCACTGCACTGGTGGGACTACTACTGGGGGAATTATATAAGGGGCACTGCATAGGGGGACCACTACCTGGGGCACTATATAAGGGGCACTGCATATGGGGGGCCCACTACTGGGGGTGCTGTATAAGACCCCTGACAATGAGCAGGTAATTTAAAAGTAATTAGAAGCCTTACTGTGGGGTATAAAATGGAGTCAGGGGGCAAATATGTAAGTGGCACTTTGGTAATAGGCATTACAGTGTGCGGAATAATGTGTAATGGGCATTATGGTGTGTAGAATAATGTGTAAGGGGCATTACGGTGTGTGGTATAATGTGTAAGGGGCATTACTACAAGGAGGAAAAATACTGCAAACTGTCTAGGGGGTGTAGCACATTTTTAACTTTTGCACTGGGAGCCAAATTGCGTATAAATGGCCCTGTAATTATTTTACCAAAATGCCATGGGGGGGGGGCGTCAGAAATATTTTTGGCAGGGGGGAGCAAAATTTATAGTTACGCCACTGCTGCACACACATAGATTTGCAGTATATTATTGTTAGGGCCGAATAGCAAAAGTTTTTCTTTATTGTATACAAATAAAATTTCAGCATTTTTCATTTCTCTGACCATTTCTCATACTTGTAAAAAAGGAAAACATAAACTCCAGTAATCAGTAAAAGTCAAATCACACCAAGGTGAGCTGTATTAAAGTGAAACTGACATTGGGCCTGATTCAGAGGCGCTCGTAAGCAGCCAATCGTTCGTTCGGAGCGATGTTTTCCCAACTGCGCATGCGTACGGATCGTAATATGCATGCGCGAACCAGTCAGTGCGGCCGAAAATCGTTTGTTCACTAAATAGCGAATGCCTGCTAATATGAGTGACAGGAGGAGGCGTATGTGGCTGGTAACAGGGGAAGGTGCTTGAAAACGGGGAGTGGAGATCCGAACGCAGGCGTGCTTAAAGGTCAAAACGGGCGTTTTATGGGTGTGCATAATTAAAACAGCAGCGTCATTGACCACGTCACTGGGTTATTTTATAGTCAGAACTGCTCGCAAGATTGTGGTAGGAAAAAGCAACCACAAGAATAGCGAGCAGTTCATATGCTGGTCGATGTACTCGATTAATCTAATAAATAGCGGACATGACGTAGGATGCGAGTGGCCAGGGGGCGTAGTTATCCAAAAAACGACCGCAAGTTTTGTTCGCTCGTTCAGACCTAGAGGCGTGAACAGACAGCAAAGAGCGAACGGTTCATTTGAATAGCCACCACCTTTTCCTGAACGACCGTCCACAAATTGCGTCCGGCTCTGAATCAGGCCCATTGTTCAGAAATTAGTTTTTAGCTATTGTATTCAAATCGTAAGTTTTACTAAAGGCCAAACTGCTAGAAAACTACCAGAAAAGCCCCAGTTTCCAAATTCTGCAGTGGACATACTTTTCTTATTGCTACATGATAAGAATACAAATGGTAAGATATACAGTATGTAGGTGGGAGACTGGCAGAAAAAGAGTTGGCCATTGGTCTGTTTTGATGCCTATAACAAAAGGGCCACCAACCATATTTACCTACTCTCCCAGAAAGTGCATGTGACTCCTAAATCCTGGGTGGCTCTCCCGGATGCCCGAAACACCCGCAGCTGCCCACTTCCTGAGTGAGGTGGGTGGTCCAAATGGTCTATGATGCGTCATCGTGTTGGTGTTACTCTATTTCACAATAGTGGTTTTATAGTGGGCACCAGGGCATGATGATGCAATCGCAACATCACCCCCCCACGTCACCCACTTTGCAATGCCATGCCCCACCACCATCACGTCACAGTCGTAGCTGTCCACAGCCATAAAGTCAGCAACTATGCCACCTCTTTGCAACTGTGAGTGTGGCAAGCTGTTGGCAACATTGTGTAAGCATTTTCATGTACTATACATTGAGAATTTTGGAGAAACAGAAAGACAGAGGAAGAGCACTGGGGTCTACAGAGGACCTGCAGAGTATGTATATTTAGATTGCACTTGGCCCTGGACTTAGATAAGGAGGTTGTGCAAATGGTTTGACTGGATGATATACATCTCCTGCATCTTAATGAGCAGATGGAGGATGATTTGGAGCTTTTAACACTCTGGGCTGCACAAATTACTAAGGGCTCTATTTACTACAATCCGCATTGGTAATGCAGATTGTAGTGTGATATTACAGAGTGAATTCGCATTGCGAATTCAGGCAATATCACAGGGATTTACCACAAATCCCTTGCAGGGATAGAGCTTGCGAGAAAGCTCTGTCCCTGCGAATCCCCTCAGCACACTTATCACGGTATTTTCTCAAAAACATACCGTGACAAGTACCCTGCGCATGCGCCGACTGGTCGCCGCTGCTACCCCCCCGGCTCTAAGCCCTGTCCCCATTGCCAAGCCCCGCCCCCCATGATCTTGGACCCCCCGCAACCCCCCTCCCCCCCGCGCCCCCCCCCTCCCTTAATTGCACTTACCTGCATGATCCGGGCTCCGGTGATGTCCTCCATGTCCTCCTGTCAGCTGACATCCCATACTGCACTCTGACCCTGTCAGGTGACGACCGGGCCGCAGTGCAGCATAGGAGACCAGCTGACCGGAGAGAGGACATCACCGGAGCCCCGAACTCCGGTCCCTGGAGTCAGGTAAGTTTTTTAACTTTTTTTTTAACTTTTTTTTATAGTGAATCAGCATGTGGTCTGTTTAGACCACACAGCTGATCACTGGGGCCGGCTCCAGGGCTCTGCTCTCCCCGTCAGAGCAGAGCAGAAGTCCGGTAACCGGGGGAGACCCTGGATAACGCCACCTCCAGGTGGCGTTATTATCACAGGGCTTTCCCCGGTATTTTTTCACAATTTATTTTTAGTTACTTTGGCCAGATCACGTTTCCCATTACAATTATGGGAAATGCAATCTGATTACAAAAAATAAGTGATACTTAGTGGTTGGAGTAGAATTTTACGAATTCTACTCCAATTGCCCTTTAGTAACTGTAGGTGAAACTAAAATAATGTGAAAAGGGTGTGAAAAGACCCTTTTTCACTTTATTTTAGTAAGAATAATGTTAATAAATAGAGCCCGAAATGTTGAAAACTGCATGGCCACAGGTTTATATATATATATATATATATATATATATATATATATAAAACCAGTGGTGTTGGTTTATTGATAGTTAGCTTTAGCTGGTACAGCCACACTCACTGTTGCATGCACACTGGAATGGGTGATTCTAGGAATAGTAATGCAAAGAAGCTTCTGCTGTTTAATTGAAGGGAAGCGATCTATGCTTTACACCAGTGGTTCTCAACTCCAACCCTCAATTACCCCAACAGGTCATGTTTTGAGGATATCTGTCTGTGGAAACAGGTGGGATAATTACTAACCCAGCAAAATAGATTAAGTCACCTATGGATTGTTAAAGAAATTCACAGAAAAAATTACCTGTTGGTGGTACTTGAGATCTGAAGTTAAGAGCACCTGCTCTAGTGGACAGGTTTAATAATATCCTTCAGTTTAATTTAGCTTTTGTTAATTTACGCAAGTAATTAATTTTTATATGCATGTTATAACAAACAATTGCATAAAACCTCTAGAACCACGCTACAGAAGTCTTCTGCCTATAACAACCGCCCTTTTCCTATATAGAGAGACAATATCAATGGTACTGAGATACCGCCAGGTCTTAAATGCAGCATAATAGAGGTTTACACAATAATCAGGTGATCACAGGGTTAATGCTGGATTAGTAGAATACAATATGCGAGTAAAATAAGTCTGTATAATTAAACTCGTATTTATTGACAATAGCATGAGGAGCTGTATAACAACAGGTAGCTTGATAATGGTAACTGCAAACAGATGACACTTTCCAATATTAAGTAAGATGATACTTAACAATCGGTGATACAGGGAGCAGGAGACCATAGATTAAACTGGATAAGTCACCCATAGTTTTATTATTCTACCATACTTAACTTAAACTTATCCAACTAAAATAAAGACACTGACAACGATATAGATTTGCAAAAAAGAGGTCGCAGCCAAATTTATTGAAATCAGATTAGGAATTGAATTGTAATGATCGAGCATGGTGGCGAAAAAAGCAGAGCTAACTCGGCTACAGCCCATTTAAGAGTATATTACTAAGAAGGAGGTGGAGAATCAACCACCCAATGTGAGCTGTCTTGAGTGAGTGAGCTGTCTTGAGCCCCCTTAATCTAGCACAGTGCTGATCCCTCCATAAGATGGAGACCTGATCCTCCCCTAAGGCAGTAACCGACTCGCCTCTCTCAAAGGGGGGATGCTAGCCAACTTCAGCTGCACTAAATTGAGCCGCCGAGGAGCACTGCTTTCCGCCAGCTGCGCCTCCCCTGTTGGAAGAAAAAACATAGACAACAACATTCCAACGAACAACATCGGCCCAAGCCAATTCAATAATCCTAGGGTGGGCGGGTGGGATCACAACTGGAAAAGGGGAAGCTGACTCCTCCCAGCACCCTAATATTCCTAAACAGAGCCCGCCCAAACAGGTCCCTGATAGGCTGTCACTACTGATTGAACCACTAACCTAACCTATAACGAGACTGCAACCCCCAAACCAGTTCTAACCAGTATTAGCACAATAAAAAACAGGGTGCTTATGTCCTCTCATGCTTATTCTAGCAACTGCGTGCTTTAAGTCACCCATAGTTTTATTATTCTACCATACTTAACTTACACTTATCCAACTAAAATAAAGACACTGACAACGATATAGATTTGCAAAAAAGAGGTCGCAGCCAAATTTATTGAAATCAGATTAGGAATTGAATTGTAATGATCGAGCATGGTGGCGAAAAAAGCAGTGCTAACTCGGCTACAGCCCGTTTAAGAGTATATTACTAAGAAGGAGGTGGAGAATCCACCACCCAATGTGAGCTGTCTTGAGTAGTACCATCCCCCCTTAATCTAGCACAGTGCTGATCCCTCCATAAGATGGAGACCTGATCCTCCCCTAAGGCAGTAACCGACTCGCCTCTCTCAAAGGGGGATGCTAGCCAAGTTCAGCTGCACTAAATTGAGCCGCCGAGGAGCACTGCTTTCCGCCAAAACGGGGTCCATAGACAATGTGCCGCCACCAGCTAACAGGACCATTAACTGCCACTAATGCCCGATAAAAGAGCCTAAACAAACAAAGCCAAACCTTCTCCTGCCAAATGCACTCCATCCTCTCTGTAGAAGTCAACCTCTTCGAAACGTATACGGGGGTGTTTAATGACACGCCCTCCCAGACCTGCTACATGACGAGACACTGCAGCATTCAGTTTCCTCCTCACCCTATCCAAAGCCGCGCCACCTTGCTCCCCTCGCCAGAACCTACGAGGAATAACCTCCGACCACACCAAATGCACCTGCGGCCAACGCTCAGCTATTGTTTGAAAATCCCTTTTCATGGCCAGGATAATATCAACACCCTTACATGTGCCCAAATCATTGCCGCCTAGATGGATGATCAAGCAATCCGGGACACCCCATTTCTTCTCTGACTCCCAAAGAAGAGACAACAGACCACTCCAACGAAAGCCTCGCACCCCAATCCAACATACATTACCGGGGCTATCCCGAGCAAGGGGGTGCCTGCAAGCCCAAAACACATATGAATGGCCTACAATCCACACCGTATCGAACACCCTACCACCACCTGTAAGGGGAAATTATTTAAAGGAGCGTTAGTGTTTAATCGAATTTAAAGTAACCAACAACAAGGGCAGGGAAAAACTGAGTTATTTGAGTGACCCAGATGGAGGTGAACAACACCAAAACCTCAATTGAGGGCAAAAGATGAAAAGAACTCCAACCCCCCTAGCGGCGGGTAGCTTAAGGCACTGGGTTTCCCAAAAAACAAACTCGCCAGAAGCGCTGTCTAATTAGGCAGCATGTCTCCTCTCACATAACCTTTATAAGCAGAAGACCTCCAACGACCCAACCGCTTGACTGCATCGCTGGAAGAGCCCGCTGCTGCCGCACAAGTAGCCGCGCCATTCCTAAACGAATGTGTGCCATAATGCTCAACCGGTAAATCAAGCGCTATCAAACACCGCTTAAAAATTGCAGAAAATTGAAAACGTGTCAGCGGTGAAAGGTCCTCGTGAACTAACCATTGCAAACCGCCCTGCGGACGCTGTAGATTGTAGCGCTTGGCTACGCTTACTGGACATATGCTCGGGTCCGGATGCGCGGGGATCGACAACCAATGCCCCCTACCCAATTGGTCGGTCGTTGATCTTTGAATTTTGAGCAAGATCAAATCCGACTTAACCATCACGTTATTCAAAAGAATCCCCAAGCTCGTTGCCGTCTTGCTAGCAGCCGCCAGCTCGCCTACCCGCAATGCTCCGAAAAATGCCAAAACAAAAGCTAATTGAAACAAAAAGGCTTCATATTGGCCTAGGGCTACTCCTGCTACCGCCACCAGGAGATTCCTCAACAAACCGGTGTCGACCGGCCTCCGAGAGTCACCTGGTCCCGCCTGCTCTCTAGCCTAACCTTTTAAAGCCTTGGCCAGAAGGAACAACTTGGTTGGGTCTACCAAGCCATGCAAGCGCGAAAAATACGAGATACCAGCTAAGGCACCGGACATTGCGGCCTTAGACCGGCCCCGCTCATGCCACATCCAAACGAATTGCAACATGTTATCCTCAATAGTCTTACCCCGATCTACTTCAGCTAAGAAAGCCAGCCACGAATCCCACGCAGCCGTATAGGACTTTAAGGTGCTCAGTGCCAAAGCTCTCAACGCGAGTCCATCGATGCCGGCCCGATGATCTGCCAGACATGAGCGGGACAAGGTAAGCCAAGGACGCTGGCTGCGGGCGCCAATGACCTATACCTAGGCCATTGAAAACAAGACAAAGCATCCGGTATCTCGTTTTCAACGCCCGGGACGTGCCTAGCCTTGAAATCAATGTTCCCCTTTAGACACAAAAGTATCAGATGCCTAAGCAATGGCGCAGCGACAGGTAGCATATACTGCGGCGTAATGAGGGTGCTGCGAGCGGAGACACTGCCGTGTCCATCCGCAGCAGCACTACGCCTCATAGGGGAAGCCTGCAACCCAGCCAGGCTGGAGAAAAGGGAAATGTCCGAGGGGGTTTGCACACGGATAGGGGTGTTGTGCCCCGCCCTCCCTGCCCCTAAAGCAGTGGAGGTACTGGGATAAGGGCTGCGCAAATGCTGGGGTTCAGCAGGCGCCTGGACATTTATGAATGTGGGGCCAGGTACTGGGGTCAGCAATCCCTTGGAGGCCCGACGGTGAGGGCACGAGGACGCCAGGGCCCGCGCTGTAAGCCGAGTCCTGGCAGCCGGCGGCCATTAACGTAGGGCTCTGCAGGCCCTGCGCACCTAAAATGGCCGCCGCAGTGAGCTGAGCGGGGCCAACGATGGGAGCCGCGGTTACCGCGGCAACGCTCCCGCCGCCAGCCCCTGGTGTTTGGGAGGCACTAGGGGAAAGGCCCCCACCGCGGGCCAGCCACACTTGGAGGCCCGACGGTGATGGCGCGAGGACGCCGGGGCCCATGCTGGAAGCGGGCGCCGCCTGGCACCCTTGATGACACACGCGCGGGCGCAGTGCGTGCGCCACGCATGTAAGGGGAAGCGGCAGCCACTGCAAGCGACCTGGCTGCATCGGCCAGCCGCTGCGGGAGGAGCATTGCAGCGCGGGCGCGGCATAATGGATGGGCAAAGGATGGTGGGGGGGGGTGTAATAATTGACCAGGGGAAAAGAGCAGACATAGGGGTTGAGGAGCGTGTAGGAGAGGGGGGGTACACTGGTGAGACAAATAAATGAAGGAGAAACAATAGAGGAGAGGAAGAAATTATATGGTAGGAAAATTGTAGGTAAAACAAACAATGGCAGGAATAATAGCTTAGTCTTATGACACTGAGGTACTTATCCAGAGGAGATCACAACTGGAAAAGGGGAAGCTGACTCCTCCCAGCACCCTAATATTCCTAAACAGAGCCCGCCCAAACAGGTCCCTGATAGGCTGTCACTACTGATTGAACCACTAACCTAACCTATAACAAGACTGCAACCCCCAAACCAGTTCTAACCAGTATTAGCACAATAAAAAACAGAGTGCTTATGTCATCTCATGCTTATTCTAGCATTCGCGTGCTTTTAGCAGACAAGAATTCCGGAAACCAGCACTACAGAGTATTCACCAGGTATTCAGATCAGCTACACCAAGGCATGAAGCTATAATTTACAAAGAGGTGAAAGCCTAGCTGCCTTTTAACACACACACAGACCAATCACCAATCATCAGTTAGGATCAATACCCTGCAATTGAAATAAGTTACAGGTATGATGCTGCACATAGGAGAGCAACTAATGAGTATGACATCAATTAAACACCAGCTGCAGACATTGCTGTGCAGCATCTGATTACATACACTGGTGTCCCAGTCTCCTAGCAATGACCGGGTCCAGCATGCAAAGCGGCTACAGATGCTGGCTTTCAGTTCTCCTAGCAACCAGCAGGACCTAAGGAGGTAGTAAAACGCTGTGCTGGCCACCGTGACTCCTAACAGCGTGAGGATGGTTACATAAGAAAATACTACTTCACAAACACACAACTGTGAGCCCTATACTCCATAATAGCAGCCATCGATGTACTTTTGAGAGGGCTTTAGGGTTCATGAGAAGAAACAACAGTGGCCCTCATGTACTAAGTACAAAAAAAGCAAAGATGCAAAATCTTCTTTGGAGATGTCACATACCTTGATTTCCATCCACATTTTTTCGGTTTGTGGAACAAGATGGGGGCATACTCTATGTGTAGGAACAGAAAAATATGTTGGCTGATGGGAAGAGACAGACAGAACAAAAGCATCTCTTGCTAAGTATTGAGTAGATGCAGCTATTCCTTTAGTTTTCCAGAACAGTAAACATTACATTTTATGGACTGATATTATTGCAATAAAAGATTAGGTGGAGGAGTTGCTTATCTTGTTCCTGGTTTTAAATAAGGTCCAAGACAAGATACAATGGGGTATATTTACTAAAAGTTGATTTTGGCAAAATTTTTGGTCGATTTTGTGTTTCAGGGGTCTAAATCACGCATTTCCTAACATGATTTCTGACATCTTTTTTTAAACAATGTAAAAAAAAAATCTTTCAGTAAATGTGTGACTAATGGTGCATACACACTAGACGATATGCTCCCTGAGCGATATCGTCTAGTGTGTCCCCGGCAGGCTGTGCTCAATGTCGTTCATGACATTGAGCACAGCCGCTGAACAATATCATTAGCGATATCGTTCAGCGCCGGGCTCTCTCACCCATTCCCTGACATGCAGCAACCTGACGAGGTCGTCAGGTTGGCCTGCATGTCAGCCCGATGAACGAGGATGACGAACGACCCGCGGGAACGCGCGTCGTCGTCATCGTTCATCTTTTTTGTGTTAAAAATGGACGATAAAGTGGACGACTGAACGATAACGATATCGTTATCGTTCAGTCGTCCACTTTAATCGCCCAGTGTGTACGCACCATTAGACTCTGAAACTCACAATCGACCAAACATCGACCAAAAATTGACCTTTAGTAAATTTACCCCAAGGTGCCAAGAGTCTAAACCAAGCAGTAGGAAATTGGAGATTGATTCAATGTTTATACCTTGCGCAGTGGGCCTCTTCAGCTTTTTCCACCACCCTCCACTTCTAGGTGCACGATCTAATGTGTGAGAACGGCTCCTGATTATGAAGAGTTTGTGTGCGCCTTGATGTTTGCTGGGGGATCCACCTAAGCAAACTGATGCAAAACCCGGGCAATTTGTTGTGTGCTTCTTAAAAGTTCCACTGAAAACTAAGTAAATATATAATTAATTTTCATTACATGGAGATTTGATTTGAAAATGACAAGTGTTTCATGTCCAAGGCGATCTTAAGAAGTCAGAAAAAAAGGGAAACATTCATTGTTTACACTTATTTCTAAGCAACAAATAACAGATATTCTGCAAAACTGTACAGTTAGGGTCATGATAGATAGATAGATAGATAGATAGATAGATAGATAGATAGATAGATAGATAGATAGATAGATAGATAGATAGATACTGATAGATAGATTTACTTTTCTTTTTCAAAAACACCAAGCGGCAGCCTGTTACAGTGAGATTGAAAAGAATACTACAAAACTTTTGTTATTATAAATTCTTTAAAGGGCTGACTTATTCTAAAAATCAACTAAATCCAGTAGTCTTAGAAAAGCAGTGGAATTTATACAGATTAGTTCAGTAATAGCCAATCATCTATAATTGATCTTTTGGGACCTTTTCTTGCTTAGCATGGAGCTGAAGTATTGGTAGACAGCAGATGTTGGACTAAGGACAAAAGCCTTGCAATCTAGAGAGGCTAAAGCTGCCCATCCACAAGGCCGTTATCGCTCCATCGCTTGGTAATCGTCCACAAATCGGACAGTAAAAGGTTAAAAACAACCAGCGATGCGCGCCTCCGCTGGTCGTTTTTAACATCAATCATCGCCCAAACATGATGGTCAACCTGATGACCGCCGTCAGGTTTCCATGTTCGGGGATGATTGATCTGCATACACTGAACGTCTGAACGTTCAGTGTAAGCATTCCACCCAGCGGGAGACAACGGCGTCGTAATCGTGACGTCCTCCCCCGCATCGTGTAATGGATGGGCAGCATAAGTTTAAAAGATTACCTATGTATAAACATTTTGGAACATGTTTAAATACTTAGGGGTCTATTTACTAAGCAGTGTTAGGAGACAGAGTGAAAAGTAATAAGGTGCCAGCCAATCAGCTCCTAACTGCCATGTCACAGGCTGTGTTTGAAAAATGACAGTTGGTAGCTGATTGGCTGGTACCTTATCACCTTTCACTCTGTCTCCTATCACTGCTTAGTAAATAGACCCTTTAGTGTTTAGTTATTAAAACATGCATTTATCATTCCTTATGGCAGCAAAAAGGAACGATTTTCAGCCCCATTTACCAAACATTTCTTTGATCTGAGCTGTTGTCCTGGCGAAGATCTTAAAAGTGAAGGGATAGCTATTGCTATCACTTCACTGCAATTCCTGATGTTACACGGGCCCGACCATAAGGTTATGCATTCTCAGGCCATTCTGGAAAAATTGGCACATTAGGGCACGGAGGCTGCTGGAGAGAGATCGAAGATTCCTCTCTAACATCAATGCCTCCATCGGGATAAAGAAGCTAATGCCATTTTCAGATGGTGTTAGCTAATGAGGCCAAGATCCAAGAAACTACGTGTTTTGGATGCAATGCCATACACAGCCTAACATAAGGAAGCCCACTTTCCCTTACACAAATAGAGCCAGACTGCAGTACCCATTAAGATTGTAATGAATTAGGTATCCTAATAAAGGACATATCTCTGACCTCTCCAGGTTCTGTTTTTCTCTAGCTATTCTTTACTAACTTCTCAAACTGACTGTAGGATAAATGATAGTGTCAGAATGTATGACATAAACACTGAGTCTGTAATAGTATGATTGATATCGCTAAGGTTTTTCCAAAAGGTTATTTGTACTTTGGTTTCAACAGTTAAACAGATTTTTACAGCTGGTTTAGTATTATAAAAGCACTATAATAATGCATTAAATAAAATCAGATGAGTAAATATTGTTACTTATAAACTTTGTTGCCATAAAGACTGGAAAGTCCTTCAAAGTTCTATTAGACTCTTTGGAGCTTCCTTGTTCAATATTCTCCTGAATCTGTCATCCAATTTGGAGGCACAGCCCGATCTAGGCAAGGTGTTGGGGGTGTCATACGCTTTCCACTTCTTAATGCTTTGACTCAGAGGGAGTGTAAAAGGGTTTGGTATCTGCCGGTTCAAATCCCGACAGCGGCATCCTGTTGACTGAAGATCCCGAAAGGGCGGTAAGTACCCTAAACCTCCCGCTCCCTCCCTAACCCTCCCTTAGTGGTGCCTAACCCTAACTTCCCCCCTAGTGACTAACCCTAACCTCCCCCCCAGTGGTGCCTAGCCCTAACCCCCCTTCCCACACTCTAAACTTAACCCTCCAGGGGTGGCCTAACCCTAACATCCCCCCGGGGCTGCCTAACCCTGACCCCCTCTCCTCGTAGTCTAACCCTAACCCTCCCCGGGGTGGTGGCTAACCCTAATCTCCCCCCGGGGGTGCCTAAACCTCCATTGTTGGTTCTTCTGTTAACTACAAAAAATTAACAATAAGATATATGTTGGACCATATATCTAAAATAGACTGCGCCTGTAAGTGATGGTACTGTAGAGGTTTAGGGTATTCAGAATGACACAAAGTATTTATGTTTTAATCTGCCTTTAATGAGTCACAGTGCTCAGAAGGGTAGATTAACAATTTGAATAAAGAGTAAAAGTAAAAATAGGTAAAATGGGGGAAGTATAATAGTGGTATATATTGTATAATTATGTATATTATAAATATGATATATAATGTTATCTAATATATGCCCAGTGTGGGTAAAATTTGGATGGGGGGGTTTAGAGTAAGGATGGAAACCAGCCATGGAGGTAGGCGTCTCTATCCCTCTGTCAAGAGTGTTTGTAGTCTGAGTATTTGGATTTGGGGGGTGATAAAGTCTGGGTGAGGCCTCACCTTCTTTAGTCTTCTTTCTCTTCTTTCTCTTCTTTTCTTCTTCCGATCCATGGTGTTTCTCCGGACCCAATTCTGATGAACGCTGGCTGCACGTTTGACAGCTTGGTCCCCGCAGTATGAGCTGGGACGTGTGTAACTTCCGGCTGCAGGACGCCGTGAGACATCGCGAGCTGGGATGTATGTGAGTCCGGGCACTAGCTGCATGCTCTAACTCACCCGATGGTGAGGAGACTTGGCGATGTATAGTTGGTGGTTAACACCTCCTTGAAGAAGGCACCTGTGCCGAAATACGTTGGAGACCCCCAGACACCCACCCATCTTGAACCCACCTACATCTACATCCACCCCAATCCAGGCACCTGAATGGCAGCAGCGGCGTTTAACCAGACGCTGGTCCCCACTCACACCAGACCCAGCCTCTGCCAAACGACAGCGCTGCACATGCTCATCACACCACCGCACGCAGCACAGGTTTCAACTGCACTGCATCCACGGACGTGACCACTGAAACAGTGCACGTCCCCCACCGCGGCATCATACTGGACTTTGAGAAGAACTGATACCACACCAACGGACTTGGGCACCTACCGGTAGGTAGGTCAGTACCCATTCTCCTCACCAGTGCGGGACGGCGCAAAGTGGGAGCACCCCTGATCACCTCAAACAGGGCATCCCAGTTCAGAAGTCTGTCGACCATAGGTCCAGCAGGGAAGCATGCAGTAGTCAGGACCGCATGTCAAGGAGCCCCCTGAAAGGGTTGACCCTACTCCCCACACTGTGGATACGCCCTGTCACCCCAAATCACCAACAACTGGGCAGTGTGTGCTGCCACGAACCATCTAAGAGACATTTATCTTCCAGGAGCACTGTGCCTCCTACTGAGCAACTACCACCCTCTATGTGCACACACAGATACAAATAAACGTATTTGTTTCTTCCACCATCTATCCAGCCTCCAATATTTCTGTTCTACCACAACACATCCACCACAACACACAGCCATCTGCTCCCCCCAACCTCCCGCCGTTTTTTTCCCTCCTCCCTCTCCCCACCAATACACACACACACACAACCAAGGAGCGCACGTACCCTCCAATCTTACCATATCTATCCAATAGTAGGATCAGGTACCCCTACTGTACGGTGCAGCACCATCCACACCTGGACCCCCCCTCTCTCTCTCTCTCTCTCTCTCTCTCACCCCCTCCCTCCTTTTTCTGTCCTCACACCTTCCCCCCCTCCATCAACCAACCCCCTGTATCCCACAACACCATCACCACCCCAAAGCGCATCCCAAACCCAGTATTACTAAATACCCTATACCTCTACAGCACCATCACTTACAGGCGCAGTCTATTTTAAATATATGGTCCAACATATATCTTATTGTTCATTTACTGGTGTACAGAAGGAAAGGGGATTCCTTCTTTAAAGACTTGCTCCCTCCCCTCCTCTTTTCCTACATTTACGAATACAGTAAACCCACAGTGAGCGCTTGGCAACCTATTTATCTTACTTCTGTTACCTCCAGTCATCGCTCCTTGCAGGGACAGGAGCACCCAATCCACAGGCCACCGCAGCGTGGCCACGTGATTTCAGCAGACTGGAAATTACCTAAGGGTAAATTAGTATGTTGGCTCATACGGACATAGGTAACTGACTATTCCACTAGGACATTCATTGGACATTATTACTGCATTAACTGGGATGCCAGTACAGGTTGACTCTCCCATATCCAAATATTCCGAATTACACAATTTTTTTGGCATGACTGAGATAATGAAAACTTTGATTTTTATTGGTTCAATGTACACAAACTTTGTCTACCGCACAAATTATTAAAAATATTAAAAATATTGTGTAAAATTACCTTTAGGCTCTGTGTATAAGGTGTATATGAAACATAAATGAATTTCATTTCTGTACACAGACTTTGCTTGAGCAACAAAATTATTGAAAATATTGTATAAAATGACCTGCAGGCTGTGTGTATTAGGTGTATATAACACATAAATGCATTCTGTGTGTATATTTGGGTCCCATTCCCAAGATATTTCATTATGATATGCAATTATTCCAAAATACGGAATATTCCGTTATCCAAAATACCCCTGGTCTCAAGCATTGTGGATATGGAAGACTCAACCTGTATATGATTAACTTTGCACATAATGGTATGCAGTTAGAAAGCCAACGGTCAAAATGTGTTTCTAGGGTCCTAACTAGACCTCGATTGCTTGCAGCTGGATGAATTAATATCTGTATGCTTATATGATATTAGCACCAGGAATTGTAGTGCTTTCACTACATTATGTGTTGGGTATCCAGTTAGCTGCAATTGGCGAAAAACGGGGATTTTTAGCTGATTATCCCCATTTTCCGACAATGTTTTTTTCCCCCATATCCTATTATTTCAGGCAAAATAATAGGATGTTTCGCCCGAAAACACATAGGATCTGTGATAAGCTCACGGATCTATGTGTTTTCGCCACTGAGGCAGTGAAAAAACGGCACTTATCGTAGATTATTTTTCGGGACACATCACGTTGGGCGGCACTTTGGGGCTAATTAGATAGCCCTGCAGTGATCAATTAGCAGCGCTACTTTAGCACTGCTAATTGGATACTCCCCTAAATCTTTGGTGTGATTTGCGTCCAACTGTACATAAGCCCAATTTTGTTTTTATTTTTATTCCCTAAATTAACAAATTATAATGTAAGCATTATTATTATACAGAATATGCTTACTATATAAATAATTGTTAATAAATAATGAATAAATATATTAATTAATTGACATACAGATAGTAAGCAGTTGGTTTCTCCAGCTTGCCTGCAGTGATGTCACTATAGTCAAGTGTGGGTCATCCATTATGACATCATAATGGCATATGGGCAGGTATAAAACACCAGGGCACAGGACCATCAGTGGCATTTCTTCAGTTCCTGAACCTGCTACTGAAGTTTGGCCTCAGTTGTTTCTAGACAATTGATATTACAGTAAAATGAGTAGGAGAGAAATACAGCGGCTGCTGGAGGATCAGAGAGGATGGAGGGGATACGGTGATCTTGGTAAGTACAATGTTTGGGGCAGTATAATCATTCTAAGACATGTCATTCTGTGTGTCACATGGATGGTAGTTAGTTACCTGCCCATTAGCTCAGCTGTATATACTATAGGGGTGTATAGGAAAGTTAGCAAAGTTTGTCTACTGTAATACACGGTAACGTGCGCGGCCAAATATCACAGTGATGTCCGGCATTACATTTTACGGAACTAAATTTCTCCTTATCACTATTAGCAGGTAATAAACCTAATTATTATTGCTACAGCTCAAGTTCTTCATCAACATTATTTGATTTTACATGTTATCTATGGGTCATTATTTATTATAGTTACAATATAACATATATTTTCAGATGAATCTGCTGAGATCACAATCCAGGACAGACTGCGCTCAGCTCGCAGGAGACGTCATACAGGAGATATAGGGACGCTGAGGGGTAGAGCACGAGACTCTAATAGGAGAGTGAGAGAGGAGAGAATTCCATCCAGGAGTCCTGTACGTGCTCAGGGATCGGAGACCACAGTAACACCAAGACCGATTGTCACCACAGGTCCAAGTCAGCCACCCCGGCAGCACCAGGCTGTTATCCAAATAAGACCGAGAGACAGACTGCCACGTCACCGTTACGCAGGAGGAGAAACATCAGACTCCTGCGTGATCTGCATTATGGACTATGAACAAGGCGATGAAATATCTCAGCTGCCCTGTGGACATACATTTCATCTTTCATGTCTTGCAGAGTGGATAATGAGGAACCCCAACTGCCCTATGTGCCGCAGCCCATGTTTTCAACCACGTTTCATCTTTCAAGTCTTGCAGAGTGCATAATGAGGAACCCCAACTGCCCTATGTGCCTCAGCCCATGTTTTCAACCACGCACATGGGGTCCCAGCTGTCCTGTGTCATAACTATCTTCCAACACCTATGTGCAAACCTAGCTTTCCATCACCCCATGCGTTTTACATCATGCATATGGGGACCCAGCTGTACAGTTTCATAACTATATTCTACCAGGTACATGGAGATCTGGCTGTTCAATCCCACACGTGCTTTCCACCACGCACATGGGGACCTGGCTGTCCTATCTCCTGAGTGCTTTCCACACGCAATGGGGACCTGGATGTCCTATCTCCTGAGCACTTTCCACCATGTACATGGGGACAGAGTGTCCAATCTCCTGAGTTCCTGAGATAAATTGTGCGGTGACTGTTATTTTCCCACTTGGCTCATTTTCATCAAGGAGCTTCACAAATTTGTAATTAGCATTTTTGTTTATTGGTATATTCCACATTAATAAACTTCTGACTAAATAAAACAGATAATAGGTGTGTTGGAATCATTTCCACCCAAAAACTAGGGGTAGATTTACTAGAGCTTCTAAGAATTAAAAGTGGTTTTATTGTCTATAGCAGTGGTTCTCAAACTCGGTCCTCAGTACCCCACACAGTTCACATTTTCCAGATCATCTAGCAGGTGCACAGGTGTACTCATTACTCACTGACACATTTTAGAAGATCAACAGGTGGAGCTAATTATTTCACTTGCGATTCTGTGAGGATACCTGCAAAATATGCACTGTTTGGGGTCCTGAGGACGGAGTTTGAGAACCTGTGGTCTATAGCAACCAATCAGGTCCTAGCTATAATTATCTATTGAATCCTAGAAAATTGCAGACAGAATCTGATTGGTTGCTATAGGTAACACTTCTACTTTTTATGTTTAGAAGATTTAGTAAATCTACCCTCAGATAGTTATTATCCTGGGAATTAACTGATTTATATGACCAAGAATAATCACCATACAAGTATTATTATTCTTCATTTATTTAGCACCAATATACTCTGCAGGGTATTACAGGCATGTCAGTCTCTGCACCAGTGACACATTGGGGTATATTTCCTAAATTGAGAGTTTTTAGATTTGGAGATCTTGCCCACATCAACCAATCAGATTCTAGCTATTATCTTCTAGTAAGTGCTAGTTTAGTGTTAAGTAGAATCTGATTGGTTGCTATGGGCAACATCTCCTCTTCTAAAAACTCTCCCTTTAGCAAATATACCCCTTACAATCTAATTTACCTTACTGAGGCGTATAAACATACTCACACCAAGGCTAATATAGTCAGAAATCCATATAACAAAATTATGCATTGTGCACGGTCCGATATACTCAGATATAGTCAGAAGTGTTTTTCTTTTAATTTATCATTTTATTGTATGTATCAAAATATACATTGAATTAACAAGGATGGCTGTGTATATGTAGGTCTTCAACAGTTAACTTAGGGGAGGCATTTCATGATATTAACTTACTGCCTATTCTTGGCTAATTTTCAAAAATGTGTGTGAGATGCCTTAATTACGGGGAGTCCCCTTGTTCTCCCCCTCTCCCTTACCCCTCTTAATTCCTAGAGAAATGAGCAAGACAGAGGCATGATGAAGCCATTTTCAATTAATAATTTTATCATCACTCTTCCAACTCTGCACATTGCTGGGACTCACTGCATTACACCACGGGAGCTGGTGGTGGTGGGGTGCTGGTGTTTCATGATGTCCTGATTTGCTCTGCCCCGCCATTGACCACTAGCATGTAAAAAGTAGGTAAGCATTTTACAGTGGCGTAATTAAGAAGAAATGTGCTGTATATAGTAGCTATCATTC
Organism: Taudactylus pleione; assembly: GCA_031769625.1. NCBI lineage: Eukaryota > Metazoa > Chordata > Amphibia > Anura > Myobatrachidae > Taudactylus > Taudactylus pleione. Next base: position 4,860,217 of record JAUIMM010000706.1, on the reverse strand, counting down.
AACTAGATATAAACACAACCAAATGCAACAAGCACAAAACTTCTATATGGGTTATGATGCCTCTGTTGCATAAGTGCTCTTAGGACCTAATTCAGAGATGTACGTAAATTTCATATTTATGTACAACACCGATGTCTGCGGATCTGCGCAGGAGCTGCACTGCACATGTGCAGACCTGTTTCTGCAACGGCGGTCCAGCTCTGAATGAGGCCCCTAATTGGAAAACTGGGTACATTTTCCCAGGTTGGGTATGAAATGCTGATGGGCGGGAAGCCGGCTGACAAAATACCGATGCCTCAAGGCCGAATGCTGAAGATCCCAACTGGGGCTGATAAGTACCCTAACCTTCCCCTCTTCCCCTCCTAACCCTAAGCCTCCCTTAGTGCTGCCTAACCCTAACCTCCCCCCCCGGTGGTGCCTAACCCTAACCCCCCTCCCTACCAGCAAGCTCAACCTAACCCTCTTTCCCTCCGTGGCTAAGAGCTAACAGTGCCTGCTTACCTTCATTCAGGAAGCCGTCTGTCTAGATTCCGGCGTTGGGATCTAGATGGGCCTTGGGATTACAACACCTGTCTTTAGTCCCGCATTGAGATTTAAACACGAGGATTTAGTCAGACAGCTTCCTGGCCATCTGCATTTTGACCGCATCCCTATTTTCCCTACAGGAAAAAAATAGTTTACAAAAAGTTTATAACTTTACTATATAATAACCAAAATCAAAAACATTATGTATATATTTTGTTTTTAACCCAGATATATAAAAACAATAATGAAATAATTTCACAAGTATTGATAATCTCCAAGTGGATATATAGATATCAGTTTAACCAACAGCAGGATATCAGCTCTAGTGAGGTGATGACTATCAATAATAGGATATTATGAAGATTTATAAGTAGATATGACAGTAACCAGGTCTTTATGGATGCTCTTAGATGTATCAGTTTAACTAGTAAAGACAGAAGTTAACAGAGATAAGTTTATATTGCATTGTATATTGTATTGTATATTGTATTGTAATGATATCTATCACAGCTTTGAGGTTGGGTACAATATCACAACAGTCATAATGTCGACATACGTCATGTAGACAGTTATGAAACATCGACATGTTAGAATGTGACTTACCTTTTCCAGATGGCTGCAGTGGCTCCAGCGGCATCTTCTGGGCCCTGGCTGTCATATGACCTGCACTTCCGGGTCAAAGCTCCGATCCTCTGGCGTTCCAGTAAGTATTTCTCCACTACTCCTAATCCCTACCTCTGACTCTTCCTGTAGTGCCTAACTGTGGCGTAACTAGGGCAGGGCGAGCGGGCCCGCCCGCCCTAGTTAGCCAGTGTAGCGCCGACTGCAATGAGTGGGGTCAGCGCTACACATTTACACAGGACCGGCGCTAGGCTTCCAGCGCCGGTCCTGTGCTGCACGCTTGAGCCCGTTCCCTCCCCCTGAGCGCTTGCCCAATAGCGCCAGGAGGCGGGCTCAGGCTGTGCATAACACATGCATCGCCGCCAGTGCTGGCGGCGATGCGTGTGTTAAACAGCAGCCAATGAGAGTCAGATAGACTCTCATTGACTGCTGCAGCACCCACTGCAAGAGCTGGACTTCCGTCCGGCTCCTGCAGTGGGTAACGGGACTGACGTCATGACGTCATGACGTCTGTCCCATAATACTGAGCGTGCCAGCCCGGGCGGGAGCGGCGTCGCGAGCAGGAACCGGGACCAGGAGCAGAGATTCAGGTAAGTACATTTTTATATATATATATATATATATATATACACCAAAGAGAAGAAAACTGCGGCACTCCAAAATGCTGTAAAAAGAATATATATTTGGCAATATGTTTGCCGACGTTTCAGAGCAGAGCTCTTTTATCAAGGCAGCCAAATCTATAATAAGTACATCAAAAATGACAAACACAGTGAACAGACAACACTCACCTTATGTAGGAAGTGAGAGACACTGGTCTGGAGCAGACCGGGGAAGACGCGCCCACGATGCAGCCGGGTCCCACCGCGATGACGTCAGCCTGGCGCGACAAGGTTGCTAAGCAACTGAACCTAACTCCGGAGGCCAGGACTCGTCGCGATGGCGTCAGTCCACCGCGGTGAGGTTGCCAGACAACAGCTGCAGGATGCTAAAACGTCTCCCCGGTCCACTACACAGACCCGGGTGATCACAGCCTTAAGTAATATACAATAAGCAATAAGCAGTGTACAATGCCGTGCTACTATAAATGGGACATGACCTACACATATAGAACATAAGAAGAAAGTGCAGCTGAGGTACAAAACATGTGACAGTATATCGCTGGATGCACAAATACCAAAAGCTCTGATGGTACCGATAAATACAAATCAAGAAAACTCCAATCCAATGCATATAACGATATACCTGATAGGATCAGGATGTAGTCTGGATGTGTACACTCAAAAATATACAGCTGATACGAGCTGCATAGATCAAATAAAGTAACGTATGAAATATTGTGCAAAGTAATGAGCGTAAATCCAAAGACCTAAAGACATAATAAGAGAATACAGGGAATGATTATAAAGAATTCCAGTTAATCTTTTCATTGAGTCCCTGCGGTGCGATAGTTCCCAAATGATAAATCCACCGTGCCTCCAGGCGCAAGAGCTTATTTTCACGATCGCCTCCTCTAATGGAATCAGGTACATGGTCAATTACCATGTGTTTAAGAGAAGATAATGTGTGTCCAGCTTCCAGGAAGTGACGGGCTACAGGTTGGTCTGTAGAGCCCCTGTTCAACGCAAGTTTGATGGCAGAACGATGCAGAGCCATCCTTTCTCTGATGGTTCTGATCGTTTTACCGATATAGTAGAGTCCGCATGGACACGTAATCACATAGATAGCAAAAGACGACAGGCAGTTCAGCACAAAGCGAATAGAATACTTTTTGTCTTTATGTGGATGCTTAAACCAGGTGCCTGTTAGCATATTCTGACAGGTGGTACAGTGAAGACATTTATAGCAACCTGGTTGCCTCTGTAGAAAAGTGGTCGATGGTCTATCGGATTTGGTGAATCCAGTGATGTCTGTGTGTACCACTATGTCGCGTATATTGCGTCCCCTAGTGTAACATGCCATCGGTCTTTTGTTGCGGAGACTAGGTAAGTCTTTATCCGTTGATATAATGGGCCATAGTGCTCGACATGCACGTTGAACTACAGGGCTGGAAGTCTGGAATCGTTGTTTCCAAGGAATAATCCCTTTGGGATTTGGTCGATGGATGTAGTAGGTCATCTCTGGGAATCTGAAGTACCTCTTCCTTTAGACGCTTTAACATTCCCAAGTCATATCCTCTACTGACAAATTTAGCAATAATTTTGTCAAGCTCCATACGAGTATTTAAAGGATTACTTGAGATCCTAGAGACCCTGAGCATCTGTGATTTCGGGAGGCCCTGTTTGAGTGGTTTAGGATGGTGGCTACTAGCCAAGAGAAGTGTGTTACGATCTGTAGGCTTGCTAAACACACTAGTGTGAATTTGTCCATGGTCAACTGTCACTTGAACGTCAAGGTAACTAATGGTGTTCTTACTATATAAGTAGGTTAACTTAATTGGAGAGTTCCGGCTGTTGATATAAAGCATCAGATCTTTAAAAGCTTCCTCTCCTCCCGTCCATAACAGAAACAGATCGTCGATGTATCTGCAATACATCAAAATATCGCCCAAAGTAGTGGTGTCATCGAAGAACATATGTTGTTCTTCTTCAAACATATAAATGTTTGCATAAGAAGGGGCCACGTTGCTGCCCATAGCACAGCCACGGAGCTGTTGGTAAAATGTTCCGTCATGCAAAAAATAATTGCGGGTGAGTGTAAGTTGTAGGAGAGTCATGAAGAGGTCAATATCGATGTTCGAAACTTGTTCCTTAAGTAAAAAGTTATGAGTTGCTGCCAAGCCTTCAAGATGGGGAATTGACGTATATAGACTGTTGATATCCATCACGCACAACAGGGTGTCATCTGGAATCTCTCTGATAGATTGCAATGCCACAAGGAAACTGGTGGTGTCCTTAATAAATGTGGGCTGTTTCATCACCAAAGGCTGCAGAATGGAATCCAGGAACATGGAAACTGGCTGGTAAATTTAATTCCTGGCCGAGATGATAGGCCTACCAGGGGGACATAAGGGATCCTTGCGGATTTTCGGTACCAGGTAAAATATAGGTGCAGTTGGATGCTCTTGGCTTAGTGCTTTCCTAAGTTTTTCTGTTATTTGCCCTGTCAGGGTAGCTGAGGAGAGAATGTTGTCAAGTTCTTTTTTAAATTCCAATGTTGGATCTTTGGACAAACAACGATATGTACAATCATCTGATAGTTGGCGCATACATTCCTGTTGGTACATGGATAAGTCCTGTATCACAATCGCCCCCCCTTTGTCCGCAGGGCGGATCAAAATGTCGCGTTAACTCCCTAAATTTTTGAGGGCCAGTCGTTCAGATTTGGATAAATTTGGATGTTGTTTCGTTGGGGTGCGGTTGTACCTAGATACCGCTTCATCGACTAATCTGGAGAAGGTTTTTAATGAGGAATTAGAGGATTGGGGATCAAAGTTAGAACTACTCCGTGAGGAAATGAAATTATTGTGAGGCTCTAAGGAATTATTGGATGGCTTGTCTTGAAAAAATTCCTGTAGGCGTAATTTGCGGGAAAATTTATGGGCATCTGATTGCCAAGTAAATTCATCATGCTAAGATGTAGGGACGAATGATAAGCCTTTGTTTAGAACTTGTATCTCCACTGGTGATAGAATCCGTGAGGATAGATTATAAATCAGACTCTCTTTCTGGAGGGCTGCCCTTTTCTTCCTTTGATTTTGGTGTCCCCTGCGGGTGGGCGGCCTCTTGTAGCGGATGCTATTGGAGGGTTGGTAGCCTCGTCTAAAGGGACCGGTGTAGGCTCTGAAGTGTCGTCAGAGTCTCTAATGGCGAAGTCGCTGTCACTATTAGAGGTATGAGCATCTCACGTTTGGTTTTCTCTGCGCTGTCTCCAACCAGCCCTCTGGCGAAAAGGCCCCTGAGTACCTGGTCGAACATCGGACCCCATCAGCCACCGATATACGCGGTTTTCTTCGTAATCGTTAATTACCAGATGTTGTTTGTTTTTCTTAATCTTGATTAGGTCACGGTGGTAGTTATCACACTGTTGTTGAATTTTGTGGATCCAGTCTCTACTGCCCTCTTGTTCCAGCATGTCTCTATGTTGTAGATCAAACGCCATGATTTTATCCTTCGTGAGTTTAAGCTCCCTACTAGCTTCGGCGATTACTAAGAGCATTAGGTCCATGCTACATTTGTTGAGTATGCCTACCCATTTCGGACAAAATTCCGGGTTATACCTCCCAATAGTGGGCATGTTGCGGACCCTAAACCCGCGAGGGATCATTTGATCTCTGAAATATTCAGATAGAGAAATCCCGTGGAGAAGAAAATCTATTTCACGTTTCTTTAATTTCAAGTAGGGTTGTGTTAGTTCATCCAAACCTTGGGTTTTGTCATCAACCGGCCACTGATCCTTAAAAAGAATGGCTTGGGCTTCCGCATCAGAGTAGCTATGAACATTGCCCTTTGTTAAGAAAATGCCTCTGCATCCTGCGGGATTGCCCACTGAATCCAAAGGTAGGGATTGATCCATGTTATGTATCGCCTTGATCACTATAAGTGCAATCACTCCCTATCAAGAGCATCTCACGTTTGGTTTTCTCTGCGCTGTCTCCAACCAGCCCTCTGGCGAAAAGGCCCCTGAGTACCTGGTCGAACATCGGACCCCATCAGCCACCGATATACGCGGTTTTCTTCTTAATCGTTAATTACCAGATGTTGTTTGTTTTTCTTAATCTTGATTAGGTCACGGTGGTAGTTATCACACTGTTGTTGAATTTTGTGGATCCAGTCTCTACTGCCCTCTTGTTCCAGCATGTCTCTATGTTGTAGATCAAACGCCATGATTTTATCCTTCGTGAGTTTAAGCTCCCTACTAGCTTCGGCGATTACTAAGAGCATTAGGTCCATGCTACATTTGTTGAGTATGCCTACCCATTTCGGACAAAATTCCGGGTTATACCTCCCAATAGTGGGCATGTTGCGGACCCTAAACCCGCGAGGGATCATTTGATCTCTGAAATATTCAGATAGAGAAATCCCGTGGAGAAGAAAATCTATTTCACGTTTCTTTAATTTCAAGTAGGGTTGTGTTAGTTCATCCAAACCTTGGGTTTTGTCATCAACCGGCCACTGATCCTTAAAAAGAATGGCTTGGGCTTCCGCATCAGAGTAGCTATGAACATTGCCCTTTGTTAAGAAAATGCCTCTGCATCCTGCGGGATTGCCCACTGAATCCAAAGGTAGGGATTGATCCATGTTATGTATCGCCTTGATCACTATAAGTGCAATCACTCCCTATCAAGGGAAGAATGTCATCCAATGTAATAAAGTTAGGTGCTGCCTCGTCCCGAGTGGGAACAAGTCCCGGTAGTACAGGATTCTGGGAAGGACCGGCACTTGTAGTTCTAAACAGGAGAAAGACTGGGTGCCCTCAGCGCACATGTAATACACCAAAGGGAAGAAAACTGCGGCACTCCAAAATGCTGTAAAAAGAGCTCTTTTATCAAGGCAGCCAAATCTATAATAAGTACATCAAAAATGACAAACACAGTGAACAGACAACCTCACCGCGGTGGACTGACGCCATCGCGACGAGTCCTGGCCTCCGGAGTTAGGTTCAGTTGCTTAGCAACCTTGTCGCGCCAGGCTGACGTCATCGCGGTGGGACCCGGCTGCATCGTGGGCGCGTCTTCCCCGGTCTGCTCCAGACCAGTGTCTCTCACTTCCTACATAAGGTGAGTGTTGTCTGTTCACTGTGTTTGTCATTTTTGATGTACTTATTATAGATTTGGCTGCCTTGATAAAAGAGCTCTGCTCTGAAACGTCGGCAAACATATTGCCAAATATATATTCTTCTTACAGCATTTTGGAGTGCCACAGTTTTCTTCCCTTTGGTGTATTACATGTGCGCTGAGGGCACCCAGTCTTTCTCCTGTTTAGAACTATGAGTGCCGGTCCTTCCCAGAATCCCATATAAATATATATTTATTTATTTTTTTACCTATCTGCACAATGGGGGAGGGGGGTGGCTACTACTGGGGGGACCTCTACTGGGGGAGGGGTGGCTACTACTGGGGGGACCTCTACTGGGGGAGGGGTGGCTACTACTGGCGGGACCTCTACTGGGGGAGGGGTGACTACTAATGGGGGCGCCATTGGGAGGACCTACTCTACTGGGGACTACTACTTGGGGGAGAACTACCACTGGGGGCATTATAAAAGGGGCCTACTACTAGAGGCACTGCACTCGGGGGACCACTACTGGGGGCAATAATAGGAAGGGCCACTACAGGGGGCACTGGATAGGGGGGATCACTACAGGGTGCCTGCATAAGGGGACCACTACTGGGAAAACTGCATGGGGGGGGCTGCATTGTGGGGACTGCTACTGGGGGCACTGCATAAGGGGGAACACTACGTGGGGCACTGCATTTGGGGGGGCCACTACTGGGGGTACTGAGTAAGGGGAACTAATTGGGGGCTGTATAAGGGGGACCACTACTGGGGATACTGTATAAGGGGCACTACTATGGGCCTGCATAAGAGGGACCACAACTGCATACTGGGGGTACTGTATTAGGGGTACTACTGGGGTTAAGGTGCATATGGATAGGAATGTTCAGCATGAAAATACAGGGGTGTGTCATGTTGACACGCCCCATTTTCAAGTGACCACGCCCATTTTTTCCAGCGCGCCTTTGACGCGCGCACATCTCGGGGTGTTGGGGGGGCTCCCTTTTCAAATTTGCCCTGGGCTACAAATACCCTAGTTACGCCACTGGTGCCTAACCATAAAATTCCCACCCCCGCATCCTAACCCTATCCTTTACCCAGAGCCTAACCCTAACCCTCCCATCTGCAGACTAACCCTAACCTTCCCCCACAGCCTGACCTTAACCTTCCCTCATATCCTGACCCTAACCTTCCCCCTCTGCTTAACTCTAACCTTCCCCGCAGCCAGGGCCGGCCCGAGCCTGATTTTTTTGGTAAGCGGATATAGATTTTGGCGCCCCCTGTTGAAATAAAGCCTCATATTTTGGTGTGTGAAATATCCGGAGTACATGTAATAATGTAATAATGACAATAGGGAATCTGTAGATCAAAATACCAGCTTTATATAAACACGTTTATAATTTAATACTATACTCAGTGGTGTCACTAGGGTTGGTGTAACTGAGTGCAGTAACTAATGGTGTTACCCCACATGGACCTTCTCCTGCATCAGAACAAACAGAATCCTTAGCAAAAAAATACAATGGACCTAACGGAAAAAGCATACACATTAACCCCCGCTGTGTGGGGCCCCACATGATAAATAAAAAACACACATATAGGCCACAACATGAAAAAAACAAACACATATGCCCCCACATGAAAATAATAAAACACATAGGCTTTGTATGAAAAAAAAAAAAAACCACAGACTTTGCAGAAAAAAACACACATAGACCCCCACATGAGAAAAAAAAACACACACATTAGCACCCACATAAAAGTAATAAAACACATAGGATTTGCATGAAAAAAATACACACATAGGCCCTGATTCAGAGCCGGACGCTCTGACCAGAGCGCTCGCTCTGAATCAGGGCCCACCTCCATTAATATGGAGCGTCCTCCTGGACGCTCGTATAGCTGTGGGTCACCATCCACAGCATATACGAGCGTGCAGGATGATGGTCGCGATGGTCTTGACCATCGCGACCATCGAAACTGCGAGCAAAAGCCTGTGGTTGAGTTTTTCAACTGCAAGGCCAGGAGTGATTTTGGCTCTATCAGAGCCAAAATCACTCCCACTGACATCACTAGTGATGTCAGTGGGGCCGGCCTCAGACGGTAGGCGTTCCCTTGGGAACACCTCCGTCTGGCAGGCACGCCCCCGGCACGCCCACCAAAGGGGGCGTGCTGTCAGTCAACATCGACAGCACGCCCCCTTTGATGAGACACTCCGAGCGAAGGAAAGTCCTTCGCTCGTCGCGTCTCGCGCATGCGCACGACGGAGCTCCCTCCGTCGTTCGCATGCGCAGTGCAGACCATCGACCCACTTGCGAGCGGACAGCCGCTCGCGAGTGGGTCTGAATGAGGGCCATAGGCCTCTACATGAAAATAAGTAAACACACACATAGGCCGCGACAGGAAAAAGAAATAATACACCAACACATATAGGCCACCACATGAAAATGTATATATATATATATATAGTGTTATAGGGCCCCTATACAGCAGGACCACCCTGGATGCTAAGCTATAATTATAACCTAAAGGCGGGTATCCACTACCCGACAGTGAAAAGACTGAATGATAACGATATCGTTATATATCATATAAATTATATATATCATTAATATATGATAGAGATATACATAATATGATATATTATTAGGGATGTGCGCCGGAACATTTTTGCCGGATTTGGTTCTAATTCGTTGTCCGGCTTTGGATTTGGATTTGCCAAAATGCGGTGACTGGCTTTGGATCTGGATTTATTTTTAAAAATTGACAAAAAAAGCTAAAATCACATAAATTGGTCTTTTTTTTCTTCCTAGAGTATTATTAACCTCAATAACATTAATTTCCAGTCAATTTAGAACACCTCACAGCTTATAATATTGTTTTCAACATTATTGGCCAAAGGTTGCAGTGAGCTGACTGGTTACTAAGCGACAAAGCAGCGGCACAACGACACAGACACCACAGTATAAAGCACATCTATGACACATTGCCACACAGCAGTGGCAGAAATGAAAAGTAGTGCACCCACCCAGTGGGGTATGGCCAGCAGAATCACCGTACTTGTTTACAAAGTGGGCTACGGCCCAAGGAGTCACAGTGCACAATCTTATTCACATTACACCGCACATAGTGCCCCTGTTCACATTACACCATAAAGTAGTATCTCTTATTTATGTTACAACACACAGTAGTGCCCCTTTTACACAATGCCCACAGTAGTGTCCCTTTTACACAATGCCCACAGTAGTGACCCCTTTTACACTATGCCCACAGTAGTTCCCCTTTTACACAATGCCCACAGTAGTGACCCTTTTACACAATGCCCACAGTAGTGACCCTTATACACAAAGCCCACAGTAGTAGTGCCACTTATACAATGCCCACAGCAATTGTGTCCCTTACACAATGCCCCCATCAGTGGTGTCCCTTACACAATGCCCCCAGTAGTGGTGCCCCCTATGCAGTCCCCCTAGTAGTAGGGCCCCCTATGCAGTGCCCCCAGTAGTATGCCCCCCATTAGCAGGCCCCCAGTAGCATGCCCTCCCCAGTAGTATGCCCCCCATTAGCAGCCCCCCCAATAGTATGCCCCCATAAGCAGGCCTCCAGTAGTATGCCCCCCCAGTAGTATGCCCCCCCAGTAGCAGGCCCCCTGTAGTATGCCCCCCCAGTAGTAGGCCCCCCAGTAGCAGGCCCCCTGTAGTATGCCCCCCAGTAGTAGGCCCCTCCATTAGCAGGCCCCCATACCCACATAGAAAAAAAAAATTACCTGTATCCCCGCTCCAGCCACCGTCCACTCTGCTGCCACACGACGAGGAGATAGCCGGAAGACGGAGCTCATGAGTGAGCTCCAGCCAGCTCCCTCCGTGCAGCAGCCAATGAGAGTCTGTGTGACTCTCATTGGCTGCTGTAACAAACACACAGCTGCCGCTGGCGGCTATGTGTTTGTTCTGTGTAGGGCAGACCGCTATCACAGCGGTCTGCCCTACACTCGAGGAGCCCTGACGTCGGATTCTCGCTAGGTTACGGTGCGGACCTGGTCTTCTATGGCCGTTATATAGATGACCTTTTTATTATTTGGAGTGGGGGTGAGTCACGTGCACTTTCTTTTGTTGAGTCACTTAATAATAATTCATTTGGTTTAAAATTTTCTCATTCGTATAGTTCTACTTCCGTAAATTTTCTTGACTTGGCCCTTTTTGTACAGGGAGGGAATATCATGAAAAAAACTTATATAAAACCAGTCGACACTAACCAATACCTACACTATAGAAGTGCCCAGTTTAAGAAATGGAAGGACAATGTCCCCAAAGGGCAACTCATGCGGATAAAACGCAATTGCACTTCAAACTAGGATTTTGAGGTGCAATCAAAGGATATGGTTACATCAATTATCGAAAGAGGCTATCCACCATATATAGTGGAAAGAACTCTACATGAAGTCATACAAATGGAAAGAACGGATCTCCTTAGACATAAGGGTCAAGACAAGCTAGCAGAATGTAAGAACTTGGGGCATAATTTAGCTTTTATTACAAAGTTTAATAGGGCTTCACATCAAATAAGGGAGATAATCAATCAAAATTATTCAATTTTAAAACAGGATCCCATACTGAACGATATTTTGCCCCCAAATCCCAATGTAGTGTTCAAGAAAATTAGAATTCTGAAGAATATTAATTCACCCAGTTTTTTTAACCCAAGAAGAATAACACAATCTTCAGGGAATTGGTTAACATCACAAATACAGGGATGTTTTAAATGTAACAAAACAAATTGTATTACATGTGGCTATATCACCAACAAAGTAACCGAAATTCAAGCTCATTCAGGTCCAGCAAAATACCGTATTAAAGGTCTGGTCACATGTAACACGTCATTTGTAATTTATCTTATCCATTGCAGTTGTAACTTGTATTATCATTATGTGGGTCATACTACCCGACCACTTAAGTACAGGTTCAACGAGCATAGGAGGAATATCGAGAAGGGACTATATACACACAGTCTCTCACGGCATTATGCGGAGGTTCATGAGAAGAACCCTAAGTGCCTTCGCATTACTGGGTTAGAACAAGTTAAAAGTACTGCTAGGGGAGGGGATCGGTTTAGAACTTTATGTCGACAGGAGGATGCCTGGATTTATCAGTTGAATAGTATGACACCAACGGGATTAAACAAAACTTTAGATTTAAATAATGTTCTTTAGGATCACTATAGAGGGTAGGGGTTGATGGGTACTGTTGAGTATACGTCCCTATACCTTGGCCCCCACTTCCCCTCTCCCCCGGTATATCCTAATTACGTGTAATTGTCAACTAATTTTGATGGCCAGTTCTCATCATTATAGGAATATTTTAATACTATATTGTTTCTAATAGTTTGGCAATACATCTATATATAGAATAGGTGCACTTGAAGTAGAAATATTTCAGAACAACGAATATGCGAATAAGGCTGAACATTTATCTATTCAAGAGAGTCCATAGTTTTAGTTTCATTTTAGGGGAAACTAGTATATTATTTTAACAATCAATAATTTTACCAGCTAATGATTATCCGCCTAATCGATGTACTATTTATAACATATGGTATCTGGAGTACTGTTATCCCCTTATTTGGGATGTAGGTACAACCTAAATATACATATTAAATTTATCGGTGTTTACTATAATTAAGTATTATTGGATATATTCATATATACATGTATAATGTTACTGATATATGTATACTGATTAAGCGGGTTTAGTTTGGACTGCGGTATATTTTAAGTATATATCTGGGTAAACATTTAGATTTAAATGTAATATGCTCTACCTATTTATGGATACATATAGACTCATAGATGGGTTATATCTGCATATACAGACACAGCTTGTGAGACTGATGCAGTGTCATTAGAATCATAATAGATTGACAATTGAAGAGATATGTGGTTTTGCCCCTTTTTGACTTGATGTTTAATTATGTTTTTTTGAGTTTTTGATTTTTTAAATGTATTATTTTATTATTAATATTATCTTTTATGTATATGTATATACATGTGTATGTGTGTGTGAATGACACATATGCATATATATATGTATGTGTGTGTGTATGAGTGTATATATACATGTGTCCTCATTATTAAAAGGATTTTCTTAAAAGGGTTTTGTTTATATAAGCATGTTTTTTAAATGAATATGTGTTTTGCGTTGGAATATGTGCTCTATGTACTACTATGGAGAACAACCATATTTCCCATATCAGAGCAAAAGGAGCTCTTTCTCTTTAACATTGGATTACAAATCAATTACTACAACCAGCTGAGGGTCATTATCCTTTCAAAAATCCACGCTTACAGGGATATAAGACACATCCCATGGGAGAACTATTCAGACATACCTCTGATGAAACCGCCGGGAGCGGAGAAACGCGTTAGAAAGTGTCTTTGAAATTGCAGTGGTACCTTGTGATAAGGTTTGAGCTTGGCTGCGAACATTTCTACTCTTTAAGCTCATTTACCCTACAGCAGCCGCACTCTGGTAGCGGCTTTCAGTGATCCTAAGCTTCACGTGGAGGACAGGTGTATACACCCCCCGCTGCTGAGAGTAATCTCCAATCTTCTCTCCAGAATTTGATCTCCCCTGACACTCACTGGGAATCGATGCGGCCGGTGTGTATCATGTGCATTTGCCGTCCGGACATTGCCTACACATAGCGGCTGTGAACCTTTGGATTTATTGTAACTACAAAAGGGTAACCACCACTAGGTGCCCGAGATAAGATAATACAGTCGGTGAGTGTAATACCATCAATTCTATGCATATAAATTGATATCTAAGACTGCCAGTGCCACAATACTTCGCTAGGTCTGCCTTAAATTGGCTTTCCTTTTGGGAACATTTGAGCTCAAATAATTTGCAACTATTCGGGACACTTGAAGCTTGTGCAGTTGCTCAACTCATGATTAACATCTTTACCTTTGCAATTAGAGCAATTTGCATATGTGTACTATTTGCACTGAGATATAATTGACGGGTACCATTGTATAATTATTTTTTATGTATTTTTTTATATATGTTTGTTTATGTGTATGTAATAAATTGTGATTGATTTCTCTTTGATATATAAATTTGTGGTATTACATTTTATATATATTTGAAAGCCAAGCGCTGTTGTATGTTTTTTCTTTTGTGCTCTCTATGAAATGAAGCTTATACATCTAACTCTTTATTTTATTATTGTGTCTATGTATCAATGAAAGGGGACTCTGCACATTGGGTTTCATGTGGAGATGGACAAACAGGGATGTTCAAAATGTTTTTTTTTTCTTTCATATTCCACATGTGCACGTATACAGTATGTGCACAGATATTCATATGCACAGGAGAGTATGTCTCCCCCTATCTGAACAGCCTAGCCTGGTATCAGTAATATGGGGACAAGAAGCCTGGGTTCCCTCAAAATTGACTGCAAAAGCACTAGGTCATGCCAATCAGGGCTGATGGCAGTATGCTACCACTTAGCTATAAACTGGTCAGCACAGCATACCATTGTACTAAGGGCCCAATGGGACCAATAGCGCACCAATGAGAAAAATAGTATAATAAGTATACCTTATTTACAAATGTATACAATATATTAGAAAGAAATACACCAGCTGTTGAATATGTGTTTACTATTGGTGATGGTAATAGCAGTAACAGTACGCACCAGCGGATCCCTCAAGTCATGGAACAGCCCAGCACTTAACCAGTGGGGGAGTTGATGAAGCATTAATGTGATTGTACAGCCGTACTAACAGTTGTGCACATACAGACTCTTGAATGGAGCAGAGCTTGAGCAGAGCATACAGGTCACCAGCCAGTGACTGTATATGGGTAGCTGTGCTTGTATTAAGCAGTGACAGCAGCATTGTGACAGAGTGGGTCTCTCCCACATTCTGAGGAAAGAGTTAACCTCCCTGTAACCAGGGAGGAACCACATCCTTACCTCAATTAAGACCAGCTAAGGTATAAAAATATGGTAAGTTTAGTTAGTCAGTGGAAATGTGAGGTAGAGATTGCACCTTTAGCAGCTCTGCTGATGCTGGACAATCTGAACCATGACTGTGCTGGGAATACTCTGCTTGTTTGAACTGCTGTCTCATGTAAGCTGTATTATTGGTCCTGAACTGTGTTTTCCATATTTAAGTAGTCATTACACTGGCTTTGCCTTTTCAAGCCTGGAATAAAAAGCTTACCTGTTTGCATCATTTCAGTCCCCCATTTGGTCGTCTGAACTTACCCACTACATTGTGGTGTTAGAAGTAGGATAAAGTGGGCCTGTGCTAAGGATCCTAATAAGACCACCAAGTAAGCCATTTTGCAACAAATGTTGGACTTCTTTACACAGCAGCAAGCAGTGGTAAATGCTCAAGTACTTCCCAAAAGGCAGGCCTCAGATGATGTGGATGCCTTTCTTACCATTTTTGAAAGGTTTGCTACCTTGCAGGCACGGCCCAAAGATTCCTTGGCCATACTGATTGCCCCTCTGCTAACAGGAGAGGCCCAAGCTGCATACAGTATGCAGCCCTCTCCCTGGAAGATGCAAAAATATATGACCGAGTGAAAGCTGCCATAGCGGATCAGTTTGGCTTCGATCCAGAAGCTTACTGCCAGAAATTCAGGTCTGTGTCCTATGATCCTGGTTGCACTTCTCCCTGCCAAAGATGCTCGCTGGGTCCAGCTGCATCGAGTTGACAAATTGGATTCCGCTGTCTGGCTAGAGGAAAATGCCTTGCTGGTGCAAGATGGTATGGAGAACCATTCTTCTATAATTACACTGGAGTCTCCCCGACTGTCTTCACACCGAGCGTTGTCTCGGGATAAGGTGCCCCCATTTAGGGATTCAGATAGGCACCAGCACAGCCTCGCAGACGATGGCTCCGGGAAAATTGAGGCCCACAGCTTCGTACATCTCTTTACATAAAGAAGGTTTTCGGCCCAGAAGTCATTCTATGGGGAAGGTGATGGCCGCCCGTTTTACAGAAGATGGAGGTCCAAATTTGAGGACTTCCCCAATAACTCCAGCTCAAGTGTGTTCCTCATGTGGCCAAGGTGGGCATTAAGAATGGATGTGTCCACAGATGGATTGCTCTTTTTCTGGTGTCTTTACAGCTAAAGAGACCTGTCCTCTTCCGCCTAGAATACAGGTACGTGTGCAAGTCGGTAATTGACTGGTCGAGGGCTTGGTGGACTCTGGATCTGCTACTACCCTGATACAAAAGGATTTGTTGTCCCCAGAGTTGTTGTTGCCCCACGAACTAGTCCGCACCTGTTGTGTGAATGGAGATGTTCGGGCCTTTCCTGTTGCCATGGTCCCTTTGATAATTAGGGGAAAGACTGCCAAACTACGTGTGGGTGTGCGTCCTTGGTTACTATCCTCTGTGCTAACAGGTCGTGACTGGCCTCACTTCCGGGCTTTTGTTCTGAAAAGGTGCCTGCAGCAGCCCTTGGAGACACATTTCCATTCTCCCCTGATTTGTTTTTGTCTCGGGAAAAGGCTCCAAAATCTAAGAAACAAAGGAGAAACGATCACAGAGACTGGCTTGTTTGTGATGTTTTGTTGGGACAAAAGGTCTTTTCCCATAATGTTACTGCTTGCAATCTGCCTGTAAATGCTGATGTTCATGTTCATGTCAATGTATCTGAAAATTCTGATGAACCTGTCATTACTAATGTGCCTATGCATGCTGATGTCCATGGTAATGCTGAGAGTCTAGGAACACTGATTTGTCTAGCAACCCACCTAAACCTCGTTGTTCGGGGAATAATGCTGATGTTCAATTAAGTAGTATTAATGAAGAAGTCTTAACACTTCCCCTTGCGCCGCAACCTGATTTAAGAAAGGCCCAATGGGAAGATCCTGCTTTAAAAAGGGCTTTTGAACAGGTTCTTTCAGTGGATGGTGTCTTCTTGTCACATGTGACAGAAGTAATCCCCTTTTTGTGTTGCTTAAAGAGGTTTTATATCGACTAGACAAGCACAAACATACGGGGGAGGTAATATGACAGTTGGTGGTCCCGGGCCCTTTCAGAAAGCAGGTTCTGGTTTTAGCCCATGCAGTTCCTTGGGGTGATCATTTGGAATGGGATTAGACGGTGGAGAGAATAACATCCCGGTTCTCTTGGCCAGGTGTTTATGCTGAGGTCTCATGGTTCTGTTCCGCTTGTTCAGAGTGTCAAAAGACAACAGTATACCGACCGTCTCCTGCCCCACTGATCTCTCTCCCAATTGTAGGGATCCCCTTGGAAAAAATAGGGGTTGATTTAGTGGGTCCGAATGAACCACTGTTTAAAGGCTATAAATTTATTTTAGTTGTGGTTGACTATGGCTTATGTTATCCGGAGGCATTTCTCTTAAGGGTCGCTACAGCCAAACAGGTAGAGATTAAATTATTAGAGCTGTTTTCGAAGGTTGGATTACCTAAAGAAATGTTGAAGTTAGGGGTAATTGAGAAGTCGTCTAGCAACTGGTGTAGCCCCATTGTCTTGGTCCTGAAACCAGATGGTTCTACAAGATTCTGTATAGACTTCCACAAAGTTAATGCAGTGTCCAAATTTTATGCCTACCCAATGCCAAGAGTCGATGACCTGCTTGATAGGTTAGGTTCGGCCAGATATATTTCTACCCTTGATCTCACAAAGGGATATTGGCTTGCATGGTGTCCCGGCCTCTTTTCAGAGGGTAATGGACTGGGTGCTTCATCCTCATCAGAATTATGCTGCAGCATACTTGGATAATATTGTCATATATAGTCAGCATTGGAATGTCTATGTTAATAGGCTTAGGATTGTTCTTCATTCTTTGAGAGAGGCATGTTTAATTAATTTGAAGAAATGGTTTCTAGGTAAAAATGAAGCAGCTGGACAATCTGAACCATGACTGTGCTGGGAATACTCTGCTTGTTTGAACTGCTGTCTCATGTAAGCTGTATTATAGTTCTTAAACTGTGTTTGCCTTATGTAAGAAGTTATTACACTGGTTCTGCCTTTTCAAGCCTGAAATGAAAAGCTTACATGTTTGCATCATCTAAATCTCCCATTGGTCATCTGAACTTATCCGCTATAGGCATATAATGCAAGATATTACAGGGCCTCTCAGAGCTACGTGGGACACATCTGTGCCCCACTGTGGTGCTCATTTACAGTGAAAAAAGATGGCATGAGCAAAAGACCTAATGGCGGCCATCTTGGTTATGGATTGATTAAAGGAGCTTCATGGAGACTGCACACTAGAGCACTTCATATCTCAACACCACCACACAAAGACTTGTTTACCAACATATTGCCCACCTAAGTCTGGGGGATGTGGGGCTCTTTTTGGTCCTTGATGGCATCAATGTAGAAACCCTCATTGATTTGTTCCTTATGGAGCCCGACGCAATGAAAAACAAGCAGAGTCTCACTTCTGTTTGTACAGTGGAGTTTCTCCACAGTCTGTCAACAGATCCCCACTGTAACACATTGAAGCCAATGCTGTTAGCATACTAGTATATCTCATGCTTTCAGTGTACATTAGGAAACATACACATCTACATAGTATGCCACTGTAGGCCTCTTAAAATACCAGATCTCCATATTACACAGATTAAATTTTTTTATTGGTGCAGTTTAGCCTAAGGGGGGTATCCAATTAGCCAAGAACTGCGAAAAACGGGGATTTTTCGCTGACTGTCCCTGTTTTTCGCCAGTAATAGAATATTTTGCTCGAAAGCACATAGGATCCATGATAAGCTCACGGACCTATGTGTTTTCGCCATTGAGGCAGTGAAAAAAATGCACTTATCGTGGATTATTTTTCGGGATACATCTCGTTTGGCGGCACTTCAGGGCTAATTGGATAGCCCACACGGTGATCAATTAGCAGCACTACTTTAGCGCTGCTAATTGGATACCCCCCCTAAATCTTTGGCGTCAACTGCGTCCAACTCTACATGAGCCCCATTTTGTTTTTATTATTACTCCTTAAATTAACAAATTATAATGTCAGTAATATTTTTATCTTTCCTACTTTGTGAACCAATGCTGCTGCAATGAAATTAACCGTTTTTGTTGTAAAGTTTTGTTGTAAAGATTGTGGAAATATCATGTGTACTAGTCAGCAGCAACAGTCGGTCCCTTTGAAAGCGCTGCGGAATATGTGTGTGCTATATAAATAATTGTTAATAAGTAATGATTATATAAATTCATTGAAATATAGATAGTAAGCAGTTGGTTTCTCCAGCTTACCTGCAGTGATGTCACTATAGTCAGGTGGGGGTCATCCATTATGACATCATAATGGCATATGGGCAGGTATAAAACACCAGGGCACAGGACCATCAGTGGCATTTCTTCAGTTCCTGAACCTGCTACTGAAGTTTGGCCTCAGTTGTTTCTAGACAATTGATATTAAAGTAAAATGAGTAGGAGAGAAATACAGCGGCTGCTGGAGGATCAGAGAGGATGGAGGGGATACGGTGATCTTGGTAAGTACAATGTTTGGGGCAGTATAATCATTCTAAGACATGTCATTCTGTGTGTCACATGGATGGTAGTTAAAGTTATCTGCACATTAGCTCAGCTGTATATACTATTGGGGTGTACAGGAAAGTTAGCAAAGTGTGTCTACTGTAATACACGGTAATGTGCGCGGCCAAATATCACATTGATGTCCGGCATCTCATCACACAGAACTAAATTTCTCCTTATCACTATTAACAGGTAATAAAAAAAATTATTATTGCTACAGCTCATGTTCTTGCTTAACATTAATCGATTTTACATGTTATCTATGGGTTATTATTTATTGTAGTTACAATATAACATATATTTTCAGATGAATCAGCTCAGATCACAAATCAGGACAGACTGCGCTCAGCTCGCAGGAGACGTCATACAGGAGATACAGGGACGCTGAGGGGTAGAGCACGAGACTCTAATAGGAGAGTAAGAGAGGAGAGAATTCCATCCAGGAGTCCTGTACGTGCTCAGGGATCGGAGACCACAGTAACACCAAGACAGATTGTCACCACAGGTCCAAGTCAGCCACCCCGGCAGCACCAGGCTGTTATCCAAATAAGACCGAGAGACAGACTGCCACGTCACCGTTACGCAGGAGGAGAAACATCAGACTCCTGCGTGATCTGCATTATGGACTATGAACAAGGTGATGAAGTATCTCAGCTGCCCTGTGGACATACATTTCATCTTTCATGTCTTGCAGAGTGGATAGTGAGGAACCCCAACTGCCCTATGTGCCGCAGCCCATGTTTTCCACCACGTTTCATATTTCAAGTCTTGCAGAGTGGATATTGAGGAACCCCAACTGCCCTATGTGCCGCAGCACATGTTTTCAGCAACGCACATGGGAACCCAGCTGTCCTGTGTCATAATTATTTTCCACCACCTATGTGTGTACCTGGCTGTTCATGCATTTTACACCATGCATATGGGGACCCAGCTGTACAGTTTCATAACTACATTCCACCACGCACATGGGGACCTGGCTATCCAATCCCACAAGTGCTTTCCACCATGCACATGGGGACCTGGCTGTCCTATCTCCTGTGCCAGGGTTGGCAACCCCTGTTTTATAGCCTGCTCCTGAAGACCAGCCAGCTAACCCAGTGTCAGCTCTTCCAGTGTCCCCCAGATAGATTATGAGGAAAGGATTTTACATTGAGTACATAATTGAAATAAAATTTTTAGGGCTTTTAATAATAGTCTGTCCTTATTGTATTCAGTCTTCTTCTCCTTCACGTCAGTGGTCTGTGCTCCATGTGGGAGTGCCCCAGGGGGAGATAAGATCACAGATATTATGTCACTTAACTAGTGTTTTGTAATGCCCATAATAACGCTGAACGATTTCCCTTGAACTTTCTGTAGTGCAGGACAAATGATATTGGGTGTACACGCTGAAAGATATCTTTCAGTGAAGTCATCCTGCCACATCTCTGAACAGGCAATTCTTGACAATATTGTCCAAATTGGCCAGTATGTACGGATGACCAATGATATCCTTATCGTCCAGTGGGAGCGCGATTCATTGTCATTCATTGCATACACACTGAACATTATGAACGATATATCATTGAACAATATCATTAATATCATTGAACGATATTGTTAATTTTGTTCAAAGATATCGTCTCATGTATTTGCCCCTTAATGGTAGAACCAACCTTAGATGTGAGAAGGATGGAAGCAGCAGGAAGGTACAGACAGTGTTACCTAATGTGAGGATCCAAGTTATTATCATATTCATAATTTGTTTTATGTAGGATACCACAAAACTTTGCAGCATCAGAAAGTCAGAGTTACAGATCATACAAAAAACAAATCATACATAAAAACAGTACAAGTACATACAAGGGAGATGATGGTGGTGCAGATGTGAGACAGAGGGCAAAGAGCACCCTGGTTCTGAGAGCTTACAGTCTATGGGATCCCCAGCATTGAGTAATGATGCAATACTCCTGTCATACTGATACAGGAAGATTGTGGTGTAAAAATGAGTCTCTCTTTGAAATGAAGCTTATATATCCAACTCTTTATTTCATTATTGTGTCTATGCACCCATAAAAGGTAACTTCATACATTGGGGCTCATGTGGAGATGGACATAAGTCCAACATGTGTATACTATATATAGTCATATGCATATACCTCATGCTGTGTAGCCTAGACT
Source organism: Taudactylus pleione (assembly GCA_031769625.1). Lineage (NCBI taxonomy): Eukaryota > Metazoa > Chordata > Amphibia > Anura > Myobatrachidae > Taudactylus > Taudactylus pleione. The sequence goes on along the minus strand of JAUIMM010000706.1, from coordinate 4,838,665 downwards.
AGTTTTGGCAAATAGGGGTGCAAATAACCTGGGTAGCCTCAAAATTGCCAATACCAGTACTAGACTATGCTAGCCATGGTTAGTGGCAGTATGGCAGTGGGTTCCCTTGCCATAGTACCAATTATCCCTAAGCTGGTCAGCACAACATACTTTTGTATCTACAGGACCTATAGTGCCCGAAGGAGAAAGTAACAGAATAAGTATACCTACTTTGAAAAAGATTATTAGTAGAGAAATACACCGCCACACAAAGCCTTGTCCACCATTGTATTGCTCAACCAAAGTCTAGTGGATGTCAGGTTCTTTTTGGTCTTTGTAGGCATCTATGGCTTGAAAAAAAATAAAAACCCTGATTGATGGATAATTTGTTCCTTATGGAGCCCCAACATAAATGAAAAACAAGCCGCTTCTCACCACTCAGTGGCGAATTTATGCACAACGGTCAAACACACCTGCAGTTTTCTAACCACCCCCAAATGCTGAATAGCTGTCACACACTTTGCAGGTGATTCCAATGTATGCGAGCAATCACAATGCAAGTGATGTGTGTGCATAGTGTGGTGTTCTTACATGCACAACAACAAACAATCGCTCGTTCAGCAAAAATATCAGCATTGCATTTGTCTCTCAATTAGGCCCTCAATCCTCACCTATAACATATATATTTAATGACTTTTTGCCTTGGCCACCGCCTCCCTTATATTTTTTTTCTTACATACTATTCCACATATGCCTTCTTCTTCTTGCTTCTGTTCTTCTTTCTTTTCCTTTCTTTCTTCTCTCTCCTTGGGGCTCATGCTGGCCGGGGTGGCTCTGGTTCATGGGTTGTGGCTGTGCCACCCCTAGGGCTACAATACCGCCCTCGCTATGGCCCTGCATGGCAGAATGGGTGATACGTTCCTCTGCTGTTAATCTGCTTCTCTCATAATGTTTCCCATCAGCATCCACAGTGCTGACAGCAGACGGCATCTTGTCATTCGGTGGAGCAATCACCTATCTTAAATATACACTTTGGGAAAACCGTGTGATATTCCCCATACATATGTATCTAAAATAGGGACACTTTAGAAAGAAAGAATAGTATGATTGAAGCTGTTCCTTCTAAAAAAAAAAAAAAAAAAGGAGGGGGTACATGAGATGTATTGCCCCCATATCATCCATTTTACCTTACACCTCAACAGGAGTGCGCAGAAAAATGTATGATGTTAGGCCACCATATGTGCGCAATGCAGTGGACATAGGACCTGATTCAGACCTGCTCGCATGATGCGGCCTCTCGCTCCCAGCGTATTGAAATCCAGCGCATGCCCAGCAAGGCAGGCGATTGCATGGCAAGGCATTAGCACGCCCACTATGTCTTGGCGAGCGATCACTTTGTGTATGCAGACGTCCAGGAAGTGCATGAAAACATTGGTACATCGATCACCATCGGATGTGATCGCAGCTCTTGAGGTTGACTATACCTGGCCGCAAGCACTGCGATCACTTCAGTGTGAAATACAAGCAGTTGACATGTACAATGACGCTGAATGTTAATTATGCACGCCTATGAAAGGCGTTGAAACACACAGGCACGCCTACGCTCGTACATCCACTCCCCCGTTTCCAGTGGCCTGCCCCTGTTACCACCCACAAACGGCCTCTCCTGTCACTGATTCCACTGGGCTGTCTTTGCAGGGCGAGCGAGCGCATCCCGATCGCACGCATTAGTTTGCGCACGCGCAGTGCAAAGTATACACATGCGCACATTAGCAAACATCGCCTGCAATGAGCAATCGCTTGCTAGCAAACAGGTCTGAATCAGGTCCATAGCTCGTACCTTGTAAGTTGTCTCACATCGCACGTAAAACCAGCCCCAAACTAGTCAGTCCAGGTCTGGAAATCCTCAGAAAGATGGCACCCCAAAAATAAATAATGGTTCCCCCTCCTGAGGATCTACCAGCCCTGAACTGAAAGCCCAGGGCTATTCCCCACACCCCTGGAGGCAGTGGGTGCGAAATTAGTGGTTTAAAAATAGATTTTAAGATTGTTCTTAACAGTGGGATGACAGGTCCGAGCTAGCCTGCCCCAGCATGCTGACACTTGTGGAACAACAAGTGCCAGCATGACCAGAGATTAAGGGCCTACTGTCACTTGTAATCCTCCTGTAAAGGAAATATCACAATAGCAGGACCAGGGCAGTAGCTAGGGTAGTGCGGCCTGTGCCATGGCAAAGGGCACTGCAGGGCAGGGGGTGCTGTTTGGGCCTGTCAATTTTCTGTTTACTATCATTTTCACTTGTAGCTTCCTCTTATTTCATTCCCAGCATCTCCTGGTCTCCCCTATATCTTCCCTGCCCTTCCCCAAGAGGTCATTCCCCTTTTCGTGGTGCATTAGGTCCCTATTTGAAAAATGGGGGGTGCCAATGCTCTTTCTGGCACAGGGCACCAAAAGGTCTAGTTACGGCTCTGAGCAGGACACACACCAAGGGGCAGCACCCGATAATTAACATTCTTACTTGTGTCGAGCGCCAGAGCAAATCATCATTGCTCCGGCGCGTAGACAACTGATCCGAAAATCAGCTGTCTCCATGAATGTTTTCAGTGCTACTTTCATAGCAGTGATAATTAGCACTGCTGAGTCTGACTCGGCAATGATAGTGTGCCTGCGAAAACTAGGGTTTACATAGGCACACAAAGCCCCGGTGTCTGGCTGAAGGAGCCGGACAGGGGCAGATGTATCTGAAAGGATCCCTCTTTGCAACCCGGGACGATTTTCATAAGGGAAGGAGCAGGGGGGTGGGCGAAAATTCCATCTGTAGACGGTGAATTTTCCTGCAGTCAAGCTCCAAAAATATTGTATTTTCAGAGCTTGATGAATTTAGGCCCCCATACTGGTGACAGCGGGACAGATCAGGGCTGAAAGGTAAGCAGGAGTTAACAGTAATATTTCCTGGATTATCTTATAATGAATGGCCCCTATACTTAATTTCTACAAAAATAGGTGAAAATGTTGCTTTTTACCGAACTTAAGTGATGATGAGTATGACCCCACATGGCTTAGTCCTTGATTAAAATGAAGATACCACATTCACACTTTATACTTACCAACTCCTTGGCTGTGCTCGGTCCGCTTCTTTCAATGACATAGTCAAATGGTCATTCTATTCCCACAGACTATGCAAAGTGACAGCTCACTTTGCAGGGCACTGTCATTGAAGTGAGTAGCAAAGCACTTATTGGCTAAGAGATGGTCGGTGTCTATGGCAACGTTTGCTCTCAGTCACTCAGCGGAGGTTATCAGGGGTGCCATGGGTTGATGGACCAGTAGCAAATCAAATTATTTATGGTCAATGTGAAAGGCAAAATCAGTGCTGGTGGCTGCCAACCATCAAATTTGTGGACAAACAGAAGAACAACCCAGTCCCCACCATTACATAACTGAACCAAAGGATGACAGGTAAGCACAATTTACTTCATTTAATAATGTTTGCTGAATTTCTCAATAAGAAACTTTAGTTCTAGGGTGCCATAAAACAAAGCTGATACTCTAGGGCACCGTGATTCAAGACAGTTTGGGAACCACTGTATTAACAGTCTACTAACAGTTAATAAGTCAATTACAAAATGCATATTATATTCTGCCTCTTTAGCAGGGTTAGATTAATAAAGTAACGGGTGGAGATGCAGGCATTAGCACGCCCACTATGTCTTGGCGAGCGATCACTTTGTGTATGCAGACGTCCAGGAAGTGCATGAAAACATTGGTACATCGATCACCATCGGATGTGATCGCAGCTCTTGAGGTTGACTATACCTGGCCGCAAGCACTGCGATCACTTCAGTGTGAAATACAAGCAGTTGACATGTACAATGACGCTGAATGTTAATTATGCACGCCTATGAAAGGCGTTGAAACACACAGGCACGCCTACGCTCGTACATCCACTCCCCCGTTTCCAGTGGCCTGCCCCTGTTACCACCCACAAACGGCCTCTCCTGTCACTGATTCCACTGGGCTGTCTTTGCAGGGCGAGCGAGCGCATCCCGATCGCACGCATTAGTTTGCGCACGCGCAGTGCAAAGTATACACATGCGCACATTAGCAAACATCGCCTGCAATGAGCAATCGCTTGCTAGCAAACAGGTCTGAATCAGGTCCATAGCTCGTACCTTGTAAGTTGTCTCACATCGCACGTAAAACCAGCCCCAAACTAGTCAGTCCAGGTCTGGAAATCCTCAGAAAGATGGCACCCCAAAAATAAATAATGGTTCCCCCTCCTGAGGATCTACCAGCCCTGAACTGAAAGCCCAGGGCTATTCCCCACACCCCTGGAGGCAGTGGGTGCGAAATTAGTGGTTTAAAAATAGATTTTAAGATTGTTCTTAACAGTGGGATGACAGGTCCGAGCTAGCCTGCCCCAGCATGCTGACACTTGTGGAACAACAGGTGCCAGCATGACCAGAGATTAAGGGCCTACTGTCACTTGTAATCCTCCTGTAAAGGAAATATCACAATAGCAGGACCAGGGCAGTAGCTAGGGTAGTGCGGCCTGTGCCATGGCAAAGGGCACTGCAGGGCAGGGGGTGCTGTTTGGGCCTGTCAATTTTCTGTTTACTATCATTTTCACTTGTAGCTTCCTCTTATTTCATTCCCAGCATCTCCTGGTCTCCCCTATATCTTCCCTGCCCTTCCCCAAGAGGTCATTCCCCTTTTCGTGGTGCATTAGGTCCCTATTTGAAAAATGGGGGGTGCCAATGCTCTTTCTGGCACAGGGCACCAAAAGGTCTAGTTACGGCTCTGAGCAGGACACACACCAAGGGGCAGCACCCGATAATTAACATTCTTACTTGTGTCGAGCGCCAGAGCAAATCATCATTGCTCCGGCGCGTAGACAACTGATCCGAAAATCAGCTGTCTCCATGAATGTTTTCAGTGCTACTTTCATAGCAGTGATAATTAGCACTGCTGAGTCTGACTCGGCAATGATAGTGTGCCTGCGAAAACTAGGGTTTACATAGGCACACAAAGCCCCGGTGTCTGGCTGAAGGAGCCGGACAGGGGCAGATGTATCTGAAAGGATCCCTCTTTGCAACCCGGGACGATTTTCATAAGGGAAGGAGCAGGGGGGTGGGCGAAAATTCCATCTGTAGACGGTGAATTTTCCTGCAGTCAAGCTCCAAAAATATTGTATTTTCAGAGCTTGATGAATTTAGGCCCCCATACTGGTGACAGCGGGACAGATCAGGGCTGAAAGGTAAGCAGGAGTTAACAGTAATATTTCCTGGATTATCTTATAATGAATGGCCCCTATACTTAATTTCTACAAAAATAGGTGAAAATGTTGCTTTTTACCGAACTTAAGTGATGATGAGTATGACCCCACATGGCTTAGTCCTTGATTAAAATGAAGATACCACATTCACACTTTATACTTACCAACTCCTTGGCTGTGCTCGGTCCGCTTCTTTCAATGACATAGTCAAATGGTCATTCTATTCCCACAGACTATGCAAAGTGACAGCTCACTTTGCAGGGCACTGTCATTGAAGTGAGTAGCAAAGCACTTATTGGCTAAGAGATGGTCGGTGTCTATGGCAACGTTTGCTCTCAGTCACTCAGCGGAGGTTATCAGGGGTGCCATGGGTTGATGGACCAGTAGCAAATCAAATTATTTATGGTCAATGTGAAAGGCAAAATCAGTGCTGGTGGCTGCCAACCATCAAATTTGTGGACAAACAGAAGAACAACCCAGTCCCCACCATTACATAACTGAACCAAAGGATGACAGGTAAGCACAATTTACTTCATTTAATAATGTTTGCTGAATTTCTCAATAAGAAACTTTAGTTCTAGGGTGCCATAAAACAAAGCTGATACTCTAGGGCACCGTGATTCAAGACAGTTTGGGAACCACTGTATTAACAGTCTACTAACAGTTAATAAGTCAATTACAAAATGCATATTATATTCTGCCTCTTTAGCAGGGTTAGATTAATAAAGTAACGGGTGGAGATGCAGGTCCAAGCCCACCATTAAAATAGGTCCATTACCAACAGGGTCTGCTGGAGGCAGGAAAATGTTTTTACCGTCACCCAAGGCCCTGCCCAATTAAACCCTACAAGGTTACGACTACACTTTACCCTGCCTATCTGCCTGTGTGGATAAGAAATCTGGGAAGTAGCA